>JANUWF010003362.1:253114-899432 GCA_026120185.1 Voacanga thouarsii | reverse complement strand
CAGACACCCTTCCCTTGTGGTTCTTCTCTGGTGTAGCTCCTCTATTTTTCTTCGTCGGCCACAATTTAAGACGCCTCTCCTTAGATTGGTAAGTATTCACATATTGATATGTAGTGGAAAAATAGATTTAAGTAGTATACATTTTGTTTTGGATCTTTCTATTGAACTGTTTTTGTATTGTCTTCAAGTTGAATTGTAAGTAGACATAAATACATTTCTGTGCATATGCGAGTTTACTTTTCTGCGGTTGAGTAGGTTTTTCTCTGAAATTCAAAGACTTGAATTTGGGCCAGAAGAATAGCCTTTAGTGAAGCGTTCTTGCGGTTGAGGTAGCTCTAAAATCAATATTTTGGGTACATAGAGTTTGATTAGCTTAATTCTCTCAATATATATATATATTTATCTTTTTGACTTTTCCAATTTTATTCTTGGGGAGTAGGGATCTGAACACGGGTTTAAATTCATTTCTTGTTCTAGATTGTATTTGCAGAAAGAATATCCCCCATTCGAACTTCTCTCTTCTTGGCAAGTTTTTCTTCTTTAGCTTGATTGGGTATGCACTTGAATTGAATTCCAAGAGCTTTGCTGCCTTTTAATCCATAAGGATCCCAATTTTTTTCTGTTTTCCCCTTGATTCTTGCCGAAATTTTGGTTGTAGTTTGTGTATTGCAAAATTACAATTAATCAAAACTGCATATATGCTAGAATTGATTATGGCTCTCCAACACTTTTATCGGAACTTAATTCCAGCTTTCACATTTTTGCTTGCTGTGGTATTGAGGTGGCATCCTATCTTTTTTCTCATATGCCTTGAGTTCTTGTGTTACAGAAAATAAGTGAAGTTTGAGAATTCTTCTAATCAAACTGAACGAGGCATAACACTAAATTGAACATGGTTGAACAATACTTAGTTATAACAGTGATAGTAACATGCATTGCATTTGGTTTAGTCTTAAAACTTAATCCCTATGGCTATGTAGTCTATGACCTCAGAACAAGAGTTCTTGGGATATTGGGTCATTGATATCAACTTTGTAACAAAGTTACTTCTATGCTGCCTTTTCATGATAGGATGGAAATTTTGAATTTGATAAACACAAGAAGTTATACCAAGATTATAGGAACCTTGGTGTCAATTTTTGGAGCATTAACAGTAGCATTTTACAAGGGCTTTCCATTTGGCTCTTCTATGGATAAATCCCTAATAGGGGTTAAAATCACTATTATTTTTCTAGTTATTTGAGGTTGGTTTGTGATATATTTGTTTTAATAACTAGGCATATTCCTTCCTATTTGACATTTTGCTTGTGAAAATTATTTTTGACAAATTTGTGCAGATTTGAGTTAAATTCGAGCAGAAAGTGAACATTTTTAGAATGCACCTGGTGCCAGGCCTTACCAAGGGACCAGGCACTGGGTCTATTCTGGTCAAGCAGAGGAAACTGAGCTAACTTCTGGAAGAAAACATAACAAACTTGGCACCGGGTTAGGCAAGTGGACCAGGCGCCGGGTCCATTCTGTTCGGCCAGCAAAAATCCAAAAGAAGAACAGATTGTACCTGGTGCCAGGTGGATCGAATGTACCCAGTGCCAAGCCCGCTTTAGAAGGCAAAAATCCTGTGCACGAATTTGAGAATTTTATAAAGATTTCGATATTTTCTATTTCCTACTCGGCCAAAATCTCTCAAGCAATGAATTTAGTATCCAAAATGATAGGAATCCATCTAAGAAATATGCTAAAGCTAAAGAAGGGGGTTGGAACTATAAGCCACATTTCATGGCACCATGGAAGAATGCAAAACATGGAGACAAGAGAGGATTCAAGTAAAACCATTCAACAAGCTAAGGAACATGAAAGAGTATGAAGAGATAGATGCTAAAGAAAAGGCCCAAGAAAGTTGCATTTGCACAAGAATTCGTGTGGAGGGCCAAAGGAGCACAGGGCGGAAAGGACAGGAAAAAGTCGGTGTGTAGAACCAAGACATACTTGGCACTGGGTACACTAGTACACCTGGCACTAGGTCCACTCTAGGGGAGCTTTTCCATTCCAGAACACAACTAGCACCAGGTCACTTCGGGGCTTCCCCTGTTTTGTTGAATTTTCATGTTTTGTTTTATTTTGGTCTCTAAATTAATTCCCACAACTTTTGTTATGTAATAGGAATATTTTGGACCATTTAAAGGCTTGAATGGCTAAGATTTCATCTCACTTTAGTTAGATTTAGATGCCTATATATATGGCATTATAACATTTTAAATGTAACTTGGATATTTTATTGAAATAAAAAAGACACTCTTGAGAGAGTTCTTTGAGGGTTCTTCCATGAAGGCCAAGACTAATCTTATGATTCCATTCCTTACCTTAGATTTGAGTCTATAAACTCTTAAGGATAGATCAAACTAACTTATCAAAATAGAATCTTAGGTTCTTGTTAATCTAAGGGTCTAGAGTAGAGGTTATCTTTAGTTACCTAGTTCATCTTTTTCAAGTGTTCTTGGTTTCTTGTTGAATCAAGGGTTCTTAGGTGTGAATTAGTAGACTTGATTCTTTTTTCTAGTGTTCTAAGTTCTTTATTTGGGTTTAGGGTCCTAGTATTTGAATTGAGTAGCTTATTTCTTCATAAAATTCTCTATTTTGAGTTCTTCAATGGGTCTTGAATTTTGCCCTAGATATAGCCACGAATTCAATAGAAAATCAATCCCAAGGTCATAGCAAATAGTTTGGTATCAAAAAGAGGAAAGCTTTGATTCTCATCGAAGCTTAGAAAACATTGATCAAGGCTTCAAAATTGGTCAATCCCGTAACTCAAATTTCTGCTACAAAAAGGTCAAGTTTTTTTTTTCTTGTATTTTATGTGTTAAACTTATACCTTGTTGATAGTATAATCATTGGGGATTGCAAATTTCTTGTTGTTTGTTGATTTTGGGGGCTAAAATTACTTAAAAGTTCTGCCATATCATGAGTTCCAAAAACTGCATACAAAGTGTTTGATATTTTGTTTGAGCGAACTTTTCACTTGAAATTGTGACTAAAACTTTTGCAAATACTTTATATAGTTGATTATCTATCATTTTAAATATTTTGGGGACATTTCTTGTCCATTGAGAGATCATATTAGTTGATAAATTCTTACTCTTACTCTTAAATGCTATATTCCTTGAACCTCTAGTGTTACATTGGAAATTCTTGTTACGTTATGTCCATTCACCCATTCCCTATTCAATTTTGTTGAGTTTCTTGAATTCATTTAATATCCTTGATTGATATAAACTCCTTGAGGCTCATTGTTGTGTGTTGATCAATTTCCACTGTTAGTAATCTAGTTGATTGTCCTTAGAGAGTTAGTAGACCTGTCAAAGTTTGGAATAATTCCTAAGAAATTGGGGTGACTTTTGTGGGAAGAGATTGTTGAGCACTTAAGTGAATTGAAAAAAGCAACAGGGTGAGCCTATTGATATAAAAGTCAAAGAGAGTTAAACACGAGGGTGAGTGCATACACGTAAGGGAGTGCTTGTGAGGGATATTTCTTCTATCTAAACCGTCCAAGAAAAATCCCAACAACAATGTCCCAAGACTCTTTTGATATTTGAGCTGCTTTCGAAACTCTCAATGCAAAAATGGATGAGATGAGGAGAGATATCACTGAATCGTAAACCAACCAAGGCCAAGCCTCAACCGTTGCACAAAGAAGGGGTTATAGAGAACAAGAAAGCTCTAAGGTGAGAGAGGGAAATAATATTACACTCCCATTGTTTGAGTAAGGAAAGGATTGGGATGAGCATTCCGTAGGAAGTCATCCACCTACACCATTGAGGGGAGGTAGGCAAGGGTTGAGAGGAGGAAGAGGTAGAATGTAAGGAAGACATGATGGACAAAATATGTGGGGGCTTGAGAAGGAGTTTAAAAGAATGGGAGATTGGGATGAGGGAATCCATGAGGAAGATTATGGAGGACAAAATCGGGGAGACGGGATTAGAGTGAGAAGGCAAGATGAAGATAAGGGCAATAGACAGATGAGGCATATCAAAATGAAGGTATTCCATTTCCAAGGAAAAAGTGACCCGGAGGCTTATTTTGAATGGGAAAAGAGGATGGAGATTTTGTTTGAGTTCCATGAGTATAGTGAACGGACCAAGATTAAATTGGCCATTTAAGGTTTTCTTGAGTATGCTTTAGTGTGGTGGGACCAAGTAGCATCCCAAAGAAGGAGAACGGGCGATCAACCGGTTGCTACTTGGGAGTTGTTGAGGAACTTGATAAGAGGAAGGTTTGTATCCCTACACTTCTATAATGAACTTTATCAAAACACTACAACAAACTTAGCATTTAGGGACGCTAATAAGTTTGTTTTGAGACACTAATTTGTGTCGTAAAATTATTTACCGACGCTTTTATAAGTGTCCCCACATGCATTGCTAGAAGTGGTGTCGCCAAGGAATTTTACGATGCAGGACTTTGAGTTGGTAAATTAAGTTACCGACGTGTTTCTTATAAGTGTCTCTAAATTTACCGATATTTTTTCTATAAGCGTTTCTAAATTTACCAATGCTTTTTTCTATAAGCTTCTCTAAATTACTATACTTAAATTCTCTAATGTCATTAATATAATAATATTTTTTAAAAGTATCCCAAAATTTATGATACAAAATTTTGATTCTCTCTTCTTTTCTGGCTACGTTTTATGATTATAACATCTCAAAATTAGCAATACTTTATTCTATAAGTGTCCCAAAAATTAGCGACACATAAATACAATTTCATCTCCTTTTTACCACGTAATCAATCATAGTGTCGCTAATTTGATATGACCATATTTTTTGAAGCGTCCCTGAAATAACTACACTTACTTATAAATACGTCCCTCTTTTTGTCACACTACATAAATAGTGTCCCAATTTTAGCTTCATTTTTTTAAGCATCCCAAAGTTGACAATTATTATATTTTATTATTTGAAATATTTTTATTTAAAATCTCATATCAAATGTTTCTTTTTACATTGTACAATAGAAAGGTATAAAACAATCATAGTTTTAAAACAAAATGAATAATATTTATTTAAATAAATCGTATAAATTAAAACAAAATTTAAATACTCATACTGAAAAGCATTTTAGCAAATGTCTAACTACAATATAAATCAGACTAAATATAAATGTTCAATTTCATTAGCAAACTAAAAAAAAAAAAAATCTTCATATTGCTGCAAGTTGATGGAAAGTCTAATACTCTACACATCAAATAAAGAAAAAAATGGTAAACATTTAAAAGATTTAAATCATTTTACTAATATAATTAATAGTTACAAGCGATATAATGAAACATATATAATTGAAATAATTTGAGAAGATATCTCACTTACTTGAAGAGACAAAAAAACATGAGTCACTTTGGAGGCAAATTTAATAAAATTATGAACAACCTAAAAAATAAACAGCTATCTGAAAGCTAATATAGGTAGAAAAAGCCATTGAATCAAGGACTAACCCCAACATGTGCTAAGATCCTTGGTAAATTTGCTAGATCTCCTGTGCCTTCCGCACAAACACTTGCATCTATCAAGATCAGTTTATTGACCTAAAACAAGGAAACAACTAGCTAATCCATCCATATGTATCTTAATGCATATTTATACTAAAGGAATACTTGTAACATATAAAACAAAGATTTGAGGTATGTAGGAACTAGGAAGCCTTACAGTTTCTGGATGGCTGAAAGCAAAGTCGATAGCAACAGTTGCGTCGATGCTTGGTCCAACCAATGTCATTAACCTCTTGATGTAAGTCCTTCAAAAGTATAGGAAACAGAAAATGAAATTGTAACGTAGCCTTTTTGGCTGATATAGGATAATAACTAACAGTTACAATTAGTTAAATGGGAATTGTGCCGAAAGCAAATAATAACTAATGTATGTTATAAAGAATTTACAAATCATCACTCAACTCCCACGTGGATCACAAATATTCAAATATGCTACAAAAATAAATGTCTTTCGTGTTAATAATCAAAAGGAAAACAAAATTTATGCTTTACATGCTGCTGAATCAAGAGTCTTGATTGTACAATTCCAGCACCATTAATAATGCAACCATCATGACATTTCTGCTTTATGTATTGCATATATTTTTACTATTAATTCTATATACTCCACTAATAGGAATCAAATACCTGATAGAGGTGATCACGCTTTGAAGCTACACCACACGAGGGAAGCCTTTCTAATAAAAAGAAATCAGAAATTATGTATAACCAAGATAATAGAGACAATTTATAATAGAACATCTAAAAAACTAGACAACCAAAGAAAATTGGATAGAAAAGGCATACCTAAATCAGAGATCGCATCAAGGAATTTAGAAATTAATGCTAAGAAATTAGAAAAATTGTAAACAAAAGAGAAATAAATACCTGGACTCCAACAGAAAGAATATCATCACCCGTAGCCAATGCACAAGGCCATTTGGGCAATCAAGAACAAGCTCAAATTGAGTTTCAAAATTGAAAAACATCTTCACTAGAAGCAATAGTATCCTAATTATTATCCACTGTATTCTGAGCCTTAGTTGTTGTTGAAGGACATACCACCATTAAACCTCGAACCTCAACATCATCTAGTGGAACATTCAAAGGGTGTTGTTCCATTTAGACTGGGACCACTAGTTGAGGAATGTCACCTGCACCAACAGCATGTCCATGTAAAGCACCAGAAGATGTCTGCTGCTATTAGATCTCGAGCGAAGTTCCTTCTACCACAACAGGAAAATTCACAGGAACCACCAAATTGGGCGCAATCAATTCATTCTCAATTCCAATCCATAACCGAGATGGATTTGATTTCAACAAGTCAATCTTGACATATAAGCGAGCCACACTCAGCCTTGAAAGAGTAGCAGTGGCATCATCAATTTTCAATGGTTTCCCCACTGCAGATGTCAATGCAAAAAGCATCGATTTGGAGAACATGTGAATAGGCAAATTTTCCAAGGCAATCTCTGTCGACGTTTAAGGGCTCCAGTGCACTGGTTCCCACTAATAATCGAGGGGAAGAAATTCACCTCTTCTTCAACACAAATAAAGCAGTAGAGTTAGTGGCAAACGGGAATAAACATATATAGGGTTTCAAAGAGAAGCAAGGAAACAGAGGCGCAGAGACATGAAAACATAAAGAGGGCTTTGCTGAAGAAACACATAGATTGTAACACCCCACTACCTAGGCCCGCCAGGGCTGGGGATGTCGCCCCGTCCAAAGGACAAGGGGCCTTTATAACTCGGTTACACAAATAAAATAGCGGAATAAAAATAATACATTAACTTAGAATTTATTACATCTCAAGAATAAATCCAAGAATAAATTCATGAATTCCCAAAAATAAATCCACAAATAGCAATTATCCACTCTCAACTCCCTAAAACAATACATAAAAATAAAGGACAACATTCTCTTCCAAGGCAAATAACACTAGCTACTCATCCCCACAGCAGGATCCACCTGAAATCATGGTAAAAATGGTGATGAGACAGAAATATCAGTAAGCCCCGTGTGTGAGTTGGGCTAAAGAGACAAACACTTTTCATGATTCATGCACTAACAGTATATCAAAAGCTTTGTCATGCCTTCTTTACAAATTTAACTCTCACTTCTTGAAGGATAGTAGTGAGAAGTCATGAAGCAAAATGCTCTTAAAATATTCAATTTGGAAAGATATGAATAATTAAAGGGTTTTGAGCTTCGAATAAAATTCTAATGACACTTTAGAATAGTTTCCCGAAAATAGCTCAACAATTAAAGCAACCAAGTTAATCTGATAGGGCACAGCGGTGGCTCTCACACCAGATGAAGCACTTGACCCCCGTCATGTGGTGAAAGGGCACAGAGGTGGCTCTCACTCTTGTGAAGCACTTGACCCCCAACACCTAGTAGGTGTACATCCTACCGAGTGAGATTCTCCTCCCTTTCTCACCCAATCCAATCCGGTTGTCCCACTTCCGGCCGTCGGTTCCACTGGAACCCCGTCGCTAGCTGAGGATGGCTCAACCTTTTATACTGACGCCCTGATCGAAAAGAGTCAACCTCTCGGAGGTGGCCACCTACCGAGAGATATCCCCAAACCAACCAAAGGCTAGTATAAAGGTCTAGCCCCCATTGAGTACTCAACGTTCTTCAATCTTCACAATTCATAAGGCTTCAAAGTGGAACCTACAAAATTTAGCTTAATACAATTCCAAGCAACATTTTCCAACCCGCACAAAGATTTTAGAAGGCATGGTTTTAAACAAATAATTTATTCCAAGTATTCATAGTGAAGGAGCCACATGCTCGAATAAGTCGTGCTATGATTTTCGAAAAGTATATGCACAATCAAAAATTCATCTCTTGCATATTCAAAACAAATCAAAATGTTTGATGCTTGGCTCCTAAGTCATGCTTGACATATTTTAGAATTTATAAATCTAGAAGTTTCTAAAATTAGAAGTTTTCCAAATGTAGAAAGTTTCCAAAATAAGAAGGTTTCAAATATAGAAGCTTTCAAAAATTAGCTATCGTGCTAATATTTCGTGTTTGCAAAAGATGCTCACCAATCTTTCTTTAAAATAAAATCAATTTCATGAATGTCAGGGAACTTACCTTATCCTTGCTCACAAGAAAGGTCTCCAACAGTTGACCTAATTCCCGTATGGGGTAAATATAAATCACAATCAAACTCAAGCCAAAGATTCACTTCCACAAATAAAACTAGCTCAACTCACTACTACCATGATCCTAGTTCAACTTATTACAATCATGACCCTAATGTCCTAAGCTTTAAGGCTATATAATAAAGGATTTTATACAATAAGTCTAGCTTGATAAGTTAAAATAACTAGGGGGTGTAAAGTAATTACTAATAAGTTATAGGCTTTAATAATAATTCTTGAGTGTTGTTATTAATAGATAAACTAAGGTTTGAATATTGAATAATACCAAGCCCTAAATAATATTAATAAATGGTAATTTAAAAATAGCTTTATTATAAATAAATAATAAATTACAAATAATTTTAATTAAATTTTAATAGATAATAAAATTAATAATAAATGAATTATATTAAATTTTTGTTTAATGAACAACAAACAAATTTTAATATATATAATATTTATGAATATAGGCAAAAGTTTGAACTATGGTCTACAAGGTCATTAATTAATTTTAATATTTTATTTATTATTTATATAAAAGATTTATTTATTATTATATATTATTTTTAATAAAATATTTTATTTATTTGATAATTAAAATATTAATATTTTAATTAATAATCCAATCCAAATCTCCCTAGAGTTTCGAATTTTATAGAGAAAAATATAGTAGTAATTCTAATTAAAGTAATAAAATTTGTCAATAAAAATAACTTAGACTTATCAAGAAAATAATTTTCCACCATGATTTTCCTATTGTTAGAAAAGATACATAAACACATTCTCTATCATCAAATAATAAACCAATCCATTCACGAACATATGCTTGAATTATCTCATACTATCACAAGGCTAATCTCCTGCTAGGCATAATCATCATTAATGGCTTCAATGGAAAATAGAAACATAAGAGCCTAATCACCTTTGGTGCCATAATATCTAACATGCTTCAAACATCCATAAATTTTATTAAGCATGATGAGCATACATTGATTCCAAAGAAAATCCATATAACTTAGTCATATACATCAATCCTTATGTCTTAACTCCATCCCTTTCCTTCACATACATATCCCCAATCTCCTATTCATATCCATTCTTCCTATCATCATCTAAGAGACATGAATTCAGAAATAAAAGAAAGATTTAAGAATAATTACTTGATTGTTGATTACTTTGATGAAGACTAAAGAAGGTCCACGCGCGATGGGGAGTCTTGAGTGATCCAACGGAAAAACAACCATGGTTGATGGTTGATCAACCATTTTGGCCGAGAGAGAGAGAGAGAGAGAGAGAGAGAGTGCATTAGAAAGGTTTATTGAGAATTGAATGGAAGAGGATGAACAAGAAGGTTGTTCTTAGTTTACCTTGTTAATGTTCTTGAGACCTTCAAGAAAAAGCCGATTTTGATCCGATTGAAAATTCTTGTTTGCGTGTTTTTGTGTTATAAATACCAGAAATGAAGCCTAGGGATTAAGTAGAAGTGATCTGGAGTATTTGAGAGTGATTGGAGGTGTTTAGAGTAGGTTTAGGCTTGAGGAAGTATAGTGTGTGTTCTTGGTTTTTTTGGTGAAAATGGAGAGAATTTGAGAGAAAAGCTGACAATTTTCTGGAGTGTTGTTGGCCGAATGGATTGGGGTAGATAGGCGTGTCGATTTTCAGCTAGTGGAAGAGAGAGGGATCAGATTTTTTTTGAAATTCAAATGGAGGAAATTGTAGAGTTGTTTAAGGTAGGAGGTTAGCTAATGGTGCTTGATCAAAGAAGGTTTCTTTGCTCTTCAATGGTGCCGGCTGAACAAGCTGATTTTGTTGAAATGAATGAAGGTTGTTCAGGTATATAGCTGGCCAAAATTCAGTTTATGATGGCAGAGAAAATTCTGGTTTATTAGCTTGTTACAAGAGTGGTTTAATAGAGTAAAATTCTAGATTTTTTTTTTAAGTTCAAATGAGTTTTGGTTAGAGTAATCTTAGGAGATTTTTTAGGTATGGTTATGGAGTCCAACTGTGCAAGGTAAGTGGAGAGGGTAATGGTTTTCAGTTCATGGCTGAACAAGGGTCAATTCACAGAGGTTGAAGGGTGGTTTTTGGCCAAGGCTTGAGGGAAACAAAGCTGGAAATTTTCTGGTTTCAAGGTGCTCATGTTTCGAAGGTTTGCTGCAAATTTTTCTGTGCAGTTTTCTGCAATTCTTCAGCCCGTTTTGTAGAGGTTTTGAAAGGTATTTGAGGCTTTTTCAAGGTTGGTTTCCAGCCTTCTTTATGGAGGAAAAGTAGAGGCATTTTGCTAAGTTGATGATAGAAGAAAACAGCTCCAATTCTAGGCTACTATGCAGCGAAAACTGCCCAGAATTTTTCCCTGTTTTGTACAGTTTGTGCAATCCAAAAATTACACCGAATTTTCAGCCTTCAAGCCACATGAAATGACCATTTTTCTGGCAGCAAATGAGTAGGTTTTTTGGCTGAATTTTTCGAAAAGCTGGTCTGCAAAAATTCTGGAAAATTTTCAGATTTTCTTCACTAAAAATATGAACAACATGAAGGTAGGATTGAAGGTATAATCATGACGATTTATTTCTTTTGGAAACTCATCCTAATTTCTCTCCTATTTTCCGCTAATCCTCTATCCTTCAAGACTGATTTTCGAAATTCAAGGTTGAATAATTATCACAGATTTTTTTTGGAATTTAAAAGAAGAGATTTAATGGAATTTGGTTTATTTAAATTATGAAGATGTTAGGACAAAGCTAGAGGTAATAAAAAGGACTAGAATTCCTCTAGAATTCTCTTTAGAATACAATGATAAGATTAGGACATTCTCTTTATATCTCCCCTAAGACAACATTCCTATTTTTATGGAATGCAAGAAAATAAAATTTCAAACTTAATTAAAATAATCATGATAAAAACTCAGATGATGGGATTTGAACTCATGACCTTAGAGATTAATTCACAAGCTCTAACCACTAAATCACACTAACTCTTGTTCTTATTTCCTCACCCAAATATTCTCCTTATTTAATCCTCAAGCTATATCCCTATTTTCACCTCAAGCAAAAATTACCTTTTTGCCCTTCTCACTCCATACTCACAATCAAGCCTTCGAGACAATAAAACACAAATCCAAATCACATAAAATCATATAAAAATATATTTAAAAATGCAATAAAATATGATATGCATTCCAACCCCCTTACTCTAAGGTTGGTTTCGACTGGGGTTTCACATCCTCCCCTTCTTAGAAGAATTTCATCCCGAAATTCAAGCATACCACTATTTCAGATCAAGTTATATCTGTTTAACCCACTCTTCTGATTCTCATGTGGCATCTTACGTGCCATGATGCTCCCACTGAACCTTGACCATCGGGTATGGGCAACTTCAACCCATCACCTCCCCATTAATATGGCCAATCCAATTTGACCTAATAATGCGCAGGGTTAGAATAAATCAAAGTATCTGCATAATAGTAGGCTTACCCTTTTCTTATTGTTGCATCTGCTTCTAGTATCTCTGCATTCGGTCTCCGGCATTCACCTGGGATTTTAATCCTCACTTCTTGCAGCTCCAACAATGTCGGCTCGACTGGCCGAGCGAGCAAGCATTGTTGGGTTTCCTCGGTTGGCACTTCCAATTTTTGGATAGTTTTTCCTCATATGCGAGGGGTCCCCACAAATAAAGCATTTTCGGTTCTCCTTCTTAGACCAGCAGTCCTTCATTTCGTGTCCCCTCCTGCCATAGTGATGGCAGGTTATCGCATTTGCAGTGGCCCCAGTTAGTGCAGTCCGTGCTTGTTTTCCTTTATTTATATGTTGCTGCCCCGCAGGCCTCTTATGAGCAACATGTTCAGATGAGTTCAATGCTTTGCTATTTGCTCCACCTTTATCTTCATTCTCAGCATGAGTTGCGGCTTCTACCGCTGCAGTATAAGTCGTTGGTGGGAATGGTGCCAATGCCCTTCTAAGTTCCTGTCTCAATCCCTTCATGAACTGTCGGGTACGGTTTTGCTCTGTATCTATTAGCCGTTGATAGTACTTGGATAAGCGATTGAATTGAGCTGCGTATTGAGCTACTGTCATATTCCCCTGTTTTAAGCTCTGGAACTCGTCTTCTCGCTTCTCGGCTATCCACTGAGGGATGTATTCAGCTCTGAATGATTCAACAAAACTATTCCAGTTTCATTCCTGCCCTGTCCTTTCCCATTTTTCCTGCGTCCGCTGCCACCAATCTCTCGCTGATCCACTTAGTCTGAAAGCAGCAAATTTCACAATCCGCTCCTCTGAGTATTGCAAGGTGTGGAATATGTCCTCCATCTGTTCTGTCCACAATTCTGCTTTTTGTTCTTGCTCTACCTCGCCAAAGTATGTGGGTGGTTGAAACTTCAAAAACCGCTCCAAGGCTTCATCTTCACCATGGGGTGCTTTCTTCTCCGCTATCGCTTGGAGGATTTCAGTCATCTTATTGAAAGCTTGTCCTATTGAGATATCAGTCGGTCCTTCTGGCTCCACTTCTTGACTTTTTTCGCCTACTACTTCGTCATCCTGTGAAGGGTTTTGTGTAGGCTCATACTCTGGGTTTGCTGGTTCCACTCTGGGAATCCTACTTCTATGGGTAGCTGCTTGGCATCTCGGAGACATCTTCTTGTCACAAAGGTTACACCCTTATTATGAATGCATGCAAGAAATGTTTATGCACATAATGTCACATGCGAATCAAGTAATGGAGCGTAGGCACAATGAACATTTGTCACACAAAGTGTTTGCACATGAGTATAAAATATCAGAGAAAGAGGGTTCCCCAAAAGTAATCCTCCCATAGAATAACATATGTTGCATACTGAAACATATAGTTCTTAAAAGAAATAGGTTCCACATCACATATCATCATTCATAAAGCATAGTTTGCAAAGAAATTTGAAGTTCCAAAATAAACCAACATAAGTACTTAATCATTTCATCTCCCAAAATAATATTACTATCGCCATCCCAACCTTCTACTTAGTACAACTATTAATCACCAGAATCATCAGGGTTGGATGGAAAAAAACCTCATTTTTTTTCCCAGCTAGGTCTACAAACCTAAGAAGTTCCTCTACTTCTTCCAATGGCTTAGAAAAGAAATACTTACTAAAAAGCAGTGGCTGCCTAATTTGAGGCGCCATAGACTTACGAGTGGAGGTAATTCTGCTAAACATCTTGCACACAAAACATACTAAAATTAGTAACAAATTGAAATACCTAAACCTAGTCTCTGATACCACTTGTAACACCCACTACCTAGGCCTGTGAAACCCCAGTCGAAACTAACCTTAGAGTAAGGGGGTTGGGATGCATATCATATTTTATTTCATGTTTAAATATATTTTTATATGGTTTTATGTGCATTGAATTTGTGTTTTATAGTCTAGAAGGCTTGATTGTGATTATTGAGTGGGAAGGGCAAAATGATAATTTTTACCTAAGGTGGAAAAAGGGAGATAGCGACGGGGTTCTGGTAGAACCGATGGCCGGAAATGGGACAACCGGTTTGGATTGAGTGAGAGAGGGAGAAGTATCTCACTCGGTAGGATGTACACCTACCAGGTGTTGGGGGTCAAGTGCTTCACAGAAGTGAGAGCCACCTCTGTGCCCTTTTACCACATGTCGGGGGTCAAGTGCATCACCTGATGTGAGAGCCACTGCTGTGCCCTGTCAGATTAACTTGGTTGCTTTAATTGATGAGTTATTTTCGTGGAACTGTTCTAAAGTGTCATTGTAATTTTATTCGAAGCTCAAAATCTTTTAATTATTCATATCTTTCCAAACAGAATATTTTAAGAGCATTTTGCTCCATGACTTCTCACTACTATCTTCCAAGAAGTGAGAGTTAAATTTGTAAAGAAGGTATGACAAGCTTTTGATATACTGCTAGTGCATGCATCATGAAAAATATTTTGTCTTTTTAGCCCAACTCACACACAGGGCTTACTGAGATTTCTGTCTCATCACTCTTTTTACCATGATTTCAGGTCGATCCTGCTGTGGGGATGAGTAGCTAGCGTTATCTGCCTTGGAAGAGAATGTTGTCATTTATTCTTATGTATTGCTTTGGGGAATTAAGAGTGGATAATTTTTATTTATGGATTTGTGTTTGGGAATTCATGGATTTATTCTTGGATTTATTCTTGGGATATAATAAATTTTTGAGTTAAAGTATTATTTTAATCCGCTATTTTATTTGGGCGACCTAGTTATAAAGACCCCTTATCTTTTGGTCGGGGCAACATCCCCGGCCCTGGCGGGCCTAGGTTGCTGGGTGTTATAAGGCCCGCTAGGGCCGGGGATGTCGCCCTGTCCAAAGGACAATGGGTCTTTATAACTTGGTTACACAAATAAAATAGTGGAATAAAAATAATACCTTGACTTAGAATTTATTACATCTCAAGAATAAATCCATGAATTCCGAAAAATAAATCCACAAATAACAATTATCCACTATCAACTCCCTAAAACAATACATAAAAATAAAGGACAACATTCTCTTCCAAGGCAGATAACACTAGCTACTCATCTCCACAGCAAGATGTTTGTGATGATGAAGTGAAGAAGAGCCTACAAAGAAATAACATTTTCTACTCCCAATGCCTTATTAACCAAAAGTTATATGTTGTTATCATTGATGGAGGGAGCTTTACCAATGTTGTGAGTGCTAGTCTTGTGGAAGAATTGGGTCTATATGTGACATCCCAACCCCCATAGATTACAATGGTCCATGATAGCAGAATGTTGAGGGTGAATAAACATGTGTTGTTGACAATTGAAATGGGGAAGTATTAAGATGAAATTGTTTGTGATGCAGTCCCTATACAAGCTAGCTACTTAATTTTAGGAAGGCCATGGCAATTTAATAGGAGAGTATTGCATGATGGAAAGAGAAATTCCTACTCATCTATTGAGGGAAGTAAGCTATATACTCTTCTCCCCCTACCCCTAAGTGAGGTGAGAGAAGTACAAAGAAAAATGAGGGATAATGAGAAAAAGAAGAGTGTAGTAGGAGACCTTCCAAAGGAAAAGAATGAAAGGAAAAATGATGAGGGAAAAGAAAGAGTGCAAAAGGAGGCCTCAAAATAAGAGGAAGCAAAGGAAGAGAATGAAAAAAGGAGAGAAGCAAGAGATAAAATGAGAATGACTCTTTTGTGCTTGAAAAATAACACAAAGAGGGAAAGGCTACAAAGAATGAAATTGAAAATGGGGGGAAAATGTATTGTATGTGGGAGAGCATAAAATTGTATTTTCATCTTCACAAAAGCATTCTTGTTTGAAATCTTATGTAGGTGCTTATTCAAAGACAAATTCGCCCAAGGAAAAGGGAAATGATAGGAATCCATCCAAGCAATATGCTAAAGCTAAAGAAGGGAGATGGAACTATAAGCTACATTTCATGGCACCTTGGAAGAATGCAAGACATGGAGGCTTACAAAGGAGGATTCAAGCAAAAACATTCAACAAGCCAAGGAACATGAAGAGTGTGAAGAGATGGATGCCAAAGAAAAGGCCCAAGAAAGCTGCATTTGCATAACAATTCGTGTGGAGGGCCAAAGGAGCACAAGAGGGGGCTGAAAAGACAAGAAAAAGCCGATGTGTAGAACCAGGACACACCTGGTGCCAGGTACACTAGTACACCGGGTGCTAGGTCCATTCTGGAGGAGCTATTCTATTCTAGAACACACCTGGCGCTAGGTGCACTAGTGTATCTGGCGCCAGGTCATTTCGGGGCTTCCCCTATTTTGCTGAATTTTCTTGTTTTGTTTTATTTTGGTCTCTAAATTAATTTCGATGCTTTTTATTATGTAATAGGGATATTTTAGATCATTTAAAGGCTTGAATGGCTGATATTTCATCTCACTTTAGTTAGGTTTAGATGCCTATATATATGACATTATAATATTTCAAATGTAATTTGGATATTTTATTGAAATAAAAAAGATACTCTTAAGAGAGTTCTTTGAGGGTTCTTCCATGAATGCCAAGACCAATCTTAGGATTCCATTTCATGCATTAGATTTTAGTTTATAAACTCTTAAGGATATATCAAACTAACTTATCAAAATAGAATCTTAGGTTCTTGTTAATCTAAGGTTCTAGAGTAGAAGTTATTTTTTGTTGCCTAGTTCATCTTCTTTAAGTGTTCTTGGTTCCTTATTGAATCAAGGGTTCTTGGGTGTGAATTAGTAGACTTGATTCTCTTTTCTAGAATTCTAAGTTCTTTATTTGGGCTTAGGGTCTTAGTATTTGAATTGGGTATCTCATTCCTTCATAAAATTCTCTGTTTTGTGTTTTTCAATGGATCTTGTATTTTGCCCTAGATATAGCTACGAAATTCGATAGAAAATTAACCCCATGGTCATATCACAAAAGGCCTATAAATGCAAGAGAAAACACAAGAGATAGAGGAGATAGAAAGGTGGATCCAAGAGCATAAATTCAAATCACTCATTGAAGGAATCTTGACCAATCAAGGAGGATTGTTCAAGAGAGTCTTCAAAGGTGAAGAACGAGACCTGTCTCTGAGTTCTTTCTTTTATCTTTATTTTCTTTTTCTTAAACAATGATATATTCAATGTTTTTATTATAATTTAACATTATTTTTGAATTCATTGTTTTATGTTAATTTAGTTATTTGATCAATTCTTTGTCATTTTTTGAATTTGATTACTTGTTATCATTGGTTATTGGTGTGAGTTCTTCTAATTGACTTAGACAAAACGATATTAGGAGTTACATTACATTAATTTTGTATTTTTTAAATATTAATCCATTTGAATGATGAAGTTAGGATTTTAGAACTAAGTGATCAAAGATTAGTTGCTTTCGCTTTGAAAAAGGGTTATTAGCTTAATACATGTTTTGGTTATGTTAGCTTGATTGACAAATTTGTTAATATTAATCAAAATATAGGAATCCATGGATTGACAAACGAAGTAAAATTTATCTAGGTAGATGCATGACTTGATAAACGATTGAATTATACTTTACATTCTTTCATGATTCCAATATGATAATTACTTGACAGAATTGCTAATTAGTTCATTATCATATTTTCTAGGAAAAGTATCAAAATTACATATTCCTACACCCTTGGGTTGTATATATATATTTTATTTTTTTATTCTTTTCTCACTTTATTGGGTCGGTTAAACAATGAATGAAAAGTGACAAGTGTGTACTTGTTCCTTTGAGGATTGATACTCATTAATTCCCTATACTATGCTTGCGATGAGTATACTTGCTCATATGTGTATTTTGAGATTAATATTTTAATTAAAACTTGACTAATGGATGGATTTAAATTTGATGATTTTTATACACTCAAAATTTACGCATTAAGTTTTTGGCACCGTTGTCGGGGAACAATATAATGAAAACTTAGATTTTGTTGATTTAACTATGTTTATATGTTTATATGTAAATATGTGTATATGTTCTTTGTGTAAATCGGTGTTCTATCTTATTATTTGTGATATTGCGTGACTTAATTAACTAACTTACTTCATGTTGTACTGTAAATACCGCTAACTTTTGTATTTAGATATTTTGTGAATGCGTGTATTTTTCTTTTCTTTTCTTTATTTTTCCCTTTTGTTTTGTTCTTTATTTTTTTTATCATTTTTTTTGTTTTTATTTTCGATTTGATTTTTTTTTCTTTGAGTGGGAGATTGACATCATCATTGACAATTACTTTTGGGCACAAGATCAAAAAAGTTATAATAATGAGAATTTGGAAAATTTGCAAGCTGGGATTGACACTTCTTGTAAGACATTACCTGAAGCCTCAATGCATTCTTTTGTCGCCAATACAAATTCCTCCATTAAGTGGCATGAAAAAGCATCCCAACTTATGAGCCATTAAAGAACATAACTAGCTAAGTTGGTTGAGGATGCCATAAAGGCTCATATGCTTGAACAAGAGAATCTCCATAGAAAAGAGGAAGGATATGAGGAACAATTATCTAATGTGGAAAAGGGAAGTATTCAATTCTCCTGTATGTGCTAATAATTCTAATATCTTTTTATCACATGATTTTTTTAGATTCTTCTCAATTCTCAGAGAATAAGAATCCAAATGATGATGTGTTGAATTTATCATACCTCAAGGAGTTAGATTTATCCATGATGTATCAAAAGAAGTCCTTGGAGGATGGTAGTAATTCATGCCTTTCACCCCACTTTTAGGGAGGTAACTTAGTATTTGTAGATGTGGTGCAAAGTAAGGATTTCTTAATCCCATCTTTAAAGGACTTAATTGCAAAGTTTTAGAGGGAATTTTCATTGTGACAAATCTTTTGAAGGGAAAAATGGTGGTTTCAAGTTTAATGCATTCTTTAGATACCATGTGCATTTATATGTTGACAAAAATATTTGTGTGCCTAAAGGAACGTTAGAGAATGAGGTTTATATATTTTGCTTTATTATGAAAAATTGCTTTCATGAACCCTCTATTTTTCAAAAACCTCTTTTATTTCTACTTTCACCATCCTTATTTTTTTTTCAATTAGTGTTAATGTCTTTTACAAAGGAATGATGAGAAAGCATGATGAGTGGAAAGAGTTTATCTCTTTGTCTTAGGTTTAATTTTCTTTAGTCAGTTAAGTTTTTTTGTTTTTCCTCTCTCAAAAAAGAAAAATATTTTTCAGTTTAAGTGTGGGAGAGTGAGTCGTGTCTTTATTTGCTCTCTAAGGATTTTTAGCATTTTTCTTTAGTTTGTTTTATTTTATTTATTTGTGTTTTTATTTTGTTATTATTTTCCTTGTACTATTATTTGTGTTTTGTTTTATAGGTAGGAATAATGTCCTCTTGAACAAGCCATTCTCTCTATTTCTAGTTTTGATATTTATTGGCACTTTATTGCACTTAGGAAGTATTGCTTAGACTTTCTACTTCTTTATTATTTTTGGTCCCTTTAGAGATGCTTTTTTTGTATTTTTTGCCAATGAAGACATTGCCCAATTTAAGAGTGGGGGAGTGGTTTGGTGATATTCTTTATCCAAGTTTTTATCAAATTATCTTGGTATTTTTCTTGGTATTGAGCTACTTTGGAAAATTTTGTTTAAAAAGATTTTGATTGAAAAACAACTTTGTTGCAAGTTCCTTAAAAGTTTTGAACAATTGAAGATTTAAAAGTTTGGAACTTTTGGAGCTAATTCGCAATAGAAGTATTTTCTTTTCTCTATTCTTGTTTTTTATTAATTTTGGTATTCTTGGTTGTACTTTATTGTTCTATTTTTGGCCACTGAGGACAATGTCCAGTTTAAGTGTGGGGGAAGAATGAGGTTGGAGAAATACTTTTCCATATCATTTTTGTGAAATTTTTTTCAAATTTCAGTGGTTTTCATTGTTAAGCAAGATTGTAATTCTTTTTCTTACTTGGATATGAGTTTTGTCATTCATTTGGTGGATTTCCTGTACAATTGGGTTGTTGGATAGGATATGGTCAAAACTTGAGATTTTTAATTAATTTTGTTTATGCATTGGTGTTTGAATGTTATTTGACTCATCTAGCTTGAATATAGAAAATATGATGAATATAGGTAAAGTTTATTAGCTAACTCTTGTATTATGAGTTTAAATTTTGCTAGCTTTGAGGGGTGATGAGGAATATGAGTTGATAAAAGATCTTTGAGGGGAAAGATTGTAGAAAAATTGTGAAACATTCTTGAGGTGAAAATTGAAAACATGAGTTGTTATTTCCTCTTTGAAGATGAGGAAAAAAAATTGTTTTTCCTTGATATAGGGGCTAATACGAATTATGAAGAGAAATCCACTTTCATGGGGCTATGAATTTCTTAATGCAAACGAAAGAGAGAATTGTTTAGAGGAAAGTTGTTGAAAAAAAAATAATGAGTGATGTAAAAGAGGGCTAGTACGGTGTGTGAAGAGAAATCCATGCACTTGAGGCTATCAATTCCCTAAGTCATTGAAAGAAGTTTTGAGAAAAAAAAAAAAAATTGGAGTGCTTTCCTTACATCATGACTTGAGTTGTGCAATTTTTGGATTTATAATGCTTGAGTGGTAGATAGCTTAACTCGTGTGATTAATGTTATCTATATTTTAATTTGAAGAGTGAAATAATTTTCTTGAACTAAGATATGAACTTGATTAATATGACTTTGAGAGTTTTTGTGATATCTTGTCAAATGTTTTAAAGTTTGCATTGTTTTCAAAGGATATGAATGACAAGAGTTGTGTCTAAAGTTTGAAGGGAAGACATAATCTTTACTATGGTAAAGAAATTTTTGAATAATAAAGAACTTGTGTTTTCTTAATGATTTTTCTTGATTAAAGTGTTTTTACTTAAGGACAAGCAAAAGTTCAAGTGTGAGGGTATGTGATAGAGGTTAAAATCACCATTATTTTTCTAGTTATTCGAGGTTGTTTTGTGATACATTTGTTGTAATAATTAGGCATATTCCTTCCTATTATACATTTTGCTTGTGAAACGTATTTTTGGCAAATTTGTGCAGATTTGAGTTAAATTTGAGCAGAAAGTGAGCAATTCTAGAATATGGTGCTAGGCCCAACCAAGCAACCAGGCATCGGGTCCATTCTGGTCAAGCAAAGGAAACCTAGCCAACTTCAGGAAGAAAACAGAACAGACCTGGGGCTGGGTCGAGTCCATTCTGTTTGACAAGCAAAAAAATAGTAAAAATCTAGAGGAAGAATAGATTATACCTGGCACCATGTGAATCGAAGGTATTTGGTGCCAGGCCTGCTCTAAAAGGCGAATATGCTGTGCATGAATTTGAGAATTTTTTAACGATTTGGGTATTTTCTAATTCCTACTCAGCCAAGATCTCTCAAGCAACGAATTTAGCATCTAAAAGGCCTATAAAAGTAAGAGAAAACACAAGAGATAGAGGAGATAGAAAGGTGGATCCAAGAGCATAAATTCAAATCACTCATTGAAGGAGGAATTCACCCAATCAAGGAGGATTATTCAATAGAGTCTTTAAGAGTGAAGAAAGAGGCTTGTTTATGAGTGCTTTCATTTATCTTTTTTTTTTTTCCTTAAACAATGATGTATTCAATGTTTTTATTGGAATTTAACATTATTTTTGGATGTATGGTTTTGAGTTAATTTAGTTATTTGATCAATTCTTTGTCATCTTCGGTATTTGATTACTTATTATCATTGATTATTGATGCAAGTTCTTCTAATTGACTTAGACAAAACGATATTAGGAGTTTCATTGCATCGATTTCTTATTTGTTAAATCTTACTGGATTTAAACAATGAAGTTAGGATTTTAGAACTAAGTGATAAAAAATTACTTAATTTCGTCTTGACAAAGGGTTATTAGCTAATTTTATATTTTTAAGGAATCAAGATTCATGCATATTTTGGTTAGGATGGCTTGATTGACAAATCTGCTAATTGAATCAAAACATAATGATAAGCTTAATGCATGTTTCGGTTCTGTTAGCTTGATTGACAAATCTCTTATTAATCAAAATATAGGATTCCATGGATTGACAAACGAAGTAGAATTTAATCTAAGTAGATTCATGACTTGACGAACAATTGAATTTTACTTTACATTCCTTCATGATGCCAAGATGATAATTACTTGAGAGAATTGCTAATTGGTTCATTATCATGTTTTCTAGGATAAGTGTCTAAATTGCATATTCCTATGTCCTTGAGTTGTATATATATATTTTTATTTTTATTCTTTTCTCACTTTATTAGGTCGGTTAAATAATGAATGAAAAGTGACTAGTGTGTACTTGTTCCTTTGAGGATCGATACTCATTAATTCCTTATACTATGCTTGCAATGAGTATACTTGCTCGTATGTGTATTTTGGGATTAATGTTTTAATTAAAACTTGACTAAGAGATGGATTTAAATTTGATGATTTTTATACACAAAAAATGTACGCATCAATCCCCGTTGGGAATCTTTCTTCAATCGCCAAACCTTTTTCCTACACTATCGGCAACAGGAAGAAATTGGTCCATTGGTGGCCTTTTTTGTGCTATTTCTTCAATGCATTATATATCATCGGTCCGGTAAAATTGGAAAAGTTCAACTGATAAATATTTGTTTTTTTTGAGAGAATTAAGCTAATCAAAACTCTATGTGCTTTCTATTATTTGTAAGAATAGATGTGTACATCAAATTATTATTTTTATTGACCGATCAATATTTTTTTATTTAATTGGTTCACATATATCATTAAAAATCTTAACAAGTTAAAAGAGTGTCCTACAAAATAATCATAAAAAAGAAAGATTTTTATAGGTTAGTTTAATTTGTAAATATATGATGGGGTGAATTTCTTTATAGTATGTTGTAAGGTGAGAAAAGTGATGGGGGTGAATTTCTTTATATGTTGTAAGGTGAGAAAAGCAGTAGTGTATTAAAACTATTTTATTTTGACCTAGGCTATTTTAGTTAAATTGATTTTTATTAATTAAACTATAGTGTATTAAAAGCATAAAAAAATTTCCTCTATGCCCTCTTTCTAGCCGCCATTTAATAAAAGTCTAATCCTACCCTCTTATATGTTTTATTTTTAGGCATAAAATTTTATTAAAACTTAGCCTTTTGTTCTTTCTTCATATTCAAGGATATAATCCTAATCCTTCATATATCATTAAATCATAGTCTTTCACTTTGTTATATGTTAGCCCTTCAATTAGCTTAATCCTCACCACCTACTTTACTTTATCTCAACCTTACATTTTTTTTTTTTAATCAAGACCATTGAAATTACATCTTATTCAAACCATTTAATCTCTATCATCCATTTGTTATACTCTCATCCATCCACTTAAATTAATCCTAACTCTTCAATTATATTAAATCATAGCCTTAAATTACAAATAATTCTTGAGAATAATTTTTATCCCATGAGAATAATTTTTAGGAGTATGTATGATAAGATTGTTTCATAGACTAGATTTGAAACAACAATTCTATAAGGATTAAGAGTATTTTTTAACTCAGTAATGTGATGTAACAATATTTATTTTTTTGTACATTAATATAATTTTAGAGTATTTAATAAAAATTTACTAAATGAAATTTCATTTCCCACAATTTCCATTCATTCTTGAATATGTTTGTCATAACGAAACTTCTAGATTGATTGAAAATATGGATAAATGAATAGGAAGATGGACTTATTGTGGATTGACTTACACGGCCATTTATGTGATGAATACAGTAAGGGTTTGGATGCCTTTATAGAATTTGCATTAAGAGACAAACCTGATGGATCCAAAATCCATTGTCCTCATTTAAAGTGTCAGAATAGGTATCTTTATAGTACAATAGAGGTCAAACAACATTGTCAAATATAGGGTTTCATGCGCTGGTACAAAAAATGTAGTGTTCATGGGGAAACATATTTATCTTTTAGCAATACAAGTAGAAATATTCCTTCAATTGAAAATGTACATTTGGATTATATGGTTGGGATGGTTCAAGATGATGCTGTCATTGGTAACTTCGGTAATGCATCTGAAGAGCCTAAAGATTTGAGAGAGATACTTAAATTGTTAGAAGAGGTAAACATAGAGTTGTATCTAGGCTATGCTAAGTTTTCTTCACTATCATTTATTATGAGATTATTACACTTAAAAGTCCTCCATGGGTGGTCAAATAAGTCTGTTGACATACTACTTGAGCTTCTAACAAATGCATTTAGTGAGATGGGAGTGAAAATTGCCAAAAATTACAATGAGACTAGTAAGATAATGAATGTGTTGAGAATAAAATGCAAAGTCTGGGATGTGTGTCCAAATAACTGCATGATATACATGGGAGGAAATGAGGCCATTACTCATTGTGAGGTATGCAATGTTCTGAGGTACAAGAAAGAGAGTAGTACAATTGCATGCAAGCGTGTTAGGTACTTTTCGTTGACTCCGAGATTGAAGCGATTTTTCATGTCTAAAAAAACTACATCTCTTATGAGGTGGGATGAAGAATGTCGTGTGAAAGATGGTGTTTATAGACACTTAATAGATTCTAGGGCTTGGAGAAAGTTTGATGAGGACCATTTGGAATTTGCAAGTGACTGCCGGAATGTTAGGCTTGGACTAGCTTCATATAGATGTAGTCCATTTTCAAATATGTGCATACAACATAGTACTTGGCCTGTAGTCCTATACCATACAATTTGCCACCACAGCTATGCATGAAGCAGCCTTATTTTATTTTATTAATTCTTATTGATGGCCCCAAGAGTCCAGGGAACAAGATTGATGTTTTTTTACAACCATTGATCAAGGAGTTAAAAGATTTGTGGCACAATGGTGTGATTACTTATGATGCTGGGGCAAAAGAGATGTTCTATTTATGTGCAGCTGTTATGTAGACCATAAGTGATTTTTCAGTTTATGGCAATCTATCTAGTTATAGTTTCCATACCGATAGGGCTTGTTCGATATGCGGGGTTGATTGGTTGTCTTACCAATTGCCTAATGGCGGTAAATGTTGCTTCTTACATCATCACAAGTTTCTTGAACCGTCATATAAGCTACATAGGGACAAAATTTCTTTCTACGGTGGAATTGAAATACGACAAGCACCTAGATAGAGCACGGGGACATAAATATTAACACAACTTGAAGGTTATTTAACAGAATATGTAGTAGATGATATGAAAATTAGAATGCAGTCTGACTACAAATGGAAGTTTGGCATAAATTCGTATAATTGGAAGGAGAGTATTTTTTGGGAGTTGCTATAGTAGGAGAGGAATTTGATGAAACACAATCTCGATCCAATGCATATAGAGAAAAATTTTGCAGACAATCTATTGTACACAATATTGGGTGACAGTAGTTTTTTGAAAGATAACTTCAAAGCTCATCAAGACTTGCAGGTAATGAATATTAGAAAAACTTCACATCCAATTTTAAAACCCTCAAGAACTGGATACAATGTGCCACCAACCCCTTATACAATGAGTAGGTCAGAAGTTGAAGTTTTTTTTTAACAATATGAAAGGATTTGAGAGTTCCTTATGGCTATTGTTCTAATATTTCTCGATGAGCCAATATGAGGAGACAGACTTAGGAGGTTTGAAGAGTCATAATTCTCATATTTTACTCCAACAATTAATCCCATTGGCTTCCCGCATAACATTTCCGAAGAATGTAGTGCAGCTGTTGATTGAGATTGCTTCATGTTTTAGGCAGTTATGTTCCAAAGTTAACAAAGAGATGTATTTTGAGAATCTTTGAAATCGATTCGCAGTTACAATATATCTTATTGAGAAGTCATTCACCCTAAGTTTTTTTTTTTTTATATAATGGAACATTTACCAATACATTTGGCCGAAGATGCATTGTTAGCTGGCCCAGTCCAATGCCGATGAATGTTTCTGGTTGAAATATACTTGAAAACTCTCAAATGTTATGTGTGTAATCGTGCTTAGCCTAAATGTTTGATTGTTAGTGGGTATTTAATGGAAGAATGTATGATATTTGTGTTGAAATATTTAGATGATGTTGAGAGTAAAGGGAATAGGCCCCTAAGATATGTTGTTGATGATAATGAGATGGGTAAACCTGTTGAAAAGGGAACTAATGCAATATTTGATCGTGTTACGTTGATGCAAGCACATTAGTGGGTTCTAGCTAATTCCAACCTCCTCAAACCATATAGAGAATCAGTTTTACTTTAAGACTTTATTTCTTTTTCTATGCTTCTATTATTACTTCTAAATTTTCATATATGTCTATATGCAGTCTCTATCTATATGTTTGTCATAAATAGAGAGTATCCCAGATCTCAGTTACATAAAAGACAATGTATTCATTCTCAAACGTTTCATACTTGGCTCAGTCTATATGTAAGTACTGTATATGCAATATAAGTAATAGTTATTTAGAATATATAAAGAAAATAAAACTTATATTTTTTATAGGTTGATGAGAATGAAGAATGTCCTGATATTCTGGTTGAAGTTAAAGAGCTTGGAAATGGTTCTTTCAACCATGCATGCAACGTGAATGGGTTCCGATTGCATATAACAACGTATGAAGCTAATAAGTTAACTCAAAATTCTAGTGTTATGTGTAGAGCTGATACTACGAGTTATTCTAGCCCCAGAGATAGGAATCCCATAGCAGCCAGTGTCAATTACTATAGAGTGCTTACTGATATTATAAGAATCTGATATAGTAACCAACTTAAATTTCTGTAATTCAAATGTGATTAGGTTGATGTACATCGAAGTGTTAAAGTTGACGATCTAAAGTTTACTTTGGTAAATTTGGATCGTTTGTTGTATCGGGAAAATAGAGAGATGGATTAGCCATTCATTCTAACAAAGCAAGCAGAACAAGTTTGGTATTCTTGTTGTCCCAGAGAACGGGATTGGCGTGTCGTAATGCCAATGATGAGAAGGGATAACTATGATGTGTATTTAAGGGACCATGATCTAGAAACTTTTCCCACACAGCAACTAGATTCTCATCCTGTTTCGCGTGAAGTAGATGTTGTATAGGTTAGAAATGGCATTTCTGGGGAGGAAGTGGATTTAGTTTGAAGAAGAATACACCATGCAACCTAATGTAATTAATTACTTTCTAGTTTACTAAATGTACTAGAATCTCAATTGATTTTTTGACCAAATTTCTTTGACTTTATTTTTCTATGCTTTTTTACGTTTTGTAGATGGTTACCAAATGTTCTCAACGTGCATTAATGTAGGATGCCATAGCCGCCTCAAGATCAGGGGCTAGTTCCTGACAAGGTAGAGAGTCACAGCGAACAGTACAGGAGGTTGGCTAGAGATTGGATACAGTTGTCTAGACGAGCTCTCGAGAACAGAGGTCTAGTGAGGAGATAGCTGCACCTGCTTCTGCTGTAAGTCCCAGCTGCTCGGGACCTTCTTCCTTAGGCCCGAGTGCCTCAGGTTTGCTAATTTGTTAGAAAGTAATTTAGGAGAAATTATTTTTTGTAGCTATTAAAATCATATTAAACTTTTGTCTTTCTTTTCAATGAAATTATATTTACAGACTGGCTTGTTTTAAATTAATTTTTTTACTAATATTTTATAGGTTCCATGTTGAGAAGTTCTCGCACGGGTGCAAGGTTACCCTCCAGATGGGGTGAGCCTAGCTTTTGAAAGTACAAAGTTGGTGTGAACCAATACGAAGGTCTTATAGGAGTGGATGCATCTCGTTATAGTTTCATGGTGGGCTGTTTTACACGTATGAGTAGCAAGCTCCCTCTGAATTATAGGGATTGGCATTCCGTACCTCAGAGACTTAACAATGATGTTTGAGAAGAAATACAGGTAAACAAATTTATACTAACACATATAAAGTTGTTTTCTCCATAAGTTAAAATTTTAAATAATTGATTGTTTATTTAATTTACAAGGACAACACCACTATGCACCAGAAAGACATAGCATCACAATGAAGATCCTTTACACTGCTTAGAAGGATTATAAGTCTAAGTTAAAACAGAGATACTTCACTCCTTTCCAGATAAGTACAGAGGCTATTCTTTGCGGAGATAGGTGAGTTGATGAAAATCAATGGAGGATGTTAGTTGATTATTGGTGCTTGGAGAATACGCAGGTTATATGTATAAAAGTTTAATACTTTTTCCTGTCATAAATGTGTGCATATACGCGATAATTATTACATACTTATTTTTTATATTAACTATTTTAGATACTCACAGGTAGAGGCCAAGTAAAACAGATAAAATCAATCACATATTACATATCCACCAGTCATAGGAAGAATGCTACATTCTATTATACAGGACCAGGTATTCATTTTCTCTTATACTCCATTCATTTGAATATTATTTAATTCGCTTGAAAATTCTAAAAAATCTTTACAGATGGCCTCACAAGGCCAACCGACATCGTAATATGATATGTTTTTTGTGACACAAAGGTGGTGTTGTCTACAGGTTGATGGTTTGACTACAGAGATTATCGTAAGGAATTTTCAAAGATTATTTTTCTTGAATTATTAAAATATGACAAATATAATTCATTTACCTACTTTAAATTTGATATATTGTTTTGTAATTTTGTAGGACCAATTAGAGAAAGAATGGCAGGCACTGCCTAAGTTTGAGCCCACTAAGGAAGTGAAGGATTAGATCTTCCAATGCTTGTTTGGTCCTAATATGAGAAGTTATGTTAAGTGTAAGGGAAAGAGACCAACACCAACCTCAATCAGTCAATCATCCACTTGTACTGGCAATGTTGAGAAGGTCATCAGAGCTGAGGTTGACACACGTATTCAGAGTATGTGAGAAAATATGCAAGCAGAGATGCGAGCTGAGATTCAGCGCGAGCGAGAGGTTTATGATGTTAGAATCCATACATGCATCATCTATGCATTACGTAGCGAAATACAAGGATTCTAGGACAAGAGGACCGCATGCATGTGTTGATACAAATTAGAAACTATAAAAATACCTTTCAGTGATGCCTCTGCAAATCAAAATTTTCTTTTGACTACTGAGGCATGATCCAACACAAAACCAGAGTCTCTTATTGCTGCCACTGGAATCTAAGTGTGAGACTCCATCTAATAATATCCACACGAGAATGTTTACTCAATGAAACCTGATCACAATCTCTATGCTAGTAGAGGAAAAACAGTGATGGCTAGGGTACTTTTAGCGAGAAGAAGAAAGAGAGAGTCATAAGGTTTTTCTTTTTTCTACCAGGGAGAACAATTTTCTTCTGTGTCTAAAAAAATAACCACGGCATATTCTTAGGAAAAATCCTAGAAATTCACACCGACACAACCTTTGTGAACTTTAATCAAACTAGAATTCATTAAATTATAATTAGAACCTTCAAGTTTTTATAATTACAATTTAGCCCAAAAATTATAACTAATTGTAATTTGGCCTAAATAACTTCTACTTCACACAATTAACCTCACAATGTTATCATATAACATCTCGAGTACATAATCTTGTGTATGACCTATTAGGTTTCTTAGTCTATTGGTAGCGAATATGAATTAATCCAAACGTCTTTGTGATTAATAATTTAGAATTAATCTATTAATTCTAAGTAGGATTGGTTTATTAATTCATCAATTAATAAACTCATATTCAGCAGATCATGAGCAGTATCTAACAACACATCATGACCACCTAAGAGTCCGAGAAGTCAAGTGGCTTGACATAAACCCCTTAATAACAAACTACAATGCAATAAACTCATTTCACCATTTAATATCTCATTCAGTTTGGAGTACAAAATTAGTGCCAACTTCTTCCAGAAGAATAAATATTAATTCTGGCTCAAATATATTAGTACGTGTACTAGAAATCCACTACTCTACATATGTATCAATTGGAACTATTTCCAATACACAATAACCTTGACCAAGGATTTCACGAGTAGTAATTCTATTAAGTGGCCGTGCGATATTCACCCCTACTATTAGGAGTGGTGAATCCTTTATTGACCCTCTATACTACTTTCATTTACCTTACATTTTACCCAATATCCATCCCATAGGCGGCCCTCGATATGGCTTCAGAGATTAGAATCAAAGTACAATGCTCAGCAAACAAAGTACCTTGGAGATTTCAAGTCTAAGGATACTTACACATTTGCTATAACGAGATTCTGTTACTGGCACTACATAGTTATCCGTGTGATTATCTCATAGTCAGGTCATCCAATATACTTTTTCTATCAACATGCATCTACGTATTAACTTTGAGTATCTCCATACTCACGGATATGAGAATCACCGCCTGATCAGATCAGGAAGTCTAACACGTGCTAGTCTTAACGTATTAATGATGTCCTATCTCATTAATACTACGACTTGAGGTTATTTAAGTACTAACAATATACAGTGTAGTAGGAATCTCACATCATGTTCTCTATCATGATTTTCTTAACACGGTGTTGTACTAGGAACTTTATCTAAAAGGTATTTTACATGAAAGTAAAGAAAATAAATTGAAAGATAAATAATGCCTTGTATTATAAAATAAAATGTGTCATATACAAAGTATAAGTAATTACCTCTAGGGCACAACACTAACAAACTCCCACTTGCACTAAAACTAATCATTCATGTATCTAATACCGAATGACTTAGCATGCTTATCATGTTTCTTTTGGGATAGTGCTTTTGTGAGCGGGTTAGCTATGTTCTCATCTATGGGAACACTCTCTATCTTTACATCTTGTCTATTTATGATCTCCCGGATCAGATGATAGCATCGTAGCACGTGCTTGGGTCGTTGGTGAGACCGTGGCTCTTTTGCTTGTGCAATGGCTTTGTTGTTGTCACAATACAATGATATTTGAGTAACAACACTAGGGACCATACCCAGTTCTATCACAAACTTCTTGATCCAAACAGCTTCCATAGCTGCTTTAGAAGTGGCTACGTACTCAGCTTCTATAGTAGAGTCTACAATAGTTTCTTGTTTGGAACTCTTCCAACTTATTGCCCCTCCATACAACATAAACACGTAGCCAGATTGTGATTTAAAATCATCTTTGTCAGATTGAAAATTAGCATCAGTATACTTTCAAATCACCTTCTCCCTAAACCAAGAACACATCTTTAGTCATTCGCAAGTACTTAAGGATATTCTGTACAACCATCCAAACAGCTTCCGTAGCTGCTTTAGAAGTGGCTATGTACTCAGCTTCTATTGTAGAGTCTACAATAGTTTCTTGTTTGGAACTCTTCCAACTTATTGTCCCTCCATACAACATAAACACGTAGCCAGATTGTGATTTAAAATCATCTTTTTCAGATTGAAAATTGGCATCAGTATACTTTCAAATCACCTTCTCCCTAAACCAAGAACACATCCTTAGTCATTCGCAAGTACTTAAGGATATTCTGTACAACTATCCAGTGGCCATCACTAGGGTCAGATTGGTATCTGCTCATCAAACTGAGAGTATAGGATACATTGGGCCTTATACATATTATAGCATACATGATAAGATCTAACTACCGAAGTATATGGAATCTTACTTATGTGATCCCTTTCAACTTATGTCTTGGGACACATCGACTTTGAAAGGCTTATCCCAAAGGATATGGGTAAGAATCCCTTTTTGGATTGATCCATGCTAAACCTGTTTAGCACTTTATCTATGTATGTAAACTGTAAGAAACATAGCAACTTTTTTGACATATCTCTATAGATCCTTATTCTAAGAATGTAGGTTGCTTCTCCAAGGTCTTTTATGAAGAATTTCTTAGACAACCAAACTTTAACTAATTGTGGGATAGGTACATCGTTTTCTATTAGCAATCTGTCATCAACATAAATTAATAAGAAAATGATTGCGCTTCCACTAACCTTCTTGTATACACAAGGCTCATCTATGTTTTGAATAAAACCAAACTCTTTGATTGTTTCATCAAAACAGATGTTCCAACTCCTAGAAGCTTACTTAAGTCCATACATGGACCTTAGCAGCTTGCATACTTTTGTGCTATCATTGAATGTGAAACCCTTAGGTTATGTTATATACACTTCCTCAGTAAGATTTCCATTTAGGAAAGCTGTTTTCACATCCATGTTCTAGATCTCTGATAGGAGCTAAATTGGTTATACTTTGCTTAGTTATTTGAAGCTCTTTTGTAATACATTTTGTGAAATAATTAGTTATATTCTTTCATATTTGAGATTTTATCCTTGGAAAGGTATTTTGGTCATTACTTCAGGATTTTGGGTAAAACAAAGCAAAACCGTCATGAAACAGAGCAGAGGCGGGGCCAGCTGCAAGGCTGGAGCCGGCGCCAGCTGCACTCTGGAACGTATGCGCACAATTCAGAGAAAAATCGACGGACGAGTGGAAAAACAGAACCAAGGCGGCGCCGGCTCCGAAGGACCAAGGTGGCACTGGCTGTGGTCTGTCCCTAAGGTGGTGCTGTGATCTTTCTACACGTTTTTGGAAATCTGAAGAGTTTTAGCAGCTTCCAACTTCTACTTGGCCAAGAACTTTGTACATACAAGTTTAGTCACATCTTAAGCCAATAAATAGATGGAAAAACACAAGGAAAAATGGGAGAATTCATTGATCATCATAGAAAATCACTCAGTCCGAGGAGAATTCTTCAAAGTTCAAGGAGGGTTGTACAAGAAGGTTTTCAAAGGAAGAAGAATGAGGCTTGTCTATGAGTTCTTTCTTTTACTTTATTTTTTTTTCTTGACAATGATATGTTAATTATTTTATTGTAATTTGACATTGTTTTAGACATTCATGATTTCTTGAGTTATTTGATCTTTTGATTAATTGGTTATTATTCTTGGTATTCAATTACTTATGCTTATTACGAGATTAATTAGTTGATTCTATCCATTTACTTGCTGGACCAAAGGGGGTTGATGGGTGTTTTAATTTAGTAATTTCATATTCTGTTGGAAATTGACTTGCTGGACCAAAGGGGGTTGATTGTTTAAGAACTGGTAATTGAAGATTAATTGATGTCTTCCGAGACCAAGGGTTCATTGATTAATGTCATGTTCTAAATTCGCCGAGACCAAGGGAATTTAATTAAGGATTGTGTTTAATGCATCTTTTAGATGAATTAGTTAAGACGGACCAAGTGATTCTAATTTATCTAGAAGATAGTGATTTCATGGATTGACCATCAAAATGAGTCTACCTTCATCCTTCATGGTGCTAAGAGAATGATTGGTTATGATAACGGTTAAGTTCTTTAAGATCATGTTTGCCTAAACAATGGCATGAGTTACATAAATTTACATCCTTGACACAAACACAGACATATACATATTTTTATTTTTATGTTCTTTTTAAGTTTTCTTTTTATTTGTTTTTCACTTTATCGAGTCGGTTAAACAATGAAAGAAGGGTAATTAATGTCTACTTGTTCCTTGAGGATCGACACTTGTTTTAACCCTATGCTCAGTTAATGATGAGTACGCTTGCTCATATGTGTGATTTGGGTTTAACATTTTAATTTGAACTTGATTGGGAATGTGCTTAGTTTTGTATAATTTTTATACCCAAGTCTGAACGCATCAAGTTTTTTGTGCCATTGACGGGGAAAAATAGTATGAAAACTCTGATTTTGTTGATTTAACCATGTAAATATGTAAATATGTCAATAGGTAAACATGTATATTTGTTCTTTCTGCAAAACGATGCTATCTTTTGTATTTCATGTATTCTTGTATAACTGTGTAACCTAACTTAAACTAACCAACTTGGACTACGTCTTTTAAACTAACTACATACTCTTTTAGATTACATGTCTAACTCGTCTCCTTGTTCAGGAGAAATGGAGAATTGGGATCTAAGAAGGTCGAACAGGGGACAGTACCTCCACCACGCGGCGGAAGGAACACTCACAACAACAAAATCAATAGAACTTGAAACCTTAGTTGGTAAATTTGTAGTGCATGTCACGAGGCGTTTCCAAGAAATCGATTCCACATTCAATAAATTCGACACAATGATCCACAACATGGAACAACAAATCTTGTTTTTGACGGATAAGGTAATAAAATCTCATGAACTCACACCATTAGCTAGTATGGAAACAGTTGCTGTCACGTTGCGAAGTGGAAAAGAATTACCAGACAGACCGGATGAAGGCCGGCGCCGATTGGAAGAAGAGAATCGGCACCGGATATCCATAAATGCCAAAACGATACAACATAGAATAGAACCGGCGCCGGCTATCCCCTGTCCACCTCCTGAAAAACCTACTTTTCAGCCTAACATACCATACCCTACTCGTCTACACAAGGCCCGAAAAGCTGCTCAGTTCAACAAATTCCTAGAGGTATTTAAACAACTGCACATAAACATTCCTCTCAGTGAAGCTTTAATCTACATGCCCAAATATGCCAAATTCCTCAAAAGCATGCTTGTCAACAAAAAGCAATTGGAAGAATTGTCTACAGTAGTCCTCAATGAAAAATGCTCAGCCATCCTATAGAACAACTCGAGTTTGCTCCAAAAGGCAAAAGATCCAGGAAGTTTCTCTATCCCATGTCTAATTGGCACTCTTCATGTCTCAAGGAACAAGTAGACATCTTTTTAAGTTTTCTTTTTATTTATTTTTCACTTTATCGAGTCGGTTAAACAATGAAAGAAGGGTAATTAATGTCTACTTGTTCCTTGAGGATCGACACTTGTTTTAACCCTATGCTCAGTTAATGATGAGTACACTTGCTCATATGTGTGATTTGGGTTTAACATTTTAATTTGAACTTGATTGGGAATGTGCTTAGTTTTGTATGATTTTTATACCCAAGTCTGAACGCATCAAGTTTTTTATGCCATTGCCGGGGAACAATAATATGAAAACTCTAATTTTGTTGATTTAACCATATAAATATGTAAATATGTCAGTAGGTAAATATGTATATTTGTTCTTTCTGCAAAACGGTGCTATCTTTTGTATTTCATGTATTCTTGTATAACTGTGTAACCTAACTTAAACTAACCAACTTGGACTACGTCTTTTAAACTAACTGCATACTCTTTTAGATTCCATGTCTAACTCGTCTCCTTGTTCAGGAGAAATGGAGAATTGGGATCTAAGAAGGTCGAACAGGGGGCAGTACCTCCACCATGCGGCGGAAGGAACACTCACAACACCAAAATCAATAGAGCTTGAAACCTTAGTTGGTAAATTTGTAGTGCATGTCACGAGTCGTTTCCAAGAAATCGATTCCACATTCAATAAATTCGACGTAATGATCCACAACATGGAACAAGAAATTTGGTTTTTGACGAATAAGGTAATAAAATCTCATGATCTCACACCATTAGCCAGTATGGAAATAGCTGTTGTCACGTTGCGAAGTGGAAAAGAATTACTAGACAGACTAGATGAAGGCCGGCGCCGGTTGGAAGAAGAGAACCGGCACCGGATATCCATAAATGCCAAAACGATACAACATAGAATGGAACCGACGCCGGCTGAAGCACTGGAACCGGCGCCGGCTATCCCCTGTCCACCTCCTGAAAAACTTACTTTTCAGCCTAACGTACCATACCCTACTCGTCTACACAAGGCCCGAAAAGATGCTCAGTTCAACAAATTCCTAGAGGTATTTAAACAACTGCACATAAACATTCCTCTCAGTGAACTTTAATCCACATGCCCAAATATGCCAAATTCCTCAAAAGCATGCTTGTCAACAAAAAGTAATTGGAAGAATTGTCTACAGTAGTCCTCAATGAAGAATGCTCAGCCATCCTGCAGGACAACTCGAGTTTGCTCTAAAAAGCAAAAAATCCAGGAAGTTTCTCTATCCCATGTCTAATTGGCACTCTTCATGTCTGTAATGCATTAGCTGACCTAGGTGCTAGCATTAATTTACTACCATATAAAACTTTTAAAAGGCTAGGCCTAGGAGAACCACAACCCACTAGGATGAGTATTCAACTCGCGGATTGATCTATCAAATACCCTAGGGGCATCATTGAAAACGTTTTGGTAAAAGTTGATAAATTCATATTTCGAGTGGATTTTGTTATTCTTGACATTGATGAAGATTCTAAAGTCCCCTTAATCTTAGGTAGACCCTTCCTAGCTACAGCAAAAGTATTAATTGATGTCCATGGGGGGAGGTTGACACTGAGGGTTGGGGATGAGGAAGTCATAATTCGAATCCATAAGAGCATGCAACAACCTATGACTTCTGATGATTTGTGTCTAAGAGTTGATATTCTTGACAAACCAATTTTTGAGATGATGCAGGAATCTATTGAGGAAGAATTGATGGAAACATAAATGGCATATTTGGAGGAATTTTATATCGAGATAGGAGGCAGAATTTGGACGTAGAAAAATGCAGTTTAGGGAGAATGAAATCATCTATAGAGGATCTTCCCGAAGTAGACTTAAATGACCTACCTGAGCATTTGGAATATGTGTTCTTGGCTAAGGATCGTAAGTTGCCTATCATCATTGCCAAAAATCTCAAGGCAGAACAAAAGACCAAGCTGGTAAGTCTGTTGGAAAAATATAAAAGGGTGATAGCTTGGAAGATCACTGATATTAAAGACATTAGTCCATCCTTTTGCACACACAAGATCTTGATGGAAGAAAGTGCAAAACCCGTCGTGCAACCCCAACGCAAGTTGAACCCACATATGAGTGAAGTGGTAAAAGGTGAGGTGATTAAGCTCTTAGATTCTGGCATTCCCTATTTCAGAGAGCAATTGGGTAAGTCCTACTCAAGTAGTACCAAAGAAGGGAAGAATGACGGTGAGCCCTAACGATAAAAATGAGTTAGTCCCTATGAGATTGGTCACGGGTTGAAGATTTTGCATAGATTATAGGATGTTAAACAAAGTCACTCGAAAAGATCATTTCCCATTTGCTTTCATTGACCAAATGTTGGAAAGGTTAGCCGGGCACGAGTATTATTGTTTCTTAGATGGATTCTCAGGTTACTTGCAAATTCCCATAGCTCCGGAGGACCAAGAAAAGACCACTTTCACGTGTTCATATGGTACTTTTGCATATCGTAGAATGCCATTTGGCCTTTGCAATGGCCTCGGAACATTCGAAATGTGCATGACAGCTATATTTGAAGGACTCGTGGGGGACATCATGGAGGTATTTATGGATGATTTCTCAATTATTGGTGATTCATTTGACTTGAGCTTATCTAACCTTGAGAAGGTGCTCACAAGATGTGAAGAGACTAGCCTCATGCTTAACTGGGAAAAGTGCCACTTTATGGTACAAGAAGGTATTGTGCTAAGGCATAAAATTTCGAAGAAGGGTATTGAGGTCGATAGAGCAAAAATTGAAGCAATCGAGAAGCTACCTCCTCTTACTTCGGTAAAAGCTATACAGAGCTTTCTTGGTCATGCAGGTTTCTATAGGCGGTTTATCTTAGACTTCTCAAAAATTTCGAAACCTCTTACTTCTTTACTTGAAAAGGATGCTGTGTTTAATTTTGATGATAAATGTTCTCAACGCTTTTATCATACTTAAAGATAAATTGATTAATTCACCCATTCTAATTGCCCCGGATCGGTCTCTCCCCTTCGAACTAATGTGTGATGCAAGTGACTTTGCAGTTGGTGCAGTATTGGGACAAAGACGGAACAAGAACTTCCAACCGATATACTATGCCAGCAAGACTCTAACAGATGCACAGGAAAATTACACAACAACAGAGAAAGAGTTGCTTGCCATAGTGAATTTGATTTGGAGATTAGGAACAAAAAGGGGACAGAAAACTTGGCTGCAGATCATCTGTCAAGATTGGATAATCCAAACCTGGAATCTTTGCTAGACGAAGACATTGATGACGCTTTTCCGGATGAGCAACTCTTGCTCATAGAAGGTGAGATCCAAACCCCACCATGGTTTGCCGACTTTGCTAACTACTTGGCTGAAGGATACCCCAAAAGACCTCACGACACATCAAAAGAAGAAATTCCTCTCCGATGTACGACATTACTTCTGGGATGATCCATATTTGTTCAAGTGTTGTGCGGACCAAATCATTCGGAGATGTGTGGATTCTAGGGAAGGGGAAGATATTCTTCGACATTGTCATGAAGGACTTGTTGGAGGCCATTACCAAGCCAACAACACTGCACAAAAGGTGCTAGACACTGGATTCTATTGGCCCTCGTTGTTTAAAAATGCCCATAAGATTGTCCAAAATTGTGATAGATGTCAACGCACAGGTAATCTTTCAAAATCTAATGAGATGCCATTACAAATTTTTCAAACATGTGAAGTATTTGACTGTTGGGGCATAGACTTTATGGGACCTTTTTCTAGTTCTTTAGGGAATAAATATATCTTAGTGGTAGTGGATTATGTCTCTAAATGGGTAGAAGCCCAAGCCTTACCCACTAATAATGTAAGGATGGTGGTTAAATTTCTAAAAAAACTTTTCACCCATCTTGGTGTGCCCAAGGTCCTTATTAGTGATAGGGGGACTCATTTTTGCAATGCACAAATGAAAAAAGTTCTCACACACCTAGGTGTGCACTATAGATTGGCAACCCCATATCACCCTCAAATAAGTGGACAGGTTGAGGTGGTTAATAGAGAACTCAAACGAATTTTGGAAAAAATTGTCAATCATACTCGAAAAGATTGGAGCTTAAAATTAGATGATACCCTTTGGGCATATCGAACAGCCTTTAAGACACCGATTGGTACAACTCCGTTTCAGTTAGTTTATGGTAAATCCTATCACTTACCCGTTGAAATTGAACACAAGGCTTATTGGGCGATAAAACTAGTTAACCTCGATCTTGAGTTAGCTGGAAAGTCTAGGTTACTTCAACTCACAGCCTTGGAGGAATTGCGAAACGATACTTATGATCATTCCATATGGTACAAGGAGAAAGTCAAATGGTGGCACGATAAGCATATCACTTACCAACCTGAATTTAAACCAGGCGAGCAAGTACTGTTATTCAATTCTCGTTTAAAACTCTTTCCCGACAAATTGAAATCTCGGTGGTTGGGACCATTCACGGTAAGTAAGATTGGCCCTTTTGGCACCCTCGAACTCACTCACCCCACTCGGGGCTCTTTCAAAGTTAATAGCCATAGGGTAAAACATTATGCGGGTGGCAGTCTTCCACATCCCGAATAGGTGGACATGCTCTTTGACCAATTCACATAGAAAATGTGTGGTTTCCCAAGCAGCGGTTGTTTTCTGGCCATTTCTATTTCGTGTGTCTTTGCTTTATTTTCTTTTCTATTTGTTATGCTTTGGTATTTTCTTTTGTATTTTTTAGGTACGTTGATGCTGCCTCCCTCTTCACACATTCAGCTCTTGTACGCCACAATGAATGGAAGTTAATTGTTCCTATCTCTTCTCCCTTATTTTGCTTGGTCTCATGGTATTGGTTGTTTTGATTATATTTATTTGGCCATTGAGGACAATGTCCAGTTTAAGTGTGGGGGAGTAGTTTGATTGCGAAACGACTATACATATTCTTGGGAGCAGGATTTTTCAAAATTTTTCAATTTCAAGCTGTATTTTTTTTTTTTTTTTTAGTGCATGTCTGTATGATGGATTATAGAACATATGTTCTAAATCATTGATGGCTTATGCATGACTTTTTCCACTCATTTGGACAAAGTAGTTCTTGATCAAATGCTGTGCATTATTCTTAAACTTGTTTTTCTCTAAAATTCATGGAACATTCTAGAACTTACTTGAATACCTCTCGAGGTGAAATAAGAAAGACATTCATGATTTAACTTAGGGATGACGGTAATAGGCCTTCTTTGGATAGTTTGAGCTTTTCAAGCCTACCTATTGTTATATTATCCCTAGTGCCTATTTTGAGCCTAAATTGGTGATTTCTCTCTTTAAAACCCATCACGATATTTTGTCCATTACTTGTGCTGAGAGTTTGTATAATTTCCAAATCTTTATGCTCTTGAAGGATGAAAGTATATGTATGTTGGAAAAAATGCAGGGATGGAGATCATGACTTGTTACTTTCAGTTATGGATCAATTACAAGTAGAGCTAGGAAAAAGAAAGGAAGTGGAATGGAAGGAAGAAGTTGAAAAAAATTGAGAAAGAAAAGAATGTTGAGCTGAAAAAGATGAAAAAGAAGAAAAGAAACGAGAGGAAGTGAAAAGAGAAAACAACAAGATGCTAGAGAGAAAAGTGAGTGAAAAAGAAAAGAACAGCAGCAGTGAAAACAAAAGAGGAGTAAAAGAGGAGAGAATTGAAAAAGCATTGGAAAAAAAAAAAGAAGAGCGAAAAGATCACAAAAGGGATGGTGAGTGAACTGTAAAAGTAAGTTCATATAAAACACTTGACACTATTGCTGGAAAAATTGAGTAATCTTGTGAGGAAAAGAGTTGATGATAAGAAGAGGTGAAAGAAAAAGAAGAACAATGCAAGATTTGCTTGAAATGCTTAAGGGTTATGGTTTGATTGATTCGTGGAATAGGAGAGCAAGAAGAGTTGGGAATTATAGATTTATTTTGGTTACCCTTTTCTTGCTTACTCTCAGTTTTCTTTGACTTTTGATGTTCCTATATCCTTCGTTTGCTAAGCCAAATTACAAACCTTTAGCCTTACATTACAAGCTTAAAAGTCCTACTTGATCTAAGTAGAATCATGATATGTCTCAGATTAGTGGAGAGATTGTATGAAAAGTAAGCATATGGAATGCATATTCTTTTTAAACTGACTTTTTTCCAATGGTTTGAGAATATTGTAAAGTATTGAGATGGTTCCACTAAGTCATTTATCACTACACAAGTCTTGCATTGGCTGTGAAAGATTTAGTATCATATGTTTTATGTTCATGAATAAAGAAAGCATTGAAAATATGGTTTTGGAATTGATTGAGTGATTAAAACCGTGTGTTTTTCCTACTTGTTCTTGATACTTTGCTTGACAACAAGCAAAGAGTTAAGCGTGGGGGAATGTGATAGGAGCTAAATTGGTTATACTTTGCTTAGTTATTTGAGGCTCTTTTGTAATATATTTTGTGAAATAACTGGTCATATTCTTTCATATTTGAGATTTTACCCTTGGAAAGGTATTTTGGTCATTACTTCAGGATTTTGGGTAAAACAAAGCAAAACCGTCGCGAAACAGAGCAGAGCCGGCGCCAGCTGCAAGGCTGGAACCGGCGTCAGCTACACTCTGGAACGTATGTGCACAATTCGAAGAAAAATTGACGGATGAGTGGAGAAACAGAACTAAGGTGGCGCGGGCTCCGAAGGGCTAAGGCGGCGCCGGCTGTGGTTTGTCCCTGAGGCAGTGCTGCGATCTTTCTACGTGTTTTTGGAAATCTGAAGAGTTTTAGCAGCTTCCAACTTTTACTCGGCCAAAAACTCTGTACCTACGAGTTTAGGCACCTTTTAAGCCTATAAATAGATGGAAAACACAAGGGAAAATGGGAGAATTCATTGATCATCATAGAAAATCACTCAGTCCAAGGAGAATTCTTCAAAGTTCAATGAGGGTTGTACAAGAAGGTTTTCAAAGGAAGAATAAGGAGGCTTATCTATGAGTTCTTTCTTTTACTTTGTTTTCTTTTTCTTGACAATGATATGTTAATTATTTTATTGTAATTTGACATTGTTTTAGACATTCATGATTTCTAGAGTTATTTGATCTTTTGATTAATTGGTTATTATTCTTGGTATTCAATTACTTATGCTTATTACGAGATTAGTTAGTTGATTCTATCCATTGACTTGTTGGACCAAAGGGGGTTGATGGGTGTTTCGATTTAGTAATTTCATATTCTGTTGGCAATTGACTTGCTGGACCAAAGGGGGTTGATTGTTTAAGAACTGGTAATTGAAGATTAATTGATGTCTTCCGAGACCAAGGGTTCATTGATTAATTTCATGTTCTAAATTCACCGAGACCAAGGGAATTTAATTAAGGATTGTGTTTAATGCGTCTTTTGGATGAATTAGTTGAGACAGACCAAGTGATTCTAATTTATCTAGAAGATAGTGATTTTATGGATTGACCATCAAAGTGAGTCTATATTCATCCTTCATGGTGCTAAGAGAATGATTGGTTATGACAACGGTTAAGTTCTTTAGATTATGTTTGCCTAAACAATGGCTTGAGTTACATAAATCTACATCCTTGACACAGACATAAACATATTTTTATTTTTATCTTCTTTTTAATTTTTTTTTATTTGTTTTTCACTTTATCGAGTCGGTTAAACAATGAAAGAAGGGTAATTAATGTCTACTTGTTCCTTAAGGATCGACACTTGTTTTAACCCTATGCTCAATTAATGATGAGTACGCTTGCTCATATGTGTAATTTGGGTTTAACATTTTAATTTGAACTTGATTGGGAATGTGCTTAGTTTTGTGTGATTTTTATACCCAAGTCTGAATGCATCAGTCTCATAATCATGATGAGCGGCAATGGCTAGGAGTATCCTAATGGATTTTAACATGGCTACTGGCGAAACGGTTTTGTCATCATAAATCATATGTTGTTGACGATAACCTTTAGCCACTAGTTGTACTTTATAAATAACTACGTTACCATCTATGTCAGTTTTCTTCTTGAAAACCCATTTGTACCCAATAGGTTTGATTCTTTTAGATGGATCAGCTAAAGTCCATACTTGGTTGTCGTACATGGAATCCGTATCTGACTTCATGGCCTCAAGCCATTTATTAGATTTTGAATTGTTCAGAACTTCCTTGTAGGTAGTAGGCTCATCTTCATCTATGAGCGATACGTCATTGTGGCCACTTATAAGAAATCCATATCTCTTAGGTGACATATGTATCCTACTCGACCTACGAGAATTTTGTGTGGTAGAAGGTTCATCTATTCATTCAATGGATGTAGGATCAGACGGTTGATCCTTGTTTATTTGTTCTTTTTGAACTTTACTAAGTTCAATTTTATTCACACTGTCCCATTTGAGTATGTGCTCCTTCTCTAAGAAGACAGCATGCTACGAAACAAATGCTTCTATACTTCTCTACAAAACAAACGCTCTCTAAGAAAATAGCATGTCCCCTTTAATATTTTTGCTAAGTTGTTTCTCTACTTCATTTTTGAAGTATTTGAACTTTTCAAATGCTTCAGATTTGTATTTCATTAAATACAAATACCCATATCATGAATAATCATCGATAAAGGTTATAAAATAGCTATAACCTTCTCTTGCTTGTATAGACATTAGGTCACATACATCAGAATGTATGAGTTTTAATAACTCTTTGGCCCTTTCTCCTTCTTCAAAAAAAATGAGTTTTAGCCATTTTACCTAGTAAACAAGACTCGCAAGTGCCATATAATTCATAATTAAATAATCCTAAGTCACCAAGCGTGTGTAACTTAGAAATACGATTCTTGTTTACATGGCCAAAACAACAATGCCATAAGTAAGAGGTGTTTGGGTTATCAATTTTTGATTTTTTATTATTTATATTGAGAATTGAATTATCCATATGTAGAATATATAAACCATTAACCAAAGTTGCAAAACCATAGTGGATATCATTCAATGAAAAAGAACAACATTTATTCTTAAAAATTAAATGAAATCCATATAAATCTAAACATACAATTGAGATAATATTTTTTAATAAAACTAGTACATAATAATAGTTTTCAAGTTCTAAAACTAATCTAGAAGGCAGGTGTAGCTCGTAAGTCCTCACAACAAGTGCAGTAATCTTTGCTCTATTTAAAGTACGTAGGTCCACATCGCCCTTCTCAAACCTTCTACTATCCTTTAGTCCCTGCAATTTATTACATAAATGAGATGCACATCTAGTATCCAATACCCATATCTCATTTCTAAAGGCAGTATTTATCTCAATTATAAACATACTAGGAATAGAAGTAGAAGTGCCCGCAACCTTCACGGCTTCTAAGTAGGCCTTGCAGTTGCGCCTTTAATGGCCTATCTTGCCACAGTGATGGCATGGGCCCTTGGTGGCTGCATCCTTTTTCTTCACACCATCTTTGGGCTTAATGAGAGCCTTCTTTTTCTTCTTAGGAAATTTCTTCTTAAAAGAAGAAGATTCTACCATCATGATTGCATTGGATTCCTTTTTCATAGTGGACTTCGCAGTCTTGAGAAGATTGATCAACTCAGGAATGGTGTACTCAATCTTATTCATCTGATAGTTAATCACAAATTGTGAAAAACTATTAGGTAAAGATTGTAGAATTAAGTCAACACTTAATTCATGGTCTATCACGAACCCAAGAGATCTAAGCTTCTCAATTAAGCCCAGCATCTTCAGCTCATGAGTAGCCACAGAAGCACCCTCAGCCATTTTACAATGGAATAGTTACTTCGACATCTCATATCTCTCTGTTCTGGCTTGGGCGTCAAACTACTCTCGAAGATGGAGAATCATCGATTGAACATCCATATGCTCGTGTTGTTTTTGTAGCTTAAGAGTCATTGACGCTAGCATGATACAAGATGCCATGTCACTGTCTTCCTTGTGCTTCTTGTGGATAGCATGCTCTTCAGCATGAGCACCTTGAGCTGGTGGTGGCGGAATAGGAACATCTATCACGTAGAGCAACTTTTTCGATTTGAGAACAATTCTCAAATTTCAATACCAGTCGAGAAAGTTCGATTCGTTGATTTTGTTGGTTTCAAAGATGCTACGAAGGTTTAGGTTGGTTGACATGATGCGGATGACCTAAATGTAAAGATAGAGAAGATTAGCTAAGTCTATATGCACATGTAATGTAAATAATTAGATCTTTAATTAAGCTCATTATTGTTTCACTATTTTACTCAAACCAATAGCCCACACTATTGATTCGGAAAAGCCCGTTGGAAGCTTTCCTAGTCGACCGGTATCCAAATTCCTTAAGAATAACCTTGGGTTTATCCAACAAGCCACCCTTGAGTTCAATGGTATGTATCCAATACCAATTACATCATATGTAATTACCGGATCATTGGGTGATTAATATTTTTTAATCTTAAAACCTTTTGGCTACTCTAATATTTCCTCTAAATTTCTTTATGCTTTAGTTAGCCCAACCGGGATAAAGAATTTAGTTAAACCCAACCCATTAATCAGGAATTTAATTCCATAGCTTGAACATGCTCGATGTTGAGTAGGCTTGAGTTAGTCCAACAACCTGGTCTTGAAAAAGGACTCTCGTTCTTACTATATTAACAGAAGGAATTAAGTTCAATATTCATTGAGGGATTTATTCCTTTTTAGTGATTTCATTAAATGACATGCATAAATTGTCAATAAATCACATAAATAAAAATTCATGGTAATAAAGCGATTGTGTGGTATGGTTATGGACTTTCTCTAAATTAACTTTCTCGATCAAAAAGGAAATTAACATGATTAACTCTATATGTTCATTCATGATTTAAGTAGAAGGTTTTACCCTCTCGTCTTGTTTTAGTCGCCATCTCTAAAATTTAAAAATAATTCTATTCATATCTAACTTATGTAATCTAATTACATAAATTTTCTAAAAGTTAGATGATAAAAAATTACAGAAGAATTTTAGAAAAGGCAGGACTCGCAGGTCCTAATTAATAACAACCAAAACTGTAAAAAATGTATGAACAGATATAATTTGGATTTAGTCTATAACCATCCACCATGCCATTTATTATGCTTAAACAAAATTAAACATATAATTTTATTATTCCAAAATCTCTATTTTGGAAAAATAAAACAAATTTAGATTGAATTTCTAAAATCAAATTCTAGAAATTAAATTAAGATAAAATCTAAAATCAATATTTTAGATATAATTTCTAAAATCATTTTCTAGAAATTTAATTAGGATAAAATCTAAAATCAATATTTTGGAAAATTTATTAATTGCTAAAATCATATTTTAGGAATTAAATAATAATATATAATCTAAAATCAATATTTTAGAAAATATATTAATTTTCAAAATATAATTTTATCTCAAATAATGGGTCCCAAATAAAAACTAATCATAATTAGATTTAATTCTAAAAACGAGAATTAATTTTTAAAAAAAAGTATTTTTTTATACATATCTAAAATCACTATTTTAGATAATATATAATAATTTCCAAAACCAATTTTAGAAATTAATATTGGTTAGTCCTAAAACATAACTATTGGAAAGCTTTGGGCGCAAGTTGAAAAAGGGAAAAAACATTCGTGGGCCACCAGAATAAAAACAGCCGAAATGGAGAAGAAGAAAAAATTATAAGTAGTAACCACAAAACGACAAAGTCCTATCATGGGGAGGATGTTCTCCCCAGGATGAACAAAGGGAGACACACGGCTCCCAGCTTCGGGTAGCAAGGCCTGAGTGAGCCGCGGCTTGGGGCCAAATGTGCCTCAAGCCGCAGCTTGGGCAAGAAAAAAACTTTTTTTTTCTCTCTCTTTTGTTCTTCGTCATCCAAAAATAATTTCTGGGCAATAACTTTTCGATTTTTGCACCAAATTCCAGAGAACAATTCTCTGTGCAATGACCGATTTTATTGTCCTCAAACTCAAACAAGGAGAAAATAAAACAAAGATAAAAGAGCTGTTTCTTCAAAAAAATAACCCCAATAACCAAATGAAAATATTTTCCATCCTCTGCAATTTTTAGCAAACAAAATCACAGAAACGAAATCAGAAACAAGTTTTTCTTTTCATAGGAAAACATTATGTAACCTTTACAGAATCAACACACTACGACAAGAACCCACGATTCTTAAAATAGTTTTCAAATATTAATTGAATATAAAAATAGTGCATTCTGCAAACTCTATTCAGAAACATGTAGAGACCTAAAACAGAAACAATTTCAAGCCAAACGAATTACAAAAACACTTTCTATAATCCAACCAAGTGCGCAAAACAATTTCAGACATAGGCAAGGAAATCAAACGGCAAACAATTTTTCCAAAAACAGGATCGCAACATGAAACGAAAACAGAGACAAACATTAAACAACTTTCGTGGTAACTAATGTTTGTAAATCACATACAAGAGGCTCTGATACCACTGTTAGAATCCAAACATGCATCATCCATGCATTACATAGCAGAATACAAGGATTCTATGGCAAGAGGACCGCATGCATGAATTGATACCGATTAAAAACTATAAAAATACCTTTCAGTGATGTCTCTACAAATAAAAAATTTCTTCCAACTATTGAGGCATGATCCATCACAAAACCAGAGTCTCTCGTCACCGCTAGTGGAATCTACATATGAGACTCCCTCTAATAATATCCACACAAGGATGTTTACTCAATGAAACCCAATCACAATCTCAGTGCTAGCAGAGGAAAAATAGTGGTGGCTAGGGTACATTTAGCGAGAAGAAGAAAGAGAGACTCATAAGGTTTTTCTTTTTTCTACCAAGGAGAACAATTTTCCTCTCAGTCTAAAAAAAAAATAACCACGGCATATTCTTAAGAAAAATCCCAGAAATTTATGCCCATACAACCTTTGTGAATTCTAATCAAATTAGAATTCATTAAATTGTAATTGAAACCTTCAAGTTCTCATAATTATAATTTGGCTCAGAAATTATAACTAATTATCATTTGGCCCAAATAACTTCTACTTCTCAAAATTAACCCCACAATGTTATCATATAACATCTCGAGTATGTAATCCTCTATTATGTATGACCTATTAACTTTCTCAGTCTATTGGTAGCTAATATGAATTAATCTAAATATTTTTTAGATTAATAATATTTAATAATTTAGAATTAAACTATTAATTCTAAACAGGATTGGTTTATTAATTGATAAATGAATAGTCCATTATTTAGTAGATCATGAACGGTATATAGCAACACATCATGACCACCCAAGAATCCAGGAAGTCAAGTGGCTTGACATGAATCCTTCAATAATAAACTACAGTGTAATAAACTCCTTTCATCATACAATATCTCATTGGATTTGGAGTACGCAATTAGTGCTAGCTTCCTCTAGAATAAATTTAATTCTGGCCCGAATATATTAGTACTTGTACCAGGAATCCACTACTCTACATGTGTATCAATTGGAACTGTTTCCAATACATAATAACCTTAGCCAAGGATTTCACGAGTAGTAATTCCAATGAGTGGCTGTGAGATATTTGCCTCTACTATTAAGAGTGGTGAATCCTTTTTTGACCCTCTCAACTACTTTCATTTACCTCACATTGTACCCAATATCCATCCTATAGGTGGCCTTCGATCTGGCTCCAGAGATTGGAATCAATGTACAATGCTCAGCAAACAAAGTACCTTGGAGATCTTAAGTCTATGGATACTTGCACGTTTGCTATAACGAGATTCTATCACTGGCACTACATAGTTGTCCATGTGATTATCTCATAGTTAGGTTATCCAATGTACTTGTTCTATTTATAAGCATCCATGTGTTATCTTAGAGTATCTTAATACATACGGATATGAGAACCACCGCCTGATCAGATCAGGAAGTCTAACACGTGCTAGTCTTAATGTATTAATGATGTCCTATCTTATTAATAATACGACTAGGAATTATTTAAATACTAACACTATACAGTGTAGTAGGAGTCTCACATCATGATCTCTACCATGATTTTCTTAACACATTGTACAAAGGACTTTATCTAACAGTTATGTTACATGAAAGAAAAGAAAACCAACTGAAAGATAAATAGTGCCTTGTATTATAAAATAAAGTGTGACATGTACAAAGTACAAGTGATTGCCTCTAGGGCACAACATTAATATATGAGTCACGTATAGTAGTACTTCAGACTACCATAGAAGCATTATCTCGCAGATTTGATGTAAGTGAATTTACTACGGTACCTATACCGCCATCTAGTGCATCTACGACATCTCTGGGTATTGGTTCCTTTTCTTGACCCGTTGGATCGTGTGATGCTAATGAGACTGTTCGTGATAACTAACATATTCTCATTTTCTTCTTGTTTTAGATGTACTACTATTTCTAATAGATTCCTTGGCACTTCCTGCTTGTTATATATGTAGTGTTACTTCTCTTGTGGAGTTTATGGATTATTTATGATTTCAATGTTCAATAGATTAATTTTGATTTGTTTGGCATTAAGCAAATTGTGTTTTATTGTGATTGGTGTTGAACGGATTGTATTTGGTTTGAAATTGCAGGTGGTAGGGTTAAATACCGAGCAACCATTTTTTTAAAAAACTTAACTAATCAAATACGACGACTAGAACTGTCACATTTGTGAAAAAGCAAAAAAGATCGCATCTAATTAACCAAATACGACGGCCACAAAACTGTCGTATGATACTAAATACTACTGTTTATCCATCATATTTGTTATCAAATTGGACAGTTATTAGCCATCATATTTTCTTATTCATACGATAGTTTGGACCGTCACAGTTGTTAATAAAATATAACAATTATAACCGTTGCATTTGTCCACCAAATACCACAGTTTGAACCGTTGTATTTGATTAACAAATGCAATGGTTTTCTTAGGCATTACGACGGTTTGCCTAACCGAGTCTTTGACCCTTCCGCAACGATTAAATATGACTCTTTTGTAGAGTCATTGTATTAAGGCATCGTATTAGGCAAATACGATGGTTTTGTTGCCGTTGTTGAACAAAGGTGACTAGACTTTATACGACAGTCATGGAACTGTTATTTAGCCGTTGTATTTGACAAATTCGACAGCTCATGGCCATCGTAGGCAAATACGATGGTTTTGTTACCGTTGTTGAACAAAGGCAACTATACTTTATACGACAGCCATGGAATTGTTATTTAGCCATTGTATTTGACAAATTCGACAGCTTATGGCCGTCGTATTTGAGCAATGTTTTAGTAGTGTGATGTCAATGTACTTTATCTTGCTGTGTTGAACTGGATTTTTGGAGATGTCAATAACTTTTGTATTATCACAATAAACAATTAACCCTTGTTGATTAACACCATAGTCTTACAACATCAATTTCATATATTCGACTTTTGCTGTTGACAGTGATATGCAATTCTATTTCTTGTTGTACTATGACACAAGATTGTCTTCTAAATAAAGACAACCTTCAAATGTACTTTTACAATCATTATAGTTTCCTGCCCAACCACCATCCCTATATCCAAACAAGAGTAGACTAGAATCCTTGCACAAGTAAATGCCATATTTAGAATAAATAGATGGAGACCCACGGCTCCCAGCATCATGTAGCAAGGCCTGAGTGAGCCGTGGCTTGGGGCCAACTGTGCCTCAAGCCGCAGCTTAGCTCCCAGCGTGCTGCAGCTTGGGTAGGAAAAAAACTTTTTTTCTCTCTCTTTTGTTCTTCATCTTCCAGAAATAATTTCTGGGCAATAACTTTTCTATTTTTGCACCAAATTCCATAGAACAATTCTCTGTGCAATGACCGATTTTATTGTCCTCAAAACTCAAACAAGAAGAAAATAAAATAAAGACAAAAGGGCTGTTTCTTCAAAAAAATAATCTCAATAACCAAATGAAAATATTTTCCATCCTTTGCAATTTTCAGCAAACAAAATCATAGAAACGAAATCAGAAGCAAGTTTTTCTTTTCATAGAAAAGCATTATGTAACCTTTACAGAATCAAAACACTACAACAAGAACCCACGATTCTTAAAATAGTTTTCAAATATTAATTGAATATAAAAATAGTGCATTTTTCAAACTCTTTTTAGAAACATGTAGAGACCTAAAACAGAAATAATTTCAAAATCAAACGAATTACATAAACACTTTCTATAATCCAACCAAGTGCGCGAAACAATTTCAAACATAGGCAAGGAAATCAAACGGAAAACAATTTTTCCAAAGACATGATCGCAACATGAAATGAAAATGGAGATAAACATGAAACAACTTTTGTGGTAACTAATATTTGTAAATCATATACAAGAGGCTCTAATACCACTATTAGAATCCATACATGCATCATCCATGCATTACATAGCAGAATACAAGGGTTCTATGACAATAGGACCGCATGCATGAGTTGATACCGATTAAAAACTATAAAAATACCTTTCAGTGATATCTCTACAAATAAAAAATTTCTTCCGACTACTGAGGCGTGATCCAGCACAAAACCAGAGTCTCTCGTCACCGCTACTGGAATCTAAGTATAAGACTCCCTCAAATAATATCCACACAAGGATGTTTACTCAATGTAACCCAATCACAATCGCTGTGCTACCAGAGGAAAAATAGTGACGGCTAGGGTACATTTAGCAAGAATAAGAAAAAGAGACTCGTAAGGTTTTTCTTTTTTCTACCTGGGAGAACAATTTTCCTCTCTGTCTCAAAAAAAAAAAAAAAAAACCACGGCATATTCTAAAGAAAAATCCATGATATTCACGCCCATACAACCTTTGTGAATTCTAATCAAATTAGAATTCATTAAATTGTAATTGGAACCTTCAAGTTCTCATAATTATATTTTTGCTTAGAAATTATAACTAATTATCATTTGGCCTAAATAACTTCTACTTCTCACAATTAACCCCACAATGTTATCATATAATATCTCGACTACGTAATCCTCTGTTATGTATGACCTACTAAGTTTCTCAATTTATTGATAGCGAATATGAATTAATCCAAACATCTTTGAAATTAATAGTATTTAATAATTTAGAATTAATCTATTAATTCTAAATAGGATTGGTTTATTAATTGATCAATGAATAGACCAATATTCAGCAGATCATAAACGGTATCAAGCAACACATCATGACCACCTAAGAATCCAGGAAGTCAAGTGGTTTGACATGAACCCTTCAATAACAAACTACAGTATAATAAACTCCTTTCATCATACAATATCTCATTCGGTTTGGAGTATGCAATTAGTGCCAACTCCCTCCAGAATAAATATTAATTCTGGCATGAATGTATTAGTACTTGTACCAGGAATCCACTATTCTATATGTGTATCAATTGGAACTGTTTCCAATACATAATAACCTTGGCCAAAGATTTCACGAGTAGTAATTCCAACGAGTGGCCGTGAGATATTTGCCTCTACTATTAAGAGTGGTGAATCCTTTATTGACCCTCTCAACTACTTTCATTTACCTCACATTGTACCCAATATCCATCCCATAGGTGGCCTTCGATCTGCCTCCAGAGATTAGAATTAAAATACAATGCTCAACAAACAAAGTACCTGGGAGACAAAGTACCTGGGAGATCTTAAGTCTATGGATACTTGCACGTTTGCTATAACGAGATTCTATCACTGGCACTACATAGTTGTCCATGTGATTATCTCATAGTTAGGTCATCCAATGTACTTGTTCTATTAATAAGCATCCACATGTTATCTTAGAGTATCTTAATACTTACGGATATGAGAACCACCACCTGATCAGATTATGAAGTCTAACACTGTTAGTCTTACTGCATTAATAATGTCCTATCTCATTAATACTATGACTAGGAATTATTTAAATACTAACACTATACAGTGTAGTAGGAGTCCCACATCATGATCTCTATCATGATTTTCTTAACACATTGTACAAGGGACTTTATCTAACAGTTATGTTACAAGAAAGAAAAGAAAACAAACTAAAAGATAATTAGTGCCTTTTATTATAAAATAAAGTGTGACATATACAAAGTACAAGTGATTGCCTCTATGGCATAATATTAATATATGAGTTATGTATAGTAGTACTTCAGACTACCATGGAAGCATTATCTCGCAGATTTGATGTAAGTGAATTTGCTATGGTACCTATACCACCATCTTGTGCATCTACGGCATCTCTGAGTATTGGTTCCTCTTCTTGACCTATTGGATCGTGTTATGCTAATGAGGCTGCTCGTGATAACTAGCATATTCTCATTTTCTTCTTGTTTTACATATACTACTATTTCTAATAGATTCTTTGGCACTTCCTACTTGTTATATATGTAGTTTTATTTCTCTTGTGGAGTTTATGGATTATTTATGATTTCAATGTTCAATAGATTAATTTTGATTTGTTTGGCATTAAGCAAATTATGTTTTATTAAGGTTGGTGTTGAATGAGTTGAATGGATTGTATTTGGTTTGAAATTGCAGGTGGATCAGGTTAAATACCAAGCAACCATTTTTTTAAAAAAAATTCACTAATCAAATACGACAGCTAGAACTGTCACATTTGTGAAAAAGAAAAAAAGATCGCATCTAATTAACCAAATACGACGGCCACAAAACTGTCGTATGATACTAAATACTATCGTTTATCCATCATATTTGTTATCAAATACGACAGTTATTAGCCATCATATTTGCTTCTTTATACGACAATTTGGACTATCACATTTGTTAATAAAATATAACGATTGTAACCGTTGCATTTGTCCACCAAATACAACAATTTGAACCATCGTATTTGGTTAACAAATGCAATGGTTTTCTTAGGCATTATGACGGTTTGCCTAACTGTGTTTTTGAACCTTCCACAATGATTAAATATGACTCTTTTGTAGAGTCGTTGTATTAGGCAATTACGATGGTTTTGTTACCGTTGTTGAACAAAGACGACTAGACTTTATACGACAGTCACGGAACCGTCATATAGCCATTGTATTTGACAAATTCGATGGCTCATGGCCCTCGTATTTGAGCAATATTTTAGTAGTGTGATGTCAATATACTTTATCTTGCTGTGTTGAACTGAATTTTTGGAGATGTCAATAACGTTTGTATTATCACAATAAACAATTAACTCTTGTTGATTAACACCACAGTCTTACAACATTTGTTTCATCTACAACAACTGAGTACAATAACTCCAGCAGTAATATATTCGGCTTTTGCTGTTGACAGTGATATGCAATTCTATTTCTTGTTGTACTATGACACAAGATTGTCTTCTAAATAAAGACAACCTTCAGATGTACTTTTACGATCATTATAGTTTCCTGCCCAACCACCATCACTATATCCAAACAAGAGTGGACTAGAATCCTTGCACAAGTAAATGCCATATTCAAAAGCACAACATACATACTTCAAGATTCTCTTAACTGCCTTCAAGTGTGACTTTTTTAGACTCTCTTGATACCTTACATAGACACCAACACTATAGTTCATATTAGGATTGTTAGAGTTGTGCTCTAGAGCCAATCATTTGTATAATGTATTTTGCACATTTATTAACAAAAGGCATTCTTTATCTTTCAGTTTAATTAATGATTTCGTAAATATGTGTATAAAACTGATAGACAAAGTCCTAAGCATATAGTATAGTGTTAAGAAAATTAAAATAGAGATTATAATATTGTTGGGTATCTCTTACGCATATCATATATGGTGCAGCGAAAAATTAAAACAAGATACCATCCCAGGACTCGCATACGTGTGGAAAACAAGATATTAAGAGAACAAAGGTAACTACTTTTTACCTTTCTTTGAGTGTCTAAAAAATAAAAATTTTCCTTCTTCAAGTTTGAGGCGCGATCTAGCAATCCTTTTGATTAAACATCACGAGAGTTGAACGTTCAACCACTATAATCACAGTGTGTGATTACATCTAACAGAAATCCACACGGAGAATCACTCTCAAGCACCAAGATGTTTTTATGCTAGCAGAAACCAAGACGGCGGCTAGGGTTTCTTTTATGAAGAACAATGAGAGAGAGAAGAGAGGAGGAGATCGTGTATCCCCTAGGGTTTTAGGAGTTATTTTCGTGTATTACACTACAAGGAATTTGTGCACATATCCTATATATATCATGAAAAATCCTGCTGAAAATACTCCATATGAGAATTCTAAAACAGTTAGAATTCCCTACTTATAATTGGAAACATCAAATTCTCACAATTACAATTTGGACAATAAATTATAACTAATTATAATTTGACCACAACAACTTCTCTTTCTCACAATTAACCCCACTATTTTATCAAATAACATCTTGAGTATATAATTCTCTATTGTGTATGACCTATTAGGTTTCCCAATCAATTGGTAGTGAACAGGAATTAATTCAAACGTCTTTGAGATTAATAATCCATAATTAATTAGAATTAATCATATCAATTCTAATCCGGATTAGTTTATTAATTCATCAATTAATAAACCCATATTCCCATATCATGAGTGGTATCTAGCAACACATCATGGCCACCTAAGAGTCTAGGAAGTCAAGTGGCTTGACATGAACCCTTCAATAACAAACTACAGTGCAATTAACTCCTTTCACCATACAATATCTCATTCGATTTAGAGTACGGAATTAGTGCCAACTCCCTCCAGAATATATTAATTCTAGCCCGAATATAATAGTATTTGTACCAGGAACCCACTACTCTAGATGTGTATCAATTGGAACTGTTTCCAATACACAATCGCCTTGGTCAAGGACTTCTCGAGTAGTAATTCCTACAAGTGGCCATGAGATATTCGCCCTTACTATTAGGAGTGGTGAATCCTTTATTGACCCTCTTAACTACTTTTTTTTACCTCACAATATATCCAATATTCCTCCCATAGGCGGCCCTCGATATGGCTCCAGAGATTAGAATCATAGCATAATGCTCAGCAAACAAAGTATCTTAGAGATATCAAGTCTAAGGATACTTGCACGTTTGCTATATTGAGATTATATCACTGGTACTAAATAGTTATCCATGTGATTATCTCATAGCTAGGTCATCCAATGTACATGTTCCATTAACAAGCATTCATATGTTAACTTTGAGTATCTCAATACTCATGGATATAAGAACCACCGCCTGATCAAATCAGGAAGTCTAACACATACTAGTCTTAACGCATTAATGATGTCCTGTCTCATTAATACTACGACTAGGGATTATTTAAGTACTAACACTATACAGTATAGTAGGAATCTCATATCATGATCTCTATCATGATTTCCTTAATACAATGTTGTACTAGGGGCTTTATCTAACAGTTATTTTACACAAAAGTAAACACAAGAAACTATAAGATAAATAATGCCTTTTATTAAAATAAAATGTGTCATATACAATGTACAAGTGATTGCCTCTATGGCATAATACTAACAAATATGATATTCCTACTATACTATGTTGTATTGTGCTTAAATTATCCATAGTCATAGTATTAGTAAGATAAGACAATACTAATGTGCTAAGACTAGCACGTGTTATGCACCTTAATTCAATCAAATAGTGGTTCTCACATTCGTGAGTAATGTGATACACAAAGTTAAAACGTGGATACTTGTTATTTGAACAAATACATTAGATGACCTAACTATGAGATAATCATATAGATAACTATTTAGTGCCAATAATAGATTCTCATTATAACGAATGTGTAGGTATTCTTAGACTTGAGATCTCCAAGGTACTTTGTTTGTTGAGTGTTGTACTTTGATTTCAATCTCTAGAATCCCTACAAGACCGCCTATAGGACAGATATTGGGTACAATATAAAGTAAATGAAAGTAGTTGAGAGGGGCAATAGATGATTTATCACTCCTAATAGTAAGAGTGTATATCTCACAGCCACTTGTATAAAATCGTTACTCAACAAGTCTGTGGCCAAGTCGACAAGGTGTTCAAAATAGTTTCAATCGATACACATATTGAGTAATGGATTCTGGAACAAGTACTAATAAATTTAGGTTAGAATTAACTATATTCTAGTGGGAGTTGGCACTAATTCTATACTCTAAAATTGAATGAGATATAGTATGATGAAATGAGTTTATTGTACTGATATTTTTCTATTGAAAGGTCCATGTCAAACCACATCATTTTCTGGACTTTTGGGAATCCATGATACATTGCTAGATGCTGCTCACAATATGCTAAATATGAATTTATTAATTAAAGAATTAATAAATTAATCCTATTTAGAATTAATAAATTAATCATATTTAGAATTAATAAGTTAATTTTAAATATTAAGTATTATTAATTTATGGCATTAGAATTAATTCATATTTTGCTACTAATGGACAGAAAAACCTAATAGGTCACACACAATACATGAGTTAGTGCTCAAGATATTATTTGATAATATTATGGTTGTGAGAAGAAATAATAATTGTGGGTTAATTATAAAGTGACATAACTGTTTGGGTAAAATTGTAATTATTTAAAAGGCTTGTTGTTGAATTATAAATTTCTTATAATTCAAGGGGCGTAATTGCAATTATATATACTCAAGCCCATAATTTTAGAAAAGGGAAATTGTTGCTTTTGGAAAGCATCACCTGAAAAGGAAAAGAAAAGGCTTTACTCATTATTTTCTAAAAGGTTTAGGAAATATAAATAAGTGTATCTGTATTAGTTTCCTTTCAAAAGGTGGTGCCAGCATGTACATATATAAATGCATGTACTGAAGCCGAAAAATGTTGAAAAATTAGACACAACATAGAAGCCTTTTTCACATTTTCATTTTTCTCTGGAAAAATAGTAGCCTTTCTTTTGGGAATTATTTTCTTCTACAAATTAAAAAAAAAAAAAACCCTAGCCGCTGTATAAGTTTTTTAGTAGAAGATTTTGGTGGTTCTTGAATACATCCTCCTGTGGAACAATATTAGAGAAATTCTTATCCTTAGAATTTTGGTGGTACATGATTGAACGAGTTTATAGAAGGGTTCCGTGCACACGAAGAAAATTTTACAAGCTACGTTTACGAGGTAATGGTTTTTCTTCCCTCTCCAAACTTGTTTAATTATATGTAAGTGATCCTACTGCGTGGATTTCGTTTTAATTTTTCACTGTGTGTAAACTGGTTTGCATAATCAAAATTCAATAGTAGTATCAGAATAATCTCGTATGTCTTTTATGGGTTTATTATTGGTTTTGTAATTCTTTCAAAAAATAAATAAATGATTTTGTTATTATGAAATTGTTTCATAAATATTCTAAATTTTGAAATTGTTTCAAAATTATATTTGGGTATGTGAAATTGTTTCACAAATATTTTGATTATTGGAAAAATGGGATTCTATGGTTTTTTTTTTAATTATTGAAATTTGTTTTAGTAAAGGATTTATGAAATCTTAAGCGGGGCGTTATTTATTTATTTATTTATTTTTTCTCCAATAAGATTGGCATCATTTTGCTATGTATTCCAAAAATCTGTTAAGGAAAACACAACAGAAATTGTTTTTGTAAAGCTAGTTGGAATAATCGGGGAAAAATGAAGAAGAAAAACAAAAAGGTCATGGGCGGCCTAGGGAGATCCTAGGTGGCCTAAGGAGCTAAGAACCTCCCTAGGGCTGCCCAGGGAAGTCCCTAGGCCACTTCTCACTTAAAAAAAAAAAAAAAACTTTTAACCTACTAGTTTTTCATAATCCAAAAAGGACTCAAAAGTTTTTCCAAAAATTTAATTTTTGGATTCACAAAGTTTCCAAATTTTGATTTTGGAAATAAATATATATATATTTTCCAAAATAATGATTTTGGAGTTTATGTTTATTTATTTTATTTTTTCCAAAATAATGATTTTGAAAAATTTTTATTTCATGTATTTATTTTGTTTAATTTATTTTAAGCATATTTTGGCATATTAGATTGGTTATGGACTTAAACCAATTAATTTTGATTAATTAATATTGTGTCATGCAATTTTTTTGCTTTGTTTTGAATAAATAGGACATACGTGTCCTGTCTTCTCTATTATTCTTGTACAATTTCTCTTCTTATCTAACTCCCCTCGAATGTAACTTGATGTTTTTGTATTAGAAAATTTTGTGTAATTAGATTGCATAGGATTAGAAATTATTTTTCAAGTTTATGGAGATGGTGATCAAGACGAAGTAAGAAAATAGTAAGACTTTCTTCTCAAAACATGCATAAATACATAGGTTTGACCAAAATTAATTTCCTACTTGGCTCAAGGAAATTAATCTAGAAAAGTTCATAACCAAACCATGTAATCGAGTCTATTACAATTGTGTCAAATTGTTGATGTTTATGCATGCCAAATGTATGAGACCACTAATATAACAAATCCCTCACAATTATATTAAACCCAATGCCTTCTATTAATATAGTAAGAACGAGAGCTTTTTTTCTAGACTAGGTTGTTAGGCAGACCCAATTCTACTTGGCATCGAGTATGTTCAAGATATGGAATTTAAATTCCTGATTAATGGGTTGAGTTTAACTAATTTCATTATCTCAGTTCATAAAAAAAATTAGAGATAAGATTGGGCTAGCTTAAAGGTTTTAAGATTAAAAGATGTTAATCACCAAATGATATGGTAATTTTATTTGATGTAATTGGTATTAAATACCTACCATTGAACTTAAGAATAGTTTGTTAGGCAGACCCAAGGTCATTCCTAAGAAATTTGGATACTGGTCCAATAGGAAAGCTTCCAACGGGCTCTCCTAAATCAATAGTAGGGGCTATTAATTTGAGTAAAATAGTAGAATAATTATGCGATTAATTAAAAACCTAATTATTTGCATATCATGTGCATATACTTTTTGCTAATTTTTCTATCTTTATGCTTGTATCATGTCGACCAACTTGAATTTACGCAGTATCTTGGAAACCAATAAGCTTACCGAGTCAAATTTTCTAGACTGGTATAGAAACTTGAGAATCTTCTCAATGTAGAAAAGTTACTTTACGTGCTAGACGCTCTTATTCTGCCACCATCAATCCAAGATGCTCCTACTGATGACCATGTTGTCCATATGAAGCATTAAGAGGACAATGAGACAACATCTTATATCATGTTGGCATCAATGAATTCTGAGTTGCAAAAGTAGCATGAGCATACGGATGCTTACACTATATTCTTTCATCTTAAGGAGTTGTTTGATCAATAAGCTAGAACAGAGAGATACGAGATCTCTAAACAGCTATTCCAATCTAAGATGGCTGAGGGTGTTTCTGTGGCCACTCGTGGGCTGAAAATGCTTGGCTTGATTGAGAAGCTTAAGTCACTTAAGTTTGTAATAGATCATAAATTAAGTGTTGACTTAATTTTACAATCTGTGCCAAGTAGTTCTTCACAATTAGTGATTAACTATCAAATGAACAAGATTGAGACCACACTACCCAAGTTGATCAACCTTCTCAAGACTACAAAAAATTCCTTGAAGAAGGAAGTCAATTCAGTTATGTTGGTAAATTCTTTCTTTTCTAAGAAAAATGTTCTCAAGAGGAAGAAGAAGGTTCCCACTAAGCCCATACGTGGTGTGAAAAAAAAAAAGGAAAGAGCTAAAGAACTATTATAACTCATACATATTGATGTATATGGCCTAATGTCAATACAAGTAAGATGATGTTATCAATATTTTATTACCTTTATTGATAATTGTTCACAATATGGGTATTTGTATTTAATGAAATACAAATCAAAATCCTTTGAGAAGTTCAAAGATTTCAGGAATAAAGTAGAGAAATAACTTAGTAAAAGTATTAAAAATCTAAAATCTGATCGAGGAGGTGAATACTTAAGCCAAGGGTTTCAAAGTTATCTAAGAGATAATGGAATATTATTTTAATGGACTTTTCCATATACACCTCAACATAATGGTGTATTTAAAATAAGGAATCGAACCCTTCTAGATATAGTACGGACTATGATTGCTTTTACAAACTTACCAAAATCATTTTGGAGATATGCACTAGAGACTGTAGTTTATATACTAAATAATGTTTTGTAAAAAATGGTTGATACTACCCTATTTGAGTTATGCTTTAGTAAGAGATCAAAGTTATCTCACATGAGAATATAGGGTTCCCCTGCCTTTGTTAAAAGGCCATAGTCAGATAAATTTGAAAGTAAGTCTGAAAAATATTTTTTTTGTTAGATATTTGAAAGAATCATTCGGATATTACTTCTATCTCCCTTCTGAAAACAAAATGTTTATTTTGAAGCATGCCGCATTCTTAGAGAAGGAGCACATGCTCAAATGGGATAGTGTGACTAAAATTAAACTTAGTAAAGTTCAAGAAGAACAAATAAATATGGATCAACCGTTTGAATCTATATCTATTAAGAGAATAGATAAACCTTTGTCAACACAAAAACCTCGTAGGTTGAGGGGGATACATGTGGCATTTAAGAGATATGGATTTCTCATAAGTGACCATAAATGACGTATTGCTCATAGATGAAGATGAGCCTACTACTTACAAGGATGTTCTGAATAGTTCAGAATTTAATAAATGGCTTGATATCATGAAGTCAAAAATGGATTACATGTACCACAACCAAGTATGAACATTGGTTGATCCACCCGAAGAAAGCAAGCCTATGGGGTGCAAATGGGTTTTCAAAAGAAAAACCGACATGAATGATAACGTAGTTACCTATAAAGCATAACTGGTTGCTAAAGGTTATCGTTAACAATATGGTATTGACTATGATGAAATTTTCTTGCTAGTTTCCATGTTGAAATGTATAAGGATACTCATAGCACTTGTTGTCCATTATGATTATGAAGTCTGGCAAATGGATGTGAAAACAACTAATCATAAATGGAAACCTAACTGGGGAAGTGTACATGACATAACTTAAGGGTTTTACGTCTAAAGATAGCATAAAAGTGTGCAAATTGCAAAGGTTCATATATGAACTTAAGCAAGCCTCTAGGAGCTAGAACATCTATTTTGATGAAACAATTAAGGAATTTGGTTTCATTCAAAATATGGATGAACCTTGTGTATACAAGAAGGTTAGTAAGAGTGAAAATGTTTTCATAATACACTATGTAGTTGACATATTACTAATAAGAAATGATGTCTCTACTTTTCAATAAGTTAAATGGAATATTGATTCTGCTTTCTAATTTGATAAAGATAATTACAAATCCTAATCAGGCTACGTGTTCAATTTTAAGAAGTAGGGCAGTTAGTCGGAAAGGTTCCAAATTTGATACAACTGCCAATTCAAGTACTAAAACTAAGTACATAGTGACTTTTGAAGCAGCTAATAGATTAAGAAATTTCATAATAGAACTAGGAGTAGTACCAAGCATTGTTGATCCAATACCTTTGTATTGTGATAACAATGGAGCTATTGCACAAGCAAATGAACCATGGTCTCTCATCAACGATCTAACCGTGTACTTAGACGGTATCATTTGATTAGAGAAATCATTGATAGCAAGGATGTAAAGATAAAGAGAGTTCTTATTAATTAGAACATATCTGATCCATTGACTAAGGCATTACCCCAAAAGAAACATGATTGTCATGTTTAGTCATTCAGTATTAGATATCTAAATTATTGGGTCTAGTGCAAGTAGGAGATTGTTAGAGGTGTGCTCTAGAGCCAATCATTCATATAATGTATTTTGCACATTTATTAATAAAATGCATTCTTTAGCTTACAGTTTAATTAATCATTTCATGAACATGTATATAAAACTAATAGATAAAGTCCTAAGCACAGAGTATATTGTTAAATAAATTATAATGTGAGATTCCTAACATATTGTGTAGTACTTATGCCTAAACCGTCCCTAGTCATAGTATTAATAAGATAGGACAATATTAATGTGTTAAGACTAGCACGTGTTATACTTCTTAATTTGATCAAGTGGTGGTTCTCACATCTGTGAGTATTGTGATACTCAAAGTCAATACTATTTATTAGAGAATACTCAAAGTTAAATATGGATGTATTAATTAGAGAATTAATAAATTAACCATATTTAGAATTAATAAATTAATTATAAATATTAAGGATTATTAATTTTATAGCGATTAAAATTAATTCATATTTTGCTAGTAATAGATCGAAAAACCTAATAGGTTACACACAATAGAGGAATTGGTACTCAAGATATTGTTTGATAATATTATGGGGTTAATTTATGAGAAGAAATAATAATTGTGGGTCAATTATAAAGTGTTATAATTATTTAAAAGGCTTATGGTTGAATTATAAACTTCTTATATTTCAAATGACCTAACTGCAATTATATAAACTCAAGCCCATAATTTTAGAAAAGGATAATTGTTGCTTTTGGAAAGCATCAAGCGAAAAGGAAAAGAAAAGGCTTTACTTAATTGTTTCCTAAAAGGTTTAGGAAATATGAATATGTGTATCTGTATTAGTTTCCTTTCAAAATGCGATGCAAACATGTGCATATATAGATGCACGTACTGAAGCCGAAAAGTGTTGGAAAATTAGACACAACATAGAAGCCTTTTTCTCCTTTTCGTTTTTCTTTAGAAAAAAATAGTAGCCATTCTTTTGGGAATTATTTTCTTCTACAAACTAAAAAAAAAAAAAAACCCTAGCCACCATATAATTTTTCTAGTAGAAGATTTTGGTAGTTCTTGAATTCATCATCGTATGGATCAATATTAGAGAAATTCCTATCCTTGGAATTTTTGTGGTTTGTGATTGAATGAGTTTACAGAAGGATTCCATACATGCACACAAAAAAAATAATAATAATTTAAAGCTATGTTTGTGGTGCGTAGAATTTGGGTATATAAAAATCATGCAATTCTAAATCCATTTCCAACCAAGTTTAAATTAAAATATTAATTTCAAATTACGCATATGAGCAAGTATATTCATCATTAAGCATAGTATAGGAATTAACGAGTATTGATCCTCAATGAACAACTACCATGAGTTACATTTCACTCATTATTTAACCTATTAACTAGATTGATAAAGAAATAAAAATAAAAATAAAAACAAAATATATACACGACTTTTGGAGAGAAAAACATGTAATCAAATAGTTATTCTAAAAAACATGGCATAAATAATCTAATACTTATCATAATCAATCATTGTCTTAGCATCATGAAGGAATAAAAATAGAAACTACTTCTTTCACAATTTATGGAATCACTATTTCTTAATTAAATTAGTAGATTTCCCAATCAAACCAACATAACCAAAGAAATGCATTAAACTCATTTCTCATGAATATCCCTGTACTCTAGGAAATATAAATATAAAATTAGTCAATAACCTTATACTCTAAATGAAATTAACTAATCTTTGATTACTTATGTTCAATTCTCAACCTTCTTTCCCAATCCAATTAAGATAATAAATACATAGAATTGACTAAATTGACCTTAATCTAACTTCGTTTCCCAAGTCCATTAGACATAAATTCAATTCCATCAATTTATCAAATAGAATTAAGTAATCAAATGCCAAGAACAATAATCAATTGATCAAAAATTAAATAAATTACAATATTATGAATCCAAAAATAATATTCAAATATAATTAAAACATTAATCTCATAATTGTTCAAAGAAAAAGGAAACAAAGGAAAGAGATAGGTATTGATATAATCTTGGAAGCACCAATTTGAGATTTGAAGCTCAAAATCAAGAGACCTAATTTAAAAGTAGAACCCTAGGTAAAACTAGCTACCTAGATCCCAAGTCTAATGAACGAAGCCAACTAAATAAACACCCAAACACCCCTAACCTAAAAAGGATCAAGAACAAATGGGATGGGAAGATTTGGGCAATCAATTGAAATCCTAAAAGAACCTAGATTAGCTAGAAATCCAAGACTCACTTTAGAAAGAACAATGATCTATCTTAAGAAGATTAGAGACTAGATTCCTAGGTAGGACTAAAGCTTAAGAGAAGTCTTCATTAATTTAGGAATCATCTAAGAGGAACACCTTCAAGAATTTTCTCTAGAGAGAACAAATGATTTCTCTATTCAAATATCCAAAAGTTAATTTTCTTACAAGAACTATAATGCCATATATATAGATATCTACACTAAGCTAAGGTGAGATGAAATCTCAGCCATTCAAGCCTTTTAAAGGTCCAAAATATCCCTATTACATAATAAAATTCGTGAGAATTTAATTAGGAACAAAATAGAACAAAATAAGAAAATTCAGTAAAACAGGGCCATGCCCGAAGTAATCTGGTGCCAGGTGTACTATTGAACCCAGCACCAAGTGTATTCTGGAAACAGAATAATTTTGTTCCAATGATGACCTGGCGCCAGGTGTACTAGTGAACCCGATGCCAGGTATGTTCTGGTCTCCTCACAACCTACTTTTCTTGTCTTTTCAGCCTCCTGTTGCGCTCCTTTGGCCCTCCATACTAATTATTATTCGTGCTTTGATCTTCTTGGCCCTTCTTTGATCATCCATCGCTTGATAACTTTCTTGATTCCTGATTTGTCTTCTTGAAGGTCTTTCAAGCTTCCTTTTGGTAACCATATCTTCACTATCTTCATATTCCTTGGCTTGGTAGCTTGTTTAGCTTGAATCCTCCATTGAAAGCATTCATAATTTAAACTCTTTCTTGGCACATAGAACATAGTTCGAATCTCCATCCCCCTTCTTTAGCTTTAACATGATGCTTGTGTGGATTCCTATCATTTTCCCCTTCTTGAAGATGATTCATCTTCGAATCGATACCTGCATTATAATTCAAACAAGACATTTTGTGTGAAGGTAAAACTTTTGGCTTTGGATCCTCACCAACTCCCTTGTTTTCTCTCTTCTCAACCTAAGCTCTCAACCTTATGTTACATCCACTCGTTTTCTTTTTCTCAACCTTTTGCTTGGCTTTCTCATGCACCACTTTACTTTATGTGTGCCTGCCTTCATGCTCGCTCACTCTCCTCTCTTCTCCTTTTATCTCAAGCTCTTTTATCTCACACTCTTTTGTCTCTTCCCTCTTCTCTTTTAACTCTCTCTTTTTTCTTTCACATTCTCTTTTCTCTTGCTCTTGTTTTTCTTTTTCTTGTTTTTCCCTTTCTTGTTTTCTCTTTTCTTTTTATCTTACTCCCTCAAAATATTTCGATCTTTGACAAACTCACTAGGAGGCATAGGATAAATTGTGAATTTCCTTCCATCCTTGCACAAAGAGTAAGTGTTTTTCTTTCCATGGTGAACTACTTCTCTATCATATGGCCAAGGCCTTCCCAATAATATATACCCAACATGCATGAAAACCACATCACACATCACCTCATCTTTATATTCCCCTGTAACAATTGTACCCTTAACTTGTTTGTTTACCTCTACTTCACCACAATTGTTCAACCATTGAAGCTTATAAGGTTTAGGATGTTTTAAGGTCTCCATTCCCAATTCCTCCACTAATGTAGCAATAATCACAATTTTAAAACTCCCTCCATCAATAATAAAGCTACATGATTTTTCTTTGATTTGACACCTTGAATAAAAAATATTTTCTTTTTGTAAATCCCCTTTTTCATCAACCATACAAGATTCAACAACTTCCTTCATAACACCAATTAATGCACATGGTTGCTCAGGTATATCCCTATCTCTTCCATTCATTCTATCTCATTCGTTAGATTGGGTGTCACTTTATGAAGTTAGGTTGGACTAAAGCCTAAGAGAAGTCTTGATTGATTTGGGAATCACGAAAAAGGAACACCCTCAAGAACTCTTTCTAGGGAGGACAAATGATTTCTCTATTCAAATATTCACAAATTGATTTTCTTACAAGAGTTATAATATCATATATATATAGCTATCCAAAACCTAGCTAAGGTAAGATGAAATCTCAGTCATTCAAGCCTTTTAAAGGTCCAAAATATCCCTATTATATAATAAAAGTCATGAAAATTTAATTGAGAACAAAATAGAACAAAACAAGAAAATTCAGTAAAACAAGGCCAAGCCTGAAGTGATCTGGCACTAGATGTACTAGTGAACCTGGCATTAGGTGTGTTCTGGTCTCCTCACAACCTGTTTTTTTTTTTTTTTTTGTCTTTTCAGCCTCCTCTTGCATTTCTTTGGCCCTCCATACTAATTGTTGTTCACTCTTTGATCTTCTTGGCCCTTCTTTAATCCTCCATCGCTTGACAACTTTCTTGATTCTTGATTTATCTTCTTGAAGGTCTTTCAAGCTTCCCTTTGGCACTCACTTCTTTACTATCTTTATATTCCTTAGCTTGGTGGCTTGTTTGGCTTGAATCCTCCATTAAAAGAATTTGTAATTTAAACTCTTCCTTGACACCATGGAATGTGGTTTGAATCTCCATCCCCCTTTTTTAGCTTTAGCATGATGCTTAGGTGGATTCCTATCAGGTACTCATTGATAAGCCCTTTAACTTCTAATGAAAACTTCTCTAAAATCAATGCTTCTTGAGTGATAAATTTTTTCGGATAAAATATTACATGATGTACTCTAAATATATTTCTAATTCTCCATATTGTGCACCCTTTGCCTAACATGAATAGCTTCAATTTATAGGCATACAAGCTTCCTAAAAATCCTAAATAAAGGAGACGTAATTTCCTAACCTAAAATAGCTTCAGAATAAATCCACCGACTTGAATTTCAATTAAGTCGAAGACTTTCCTTTTGTTTCTCCAAACCAGCTGTTTTACTTAATTAAATGTGAAGCCAATGAAGATCGCTAAAGCTTTCCAAGACCAAGCCATGTGTGAGCTATTTCACTGAAGATCGAGCCACAGGGCCACTTTTTTTTTTTTTCTTTTGATCAAGTTGGCTGCCTGCTAGAACTGAAGTCTAAGTTGCGAAGACAACTCACGTTGAAGCCATACTAAAGCCATTCATTTTCCTTTTTTGCTAAGCTGCTGAAGTTGAGTCGATGCAAGCCGATCCCGAGCCGCCAAGCCATTTCTCCAATTGTTTTAGAAAAAGAAGGCAAAATATTTAAAAAGAAGAAGAAGGATCTGAAAGCAAAGAAGGGCATAGGACTGATAGGAACATGTGACCAAAACGAGTTCGAGTCTGAGGTAGATGATTCTGAAAATGAAACTTCCAACATTTGCTTCATGGCAATAGAAAATGAGGTAAATTCTACTACTACTAATTCCATAGCCTTCCATATCCGATTTAGATAATTTTGATCATGAAAAGCATGATGATCCAAATGAATTGCTAATTGACATGTTCCATGAACTGAAAAAGCTATTTAGAAGCAATAAAATAATAAAATGAAAATTGACTGTTTGTTAGATGCGAATGTAAAGTTGTTGAATGAGAACAAAGTGTCTATTGAGTCACATATGCGTGCTATTATGGAAAAATATTTTAACAACACTGCCCTATAGCATGTATCTCTAGAAAATAAATGCTTATATGATAAAATTCATTCTCTTGAAGGTATAGTTATCAAGTCTGATGATGTGAAAAATAGAGTAAATGATCTATTGCATTGAAAAATTTACAAATGGCAAAAACAACTTGGAAAAATTGCTTGATGCTCAACACTTAGCTGGAAACCGAAATAGCCTAGGTTATAGGCATGAGATCAAGGATAAAAATCACAAACCTCACTTCGTAAAAGTTGCCTTATCATATATGACACACAAGTTGTGCATATATTGTGAAAATGTTGGGTATCTCACATCCATATTGAATATGGTGCAGCGAAAGAATAAAACGAGATACCATCCCAGGACCCGCATATATGTGAAAAACAAGACATAAAGATAACAGGTAATAGCTTTTACCTTTCTTTGATCGTCCAAAGAAAAAAAATTTCTTCTTCAAGTCGAGGCGCGATCCAACAATCCTCTTGATCAAACTCCATGAGAGTTGAACGTCTAACCACTATAATCACAGTGTGTGATTATCTCTAGCAGTAATCCACACAAAGGAATACTCAAGACCAAAATTTCCTGTGCTAGCAGAAAAAGATGGCTTCTAGGGTTTTTCAAGAACAATCGTGAGAGAGAGAGAGAGAGAAGAGAGAAATCGTGTGCCTTAGGGTTTGGAGTTATTTTCGTGTCTTACACAAAATTAGCTAGGGTTTCGAGTGTATCTCTATATCATACGAAAAATCCTGCTTAAAATATACTCCAATCTCAAAATTCTAAAATAGTTAGAATTCCCTAATTGTAATTAGAAACATTAAGTTCTCACAATTACAATTTGGACCGTTAATTATAACTAATTATAATTTAGCTACAACAACTTCTCTTTCTTGCAATTAACCCTACTATGTTATCAAATAACATCTTGAGTATATAATCCTCTATTGTGTGTGACCTATTAGGTTTCCCAGCTAATTGGTAGTGAATATGAATTAATCCAATCATCTTTGAGATTAAAAATCCATAATTAATTAGAATTAATCCTATTAATTCTAATCAAGATTTGTTTATTAATTCATCAATTAATAAACCCATATTCCCAGATTATGAGCGGTATCTAGCAACACATCATGACCATCCAAGAGTCCAGAAAGTCAAGTGAATGGACATGAACCCTTCAATAACAAATTACAGTGCAATTAACTCATTTTACCATACAATATCTCATTCAATTTGGAGTATGGAATTAGTGCCAACTTTCTCCAAAATTAATTTTGACTCGAATACAATAGTACTTGTACTAGGAACCTACTACTCTAGATATGTATCAATTGGAACTATTTTCAATACATAATCGCTTTGGCCAAGGACTTCTCGAGTAGAAATTCCAACAAGTGACCATGAGATATTCGCCCCTACTAGTAGGAGTGGTAAATCCTTTATTGACCCTCTCAACTACTTTCGTTTACCTCATAATATACCCAATATCCATCCTATAGGTGGCCCTCGATCAAGCTCCAGAGATTGGAATCAAAGTATAATGCTCAGCAAGTAAAGTACCTTGGAGATCTCAAGTCTAAGGATACTTGCACGTTTGCTATATTGAGATTATATCACTGGCACTAAATAGTTATCCATGTAATTATCTCATAGTTGCGTCATCCAATGAACTTGTTCCATTAACAAGCATCAATGTTAACTTTGAGTATTTCAATACTCACGGATATGAGAACCACCACCTGATCAAATCAAGAAGTCTAACACATGCTAGTCTTAACGCATTAATAATGTCCTGTCTCATTAATACTATGATTAGGGACTATTTAAGTACTAACACTATACAGTGTAGTATGAATCTTATATCATGATCTGCATTATGATTTCCTTAATACAGTGTTGTACTAGGGATTTTATCAAACAGTTATATTACTTAAAAGTAAATAAAAGAAACTGTAAGATAAATAATGCCTTTTATTAAAATAAAATGTGTCATATACAATGTACAAGTGATTGCCTTTAGGGCACAACACTAATAGAAAAATCTGGACATAAAGCATCTAGGTGTCATGTTAAGAAGAAAGTAGAATCTAATGCAAAAACATTTTGGCAAATTAGAGGAATCACAACTAATCCCCGTGGACCCAAGAAAATGTGAGTACCAAAAATCACTCTTTCTTCTCATGTATAGGTACATTCATTGGAGAAAATGAGCTTTACAAAGTAGTTTTTGGACAGCAGATATTCAAGACATATGACTGGAAATGCAGCTCTATTAGAAGATGTGTAAACCACAAATGATGGATTCGTTACCTTTGGAGACAAAAAGAAAGGAAAAATTCTTGGCATATGTAACATTGGTAAAGGATTTTCAACCATTATAAAACAAGTAATATTAATTGATGGGTGGAATATGACTTGTTAAGCATTAGCCAATTATGGGGCAATGGTTGCCAAGTCATTTTTGAGAAAGATTCTTGCTCTATTATAGATAGCTCAAATAATAAAACCATCTTTGTTGCTAATCGTGTAAAAAATGTTTATGTATTTTATCTAAATGATCTCATAGCTCATAGTATTAGATGCCTTTCCGTGCATGAAAATGATGGCTATCTTTGGCATAGAAGATTAGGCCATGTATCATTTGATTTGCTAAATAAATTATCCTCAAAAGAGCTTGTTTGGGGGCTGCCCAAAATGAAGTTTGATAAGAGAAAATTTTGCAATGCATGCCAATTTGAAAAACAAATCAAAATTTCTTTCAAACCCAAGAAAATGATTTGCATCTCAAAACCTCTTGTATTAATCTATATGGATTTGTTTGGACCAATAAGGACCACTAGCCTTGGTGGTAAGTGGTATGCTTATGTGTTAGTAGATGACTTCTTAAGATTTACTTCAACTTTGTTTCTTGGACAAAAGGATGAAGCATTTTCTGAATTTTCAAAACTTTTCAAGCGTGTCCAAAACTCTATTGGATACAAGCTAATTTCTATTAGAAGTGATAATAGTAGAGAATTTTATAACAGTGAATGTGCATACTTTTGTGAAGAAAATAGAGTATTTCATAACTTTTCAGCTGCTAAAACCCCTCAACAAAATGGTGTAATTGAGAGGAAGAATCTAACCTTGTAAGAAATGGCTAGATCCATGATTTGTTAAAACTCTCTTCCAAAATACTTTTGGGCTGAAGCTATAAATATAGTATGCTATATTGTAAATCGAGTGATGTTGAGACATTTCTTAAAAAAAACACCCTTTGAGCTTATGTTTGATAAAACTCCATCAATTTATTATTTCAAAGTATTTGGCTACAAATGTTTTGTCCTAAATACCCCAGACAATCTTGAAAATTTTGATAGAAAATATGATGAGTCTATATTCCCTGGATACTCTTCCAATAAAAAGGCATATAAAGTGTAAAATAAGAGTACTCTATATGTGGAAGAGTCCTTATATATTGTCTTTGATGAATCTAACATTTATACTTTAACGAAAGATAATGATGATCTAGGAAGTTTAAAGGAAAGAGAGAAAGAACAACACAAAGCACCACCACTGGACACTCCTGCAAAAGAAGAAGAATTTGAATAACAACAAGCTGAACAATGAAAGGAAGAAATTGAAGAATTCATGGATCATGAATTACTAAAGGATTGGAAATACCAAATCGGTCATCCAAAAGAGCAAATCATTGGTGATCCGAGCTATAGAGTCAAAACTAGACGGTATTGCATAGATAATTTTACTCTACTCTCAAGTATAGAGCCTAATTGTATTGATATAGCTTTGCATGATGAATTTTGGATAATTTCTATGCAAGAATAGCTGAACCAATTTGAGAGAAATCAAATTTGGAAACTCGTCCCTAGACCACTTGATCATCCAGTTATTGGTACCAAGTGGGTGTTTAGAAACAAACTTGATGAAAATGAAGCGGTCATTAGAAATAAAATGAGATTGGTTGCCTAAGGATTCAATCAAGAAAAAGGAATTGATTATGAGGAAACATTGCTCCTGTTGCTAGATTAGAATCCATAAAAATGCTTCTTACCTTTGCATCTTTCAAAAATTTCATGCTTTATCAAATGGATGTTAAAAGTGCATTTTTAAATGGTTTTATTGAGGAGGAAATATATGTAGAACAACCTCCGGGCTTTATTCATGAGCATTTTCCAAATCACATTTTCAAACTTTCAAAGGCCCTTTATGGTTTAAAGTAAGCCCCACAAGCTTGGTATGAAAGGCTTAGTGGATTCTTACTCTCAAAAGGTTTTTTTAAGAGGATTGATCGATACCACTCTGTTTATCAAGTCAAAAAAATCTGATAATCTACTTATTCCTCAAATTTATGTTATTGATATCATTTTTAGTGCTACTAATAACTCCTTGAGCAAGATGTTTGCTAAGATAATGCAACAAGAATTCAAAATGAGCATGATGGGAGAACTAAACTTTTTTCTTGGGCTACAAATCAAACAAACCAAGGTAAATTTTCTTAAATCAAGCTAAGTATGCTAAGAAACTACTCAAAAGGTTTGGTATGAACGAAACCAAAGAAATCTGCACACCTATGAGCACATCCCTAAAACTTGACAAGGATGAAAAGGGTAAGATGGTAGACGAATCTAAATATAGAGGTATGATTGAAAGTTTACTCTATCTTACTGCTAGCCAGCCAGATATCATGTTTTCAATTTGTCTTTGTGCCCGGTTTCAATCATGTACAAAAGAATCACACCTATGTGTCGTGAAACACATCATTAGATATTTAGTTAGAACATATGATTATAGCTTATGGTATCCTCGTACTAAAATATTTAATCTTATAAGATATACCAATGTGGATATTGCGGGTTGTAAAGTTGAACGAAAAAGCACCAGCGGCCACTGCTAATATCTTGGACACTCTCAGTATCATGGCACAGCAAAAAGTAGGCCAGTGTATCCTTATCCACAACTAAGGCCGAATACATTGTAGCTGGAAGCTGTTGCAAACAAATTTTGTGGATGAAAAATACATTGCTTGATTTTAGTCTCAATTTTAATTGCGTACCTATATTATGTGACAATACAAATGCTATTAATCTAACTAAGAATCCTATTTAACATTCTAGGACCAAGCATATAGAAGTTAAACATCATTTTATTAGGGATTGTGTGATTAAAGAAGATTTATGTGTTAAATATATTCCAATTGATGAACAACTTGCAAATATTTTCCCAAACCTCTGGCCGAAAAAAAATTCAATAATTTGAAAAGAGGTTTAAGAATTACAAAGATCAAGTGATTGACATGTTTGCTGAAGAACTAATATTCTTATTTTGCAGAACCACTGAAGATACAACTTTTGGACACATAGTTCAGAAAACACAACTCCAAAATTATCTCAGTTAAACTATTTTCATTCCACCATTTTGGACGAACGATTTTGGACTCAGTATAAGTCTAAAATATTGGCAGCTCTTAATTTATGAAAAGCCAAAGAATTTATATTATTTGAAAAAGAAAACATGAGCCCCAAAAACGCCTTTTTAAAATTTTCAAATAGTCTGCGCTTTCTACAACATCTTTGAAAAGCCTTTGATGAAAAGCTTTTGACTGTCCTATCCTATCTAGAACCTAGGAAATTTCAAAAAAGCTTTAACTCTCTCTCTCTCTCTCTCAAAAATAAGAAATCAACTTGCTTTCTATCACTCTCAGCTTCGTCTTCTCTGAGACAAAACAAAAAAAAAAAATTCATCTTCCTCTCACTTCTTGAATGGCAAAAAATAGCTAAATCTAACAAAGGAACAGCAAAAAGAACCAAGATGGGAAAAGCAGTGGCTAAAACAAAAGCTACTACATTGGCAGTAACCAAACACAAAGAAAAGGAAATCTCTACAGAGGCCTCGCAATCAAACTCATCTACAGAGCATACCACTCCAGAAAGTTTAGAAACTTAAGTAACCCGTTTCCTTGATAAAAAAAAAATATATGAAACTGATTTTAATGATTGGTTAGTGAGAGATAGAAGTGTGATTTCGGGTTATCGAATAGAGCTTGGAGATTTTTTTAATTTCTCTAATATTCTGAACATGTTAGAGAATCTAGGTTTGGGAGCATTACTGACAATCGATGAGAAATTATATACCCCGTTAGTTTGGGGTTTTTATGCCAAATTGAAAAAGGGGAGACTTGAGGAGACCAGTAGAGGTTTCATGGTGCAATAGTACAGCACCAGAGTTAGGTATGTGAATATTGAGTTTGATCACAGACTATTGAATAGAATTTTTAGTGTAAGAGATGGGGGCGTCCAGTTCTTTAAAATGAACAAGTTCCCTGAAGGAACTGATGTCTTTGACTTAGGTAGATTTGAGGTAAGATTTTCCAGTGGAAAAGGTTTCAAAAAATTAGCTAAGAGAAACACAAAATAGTTAAATGGCCCTGGAAGAGTGTTACACCATATGGTGTTAGAAATGGTTGCTTTAAGCTTTAGACACAAAACTTCAGTGAGTATAATACAGATGATACTAATGCTGGCCCTGTCTAAGGGGCGGCAAATTAGTTTTGGGTTTTTACCAATAAAATTAATGATGCAGTCAAGGAAAATCTCTCTTAAGGCACTTCCATATGGCAATCTGTTGACCAAAACATTCAGATACTTCCATGTCGATTTGGATAAAGTTGATCCTAGACAGATGAGGACAACTGTATATAACATAGCATCATTTAAAGGAATAGGATTTTTTCTAGTGGATTAGAAGTAGGTTTTGCCAAGAGATCTCTCCGATGAAGAGAAAACAAAAGTGCTAAAAATTAAGGAAGAAGGAAAAGGAACAGCTCAATCGGCAGGGACCAAAAGGAAAGCTGAAGTAGTAGTTCAAGTTGAGTCCTCTAGCAAAAGTAAACAGGGGACTCAAAATAAAGGCATAACTAAAAGCATTTTGGACGCCATAAATTCCCAGGCTGTTAAATTGGATAGCCTTGGTTCAGATATTCAAACCCTTAGGAATAGGTTGACCGTTGTGGAAGAAAAGGCTCACAAGGTTGAACTAGTGTCTGCTCCATCAGCACCATCCCCAACAAGGGCAACTACAGAGAAACCTTTCCTTGAGGATGAAGAAGCACCTCCAAAAGAGTAATAGGCTGAGAAAATGACAGTCCTTGAGCAAGACAGAGAAAAATTCCCACATCAAGAAGATGTAGCACTCCCTGCCCCTATTGTACTTCATGTCTCATCTGGTAAGGGACAAAAACATGTGGTCGTCAGGTAAAAATCTAATAGGCTTGCTGGACAGCACTCCAAAAAGAGTGTCGGGTTAAAGATAGATACTGTTAACATTTCTTGAGTACTTGGATCAATAGATTGATTTCCAACCAAAAACTCCTTACTGCTTTTCATTAAACAATTTTTATTTTCTGCCCCAATGTTTGAACAATTTACTTTTTGCCCTTTAACTACTATCTCTGCTTAGTTTATGAATGCTTCATATATATATAATTTTCTCTGGTTCACATACTTACTTATTACTCTATATTTTGATTGATGACAAAAGGAGGAGAAAAATGATAGCTGGGATTGTGATTGTGACTGTGAATGATAGCTGTGATTGATTGATGTGCTGGGTTTGTTGTGATTATACTAAGTATGTATACTTGTGCACTTGACAAATGGCAATTTGTGGCTTGTGCACTATACTATGCTATTGTGCTCTATGTGGCTATACTGTTAATTTTGTACTTCTGATTGATTGTTGCTATTTTTGAGTAGTCTAATTCTTATTTTGCACTGGTTGAAATAATGTTAAATAAACTGATGTTTGTGCGGTTTTTTTCTATGAATTGATGTTTTGCACTGAAACATATTTATATGCTGATTTTGAATATTTTTAAGATCCTGTGATCCTCTCTATGAAATTCATGATGAGATTTGGATTTGATTAAACCAGCATGCTGTGAAAATTTTATTAGTTTATGATTTGTGATTTCTGAATAATTATGATCATAGTTTGCTGATGTCCAAAAAGACTTAAAGTGACTCATTGAAAACTAGTTTGGTATCATGCTTCTAGTTAAAGATGTTTTCATGTATAAAGGCATTATAGAGATTGGAGATGTTGGTCTATCTGGTTTGAAAGCTATTATGATATGGTTGTTGATCAATCCAATTTTTGAAAGCTTTTATGATATGTTCCTTGTTAAAAATCTCATATGATAGGGATAGTCATTCAAATATCTTTCATTGCATAAAACTTTCCTTGAAGACTAAAATTCCTTGAGAAAACTAGGATGGATCAAAATTTTTGAAAACCCGTTGTCTCCTGCACTTTTATAGGAGGAGTTTTGGACACACATTTTCTTGATCCAAAAGTTCAGTCCAAAAATGAATTTCAAACTATACCTTGTTTTGGACCCATGTTTTGGACACCCTAAACCTAGTGTCCAAAAATTCCATAGCTTTCACTCCATCTAGTTTTGGATGCACTATTTGGACATCTAAAGTTTGAATCCAGTTTTCTCTCAAATCGCACTTCAAAGATCTCGAAATTTACATATGTACATATATGCACATATTAAGAGGGAGAATCTCATCTTGTGATTTATGTACTATACCTCCCTGTGTACATATTTATATAATTTTTAGTACGTCTATTCTTTTAAAGAATAGTCATAAGATAGAAGGAAAAATGATATGGAGGTAGATTGGGCCATAGGCTCATTGAGCTATGTTTGTGAGTACATGCCTTAAATTCTTATCTTAATCTCATAAGCACTCTTTGAATCCTATAATAAGATATCTCATTTCAATAAAAAAAAAAAAAAATTCTTACTTCTCTCAATCTAACATGTTCGTACTGTACATATCATTATTCTTTATATCATAATCTCATTAAGTTTGTCATCACTCAAAAAGGGAGAGATTATTAGCCCTAATGGTGTTCTCCTGTGTTTTGACTTATGATAAATATTGATGAGGACTAACTTGTTTGATCTACATGTTATAGGACATATTTGACCTTAGTTCTTCCAAGGCGTACAAATAGGATTGCTAAGCAACTCCTGAAGCAATAGAATACGAGAATGGAAGATCAAGAAGAAGATCAAGCATAAGAGGTTGTATACCAAGAATTCATTATGGAAGAACCTTAGACTAGGAATCTTTGTTAATGTATTCTCTATGTAAATTCCTATGTCTTCTTTACCTTATTGTTCAATTTAATTCTACCTTGAAACACTAAAACAAAAAGATTTCAAAGTTTTAAATCCACAGAATTTTGGATTGAGTGATTTGGGTGAACCTACATCTAAAAGCTTCGTCCAAAATCTTGTGAACAGTATCAAATCGATTATGTTTTGAAAAGTGATATTTTGGACTTACCTTTTGGATGCACCATTGTCCAAAACTTGAGTCCAAAACTCTGGCAAATTTGACAGCGAAAACTAGCCGTTGGAAATCTACTTTATGCCTCTATAAAAGATTTCAAAAATTGATTTGAAAGCAGTTTTTTGTCCTATTCTTCTAAGAAACACTCTTGCTCTATAGAAAATAAAAAAATCATTTTTTATAGTGCCTCAAAATGAAATCAAATTGTGTAAAAAAGGTAAAGATTGTTTAAGCTCATTTGTCTTGCATATCTACTCAAAAGAGTGAGCTATTTTTTATTTCATATTTTCAATAATTATTGTGTGTAACGGTTATGGTGTAAATCCCATTTGGGGTGAACCTTGATTTGTTGGTTGATTGAGAGGTTTTGGTAAAACCAAGTGTGGTGATCGTCTCTTGTATTTAGTACAGATTGATAACATTGAGTTGGGTGAATGAAATCTGGTTAAAAATCCTTAAGTGTGAGCTGAAGGTAATGGATGTAGAACTTTGTAGATTGAACCACTATAAATCTTGTGTTATCTCTCTCTGCACTTATTTTCAAACCAGCTGCAATCATCCTTGCACAAATTTTCTTTGTTCCTTACAAGAAATCTTTAAATTCTCTCACCACTCATTTTCACTCCAGTATTAATTGCATCGTGCATCTTGCCTTATCCTGAGTATAGGTATTTCTTAAGTTATTCTGAAAAGCCCTCACTGTTGCAAGTTTTGTTGGTTAGAAATTTGAAGGAACTTTTTCCTCAAAACATATTTTATTTAACCCTATTCATCCCCCCGGTCCCCTCTAAGGTTTTTCATCATTGTTTAGGTTACTCTTTTCTAATAAATTCAAGAGATAGGGTTAAGAGTTGGATTCCAATCAATTAGGTTCAATGTTTGTTTTCTTGTAATGAACTTGAGAAAGGATTTAGGGGATGAGAACTTGGTAATCATTAGGAATTTGATATACATAGAGATAAAGATATTGTGTTCTTCCAAAATTTTAATGGTTTTACACTTAATGCTTCTTAGGTTCAATTAGAAAGGTAGAGATACCTTTTAACTGGCTAAGAATGGAAAATTTATAACTCAAGAGAGAGTAGATTTTGCATTCATGACCTTTCCGGCATTAGAATTGGAATTTAGCTATCTTGGGTTTAGTTTTGTACTTGTTTAATTTTTTGAGGATTATTGACAAGCGCATGTCTTATACTCTATTTCTCATCCTTGATTTTCTCATGGCCAATCTGGTGTAATGTGATGCTGATTCTCTAGGTTTGTCCACTGTAGTTAGTTTATTTTATTAATTTGTTAGGCTAGACAATAGAAGATAAGTTAGTAATAGTACCTTTATCCTTTTCCTGAGGATCTTCGATATTTGCCATTAAACTCTATACTATGCAACATATATACTTGCCAATTTGTGGGTTTTGAGTGTTTTGGTATTTTAATTTAAAACTTGATTTGTGTGTGTAATTGTTGTTACTATTTCGCACACTCAAAATCGCACAATAAGTTTTTGGCATCGCTGCTTGGGAATAAGGATAATATCATAAAAACTTAGATTTTGTTAATTTAGCCATGTTAATATTCATAAATATTACAAATTTTTTTGTGTAAATACTTTTTTTTCTATTTGTACATTCTACTAACCTTTACTTATATGTAGATTTCTTCTTCTTTTTGTACCTTATTTGTATATTGTTTTAATTCTTTATTTTTATTCATTGAGATCAATAAATTATATTGAGTTCTACTGTGTTGTATCGTTATGTTTGTTCTGTAACACCCTTACTAAAAGTAACAGCGAAAACATAATAAAACCGGGTGTCACCTCGTCCAGTTACCTAGACAAGGGGTCTTTATAACAAAGAACCAAAAGTAGTAACCATGGCCCAGACTGGTACAACTAACACATATTGACGTGGTCATATACATATATAACAATAAGTCTCCTACACGTCAAACTTCATACTACATCAATAATAAAGTACATAATCAAAAGAGAAAGTGTCTGGACTTAGACTGCTGTCACTATGGTATCGCGTCCCTATCCATAGGTCTGCTCAACTCTGGATCCTACAAAATAGTAAGATAAAAAAAAAGTGTAAGTGAAAAATCACCCAATGAGTCCTGTGTGTACCAGTGTTTTATAAAAAAAGATAAAATAAAGTAATATTGCGTGTTTGTCCCCAAAAGGGCACTACAGTTCCACTAAAATTAATTCTAAAACTCTCCAAAGAAGAGTTTATTTAGGATTCAATCTTTTTTGAAAAATTGTGTTTCAATTTCAAATCATTGTCCCAATTTTCAAATTATAGGCACTTTTCCAACAAAAGGTCGGCCTACATGCAAAGCTCACAAGACTTCGCCTTCAGCGCCACGTCTTATTGTGCTAAGACCGCAGCCTACAACACTGAATTGTACATCATTAGAGGCTAAGTACACCGTAGCATACTACCAAAAATGAATAAGTGTATCGCAGCAAACTAAATATTTTACTTGCCACCATAAGCCAAAGGGTCCCAATCCTGACGCCATTCACTATCGAGGCAGCAAGAAGTCAAACGCTACTGAGTGTCCCCGCCTGACATGTTGGAAAATATACCCTTAAAGACTATGTATTCTGTGTAAATATATTGTAATAAAAATGTTTATTCATTCAATTTAGTTTATTTCTTATATTATTGTACATTTGAGGTCCAAGTATGACAAGTAATGGTCTATGTGTTGAGTCGTTCTTCACAAAAAGGTATAGACTATGGGTAATTTTCATATAAGTAAAATTGAGTTCTTAGTCATTTGATGGAATTGAGCATTGCATCAAGGTAAGACTATTATGGCATGAGTTCCAAAGATGAATAGTTTACCTTGAATCAGTAAGTAGTTCACTCACATCACTGGCATAAGCGTATTTCGAATACGTACAACTGAACCTATAGTAGTGGTCTCTTATAAAGTACTATGATTATAGAGACCGAACTATTACTGCTATAGCGTGGATGGATACCTTCATACTTGAGCATAAGTTGATGGTTTGGCGAAGTTAGGAATTTATAGTTTGATATTGTTGGGTGAGATTTCTTTTGTGAGATCAATATCCTTGTATTTTTTGTGTATTACTCTAGTTAGTTAAAACGGACTCATGCAACAGAGTTTCTATGCTTCACTTAGTGAAGTTAAATCACCACCTTGTGATTATCCAGGATAATTTAATAATCCAGGGCCCTAGGAACGTAACTCTGGAATGTGTGCTTTTGGGTAGCTTCCAATGATGGGCAAGTACATTCGAGTGAGTTATGGATTATCGGACTAGAGATCTATGGATGGTAGATGTTTTTGAGATGAGTGTTAATACATTTATCCTGTCTCATTGATGGGTGTTACATAGAGGGGTATTTCCGTCATTTCACCTATAGGTCGGAGACATTACTTTAGCAATATTATTCTTGAGGTCAATATTTCCATATGGTGGTAAATGAAAATATTTAAAAGGGTAAAATACAGTTATTTAATAGTAAGAAAATTTTGATCATTTTAGTAGCCATGAATAATATGTCTCCTGGTCCCCAGAGTAGCTCAAGTTACTTTGGTGTTGTCTTAACACAATCTGGGCTTAATGAATAATTATTTGGAAAAGAATAAAATTTATTCTAAGAGTCCAATTAGAATTAATTACTAGTCTTGAGTTTTGATAAGGCCTAGAAAAGATAATTGATTAATTAAGAGAATTAGGCTTGAACAAATTAATTAATTAGGTTGATGTATGTTAACATATATTAAGAGTCCAATTAGAATTAATAAATTAGTCTTAGGTATTTAATGAAGTCCAAAAAAGATAATTAATTAATTAAGAGGATTAGGCCAATCTTAGATTGGTTTTGGAGCACAGCACCAAGCCCATTGGTTTAATATTTTCGGCCATTAAGGCTTAATCAAGCCCTACGGCTGGCCAAAATAAAAGGTGCAAGAGAGGGAGAAAAATAACGATGTTTGTTTTGTGAGTTCTTCTCTCTAGAAAAAAAGTGTGCTATCTCTTCCTCTCACTCTCTATTCCACGTTCTTCACTTACATCTCTCTTGGAGAGTATCTAGATTATCCAAAGAAGAAGCTTTCACCAAGCTAACCCAAAAGAAGGCAGAGTCATACTCCGGAAGACGAGACGCTTGATGTGTACGAGTAGAATATTGGAGGGAAAATCGATTGAATCGTAGGCGCCTTCTTCTCCCCTTCCAACATAACTTCTAGTGCAACCTAGCCCCTCGTTGGTTAATCCACGACCAATCAAGAAAAGTAATTACTCTCTCCTAGATGTGGCTTGAAAAATTAAAAAAATTGTCGCTGCGTTTACTTTGATGTTTTTCGTTTTGATCCTTCACGGTATTTAGCGAACAACTCAAAAATAAGGTGCACTTGCAAGCATGGCAAATGCCGGTGCTAAACAGCTAGCTAAGATGACTCATCTCAATGTCCTGTCACCTCGTTTAGAGTAAGAAAATCCCTAGAACTAGGTCAGGTTACTAGGGTCGTCTAACTCTAACATAGGCTAGTACAAATCAGTTTAGTAGACAATCCCTACTAACTAATCGGGCCAGAGGGTTATTTGTTCTCGCAGGATTTCCAAATCAAACATTTTTCGAGCCAAAATATCATTTTCCATAAATTGATCCCACTGACTTGCAAGTCAAATAATTATTCCCATAGGCTCCACAGTACTAATCAATTTATTCCATAGGCACAGCAGGCCAATAAAGTAGTTTCCAGGATCAAAATTTTGTTTTTCGAAAATCAATCTCATACCGAGAGATCATTTTCCAAAATCATAGCAAAACAGAGTGAAAAGTTCTTTTCACACATTAAAACAAGTTTCCAAGAATATTCATGCCATTTTGCCCATACTCGAACCCAAAAGTTATCTCCAAGGGTATTATGGTCATTTTACCCATACCCGATTCCAAAAAGGCTTCCTAAGGGTATTCAGGTCAATTTACCCTTACTCGATCTGAAAAGTGCTCACAAAAGTTCTAATAAGGATATTTCAGTCAGTTACTAAATACCCAATTCCAAAAGTTTCCATAAAACATTCTAATAAGGACATTTGGATCATTTCCCAAATACCCGCTTTCAAAAGGAACTTATTTCAAGAAATTCAGAATTCTAATCCTAAAAAATGATTAAATTCAAAGTTTCTAATTGTGTTTTCATAAAATGTTCCAATAAAGGAAATATAGTCAATTCATGAATACCTGCTTCCAAAATCACCATTTTTTCTAAAATCCCAAGTATATAATCCAAAAAGGACCAAATTCACAAAATTCTTACTTTAATCATCCATTAAGGTTTCCAAGCCAATTATGACGTTCATTCGAGCCCAAGATGGCATAAAAATAAAGCTTACTCAGAAAAACCTTAAATATATTTAGGAATTTCCAAAATTGTGTAAAATGTGGCATTTCATGGAAAAATAAAGCACACTAGATTTCAAAGGTTTTAGAAGTCAAAGGGACTCACTCCGTGTCTTAAATAAGCTTTTATCGTTCACGTGCCGTTTGACTACCGTTTTCACCATTTCTAAGGTATCGTTAGCCGTTTACCGATAAACTGACATCAAACATCTTTTTTATGTTTAGTTGTATTTGGTCGAAAAGTAGCCGACAGTTAGCTGACTCCAGCCGACGTGCCCAACGGTTAGCCGACGTTCAACCAACATACCTGACAGTTAAAAAAATGCTTAACAATCGTTCATGTCATTTTTTTGTCATTTATTCAATTCTTCCATTTTCCTTTTTCCATATGCTTCCTTTCTTCTTGAACAAGGAATTATCTTCATATTTCTCATTCATTTCATCCCAAAATCACACAATTAATCCCTCTTAAGTTCATGCATTTCCTAACCAAAATTCTGGAATTTCCTTCTTGACACACAATTTTGTTTCATGCATAATTTTCAATCCACAACTCCGATTGGGCTCTATGATATATCAAAAATCTTGTAAGAATCTTAAAATTAATTCTACATAAGTCCTTTTCTAAGTTCAGATAAATGTGACACAATGCAGAGGCAAAATTGTCACAGTAGTTTGGCCCTAACTCAACAATTCATGTTATCCTTTGATTTCCTTTAATCTTTAACACCATAAGAACATAAATTCATTCAATTTTTTCTTCAAATCATCTTTGATTCTTGAATTTTCAAATTCCAACAACTCACAAAAGTCATGTTTATTCAACACAAATTCACTTCCTTCAATTAAAAGTTAGCATAATTCATCATTCTAACCAATTAACTCCCATTTTCATTCCACTTTGATCATCATCTCGTCAACTAAGATCAACCATTCGAACTACCATAAAACTTCATTCCTTCATCACACAAAAACATTATCAATAAATCCCCTAGGCAGCCAGCACACATAATCACACAGAGAGTTCACATACAAAGTTTATATACCCTACCTTTTGATCCAAAATCAAGACATAAAAATCATGTTTTTATGTTAAAATTAACATCAAAATATTCACCATTCGCCCAACAACAACTTTAATTCTAGAAATGTAAGGTTTTACCATGTGTACGGAGCTCTTTGATGTGATTTGCTCCAAGAAACTCTTAAGAACACACACACTTCACCAAGAACGCACACTATTCTTCTTTTCACTCTCTTTTGCTAATTTCTTTTGATTTCATTTTCTCTTATTTTTATCCCTTTAAACTGCTGAAATTCTGGTTGTATAACAGCCTTCCCACCACCACACTTCATCAAAATTTTGGCCAATTAATGTCTAATCCAATTAATTGTATGGTGGTTCCACGTGGTATGTTCCAATAATAAAATTACATACCATTTCCCTTTATTTTCATCCTTAAATTTTCCTCTTCTCTTCATGTTTGTGCCTGTCAAAATTTTGGTTATTTTTCAGCCATTCCACCACCCCTTCTTGGTCAAATATTGCCCACTTAGATTGTGCAAGACATATATAAAATGGCTCCACAAATGATGTGTTCCAATCACAATTAAACACATTATTCTTTTATTTATTTATTTTGTAATTCCTAATTCCATATGCCTTGCATGAATTCTTTATGCAACCTCTCATAAGTCAACACATGTTCATGGCTACCATTCACAAAACGCCACATGTACCATTTCTTTTAAAACTCAATCCCCAATCATATTCTATCCTTTCCTAACAACATCTAAGAGACATGATTTTAGAATTAAAGAGAAGGTTAAAGAGAAATACTTGGTTATTGACAATCTTGATGAAGATTCAAGGAGATCCACACGCTTAGGAGGCTTGATTCATCCAAGAAAGAAGAAGAAAAATGGCCATGGTTGAAACAACCATTTCGAGAGAGAGAGTATTAGTATATCATGTTAAAAATTGAAGGAAAAGAAGATGAACAAAATCATTCTTGGTTACCTTGATAGAGTTCTTGAGAGTTCAGGAAAAATTCTAGTTTTTTATCCGATAGCAGATTTTTGTTTTCAATGTTTGATGTTATAAAATCCAGAATTGGACTCTAGTGAGTGAGTAGACGTGATCTGGAGTTTTTGGAAGGGATTGGAGGTGTTTAGAGTGGTCTTAGACTTGAAGAATAGTGGTGTGTGCTCTTGGTGTTCTTAGAGAAATGGAGAGAATTGGAGAGAAGCTGGAAGAAATTGCTGAAAGATGTTGGCCGAATGGTTGAGGAATTCTTGTGATTTGATTTTCAGATTATGGAGGAGAGGGAAATTTGGTCATTTGAATTTCAAATGGAGTAATTTTTGGAATGAATTAAGGTAGAAGGTATGGTAGAGTGGTTTGATTGATGGAGGTTCTATGGAGCTGTAATGGCCGACTGGTTTGCTGTGGTTTTGCTGAAATGGATGAGGGTTGAAGGAGCTATAAGTTTGCCTGAGAATGGGACTTAATCAGAGACTTGTGTTTAATGCATCTTTTGGGTAAGATTGGTTAAGACAAATGATGTGATACTAAGTTATCTAGAAGATAAGGATTCATGGATTGGGAAAGAAGTGAGTCTTTAAGAGCATGGTTGTCTAAACAATGGTTCAAATTGCATAAATCTACATCCTTAACATGTATTTATTTTTATTTTGATTTGATTTGATTTTATTTTTCTTTTTACTTGTTTTTCACTTTATGGGTCGGTTAAACAATGAAAGAAATGTGATTAATGTCTACTTGTTCCTTGAGGATCGACACTCGTTTGAACCCTATGCTCAGTTAATGATGAGTACGCTTGCTCATATGTGTGATTTGGGTTAAACATTTTAATTTAAACTTGATTGAGAATGTGCTTAGTTTTTGTATGATTTTTATACCCAAGTCCAAAAGCATCAAGTTTTTTGCGCCGTTGCTGGGGAACAATAGTATGAAAGCTTGGATTTTGTTGATTTAACCATATAAATATGTAACCATGTAAATATGTAAATATGTAGATATGTAGATATGTAAGATATGTATAATTATTTTTTCCACAAAAAGGTGCTATCTTTTGTATCTCGTGTATTCTTGTACACTTTTGTATACCTATATAACCTAACTTACTAACCTTGACCTTGTTTTATTGACTAACTTTTTATTCTTTTAATTTTGTTATCTAACTTTCTTCTTGTCTTTTATAGGTGAAGGCCGTGGAAAGCAGTGAAGTCATTTTTGCCATTTGAACTAATTTTTATTTTGCTCATTTTATTTTGTTCTTTTCATCATGTCTTCATGACTTAAATTGCATTATTCATCATTATTGCATGTTCATCATTTTTCTTGCATTCAAAAAAAAAAAAAAAATGGAGAACCGGACAGAACCGAGCCTGCGCCAGTTCTTGTCGGGTGAAGCATAATTTAAGGGCCATTTTGGCCACTTTTCCTTCAAAATCTCCATTCTCCCTCTCAAATTCTCTCAAGCCCGTGCCGGCTTCACATTCCTCACTTCCCAAAAATTTGATTTTGCAACTCCTAAACACGTCTATAACGTCTATTAACTTCTCTTTTGATGATCCTATGGATCAAAACTCTCAAAATCTTCAATTTTTTATAACACCATCACATTCAATCCACAAGCAAAAAGCTTACATTTCTACAAAAAGCTTGCATCTTTTGCTTGCCCATGCATATAAGAGCATAAAGGTATGATTTTTATTTTATTCTTACGGTTAAAATAATGGAGATGATTTTTTCTAATTTTAGAGACACTTTTGGCCGAAATTTGGGATTATGTATGCTATGATTGAATTGTGCATTACTCCTTGAGCTTCATGAGTTAGACTAGATTAGGAGTAAATGGTTCTTTGATACTTAACTCATGTACATGATCATTCGAGACTTCATATAGCTAAGGCTAGAATTGTGGCTATTGGTGATACTTGAATATATGGAACATGCATTATTGATCACATAATACCATGATACTGGCTTGATTCACATGATCATGTTTACTAGCATGCTTTGAGGATATTAACACATTTATGCTTACAGTGAACTTTACATGTATTATGCAGGTTGTGTTGTATTGATTGAAGGTGATTGATTGAATTGGTTTTTGGAGTGGATATATATTGAAGGAGTTTGGGTTTTGTGGATTGTGAGATTGGTTGAGGGTTGTGTGAGATTTGAGGAATGTCTATGTAGGGGTAGCAATCATGTTTCAGTCTTCAAGCTTACTTGCTCTCTTTTCCTATTCCCCTATTCCTTACTTGATATCATGTCTAGAGCGAGGGGTCAGTCTTCTAAAAGGGCAAGAACTTCCTCTTCCTCAACTCCTTCATCTGTTGATCCCTTGTCCTTAAGACCTACTGAGTTTATATATGCATCTTGTGAGGAAAGGTACAGTATAAGAGCCTCTAATAAGATTATTGTCAAGCGTACTTTCTCACCTACCTTAGACCGTGCACTCAAATTGGAAATGATGTTTAGACAGCTAGGATGGGGGTCGATAGTACAATTGAAAGGGAAGTATTGTCCCGTGCTTATTAAAGAATTCTATGCTAATATGGCGGATAAGGGCAATAAACATCTTCCACATGTGAATAATCAAAAGATTCTTTCTGACCCGAATTGGGATGTTAGAGGGACTAGAACTACCCTAGGCTTACATAAGCATAATGCCTTTCAAGCTAATAGCTTCTATTCCAACAATGATTTGGCAGCCAACTTTCGAGCTCTAGTATACATGTTTAGGTTCAATGTTGTACCCCGTGCTAGTGGTTTCAATGAGACTAGACTGATTGACAGTTATATTTTGCATCGAATGATGAACATATTACCTATCCCTCTTACACCCTTGATCATCCAATCTATTAGGGAGGTTGTTCATTACCGGCTCTCCATAAAAGCCTTTGTTTTTCCCTTGGTTATAATGAAAATTTTAAAAGACTTTGGTGTGAGTCTTGAGGGAGAACTCATGGAGGCTACCACTAAGCACGATATGGTCACTGAGCAAACTCTTATGAGTTGCGGGTACAAGTACAACCAAGAGTTGAAAAAGTGGCTAACTCCCTTCGAGGTCAGACATCTCGGGCAGGTAAGGCCACCTACAGTGGAGGAGGAGCACCCACCACCACCAGCACGTGCACGGGCTAGCAATTCTCAATCCTACTCCCGAACTGACTTTGAGACTACCGTGCTGGGGCGACTCGATCAGCAAATAGCAGTACTCCTATGCTTGCAAGGTACTATGGAGGACATAGCAAGACAGCAAGCTACTATAGAGCAACAGTTAGCCCGAATTGAGGCAGCATTCTTCTAGGCCACATGGTGGTGCGAATACCTCTATACCAGCTGAGGATGATGAGGATGATAATTTTGATGAGGAGGACTGATGATTTTTCTCGAGCACTCTTGTTTTTCCTTCCTCTTTTAATGTTTTTTTAGTTAGTTTTTGTTTTTTTTTTTTTTGTGTACTCTTTCTTTCTTTTGTTTTAATTTATTTTCCTTTTCTAGTTTTTATGCTTTGGTGTGTTTTCTTTTGTATTTTTCTTTTTAGAGACTTTGCACTGCCTCATTCTTCAAAGTATTCAGATCTTGTACAGTACAATGTCAAATGAAAGGAAGTTTAGTTTTCTTATCTTTTTTCCTTTATATTTTTGGTCCCATGGTATTGTTTGTTCTTGTTCTATTTATTTGGCCATTGAGGACAATGTCCAGTTTAAGGGTGGGTCGTGATTTGATTGACAAGTCTTCTATACATATACTTTGTAACACCCCACTACCTAAGCCCCTCAGGGTCGGGGATGTCGCCCCATCCAGAGGACAATAGATCTTTATAACTAGGTTACTTAGAACAAAATAAAATAAAGACTTTAAAATTAATCTTATTACAACCCAAAAGGTAAATGCTGGTACAATTCCAAAATAAATTATTTGCAACAATCTCTCAAAACATCACATAAAGAAAATAACACGAGTCTTCAAAGCATAGGCATTAATCTAGCTAATGACCTCCACAGCAGGATCTTCCTGAAAACATGGCATAAAAGGTGGTGAGATAAAAATCTCAGTAAGCCCGTGTGTGCTTTAAGAGTTTCAGGTAAAACACTTCATGTATGCAAGTTGTAAAAATTTCATAAAGAAAAGTGCTGGTAAGCATTAAATAAGTATTGAAATTAAGAGCGGTGTTTTGCTTTTCAAACCATACATGTGCACAATAAATACAACCACTCAAATGAGTTGCCATGGGTTACCACATGTTGGGCTCCATGACCAAATAATGGCCAGAATGCCACACTTTGTGCAAGCTGACGAAAAGTAGGTGTACGGCCTACCGGGTGAGATACTCCTCCATCTCTACACCCAAACTTACCAGTTGTCCATTCCGGGAACACACAGTTCACATGACTGAAACTTGCTAGCTCGGACCGGTATGACCTACCGGACTGGCATCCTATCCAGGAAGGACTCACCCCTCAGAGGTGGCCACCTACTGAGAGACTTACCATAACCCTTCAAAGACTAGTCCTGGTAGTCTACCCCTATTGAGTACTGAACGTTGATTGTCCCACTTGGGAGAAAATGGATCATACATTGCTTTATTTGGAAATAGCAATTAAGGGTTCTAAAATTCTTATCAAAGTTGGGTTTTAGAAAAAGTTTAGCATTTTGTGTAAAACTGCTTGTTTGATTTTCAAATGATTTACTTGACTGAAATAAATAGGAAAAATAGTCCTTAATTGCCTTTACAATATGAATTTCCGCACACATCGCGTTTAGCTTGCCACAGTAATTTTTTGTCTTCACAAAATTCCATGCAGGAGATTACCTGATTCCTTGCTTGCTCAAATTCAAGAGTCTTCCAAGGCTGACCTAACCCCTCCTGGGGTAAACACAAAACATAGGGTTACACTTAAGCTAAATTCATTTACACAAGTAATCCTAGTTCAACTTATCACCATCACATCCCTAATGTCCTAAGCTTTAAGGCTATATGACAAGGAATTTAAAAAAAATAATAATAAGTCTAGTTTGACAAGTTAAAATAACTTGGGGTTCTAAAATAATTGCTAATAAATTATAGACTCAATTAATAATTCTTGAGTGTTATTATTAATAAATAAACTAAGGTTTGAATATTGAATAATACTAAGCCCTAAATAATATTGATAAATGGTAATTTAAAAATGGCTTTATTGTAAATAAATAATAAACTACAAATAATTTTTAATTAATTTTTTAATAGATAATAAATGATTAGTAATAAATAAAACTACTAATAAATGAATTATTTTAAAAAAAATAACAAATAGCTTTTAATATAGATAATATATAGGAATATAGGTAAAAGTTTTAACTAGGGCCTACAAGGTCATTAATTAATTCTAATATTTTATTTATTATTATTTATAAAAAAGAATTATATATTATTTTTAATAAAAGATTTTATTTATTTGATAAATAAAATATTAATATTCCAATTAATAATCCAATCCAAATCTTCCACTAGAGTTTCAAATTTTATAGAGAAAAATATAGTAGTAATTCCAATTAAAGTAATAAAATTTGTTAATAAAAATAACCTAGTCTTAACAAGAAAATAATCTCTCACCATGATTTTCCTATTGTTAGAAGAGATTCCTAAACACATTCTCCAACATCAAATAATAAACCAATCCATTCATGAACACATACTTGACTTATCACATACTATCACAGGGCTAACTTTCTTCTAGGCATAATCATCATTAATGGCTTCAATGGAAAATAGAAACATAAAATCCTAATCACCTTTGGTGTCGTGACGTGTAACATGCTTCAAACATCCATAAAATTCATCAAGCATGCAAAACATACATTGATTCAAAAGGAAATACATACAACTTAGTCATATACAACAATCACCATGTCTTAACTCCATCCCCTTAATCCACATGCATATACTCAATCCCCCATTCATATTCTATCTCCCTATCACCTCCTAAGAGACATGATTCAGAATTTAGAAAGAAGGTTTTGAGAATAATTACTTGATTGACGAGTACTACGGTGAAGACTAAAGAAGGTCCACCGACGGAGAGTCTTGAGTGATCCCACGAAAAAACAGCCATGGTTGATGGTTGATCAACCATTTCGGTTGGAAGAGAGAGAGAGAGAGAGAGAGAGAGAGAGAGCATTAGAAAGGTATATAGAGAATTGAATAGAAGAGGATGAACAAGAAGATTGTTCTTAATTTACCTTGTTGATGTTCTTGAGACCTTCAAGGATAAAGTTGATTTTGATCCGATTGAAAATTCTTGTTGGCGTGGTTTTGCATTATAAATACTAGAAATGAAATCTAGGGATTAGATAGAAGTGATCTGGAGCATTTGAGAGTGATTGGAGATGTTTAGAGTAGGTTTAGGCTTGAAGAAGTTTAGTGTGTGTTCTTGGTGAAAATGGAGAGAGTGTGGGAGAATGCTGCACGAAATCTGGTAGAGTGCTGGCTGAATGGTCTAGGATGAAGGGAAGTTTCGGTTTTCAGCTTGTGGGAGAGAGAGTGATCAGATTTTTTGGAAATTTAAATGGAGAAAGTTGTGGAGTTGCTTAAGGTAGGTGGTTAGCTATGGTGTTTGATCAAGGAAGGTGTCTAAGCTCTTCAATGGTGCCAGCTGAACAAGGTGGTTTTGATGAAATGAATGGAGATCAATATTGCTCCAAGGCTGGCCGAAATTTAGTCTTAAATAGTAGAGGAAATTCTAGTTCATTAGCTTGATACAAGAGTGTTTCCATGGAGTAAAATTCTGAAATTAGTTTGAAGTTCAAAAAAGTTTGAATGGAGTGATCTTATGAGGGTTTTGAGGTGTGGTTATGGAGTCCATGTGTGAAACCTCACCTAAAGCCAACCCTAGAGTAAGCGGGTCGGGATGCATATCATATTATTTTACAAGAATATATATGTTTTTTGAATGATTTTATGTGCTTTAGAGTTGTGGATTATATGTTAAAATGCTTAGTTATGCTTATTAAGTAGGAGGGGTAAAATGGTAATGTTGCTTGAGGTCAGAATAGGAAGTTAGCTTGAGGATTAAATAAGAAGAATATATGGGTGAGAAAATAAGAACAAGAGTTGGTGTGGTTTAGTGGTTAGAGCCTGGTGAATTAATTTCTAAGGTCATGAGTTCGAATCTCATCATTAAGCTTTTGTCATGATTATCTTAACTAAATTTGAATTTTTGTTTTCTTGCATTTCATGAAAATAGGAATGTTGTCTTAGGGGAGACATGAAGAGAATGTCTTAATCTTATCCTCATGTCCTAAAAAGAATTCTAGAGGAATTCTTGTCCTTTTATTACCTCTAGCTTGTCCTAACATCTTTATAATTTAAAGCCATTAAATCCTTTCTTTTAAATTCCAAAAAAAAAAAAAAAATCTGTGATAATTCCTCCACCTTGAATTTCAAAAATCATCTTTGGAGGATGGGGATTTGGCCGAAAATAGGAGGGGAAATAGGAAGGGTTTCCAAGAGAAAATCAAACACCATGATAGCACCTTCAAACTTACCTTCATGTTGTTCATGTTCTAGTGAAGGAAAACCTGGAAATTTTCCAGAATGTTTGCTGACCATATCTTCAAAAATTCAGCCAGTAAACCCACTCATTTTATGCCAGAAAAATGGTCATTTCAAGTGGCTTGAAAGCTGGAAAATCTGTGCAATTTTCGGACTGCACAAACTGCACAAAACCAGAAAAAAATTCTGGACATTTTTGCAACTTTCAACCAAGTAAATGAAGCTGTTTTGATTCATCTTCAAGCCAGCAAAACTCCTCTATATTTCTCCAGGAAGAAGGCTGGAAAACCACCTTAGAAAGACCTTCGAACTCCTTCAAGAATCAGCTGCAAATCGGGTTGAAGGTGTGCAGAAATTCAGCACAGAAATTCTACACATCCCTTCGAAACTCTTGAGCATTAAACCAGAATTTTTCCAGTTTTGCTTCCTTCAAGCCTAGGCCGAAAATCACCCTTCAACTTCTGTAGAATTGGTCCTTGATCAGCCATAAACTGAACACCATTAACCCCACACTTACCTTGAGCATATGGACTCCGTAGCCACACCTCAAAACACTCCTAAGATCACTCAATTCAAACTCTTTTTGAAACTTCAAATAATTCCAGCATTTTACCCCATTAAAACACTCTTGAATTAAGCAAATAAACCCGAATTTCCTCTGCCATTTAAGACTGAATTTCAGCCAGCCTTGGAGCAACATTAACCTTCAATCATTTCAGCAAGACCACCTTGTTCAGCCGGCACCATTGGAGAGCATAGAAACCTTCATTGATCAAACACCATTAGCTAATCTCTTACCTTAAACATCTCCACCATTTCCTCCATTTAAATTTCAAATAAAACCTAATCATTCTCTCTCCTCTCTTGCTGAAAACCGAAACTCTCATTCACTATAGACCATTCGGCCAGCCCTCTACCAGAATTTGTGCAGCATTTTCTCAAGCTCTCTCCATTTTCACCTAGAACACCAAGAACACCAAGAAACACAATAACCTTCTTCAAGCCTAACTCTACTCTAAACACCTTCAATCACTCTCAAATACTCTAGATCACCTCCACTTAAACTTCATTTCTGGTATTTATAACACAAAACCTCGCAAACAAGAATTTTTAAGCAGATCAAAATTAACTTTTCTTTGAAGGTCTCAAGAACATCAACAAGGTAAGTCAAGAACAACCTTCTTGTTCATCCTCTTCCATTCGACTGCACCGTTCTAATGCTCTCTCTCTCTCTTCCAACCGAAATGGTTGATCAACCATCAACCATGGCTGTTTTCCGTTGGATCATTCAAGGCTCTCAATCGCGTGGACCTTCTTAATTCTTCATCAAAGTGTTCATCAAATCAAGTATTTTCCTTTAATCCTTCTTTTAATTCAGTATTCATGACTCTTAGATATTGATAGGAAGAATGAAATATGGATAAGGGATTGAGTATATGCATGTGGATTAAGGGGATGGAGTTAAGGCATGATGATTGTTGTATAGGACTAAGTTGTATGAATTTTCTTTTGAATCCATGTATGTTCTTCGTGCTTAATGAATTTTATGGATGTTTGAAACATGTTAGAGACCATGACACCAAAGGTGATTAGGCTCTTATGTTTCTATTTTTCATTGAAGCCATGATTGATGATTATGCCTAGGAAGGGGTTAGCCTTGTGATAGTATGTGATAAGTCAAGCATGTATACTTGAATGGATTGGTTTATTATTTGATGTTGGAGAATGTGTTCATGAATCCTTTCTAGCAATAGGAAAATCATGGGGAAAGAGTATTTTCTTGTTAAGTCTAAGTTATTTTTATTAACAAATTTTATTACCTTAAATAGAATTACTACTATATTTCTCTCTATAAAATTCGAAACTTTAGGAAAATTTGGAGGGGTTTATTAATTAAATTATTAATATTTTCCTTATCAAATAAATGAGATCTTTTATTAAAAATAATATATATAGTAATAAATCCTTTATAGTAAATAAAATATTGTTTATATTAAAAATCTATTTGTTATTTATTAATTGAAATTTAAAATAATTCATTCATTATTAATTTTATTTATTACTAATTATTTATTATCTATTTAAAAGTTAATTAAAGGATATTTGTAATTTATTAATTAGTTATAATAAAGCTATTTTTAAATCACCATTGATTAACATTATTTTGGACTTACTATTCAAACCTTAGTTTATTTATTAAAAATAACACTCAAGAATTATTAATTAAGTGTATAATTTATTAGCAATTATTTTAGAACCGCAAGTTATTTTAACTTATCAACTGAAACTTATTTTATAAAATTCTTTATCACCTAGCCTTAAAGTTTAGGACATTATGGTCATGGCTAGTCATGGTTGTAACTAGTTGAGCTAAGAAATTATTTATGTAAGGCAGGTATAGCTCGAATGTAACATTATGTTTTGTGTTTACCCCAGGCGGGGTTAGGTCAGCCTTGGAAGACGTTTGAGTTGAGCAAGCAAAGAATCAGGTAAGCTCCAGCATGGAGTTTTGTGAAGACCAAAAAGTTATTGTGGCAAGCAAAATACGATGTATATGGACATTTATTTTGTAAAGGCAATTAAGGACTGTATTTCCTTTTTATTTCAGTCAAGCAAATCATTTGAAAGTTAAACAAGCAGTTTTACACAAAATGCTAAACCTTTTCTAAAACCCAACTTTGACAAGACTTTTAGAAACCCTTAATTGCTATTTCCAAATAAAGAAGATTATGGTCAATTTTCTCCCAAGTGGGACAATCAACGTTGAGTACTCAATAAGGGTAGACCACCAGGACTAATCTTTGAAGGGTCAAGGTAAGTCTCTCAGTAGGTGGCCACCTCTGAGGGGTGAGTCCTTCCTGGATAGGATGCCAGTCCGGTAGGTCATACCGGTCCGAGCTAGCAAGTTTCAATCCTGTGGACTGTGTGTTCCGGAGTGGACAACCGGTAAGTTTGGGTGTAAAGATGGAGGAGTATCTCACTCGGTAGGCTGTACACCTACCTTTTGTCAGCTTACACAAAGTGTGGCATTCTGACCGTTATTTAGTCATGGGGCCCAACGTGTGGTAACCCATGGCTACCCATTTGAGTGGTTGTAATTATTGTGCATACGTATAGTTTGAAAAGCGAAACGCCACTCTTTATTTTTAACATTTATTTTTGCTTGCCAGCACTTTTCCTTATGAAACTTTTACAACTTGCATACATGAATTATTTTACCTGAAACACTCAAAGCACACACGGGCTTGCTGAGATTTTTATCTCACCACCTTTTATGCCATGTGTTCAGGAAGATCCTGCTGTGGAGGTCATTAGCTAGATTGTTGCCTATGCTTTGAAGACTCATGTTATTTACTTTATGTGATGTTTTGAGAGATTGTTGCAAACAATTTATTTGGATTTGTTCCAGTACTTATCTTTTGGGTTGTAATAAGTTTAATTTTAAAGTCTTTATTTTATTTTATTTTCATGTAACCTAGTTATAAAGACCCCTTGTCCTCTGGACGGGGCGACATCCCCGGCCCTGATGGGCCTAGGTAGTGGTGTGTTACAAGTGGTATCAGAGACTAGGTTTAGGCAAGTATTGATGGTATATGTTTTGATTTATTGAGTCCAAGCTGTTTGTCTGACCTGTCTTGTTTGTTTTGTAGGATGGTTAGAATGATTAGAACCGCAAAGAAAGGGCAGCAATGGCACCCTCCCATTCCTATCTACTCGGAGGACCTACCAGTGCCTCAGCCTGCATTACAACCAATCATTGCCCTGGATAATAGTAGTGATGATGAGGTCCAGATCATTGAGCCACCTCCAATACCCGTGATCAACCTGGTTACTGACAGTGAAGACGAGGAGATAGACATGGAATATGTTCCCCTCCCACCTAGTCCCATAGTTGACTTGACTGCTGATAGTGATGACCCAGGGGAGATAGATTATGAATCTCCACCTAGACCTTCCTTTGTAACCCCACCCAATCAAGTTGAGACCGGGGAGAGTTCTAGGAGACCCGGGAAGAAGCCAATAGATGGGTTTGCAAGTGGGGCTGGGATGGACTTTACTAGGAATTCTGGGGGGTGGTTATATGATGCCGACATTGAAGATTCTGATGAGGATTAGAGAGGCCAAGTTCTGCTATGTTTGGGGCGTTTTACCTGCCATTTTCAATAAACTCCTATGCTAGGAGTCCATTCACCTTTATTGCTTTATTTCAAAATTTATGCAAATAAGAGTACCTAGGGTATCCTAAGTTTTGAGAAAAATTTATATGCAATTCTTCATACAAAATTTGCATCTAATTTTCTTCCGCTTAATGTTGAATGTGAATGCATGCTCAATTTAGATATTTTTAACTTTGATGCATAACTCATTATCTGGGGAATGGTTTAGAATGGCACCTAGACGTCGCGCAGCCACATCCAGTAGAAGGGTTCCTAGGCAGAGCCCGTGACACCAGAGGTTGATGCAACTCAAATGCCATCGCCAAACCAGGGGGATAAGAATGAAATGGGACCATAGATGGGATAGGAAGAGCCAGTTAGCGTAACTATGATGCAAGCGTTCCACAAGGTGACTGAGATTCTGCAAACCTTGACAGAGCGAAGAAATCCGAAAGGGGAAGACGAGGCATTGGAGCGGTTTCTGAAATTTCAACCTCCTATTTTCTTGGGAGAGGCCGAACAAGACTAGAAAGCGGAGCAATTGGTGGAACAAATGGAGGACATCTTTGCTACGCTCCAGTACATGGAGAAGCGAATGGTGAAGTTCGCTGCGTTCCGGCTAAGGGGTCCAGCTCGGGCGTGGTGGCAAAGGGTTCAGGACGACTGGGAGATGATTGACCAAGACTGGACATGGGCTAATTTTGTGGAAGCATTCCGGGCAGAGTATATCCCTCAGTGGATAGTTGAGAAGCGGGAAGATGAGTTCCAGAATCTAAAGCAAGGAAGCATGACGGTAGCCCAATACGCAACACGGTTCACGCAACTGTCAAAGTACTGCAAGAGGCTGGTGGATACTGAACAAAATAGAACGAGGCTATTTGTTAAGGAATTAAGGCAAGAGTTAAGAAGGGCGTTAGCAAAAGTTAAGAAGGACGCAGCCACCCGTACTGAGAATGAAGATCGCAACCGATTGGCTTCACGACCGTTCGTACCGACAAGACTGCCGCTAAGACCTTTTCAGAGGCAGCAACCTAACAAGCATCCTGCCAACCAGTAATGGCAGAATCGGGGAAAGCAAGCCCGAACAGCACCGGTTGGTCCGACGCAGAATCTTCCATTTGAGTTCACCATTGATCTAGTCCCAGGAGCGGAACCGGTGTCTCGAACTCCATATCAGATGGCACTGGCGGAGTTGAAAGAATTAAAGGAGCAGCTAGAGGAGTTGGTGAGGCAAGGCTATATCATACCTAGCACGTCACCCTGGGGAGCACCTGTGCTATTTGTGAAGAAAAAGGACGGGACTCTAAGGTTGTGTATTGACTACCGAGGTTTGAACAACCTGACCATCAAGAATAAATATCCTCTGCCGTTAATTGACGAGCTGTTTGACCAGTTGCAAGGATCCAATTGTTACTCTAAACTGGATTTGAGGCAAGGCTACTATCAAGTGAGGATAAAAGAGGAAGATATTCCTAAGACAGCCTTCAATACAAGATATGGTCACTATGAGTTTGTAGTGATGCCTTTCGGGGTAACCAACGCACCCGAGGTGTTTATGGATCTGATGCATCGAGTGTTCCAGCCCTACTTGGACAAGTTCGTGGTGGTCTTCATCAACGACATACTTATATACTCCAAGAGCCCAGAGGACCATGCGGAACATTTGAAGTTAGTACTAGAAAAGCTAAAGGAGAACAAGCTTTACGCCAAGTTTAGCAAGTGCGAGTTTTGGTTGGATAGTGTAGCATTCCTTGGTCACGTGGTGACCAAGGAGGGGATCAAAGTAGACCGAGCAAAGGTTGAAGCCGTATCAGACTGGAAGCAACCAGAGAACATCACCGAGATTCGAAGCTTCTTGGGATTGGCTGGCTACTACCGGAGGTTTATTAAGGGATTTTCAACGCTAGCATCTCCTATGACCCAACTGCTGAGAAAGGATGTACCCTTTGTTTGGAATGAAAAATGCGAAAAGAGTTTTCAAGAGTTGAAGCGGAGGTTAATTACAGCGCCGGTGTTGAGTCTACCGGAGGCAGATAAACCTTACGCACTATATACTGAAGCCTCGAAGGAAGGCTTGGGAGCAGTTTTGATGCAAGATAGGAAGGATATCGCCTATACTTCTCGGAAGCTAAAGCCGCATGAAGTCAATTATCCCACGCATGATCTAGAGCTGGCTGCCATTATGTTCGCATTAAAGAAATGGTGACACTATTTGTATGGAGCGGAATATGAGGTGTTCACTGATCACAAAAGCCTGAAGTACATTTTCACCTAGATAGACTTGAATTTGAGGCAGTGAAGATGGATGGAATTTCTGGAAGAGTACCGTTGTCCTATCAACTACCACCCCGAGAAGCCAACGTCGTTGCTGATGCCCTGAGCTGGAAAGTCAGAATTGCTAGGCTGAGGGTACAGGAGGACCAGGTAGTTCAGGACGTGTTGGATAGAAGAGCAGAAGTGCAAGAAGAGATGATTATTATTAGCAACCTGAAGTTGATACCAAATCTAAGGTAGGAGATTGTTGAAGCCCAGTAGAGTAATGCGGAATTTCAGCTTTTCAAGGATAAGGAGCTTAAACGGCAAGGCAGTGAATTCTGACAGGACGGAGCAGGAGTATTGTACTTCCGAGATCGTTTGTGTGTACCCGAGGAGCACCAGTTAAGGGACAGAATTTTAGAAGAAGCACATAAAAGCAAGTACGCCATTCATTCGGGAGAGGTCAAGATGTATCAAGATCTGAAAAAATCTTATTGGTGGCCCGTGATGAAGCGGAACGTGGTTAAGTATGTCTCAACATGCTTAACCTGTCAGAAGGTCAAAGCGGAGCACAAAAATGTGGCAGGATTATTACAACCGTTGCCAGTACCGGAATGGAAATGGGAAGAGGTGACCATGGACTTCGTTACTGGACTCCCTATGGCAAGGAACCAAAAGGACGCCATATGGGTAGTGGTGGATCGATTAACCCAGTCGGCGCATTTCTTACCCGTGAATGTAAGGGATTCAATGGAAAAATTGGCTCAGACCTACGTGCGGGAAATAGTTAGATTACACGGAGTGCCTTCAAGTATTGTGTTTGACCGTGATATGAGATTTACATCCCGATTTTGGGGCAAGTTTCAAGAATCGATAGGTTCTACTCTGAAGTTTAGTACGACGGCGCATCCACAGACCGATGGACAGTCAGAAAGAGTTATTCAGATATTGGAGGATATGCTGAGAGCCTGTGTATTGGATTTCGGGGATAAGTGGATTGAAAGTATGCCGTATGCCGAGTTATCATACAATAACAGTTATCAAGCTTCGATTGGAATGGCTCCGTATGAAGCTCTATATGGACGTAGACGTAAGTGTCAAATACCACTATACTGGAGTTGGTCAGAGGATGGACATATAAGCAAATCGGGAGAAGTCTATGTACAGGAAATGTCGGACAAGGTCAAGTTAATTAGGGAAAGGTTGAAAGAGGCCCAGAGTCGACAAAAGAGTTATGCAGACAATAGGCGGAGAATGTTAGAATTTCAGGTGGGAGACAGTGTGTTCCTAAAACTGACACCAAATAAGGGAATTCTGAAGCACCCGAAAGGGGGAAAGCTGAATCCGAGATATTTGGGTCCGTTTCCAATAAAAGAGAGAATTACGCCGGTGGCGTACCGATTGGATTTGCCAGATGGGTTGACGGGAATTCACGACGTATTCCATATATCGCAGTTGAAGAAGTACAATGCCGATCCTGGACATGTGTTGAACGATGAGCCATTAGTGCTACAACCCGACCTGAGCTATGTGCAGAAACCTGTAAGGATATTGGACCGAAGTATCAAAACTCTCCGGAACAAGCAGATTCCGATGGTAAAAGTGCAGTGGGGGCATCACGGCACGCGAGATGCCACATGGGAAACAGAAGAATGGGTAAAGCGTAAGTATCCCGATCTGAGATAAAGGTGCGTCTGAATTTCGAGACGAAATTCTCCTAAGGAGGGGAGGATGTGAAACCCCACCTAAATCCAACCCTAGAGTAAGGGGGTCGGGATGTATATCATATTATTTTGCATGAATATATATATGTTTTTGAATGATTTTATGTGCTTTAGAGTTGTGGATTATAGGTTAAAATGCTTAGTTATGCTTATTGAGTAGGAGGGGTAAAATGGTAATTTTGCTTGAGGTCATAATAGGAAGTTAGCTTGAGGATTAAATAAGAAGAATATGTGGGTGAGAAAATAAGAACACGAGTTGGTGTGGTTTAGTGGTTAGAGCTTGGTGAATTAATTTCTAAGGTCATGAGTTCGAATCTCATCATTAAGCTTTCGTCATGATTATCTTAACTAACTTTGAATTTTTGTTTTCTTGCATTCCATGAAAATAGGAATGTTGTCTTAGGGGAGACATGAAGAGAATGTCCTAATCTTATCCTAATGTCCTGAAAAGAATTCTAGAGGAATTCTTGTCCTTTTATTACCTCTAGCTTGTCCTAACATATTTATAATTTAAAGCCATTAAATCCATTCTTTTAAATTCTAAAAAAAGTTTCTGTGATAATTCCTCCACCTTGAATTTCGAAAATCAACTTTGGAGGATGGGGAGTTGGCCGAAAATAGTAGGGGAAATAGGAAGGGTTTTCAAGAGAAAATCAATCACCATAATAGCACCTTCAAACTTACCTTCATGTTGTTCATGTTCTAGTGAAGGAAAACCTGGAAATTTTCCAGAATGTTTGCAGACCATTTCTTTAAAAATTCAGCCAGTAAACCCACTCATTTTCTGCCAGAAAAATGGTCATTTCAAGTGGCTTGAAGGCTGGAAAATCTGTGCAATTTTCGGACTGCACAAACTGCACAAAACCAGAAAAAAATTCTGGACATTTTCGCAGCTTTCAACCAAGTAAATGAAGCTGTTTTGATTCATCTTCAAGCCAGCAAAACTCCTCTATATTTCTCCAGGAAGAAGGCTGGAAAACCACCTTAGAAAGACCTTCGAACTCCCCCAAGAATCAGCTGCAAATCGGGTTGAAGGTGTGCAGAAATTCAGCACAGAAATTCTACACAGCCCTTCGAAACTCTTGAGCATTAAACCAGAATTTTTCCAGTTTTGCTTCCTTCAAGCCTAGGCCGAAAATCACCCTTCAACTTCTGTAGAATTGGTCCTTGATCAGCCATAAACTGAACACCATTAACCCCACACTTACCTTGAGCATATGGACTCCGTAGCCACACCTCAAAACACTCCTAAGATCACTCCATTCCAACTCTTTTTGAAACTTCAAATAATTCCAGCATTTTACTCCATTAAAACACTCTTGAATTAAGCAAATAAACCCGAATTTCCTCTGCCATTTAAGACTGAATTTCGGCCAGCCTTGGAGCAACATTAACCTTCAATCATTTCAGCAAGACCACCTTGTTCAGCCGGCACCATTGGAGAGCATAGAAACCTTCATTGATCAAATAAAACCTGATCATTCTCTCTCCTTCTTGCTGAAAACCGAAACTCTCATTCACTATAGACCATTCGGCCAGCCCTCTACCAGAATTTGTGCAGCATTTTCTCAAACTCTCTCTATTTTCACCTAGAACACCAAGAACACACACTAACCTTCTTCAAGCCTAACTCTACTCTAAACACCTTCAATCACTCTCAAATACTCCAGATCACCTCCACTTAATCTCTAGACTTCATTTCTGGTATTTATAACACAAAACCTCACAAACAAGAATTTTTAAGCAGATCAAAATTAACTTTTCTTTGAAGGTCTCAAGAACATCAACAAGGTAAGTCAAGAACAACCTTCTTGTTCATCCTCTTCCATTCGATTGCACCATTCTAATGCTCTCTCTCTCTCTCTCTTCCAACCGAAATGGTTGATCAACCATCAACCATGGCTGTTTTCCGTTGGATCATTCAAGGCTCTCAATCGCGTGGACCTTCTTAATTATTCATCAAAGTGTTCATCAAATCAAGTATTTTCCTTTAATCCTTCTTTTAATTCAGTATTCATGACTCTTAGATATTGATAGGAAGAATGAAATATGGATAAGGAATTGAGTATATGCATGTGGATTAAAGGGATGGAGTTAAGGCATGATGATTGTTGTATAGGACTAAGTTGTATGAATTTTCTTTTGAATCTATGTATGTTCTTCGTGCTTAATGAATTTTATGGATGTTTGAAGCATGTTAGAGACCATGACACCAAAGGTGATTAGGCTCTTATGTTTCTATTTTTCATTCAAGCCATGATTGATGATTATGCCTAGGAGGGGGTTAGCCTTGTGATAGTATGTGATAAGTCAAGCATGTGTACTTGAATGGATTGGTTTATTATTTGATGTTGGAGAATGTGTTCATGAATCCTTTCTAGCAATAGGAAAATCATGGGGAAAAAGTATTTTCTTGTTAAGTCTAAGTTATTTTTATTAACAAATTTTATTACCTTAAATAGAATTACTACTATATTTTTCTCTATAAAATTCGAAACTCTAGGAAGATTTGGAGGGGTTTATTAATTAAAATATTAATATTTTCCTTATCAAATAAATGAGATCTTTTATTAAAAATAATATATATAGTAATAAATCCTTTATAGTAAATAAAATATTATTTATATTAAAATCTATTTGTTATTTATTAATTGAAATTTAAAATAATTCATTCATTATTAATTTTATTTATTACTAATTATTTATTATCTATTTAAAAGTTAATTAAAGGATATTTGTAATTTATTAATTAGTTATAATAAAGCTATTTTTAAATCACCATTTATTAACATTATTTAGGACTTACTATTCAAACCTTAGTTTATTTATTAAAAATAACACTCAAGAATTAGTAATTGAGTCTATGTTATGAATTATTGGAATCTCCATTAATTAGTGGAGGCTCCACTAATTATGGATTTATGTGAATTATTAGAGAAGATTTTTATGGATGTCCACCATTTAGTGGAGACACCACTAATTGAGATTAGTGGAAAATGATGTATGGCATGATGTATTCCAGTAATTAGAGCTCTATATATAGAGCTATTCTCTAAGCTTGTAATACACCATTATTTTGTGAAAGAAAGATTAGTGAAAGAAAGATTAGAGAAAGAATTGTGAGAGAAAGAAAGAGAGAAGTTTGAAGAGAAATTCTTGTGCAAAAAATAGTTAGAATTTTCTTAGTGTGTGGTGTGTAGATTTTATTCTAACACTACCCTAATTTTATAACACGCTATCAGCACGAGTCTTTGCCGTTATTAAAGCCAGAAGATAGGTACGCATTTATTGATCTCTATGACTAACCTCGCTAAATTCGAATTTGTAGCCCTTGATATTTCTATAAAAAAAAAATTATATGTCATACAAAAATGCATCTAAATGCTAAAAAAAAAGGAGATCCATATGTCATTTGGATAAAAAGAAAGATTTGACCACCTGAAGATGGTCGTACTACCCACTGCACGGTATGAATGGTTGCACCTGAAGTTGCAAGATTGTAAAACCGTGAACTCCGTGATGTATAAAACTACATCTTAGTTAAAAATTTTGTGGAGAAAAAGTTACTGATGAAGTTATATTGGAGAAGACATTCTCCACTTTTCATACCTCGAATATTGTCCTGCAGTAACAATATCGAGAAAAAGGGTATCCAAAATTGACAGATTTAACATGAGTTATTATTGAGAAATCATGAAGCCAGATGAATTGGCTCAACAGCACTCCCAGAAGTAAATGCAGTTGGCTCCAGTAGAAGCCATCGTTATAGTCGTAGTTGTGGCAGTAGTCGTGGTTATGGTCATGGACACACTCGATATTTCCCTTATCATAGAGAAATACTAGCCACCTGAAGTGGAACAGAAAAGATAATAAGGGAAATGGATATTTCCATTAATAATAAGCATCACATCTTTTATTCATATCACTAGTGTTCATATGAACTTGAGGATATATGCTTATAGTTGCTCTTTTGTAATTGAGCTGACAAAATAAAGATGAAGGTTTGTAGTTGTTCTTTTTCAATATTACATTAGAGGAAGACAAACAATTAGTAATTATGGACTTCAGCTCCTCTTTTTCGGCATTCTCCTCCTTTTCTTTCCCCTTTGAGCCAGCATCGAGACTAGCAGCAGAATTAGCCGTAAAATTACTGCGAAATGAGTCTTGGGATTTTATAATCCCCTTAAGTTTATTATAATTAAATTTCTAATTATATTTGGCCTTGAAGCATGCTTGTCTCAATTTCTCTGTTTGGTCCTCTGACTGCGTATTAGGACTTTCTTCCACCAACTGTTTTTCACATTCCAGTATCGCAATGGCTTCTTTCAACTTCTTCTCAGCCATATGTCCTCCTTCTTCTTTATTTTGCATCTCCTGTAAATCGAAGTGATATCATTGGTTATTTACTTATAAATCTTTCATAGTTTCATACTTGCAAATTATAAGTATGTATGAGAGAGAACCTGGACATTCTTGATTATGGTCTCCAAGCTCACCAACTTCTTGTGAGGCCATCGACGAATTCCTAACTCCCTACATCTTTTCTTTAGATGGGTTATGCCAATATTCAATTCTTTGGCTGCGCTCTTAATTGGTAGGTAAAAGTACTGCGAAATTGTTTCTCTTGATAGTGTCTGGGAGTTATTGCCCTTCTTCTCTCTCTGCCTCTTAATCATCCTCTTCTCCCCAGGAATTTTGTCTGCAATAATATCTTGAACTTCGATATTATGCATTTCATGAGTACTTATTCCGACTTCGTTGCCAAAACCACTCATTATTTCTCCTAGAAAAAGAAAATAATATCAGTAAAGGTAATACCATTCAAAATCCATGTTTAAATGTATAATAACCTGGAATCGAATTCTGGCTTTGTTCAAAATCCATTAGAGAGTAGAAAGGATCATGCACAAGCATATCCTCATTCAAAGGAATAGCATCAAGAGGAATAGTATCAAAAGCAGTCTCTTGTAGGGGCAGATCAACTTAGTCCAAAGCAGTATGTTCAAAACTTCCACTGATTTACATCAAAAACAAACCAAAGAGAGTTTAATTTCATTATCAAACATACTAAAAACAAATGGAAGCCCTCAAAGGTATCTCACCTGAAATTTGGAGGAAGCGGTTGGTTTGGAAAGGAAAACATATCAAAATCTTCTGCGTTCGAATTAGGCAGAAGCGGTTGGTTTGGAAAGGAAAATACATCAAAATTTACTGCAGAAACCGAGTCAAAATTTGACCATGTCTCAAATGAATTACGAGTCTCCATATCTGCTTTGTGATTTTTGTTTTTGATGTTTACTAATGACTGATGACTGAGATATATATCGATACATATATATATATATATATATATCTGTATGAGTAAGAAGAAGAGGTAGATGGCAGGTAGAGGGTCGGAGGAGAAGAAAAGACAAGAGAGGAAGAGGAAAAGTTGGTACCGGGAAGAGTGAAAAAAAAAAAAGGAGATATTTTTCTTGGCATTTCCTGCTTGTCATCATTTTCTTATATTTCTTTTCTTATTCTCTTGTGAAATCATTATTCTCTAAATTAGGGGGAGAACAAAAACAGTACAAGAAAGATCGTGATTGGACAACATCATTAAATTATCTTGATCCGCATACTAGCGCATGTGAACTTGAAGTTCAAAAGATAATTCATTTGTAAAGCATTGCAAATCAAATGCCAGATGCTTTTGTTAACTCTAGAAGAGTAACAAAATCGCATATGCCAGCTATAAATACTCCTATTCTAATTGAAGTTCTAACAGAACAAAAGATTTTACATATAGTTGCTGAGCCAAAAGCATGCCAGAAGCATGGCTGACCTCTTGGTTCTAAAGATAAAAATCCTCGAAAGAAGAGAGGATTAATGGTCCAGATGATCATATTAAAGCAAAGAATGATAAAGACCAAGAGAAAACATATGACAAAGAACCAGACATAAATGAAAGTAACACTGAAATTTCTATCCATTATACCACTTCCGGTAGAAGTTGGAATCGGATAGAAACAATTATTGATCATATGTTTGCATATAATATCTCTTGATGTTATACAGGATAATGATGATCCTGAACCAATATCAGTTGATGAATGTCGGCATAGAAAAGATTGGCTGCAATGGAAAGATGCGATTCAATCGGAGTTAAATGCACTGACACAACGTGAAGTCTTCGGACCTGCAGTCCGAACACCAGAAGGTGTAAAACCTGTTGGCTACAAATGGATATTTGTACGAAAGCGCAATGAAAAGAGTGAAATCGTTCGATATAAAGCGCGATTAGTAGCCCAAGGTTTTTCACAAAGACCAGGTATTGATTATGATGAAACTTATTCTCCTGTTGTTGATGCTATTACACTCCGATATCTTATCAGTTTGGTAGTACATGAAAAGATAGATATGCGCCTATTAGATGTTGTCACTGGCTTACTTGTATGAAAATTTAGAAAATGATGTTTACATGAAAATCCCCAAAGATTTCATATGCCAGAAGCATATACACATTATCCTCGTGAAAATTACTCCATCAAATTGCGTAAATCATTATATGGCCCGAAGCCATCTCAGGCGCATGTGGTTCAATTATCTTAGTGAATATTGATTGAAAGCGAGATTTAAAATGACCAGGTATGTCCATGCGTTTTTATTAAGAAATCTGGTTCTAAATTTGTGATATTAGCTATATATGTTGATGATTTTAATCTTATTGGAACTCTTGAAGAGCTCCAAGAAACAATTGATTATTCGACATCAAGGATGGTCGTAAAAGTATACTTTGCCTTGGTTTACAAATTGAACATTTGGCAAGTAGAACATTTATTCAACATATACAGCAAAAGTTCTAAAAAGATTTGACATGGACAAAGCACATCCATTGAGTATTCCAATGATCGTCCGGTCCTTTCCGACCTCAAGAAGATGTTGAAGAACTTCTTGGTCCTGAAGTACCATATCTCAGTGCAATTGGTGCATTGATGTATCTTACTAACAATACACGACTTGATATTGCCTTTGCTGTCAATTTATTAGCAAGATTCAGTTCTTCACCAACATGACGACATTAGAATGGAATTAAACAAGTCATTCAATATCTCCAAGCAGCTACTTCTTCAAATTATGCTGAAATTATAGCCATTCATGAAGCAAGTAGAGAATGATTCATTATATCCGAGAAAGTTGTGGATTATCATATATCAGAGATATTCCAACTCCTCTTTATAAAGATAATGCAGCTGGCATAAGCATAATTACGAGGAGGATATATTAAAGGAGATCGGACACAACATAGGTCACCAAACTCCAGAAGAAAGATGAAATTGATGTGTTACAAATTCGGTCATGTGACAACCTCACAGATATTTTCACGAAGACTTTACCAACTGCAACATTTGAGAAGTTGAGATATAAAATCGGTATGCGTCGGTTTAAAGATTTAAAGGAATCATCTCATCAGGGGGAGTAATAAACAGACATATAGAATAGTATACTCTTTTTCCTTCACTAGATTTTTTTTCCCATTAGGTTTTTATCTAGTAAGGTTTTAACGAGGTATATTCTTTATGTAATGGATGGACATCCAAGGGGGAGTGTTATGAATTATTGGAATCTCCATTAATTAGTTGAGGCTCCACTAATTATGGATTTATGTGAATTATTAGAGAAGATTTTTATGGATGTCCACCATTTAGTGGAGACACCACTAATTGGGATTAGTGAAAGATGATGTATGGCATGATGTATTCCACTAATTAGAGCTCTATAAATAGAGCTATTCTCTAAGCTTGTAATACACCATTATTTTGTGAAAGAAAGATTAGAGAAAGAAAGATTAGAGAAAGAATTGTGAGAGAAAGAAAGAGAGAAGTTTGAAGAGAAATTCTTGTGCAAAGAATAGTTAGAATTTTCTTAGTGTGTAGTGTGTAGATTTTATTCTAACACTATCCTAATTCTATAACAGTCTATAATTTATTAGCAATTATTTTAGAACCCCAAGTTATTTTAACTTATCAACTGAAACTTATTTTATAAAATTCTTTATCACCTAGCCTTAAAGCTTAGGACATTATGGTCATGGCTAGTCATGGTTGTAACTAGTTGAGCTAAGAAATTATTTATGTAAGGCAGGTATAACTCAAATGTAACCCTATGTTTTGTGTTTACCCCAGGCGGGGTTAGGTCAGCCTTGGAAGACGTTTGAGTTGAGCAAGCAAAGAATCAGGTAAGCTCCAGCATGGAGTTTTGTGAAGACCAAAAAGTAATTGTGGCAAGCCAAATACGATGTATATGGACATTTATTTTGTAAAGGCAATTAAGGACTGTATTTCCTTTTTATTTCAGTCAAGCAAATCATTTGAAAGTTAAACAAGCAGTTTTACACAAAATGCTAAACCTTTTCTAAAACCCAACTTTGACAAGACTTTTAGAAACCCTTAATTGCTATTTCCAAATAAAGCAGATTATGGTCAATTTTCTCCCAAGTGGGGCAATCAACGTTGAGTACTCAATAAGGGTAGACCATTAGGACTAGTCTTTGAAGAGTCAGGGTAAGTCTCTCAGTAGGTGGCCACCTCTGAGGGGTGAGTCCTTCCTGGATAGGATGCCAGTCCGGTAGGTCATACCGGTCCGAGCTAGCAAGTTTCAATCCTGTGTACTGTGTGTTCCGGAGTGGACAACCGGTAATGTTGGGTGTAGAGATGGAGGAGTATCTCACCCAGTAGGCTGTACACCTACCTTTTGTCAGCTTGCACAAATTGTGGCATTCTGACCGTTATTTAGTCATGGGGCCCAACGTGTGGTAACCCATGGCTACCCATTTGAGTGGTTGTATTTATTGTGCATACGTATAGTTTGAAAAGCGAAACGCCACTCTTTATTTTTAACATTTATTTTTGCTTGCCAGCACTTTTCTTTATGAAACTTTTACAACTTGCATACATAATTATTTTACCTGAAACACTCAAAGCACATACGGGCTTACTGAGATTTTTATCTCACCACCTTTTATGCCATGTGTTCAGGAAGATCCTGCTGTGGAGGTCATTAGCTAGATTGTTGCCTATGCTTTGAAGACTCGTGTTATTTACTTTATGTGATGTTTTGAGAGATTGTTGCAAACAATTTATTTGGATTTGTTCTAGTACTTATCTTTTGGGTTGTAATAAGTTTAATTTTAAAGTATTTATTTTATTTTATTTTCATGTAACCTAGTTATAAAGACCCCTTGTCCTCTGGATGGGGCGACATCCCCTGCCCTAATGGGCCTAGGTAGTGGGGTGTTACACCATGAGTTCAAGGTAAGTGTGAAGGTCAATGATGTTCAGCTCTTGGATGAGCAAGGATCAATGTTACAGAAGTTGAAGGGTGATTTTTGGCCTAGGCTTGAAGGAAGCAAAGCTGGAAAAATTCTGGTTTCAAGCTGTCCAAGGTTTCGAAGATTGGTGTAGAATTTCTGTGCATAATTTCTGCACTTCTTCAACCCGATTTGCAGCTGGTTCTTGAGGGGTTTGAAGGTCTTTCAAATGTGATTTTCCAGCCTTCTTTCTGGAGAAATACAGAGGAGTTTTGCTGGCTTGAAGATGGACTAAAACAGCTTCATTTCCTTGATTGAAAGCTGCGAAATGTCCAGAATTTTTTTCTAGTTTTGCACAGTTTGTGCAGTCCGAAAATTGTACAGATTTTCCAGCCTTCAAGCCACATGAAATGACCATTTTTCTGGTGGCAAATGAGTGGGTTTACTGGCTGAGTTTTTCGAAGAAAGGGTCTGCAAAAATTCTGGAAAATTTCCAGATTTTCCTTCACTAAAACATGGACAACACGAAGGTGAATTTGAAGGTTCTATCATGGTAATTGATTTCTCTTGGAAACCCTTCCTATTTCCCCTCCTATTTTCGACCAACCTCCCTCCTCCAAGATTGCTTTTCAAAATTCAAGGGTGAAAAATTATCACAGAATTTTTTTGGAATTACAAGAAAGATTTGGTGGTTTTGGTTCATTTGAATTATGAAAATGCTAGGACAAAGCTAGAGGTAATAATTAGAACAAGAATTCCCCTAGAATTCTTTTTAGGACACAATGATAAGATTTAGAACATTCTCCTCATGTCTCCCCTAAGACAACATTCGTATTTTTATGGAATGCAAGAAACAAAAATCCAAACTTAATTAAGATAACCTTGATAAAAACTTAGATGATGGGATTTGAACTCATGACCTTAGAAATTAATTCCAAAGCTCTAACCACTAAACCACAACAACTCTTGTTCTTATTTTCTCACCCACATATTTTTCTTATTTAATCCTCAAGTTATCTTCCCATTCAGACCTCAAGCAAAATTACCATTTTACCCCTCCTACTCAATAAGCATAACTAAGCATTTTAACCTATAATCCACAATTCTAAAGCACATAAAATCATTCAAAAACATATATATTCATGCAAAATAATATGATATGCATCCCGACCCCCTTACTCTCGGGTTGGCTTTCGGTGGGGTTTCACATACTTTAACCTTCTTGGGAGAAATTTCTGTGCGACATTTTTCAATTTTTTCTGATATGTCAGAGATTTCAACTTATATTTTTAATGCATGTCTTTATGATGGATTATAGAGCATATATTCTAGATCATTTATGGCTTATGCATGACTTTTTGCACTCACTTGGACAAAATAGTTCTCAATCAAATGTTGTACATTGTTTTTAAACCTTGTTTTCCTACTAAAATTCATGGAACATTCTAGAACACTTGAATACCTCTCGAGGTGAAATAAGAAAGACAGTCATGATTTAACTTAGGGATGACGGTAATAGGCATTCTTTGGATATTTTGAGATTTTCAAGCCTACCTATTGTTATATTATCCTTAGTGCCTATTTTGAGCCTAAATTGTTGATTTCTTTCATTAAAACCCGTCACAAGATTTTGTCCATTGCTTGGTGCTGAGAGTTTGAATGATTTTTCAAATCTTTATGCTCTTGATAGATGAAAGTATATGTATGAGAATGTTGAGGAAGAATGTTGGGATAAAGATTATGACTTGTTACTTTTAGTCATGGATCAATAACAAGTTGAGCTAAAAAGAAAAAGAAATAAAGAAAGAGAAAAGAGAGAGTGAAAATAGGAAAAGAAAAGAAGAGTAGCAGTAAGTGAGGGAAGAAAGCAAAAAGCTGCTAGAAAGAATGAAAGAAGAGAAGTAAGAAAAAAAAAAACACAGCAGCAGTGAGAGAAAAGACACATTGAAGGAAGAAGAAGAAAAGAAACGATCACAAAAGGGATGGTGATTGAACTGTACAAATTAGGTTCATCTTAAATCTTGACACCATTGCTACAAATTTGAGTGATTTTGGGAAAGAAATAGAAAAGAATTGATAAAAAGAAGAGTTGAAAGAAAAAGAGAAGAAATGCAGGATTTGCTTGAGTGGAGTTGTAATTGCTATATAAGGCTATGATTTGATTGATTTTTGGAATAGGAGAGCAAGAAGAGTTGAAAATTATTTATTCATTTTGTTTATCCTTTTCTCGCGACTCTAATTTTCTTTGATTTTTAATTCTCCTATATCCTTCGTTTGATAAGCTACAGTACAAACCTTTAGCCTTACATTACAAGCTTAAAAGTCCTACTTGATCTAAGTAGAATCATGATATGTCTCAGATTAGTGGAGAGAGTGTATAAAAAGTAAGCATATAGAATGCATATTATTTTTAAACTAAATTCTTTTCAATGGCTTGAGAATAGTGTGAAGTATTGTGATAGATCTACCGAGTCATTTATCACTAACACAAGTCTTGCATTTGTTGTGAAAGATGTAGTAGCATGTGTTTTATGTTCTTGAATGAAGAAAGCATTAAAGATATGGTTTTGAAATTGATTAAGTGATAGATTAAACCTTGTGTTTTCCTACTTGTTCTTCATACTTTACTTGAAGACAAGCAAAAAGCTAAGTGTGGGGGAATATGATAGGGGCTAAATTAGTCATATTTTTCCTAGTTATTTGAGATTCATTTGTAATACATTTTGTTTAATAACTATTCATATTCCTTCATATTTGAGATTTTACCCTTGGAAAGGTATTTTGTTCTTTATTTCAGATTTTTAGGGTAAAACGAAACAAAAACGTCGCAAAAACAAAGGAGAGGCGGCGCCGGCTAGGATCCTAGAACCAGCACCGGCCATGTATTGTTGAAACAAACTTTGAAGCGACAAAAAAATTGGTGGAACAGAGCAGAATAGAACAAAGGCGGTGCCGGCTGTGAAGCTGGAACCGGCGCCGGCTACATTCTGAAACACATTGTGCAAAATTCAGAAAAAAAAATCAGTGAACGAGTAGAGAAGCAGAACACAACTGGCGCCGGCTCTGAGAGCCAAGACAGCACCGGCTATGCCCTGAAGCTAAGGCGGTGTTTGATTTTTTCTACGCGGTTTTTGGTAATCTGAGGAGTTTTAGTATCTTCCAACTTCTACTCAACTAAGAACTTTGTACCTACGAGTTTAGGCACTTCCTAAGCCTATAAATAGATGAAAAACACAAGGAAAAATGAGAAAATTCATTGATCATCATAAGAAATTACTCAATCAAATGAGAAATTCTTCAATTCAAGGAGGGTTGTACCAGAAGGTCTTCAAAGGAAGAAGAAGAAGGCTTGTCTATGAGTGCTTTCTTTTACTTTTTTTTCTTTTTCTTGACAATGATGTTTTAATTATTTTATTGTAATTTGACATTGGTTTAGATATTCATGATTTTTAGAGTTATTTGATCTTTTAATTAATTTATTGTTATTCTTGGTATTTAATTATTCATGCCTATTACACGATTAATTGACTGTGGCCTTCCGTTAACTTGCTTGAAAATAGGGTTGATGGTAGTTCAATTAATTGATTTCATATTTGTTGTCTTTTAACTTGCCTGAAAATAGGGTTAATTGTTAAGAACAGAGTAATTAAAGGTTAATTGATGTCTGCCAGAGTATGGATTCAATTGATTAATTTCATGGGTTAAGTTTGCTTGAGAATGGGACTTAATCAGAGAATTGTGTTTAACGCATCTTTTGGGTAAGACTGGTTGAGACAGAGTATGTGATACTAAGTTATCTAGAAGATAAGGATTCATGGATTGGGAAAGAAGTGAGTCTACTTTAATTCTCCATGATGCCAAGAGAATAGTTAGTTATGATAAAGGTTGGGTACTTTAAGAGCATGGTTGTCTGAACAATTGTTCAAATTGCATAAATCTACATCCTTGATATGTATATATTTTTATTTTTATTTTATTTTATTTTATTTTCCTTTTTACTTGTTTTTCACTTTATTGAATCGGTTAAACAATGAAAGAAAGGTAATTAATGTCTACTTGTTCCTTGAGGATCGACACTCGTTTGAACCCTATGCTCGATTAATAATGAGTAAGCGTGCTCATATGTATGATTTGGATTGAACGTTTTAATTTAAACTTGATTGGGAATGTGCTTAATTTTTGTATGATTTTTATACCCAAATCCGAACACATTAAAAAAGTCATGCATAAGCCATAAATGATCTAAAACATATGCTCTATAATCCATAATAAAGACATGCATTAAAAATATAGCTTGAAATCTCAAAGAAAGTCAGAAAAATTTTGAAAATTTTTCGCTCAAAAGTTTTGCTCCCAAGAAGGCTAAGGTATATGTATAGAAGACTTGTCAATCAAATCACTCCCCCACACTTAAACTAGACATTGTCCTCAATGGCCAAATAAATATAACAAAGAATAAACCATACCATGGGACCAAAAATATAAAGGAAAAGAGATAAGAAAAACAAACTTTCATTCATTGGGCATTATGCTATACAAGAGCTGAATGCTTGAAGAACGAGGCATTGGCAAAGTACCTAAAAAGAAAAATACAAAAGAGCATACCAAAGCATAAAAACTAGAAAAGAAAATAAATCAAAACAAAAGAGAAAAAAAAGTACACAACCCGGAGAGGAAACGAGAGAACCCATGAAGTATCATGTCACAGTATCAAAGATCATGTCCACTTGATCCGTGTTGCGAAGAAGGTCACCAACATAGCGTTTCACTCGACTTCCATTTACTTTGAAAGTGCCCTTAGTGGGGAGAATAACTTCGATGGTGCCAAATGGGAATATTTTTTTCACAGTGTATGGTCCCGACCACCTTGATTTCAATTTACCTGGAAAAAGTCATAGGCGAGAATTGAATAACAATACTTGATCTCCTTTCGCAAATTCGTGTTGTCGAGAGATATGCTTATCGTGCCATTTTTTTATGTTCTATTTATACCGAATTGACGTATCATAAGCATCTTTTCTCAATTCCTCCAAGGTTGTGAGTTGAAGTAACCTGGACTTCCCTGCTATCTCAAGATCAAGATTAACAATCTTTATTGCCCAATAAGCCTTGTGTTCAATTTCAATAGGTAGATGACATGATTTACCATAAACTAACCAAAACGGAGTCGTGCCAATTGGTGTCTTAAAAGCTGTCCGATATGCCCAGAGTGTGTCATCCAATTTTAGACTCCAATCCTTCCTAGTGTGGTTAACAGTTTTTTCCAAGATTCATTTTAGTTCCCTATTAACCACTTTAACTTGACCACTCGTTTGGGGATGATAGAGGATGGCAAACCTGTGATTCACTCCTAAATGTTTGAGAACTTTTTCCATTTGTGCATTACAAAAATGAGTCTCCCTGTCACTACTGAGTACCTTAGGTACACCAAAACAGGTGAAAAGTTTTTTCAGGAATTTTACCACAACCCTTGTATCATTAGTGGGTAAAGTTTGGGCTTCTACCCATTTAGAAACATAATCCACTGCCACCAAAATATATTTATTCCCCAAAGAACTAGGAAAAGGTCCCATGAAGTCTATTCCCCAACAGTCAAATACTTCATAAGCTTGAAAATTTTGTAATGGCATCTCATTAGATTTAGAGAGGTTACATGCACGTTGACACCTATCATAACTTTGGACAAACCTGTGGGCATCTTTAAACAATATGGACCAATAGAATCCAACGTTGAGCACCTTTCTTGTAGTGTTGTTGGCTTAATAGTGGCCTCCAGCAAGTCCTTCATGACAATGTCTTAGAATATCTTCTCGTTCACTAGAGTCCACGCATCTACGAATGGATTGGTCCGCACAACACTTAAACAAATATGGGTCTTTCCAAAAGTAATGCCGTACCTCGAAGAGGAATTTCTTATTTTGTTGCCTCGTAAGATCTTTTGGAGTAATTCCTGCAACTAAGTAGTTAGCAAAGTTGGCAAACCATGGGGTGTGTTGAATCTAACCTTCTATGAGCAAGAGTTGCTCATCCGGAAAAGTGTCATCGATGTCCTCTTCTATCAAGGATTCCAAATTTGGATTATCCAATCTTGACAAGTAATCCACCGCCAAGTTTTCCGCACCCTTTTTATCCCGAATCTCCAAATTAAATTCCTGCAATAGTAGAACCCATCTTATCAATCTTGGTTTAGAATCATGTTTGGTTAGTAGGCACTTCAGGGCCGAATGGTCCGTATAAACAATGACTTTGGACAAAATAAGATAAGAACAGAATTTATCAAAGGCAAACACTATGGCAAGCAATTCTTTCTCCATTGTGGTGTAGTTTTCCTGTGCATCCGTTAAAGTCTTGCTCGCATAGTATATAGGTTGGAAGTGCTTATTCCGCCTTTGTCCCAAAACTGCACCAACTGCAAAATCACTTGCATCACACATAAGTTCAAAGGGAAGAGACCAGTCAGGATCAATTAGAATGGGTGAATTAATCAACTTCTCTTTAAGTATGGTAAAAGTGTTGTGACATTGCTCATCAAAATTAAACACAGCATCTTTTTCAAGTAAAAAGATAAGAGGTTTTGAGATTTTCGAGAAGTCTAAGATGAACTTCCTGTAAAAACCTGCATGACCAAGAAAGCTCCTTATAGCTTTTACCGAAGTAGTATGAAACCCCAACTAAAACCAACCATAGAGTAAGGGGGTTGGGATGCATATCATATTTTCTTGCATGCATAAATATATTTTTATATAATTTTATGTGCCTTGGATATGTGAATTGTAGCCTAGGTGGCTCGATTGTGGTTGTTGAGTAAAAATGGTAAAATGGTAATTTTTCTTGAGGAGGAATTAGGGAGATAGCTTGAGGATTAAATAGAAAAAATATTTTGGAAAGAAAATAAGAACAAGAGTTGTTGTAGTTTAGTGGTTAGAGCTTTGGAATAATTCCTTGAGGTCTTAAGTTCAAATTCCATCAATTGAGTTTTAGCATGATTAAATTTTATTTTTGTTTAGGAATGCTATATTTCAGCCTTGCATGCTTTAAGGAAGAGTAGGAGTGTTGTCCTAGGAGAGACATGATAGAAATGTCCTAATTCCACTCTTGTGCCCTACAAAAATTTCTAAGGGATTCATACCCTTCTTGATCTCTAACTTTCCTTACTTCTTAATAAATTAGATTGTTCCATTTATCTAAGCCATTTTATTTTCAGAAAATTTCCAACAAGCTTCTTTGATCTTGGAGTGTAAAAAATATCTTTGTGAGGATATCTTCTTGACCGAAAATGGAGATGAGTTATGGAAGGTTCCTAAGAGAATTTATCTCCATGGTTGAACCTTCAAACTCCAACCTATGTGTGTTCATCTTCTTCATGTAGTAAACTGGAAATTTTTCCAGTTTGTTGATCAATCCAATAGTTGAAATTTTCAGCCATCATTCCCTCTCAAATGCTGCCAGAAAAATGACCATTTTATTTAGCTTGAGGACTGAAAATTCCAGCCAAAACTGGGCTGCTCAAAAAACTGTGCAAATCAGAAAATTTTCTGGTCAGTTTTCACAGCTTGGTGAGCCAAAAACCAAGCTGTTTCTTCCAGGTTTTCAACCAGCAATCCAACCTTGTTTTTCCTCCATAAAGAAGGCTAGAAACTAGCCTTAAAGGACCGTCCAATAGCCCTTCAAACCTTCTGTAAGCTGACTAAAATATGGCAGAAAAATTTGCCCAGAAATTCCAGCAAGCTTGCGAAAAACCTGATCATAATTTTAGCTTGTTTCTCCTTCACCCTTATCCGAAACTCATCCTATTTTTCTGTACAAACTCACCCTGATCAGCCATGAACTGAGCTCCATCATCTTCTCTAGAGTTCTACATGAAAAACAGCTCCATGGCTACTCTTAAAATCTCTCCATCAATACTCCAATCAAACCATTAATTGAAGTTCAGAATTTCAGCAAGATATTGTAGCAAACTACTATAGATTAACCCTCAAACAACTAGAAAATTCCTTCACCATTGTACACTATATTTTTGGCCACTCTAAAGCTCCTTCAACCATCATTTATCTCAGCAAAAATCATAGCTAAGCAGCCGGTCATTGAAGCTTCCAAAAGCTCTCCATTAACCAAGATCTTCTTACCATATTTGTTTCCAAAATTGATTCCCTAAAATATTCTTTTTGGATTTCAAACAACCAACTTTCCTTTTTCTCTCAAATCAGAAAATTAAATTACAAAAACCCTCCCAAACAGTCGGCCACTCCTTCCGAAATAGAATTTCGGCCAGCTCTCTCTCTATTCTCTCCATTCTCTCCAAACTAAGAACACCTACTAACATTCTCACGCCTAAGACCACTCCAAGCCTCTCCAATCTTCTCCAAAAACTCCAGATCACACCTACTCAACCCCTTGAAACCACTTCTACAATTTTTAACATCAAATACCGAAATCAAAGTCTCACTCTTGGATCAAAAACCAGAATTTTCTTGAAGGCTCAGGAGCACCTTCAAGGTAAGCATGAATAATCATTCATCTTCAACTCTTAATGAATACACACACACACACAACACACACACACACACACACACACACACACATATATACTAATATACTCTCTCTCTCTCTCTCTCTCTCTCTCTCTCTCTCTCTCTCTCTCTCTCTCTCTCTCTCTCTCGGCCGAATGGTTAATCCAGTCACGGCCAATTTTTCTTCTCCCTCCTTGGACAAATCAAGCTATCCACGCGAGAGGATTCTTTCAAAACTTCTCCAAGGTAGTCATCATTCAAGTAAGACTCTTCAATCTTCTCTTTAAATTCTAGATTTATGTCTCTTAGATGTAGTTGGATGAGGATGGAATATATTTGGAGATTGAATATGTGTTTACATGATGGAGTTGAGATTGAAGCATGAATGAATATGTTTATATGATGGAGTTGGGATTGATGCATGATGATGATTGGTCTTGGTTAGATTATATGATGCTTTAGGGTTTGTTGCATGCCTTCATGTCGTGAGTAGTATGATTAATCAAGCATGTTAGAGATTATGTCACATTTGGTGACTAGGGTTTATGTTCTTATATTCTTGTTGAGGCCATGCATATGATTATATTTAGTGGAGTTGAGATCATGTGTTGGTAAATTTAGATCTATACCTTTATTCATGATTTGGATGATTTGATGATTAGTGTAGAGTGTATGTTCATGATTATGGTTAGCAATAGAAATTATGATCATGACCTTGTTGTCCCTAATCTAATTAAGTTAGCCAATTTTATTTCATCAATAAAAATAATCTATGCTATAATTTCTCCTAGTGATTTCGAAAACCCTAGGAAAATATGGTTTTGAACGATTACATAAAATAATAATATTTTAGTCAAATAAATAATAGCTTTTGTTAAAGAAATAAAATATGTAGATATTATATATAATAATATCATTTAATCAAGCCTTTTATATAAATAATCATAATAGGTAAAATATTAATGTTGAAAGTCATATATTCATAAATACTAATAAAATTTATTTAATCAAAACATAATAAAATTTACTTGCTATTAATTTTATTTACCAATTATTTTCTAACCATTAGTTATTATAAAGCATTACTTTAAATAATACCATTTAGGACCTAGGATCTTTCATCAAATAAACCCTGATTTATTTATGGTAGGATTTAAACCTAAAACTTATTAGTAGCTATTTCACAAACCCTAGTATTTTAATATCAAGTTAGATTTATTGTATAAATATTTTTATTTATTATCTAGCATTAAAGTTTGGGACATTAGGGTCATGATTGTAGTAAGCTGAATTAGGATTATTTATGAAAGTGAATTTTGGCTTTAGTTTAATTATGGCTTGTGTTTATCCTAGGCGGGGTTAGGTCAGCTTTTGGAGATCTTTATTTTATCTCGAGCAAAGCATCAGGTAAGCACCAGCATAAAACTTGTTTGTTGTAAAAGGTTTATATGGCAAGCTAAACCTGAAGTATGTGAACACTGATTGGTAAAGGCAATTAAGGATAGTTTTCTTTCTTGTTTCAATCAAACCAATTATTTGAAAATTAACAAGCAGTTTTACTCAAACACTAAACTATTTCTAAAACTGATTTTGACAAGGACTTTAGAAACCCTTGATTGCCATTTTCAAGTAAAGCTATGTTTTACCAGTTTTTTCCCAAGTGGGACAATCATTGTTGAGTACTTAATAAGGGTAGGCTAGTAGTACTAGTTTTGAAGCGCAAGAGTGAGTCTTCTGACAGGAGGCTACCTCCAGAAGATGAACTCAACTTAGAGAAACGTCATTACTACTTAGTCATACCGGTCCGAGCTAGCAGGTTTCAGTCATGTGGATTGTGTGTTGCTAGAATGGACAACTGATTTTGTTTGGGTGTAGAGAAAGAGGAAAATCTTACCCGATAGGCCGATCACCTACCTTTTTGTCAATCTGCAAAAAGTGTGGCATTCTGACCGTTGTATGGTTATGAGGCCCAACGTGTGGTAACCCATGGCCGCCTTTTGAGTGGTTGAATGTATTATTCATGTATGGTTGGAAAAGCCAAAACGCCACTCTTGTTTTTAATATTGTTTATTGCTTGCCAGTATTTTTCTTATGAAGTTCTTACCCCTTGCATTCATGAACTGTTTTCATTGAACACTCAAAGTACACACGGACTTATTGAGATTTTTATCTCATCACCCTTTTTACCATGATTTCAGGTCGATCCTGCTGTGGGGATGAGTAGCTAGTTGTTGCCTGCTTGGAAGATATTCTGATTTATTTTATGTAATGCTTTGGGAGTTGAGAGTGAACAATTTTATTTCGGACGTATTCTTGAATTTTTGGATTGTAATAAGTTTTAATTTTCAAAGTATTGTTTTATTTTTATTTGTGTGTCCTAGTTATAAAAACCTCTTGTCTTTTGGACGGGGCGACATCCCCGGCCCTGTTGGGCCTAGGTAGTGGGGTGTTACAAGTAGGGGGAAGCAGCTTCTCAATTGCTTCAATTTTGGCCCTATCGACTTCTATACCTTTTCTTGAAATCTCATGCCCCAACACAATACCTTCTTGCACCATAAAGTGGCATTTTTCCCAGTTAAGCATGAGATTAGTCTCTTCACTTTTTGCGAGTACCATTTCAAGATTAGATAAGCACAAGTCAAATGAATCACCAAAAACTAAGAAATCATCCATAAATACCTCTATGATGTCCCCCACGAGTCCTTCCAATATAACTGTCATGCACATTTGGAATGTTCCGGGACAATTACAAAGACTAAACGACATCCGATGATATGCAAAAGTACCATATGGACACGTAAAAGTGATTTTTTCTTGGTCCTCCAGAGCTATGGGAATTTTTAGGTAGCCAGAAAATCCATCCAAGAAAAAATAATACTCATGCCCGGCTAACCTTTCCAACATTTGGTCAATAAACGAGAGAGGAAAGTGATCTTTTCTAGTGGCTTTGTTTAGCATCCTATAATCAATGGAAAACCTCCAACCCGTGACCAATCTCATAAGGACTAGCTCATTTTTATCTTTGGGACTCACCGTCATTCCTCCCTTCTTTGGTACCACTTGAGTAGGACTCACCCAAACACTATCAGAAATAGGGTAAGTGATGCCTAAATCTAAAAGCTTAACCACTTCACCTTTTACTACTTCACTCATATGTGGGTTCAACCTACATTGGAGTTGCACCTTCTTCCATCAAAATCTTGTGAGTGCAAAAGGATGGACTAATTCCCTTTATATCAGTGATTTTCCAAGCTATAACTCCCTTATATTTTCCCAACATACGTACTAATTTAGTTTTTTATTCTGTATTGAGATCTTGGCAAAATCACTGACAATTTACGTCCTTTAGACAGGAACACATATTCCAAATGCTCGAGCTGGTCTTTTAAGTCCAATTTGGGAGGATCTTCTATGGATGATTCCATTCTCCTTAAACTGTTTTTCTCAATTTCCAACTTATTCATCCCATCCTCATTGGGGACTTTCTCCAGATATACCATTGATGTTTCTATCAACTCTTCCTCAATGGATTCCTGCATCAACTCAAAAATAGGTTCGTCAAGAATATCAACTCTTAAACAGGAATCATCAAAAGACAAAGGGTGTTGCATGCTCTTGTGGATTTGAATGACTACTTCTTCATCCCCAACCCTAAGTGGCAATCTCCCCCCATGAACAACAATTAATACTTTTGCTGTAGCTAGGAAGGGCCTACCTAGGATTAAAGGAACTTTGAAATCTTCATCCATGTCAAGAATAACAAAATCCACTGGAAAAATGAATTTATCAACTTTTACCAACACATCTTCTATTATGCCCCTAGGATATTTGATAGATCTATCCGCGAGTTGAATACTCATCCTAGTGGGTTGTGGTTCTCCTAGGCCTAGCCTTTTAAATGTTTTATATGACAATAAATTAATGCTAGCACCTAGGCCAGCTAATGTATTACAGACATGAAGAGTGCCAATTTAACATGGGATAGAGAAACTCCCTGGATCATTTCCTTTATATGGCAAATTTAAGTTGTCCTGCAGGATGGCTAAGCATTCTTCATTGAGGACTGCTGTGGACAATTCTTCTAATTTTTTTTTTTTTTTTTTTGTTGACGAGCATGCTTTTAAGAAACTTGGCATATTTGGGTATGTGAATTAAAGCTTCACTGAGTGGGATGTTTATGTTCAGTTGTTTAAATACCTCAAGGAATTTGTCAAATTGAGCATTTTTTTGGGCCTTGTGTAGACAGGTAGGATACGGTATGTTAGGCTGAAAAGTAGGCTGTTCAGGGGATGGACAGGGGATAGCCGGCGCCTGTTCAGTTATGTGTTGCTCGGTCTTGGGCTTACCAGATAGTCGGTGTCGGTTCTCTTCTTCTAGCTGGCACCGGTTGTCATCTAGATGTCTGGTAATTCTTTTCCACTTCACAATGTGACAGCAGTTGTTTCCTCATTGGCTATTGGGGTTAGTTCGTGAGATTTTATCACCATGTCCGTCAAAAACCAAATTTGTCGTTCCATATTGCGGATCATTGCTTCAAATTTTCAAACATGGAATCAATTTCCTGAAATGCCTCGTGACAGGAACAGCAAATTTCCCAATTAGGGTTTCGAGTTCTACTGATTCTGGTGCTGTGACTGTCATCTTAGGAGGGTAATAGAGGTACTCCCCCTAATTAGACTTCCTCATATTCCAATTCGTCATTACTCCTAAACATAGAAGCGAGTTAGATATGGAAATCATGATTACAACCAAAAGGAAAAGCTTACAAAGTTAGTCAATAAGATATAATCAAAGTTAGTAGGTAGGTTACAAGGGTATACACAAATACACAAAATACAAAAGATAGCACTTTTTTGCGGAAAGAACAATTATACATACTTACATATTTACATATTTACATGGTTAAATCAACAAAATTCAAGCTTTCATGATACTATCTTCTTAACAAATTCACCCAAAAGATGACTCACTTCTTTCCCAATCCATGAAATTACTATCTTCTAGACAAATTAGCATCACATACTCTGTCGCAACTAATTCACCCAAAAGATGCATTAAACACAATCTTTTATTAAATTTCCATACTCTGGCAAATTTAAAACATGAAATTAACCAATGAATCCATACTCTGATAGACATCAATTAACCTTTAATTACCAGTTCTTAGCAATTAACCCCTTTCCCAAGCAAGTTAATGGAAAAAAACAATCAATCAATCTTGTAATCAGCACAAGTAATTAAATACAAAGAAAAACAACCAATTCATCAAAGATCAAATAACTCTAAAAATCATGAATATCTAAAATAATGTCGAATTACAATAAAACAATTAACATATCATTATTCAAGAAAAAGAAAGCACTCATAGACAAGCCTCCTTCTTCTTCCTTTCAAAACCTTCTTGCACAACCCTCCATTGAATTGAAAAATTCCTCCTTTGATTTGAGTGATTTTCTATGATGATCAATGAATTCTCCCTTTTTCTCTTGTGTTTTCCATCTATTTATAGGCTTGGGAAGTGCCTAAACTCGTTGGTGTAATGTTCTTGGCTGAGTAGAAGTTGGAAGATACTAAAACTCCACAGATTACCAAAAATCGCGTAGAAAAAATCAAGCACCGCCTTAACTTCAGGGCATAGCTGGCGCCGCCTTGGCTCTTAGAGCCGACGCCTGTTGTGTTCTGTTTCTTCCTTTGTTCGCTGATTTTTCCGAATTCCATACAATGTATTCCCGCATGCAGCCAGCGCTGCCTTGGCTACTGGAGCCGGCACTGGTTCCACTCTATTTCACCAATTTTTCATTGCTTCAAAGTTCGTGCAACCAGTGCATGGGCGCCAGTTCCTCAGTCCCAGCCGGCGCTGCCTCTAATCTGTTTCGCGACGTTTTTAATTCGTTTTACCCCAAAAATCTAAAATAATGAATAAAATACCTTTCTAAGAGTAAAATCTCAAATATGAAGGAATATGGCTAGTTATTGAATAAAATGTATCACAAAAGAATCTCAAATAATTAGAAAAAATATGACTAATTTAGCCCCTATCAGTGTCACCCTTAAAATCTGAAATAATGAATAAAATACCTTTCCAATGGTAAAATCTCAAATATGACAGAATATGACTAGTTATTGAACAAAATGCAACACACAGGAGTCTCAAATAACTAGAAAAAATATGACTAATTTATCCCCTATCACATTCTCCCACACTTAGCTCTTTGCTTGTCCTCAAGCAAAGTATCAAAGACAAGTAGGAAAACATAAGCTTTAACAATCACTCAATTAATTTTTAAACAATATCTTCAATGCTTTCTTCGTTCAAGAACATAAAACACATGCTACTACATCTTTCACAACAAATGCAAGACTTGTGTAAGTGAATAATGACTTAGTAGAACCATCCCAATACTTAACAATATTCTCAAACCATTGGAAAGAATTCAGTTCAAAAAAATTATGCATTCCATAAGCTTACTTTTCATACAATCTCTCCACTAAAAAGATTATCCATTCCGTAAGATTATGTAAGATCATGATTCTACTTAGATCAAATATGACTTTTAAGCTTGTAATATAAGGCTAAAGGCTTGTAATGTAGTTTATCAACCGAAGGATATAGGAGATTCAAATGTCAAAGAAGCTGAGAGTTCGTAAGAAAAGGATAAACAAAATGTATTAATAATTTTCCAACTCTTCTTGCTCTCCTATTCCAAAATAAATCAATACCCATAACCTTATTTAGCAATTACAATTCAGCTCAAGCAAATCCTGCATTTTCTCTTTTTCTTGTCTTTTTTCATCAACTCTTCTCTATTTATTTTACAAGATCACTCAAATTTTCAACAATGGTGTTAAAGACTTGATATGAACTCAACTTTTATAGCTCAATCACCATTCCTTTTGTGATCTTTCTTTTCTTTTTCTTTCAAAATGTTTTTCTTTCTCTTTTCTTTCTTTTCACTCTTCTTTTGTCTTTCACTGCTGCTGTTCTTTTCTTTCTCAGTTTCTTTCTTTTCATCTTTTCTAGCAGCTTTTTGTTTTCTTTTCTTGTTTTCAATCTCTCTTTTCTCTTTCTTCTCTTTCTTTTCTCTTTTCAGCTCAACTCAGTATTGATACATGACTGAAAGTAACGAGTCATGACCTTTCTCCACGTACTCCCCCTTAACATTCTTCTTCATGTACTTTCATCCATCAAGAGCATAAAGATATGAAAAATTATTCAAACTCTCAAAAACAAGCAATGGACAAAGTATTGTGACGGGTTTTAAAGAAAGAAATCAACAATTTAGGCTCAAAATAGGCACTATGGATAATATAAAAATAGGTAGGCTTGAAAAGCTCAAACTATCCAAAGAAAGCCTATTACCGTCATCCCTAAGTTAAATCATGAATGTCTTTCTTATTTCGCCTCGACAGGTATTCAAGTAAATTCTAGAATGCTCCATGAATTTTAGTAGAAAAATAAGTTTAAGAACAATGTAAAGCATTTGATCAAGAACTACTTCGTCCAAGTGTGTGCAACCAGTCATGTATAAGCCATAAATGATCTAGAACATATGCTCTATAATCCATCATAAAGACATGAATTAGAAATATAGCTTGAAATCTCAAAGAAATCAGAAAAATGTTGAAAATTTTGCTTACAAGAAGGAAAAAGTATATGCATAGAAGAATGAATTTTCAATCGAATCACTCCCCCCCACTTAAACTGGACATTGTCCTTAATGGCCAAATAAAAAGAACAAGAATTAAACAATGTCATGGGACCAAAAATATAAAGGAGAAGAGATAAGAAAGTCAATACTTCCATAGATAGTGCAATATGCTGTACAAGAGCGGAAATCCTAAAGAACGAGGCATTGGCAACGTACCTAAAAAAGAAAAATACAAAAGAGCACACCAAAGCATAAAAACTAGAAAAGAAAAAAATAAATCAAAAATAAAAGAAAGAAAATAGTACAAACGAAAACAAGAAAACAGGATAACCCCAGAAATTTTATATCGTAGTTTCGAATATCATTTCCACGTGATCTATGTGGCGGAGAGCATCACCGACATAGCGTTTCACGTGATTGCCATTAACGTTGAAAGTACACCCCGTGTGGTGAGTGATTTCGAGAGTTCTAAAGGGAAATATTTGACTTAACGTGTATGGTCTGGACCATCGTGATTTCAACTTACCGGGAAAGAGGCGTAATCAAGAATTGAATAACAACACTCAATCCCCTTTCTCAAATTCATGGTGGCGAGTAATATGCTTATCGTGCCATTGTTTGACTTTCTCTTTATACTGCATTGAGGTATTATAAGCATTCTTGCACAACTCCTCCAAGGCTGTGAGTTGGAGTAACCTGGACTTCCCTGTTGTCTTAAGATCAAGATTAACCAACTTTATCACCCAATAAGCCTTATGTTCAATCTCAACAGGTAGATGACATAATTTGCCATAAACTAACCGAAAGGGAGTCATGCCGATTGGGGTCTTAAAAGCTGTCCGATATGCCCAAAAAATGTCATCCAATTTTAGACTCCAATCATTCCTAGTATGGTTAACAGTTTTTTCCAAGATTCGTTTAAGTTCCCTATTAACCATTTCAACTTGTCCACTTGTTTGGGGATGATACGGGGTAGCAAGTCTATGATTCACACCTAGATGTTTAAGAACCTTTTCCATTTGTGCATTGCAAAAATGAGTCCCACGATCACTAATGAGCACCTTAGGCACCCCAAAACAAGTAAAAAGTTTTTTCAGAAATTTCACTACGACTCTTGCATCATTAGTTGGCAAAGCTTAGGCTTCCACCCACTTAGAAACGTAGTATATTGCTACCAAAATATATTTATTTCCCATAGAACTAGGAAACGGGCCCATAAAGTCTATTCTCCAACAATCAAATACATTGCAAGGTTGAAAATTTTGTAACGGCAACTCACTCGACATAGAAATGTTACCTGTACGTTAGCACCTTTCACAACTTTGAACAAACCTGCGGGCATCTTTGAACAATGTGGGCCAATAGAATCTAGACTCCAGCACCTTTGTGCAGTGTTGTTAGCTTAGTAGTGGCCTCCAGCAAGTCCTTCATGACACTGTCTTAGAATATCTTCGCCTTCCTTAGAGTCCACGCATCTACGAATAATTTGGTCCATACAACACTTAAACAAATATGGGTCTTCCCAAAAGTGTTGACATACTTCAGAAAGGAATTTCTTCTTTTGTTGTATTGTAAGAGCTTTTGGAACAATTCCTGCAACTAAGTAATTAACAAAATCGGCGAACCAAGGAGTGGTTTGCATCTCACCTTCTATGAGCAAGAGTTGTTCATCTGGAAAAGCATCATCGATGTCCTCTTCTATCAAGGATTCCCAATTCGGATTATCCAATCTTAATAGGTGATCCGTAGCCAAGTTTCCCGCACCTTTTTTGTCCCTAATCTCCAAATCAAATTCCTGCAATAATAGAACACATCTTATCAATCTTGATTTGGAATCATGTTTGTAGGTACTTCAGGGCTGAATGGTTTGTATAAACAATGACTTTGCATAGAATAAGATAAAAACGAAATTTATCAAAGGCAAACACTATGGCAAGCAATTCTTTCTCTATTGTGGTGTAGTTTTCCTGTGCGTCCGTTAATGTCTTGCTTGCATAGTATATAGGTTGGAAGTGCTTATTCTACCTTTGTCCCAGTACTGCACCAACTGCAAAATTACTTGTATCACACATTAGTTCAAAAGGAAAAAACCAATCAAATACAATTAAAATGGGTGAATTAATCAACTTCTCTTTAAATATGGTAAAAACATTGAGACATTGCTCATCAAAATTAAACACAGCATCCTTTTCAAGTAAAGAAGTAAGAGGTTTTGAAATTTTTGAGAAGTGTAAGATGAACCTCCTATGGAAACCTGCATGACCAAGAAAGCTCCTTATAGCTTTTACCAAAGTAGAGGACAGCTTCTCAATTGCTTCAATTTTGGCCTTATCTACTTCTATACCTATTCTTGAAATTTTATGTCCTAACACAATACCTTCTTGCACCATAAAGTGGCATTTTTCCCAGTTAAGCATGAGGTTAGTCTCTTCACATCTTGCGAGTACCTTTTCAAAATTAGATAAACACACATCAAACGAATCACCAAAAACTGAGAAATCATCCATAAATACCTCCATGATGTCCCCCACGAGTCCTTCAAATATAGCTATCATGCATCTTTGGAATGTTTCAGGACCATTGCAAAGACCAAACGGCATCCGATGATATGCAAAAGTACTATATGGACACGTAAAAGCGGTTTTTCTTAGTCTTCAGGAGCTATAGGAATTTTTAGGTAGCTAGAAAATCCATCTAAGAAACACTAATACTCATGCCCGGCTAAGCTTTCCAACATTTGGTCAATGAAAGGGAGAGGAAAGTGATCTTTCCTAGTGGCTTTGTTTAGCATTCTATAATCTATGCAAAACGTCCAACCCGTGACCAATCTCATAGGGCCTAGCTCATTTTTATCATTAGGACTCACTGTCATTCCTCCATTCTTTGGTACCACTTGAGTAGGACTCACCCAAATACTATCAGAAATAGGATAAATGATGCCTAAATCTAAGATCTTAACCACCTCACCTTTTACCACTTCACTCATATCGGGTTCAACCTATGTTAGGGTTGCACTACGGGTTTTGCACCTTCTTCCATCAAGATCTTGCGCGTGCAAAAGGATGGACTAATACACTTAATATCAGTGATCTTCCAAGTTATAACTCCCTTATATTTTCCCAGCATACTTGCCAATTTGGTCTTTTGTTCGGCATTGAGATTTTTGGCAATAATCACAGGCAATTTATTTCTTTTAGACAAGAACACATATTCCAAATGCTCGGGCAGGTCTTTTACGTCCAAATCTGGCAGATCTTCTATAGATGATTTCATTCTCCCTAAACTGCTTTTCTCAATTTCCAAAGTCTTCACCCCATCCTCATTATTAAAGTCCTCCAAATACGCCATTGATGTTTCCATCAACTCCTCCTCAATGGATTCCTGCATCAACTCAAAAATCAGTTCGTCGAGAATATCCACTCTTAAACAAGAATCATCAGAAGATACAGGGTGTTGCATGCTCTTGTGGATTTGAATGACTACTTCCTCATCCCCAACCCTAAGAGTCAACCTCCCCCCATGAACATCAATTAATGCTTTTGCTGTAGCTAGGTAAGGTTTACCTAAGATTAAAGGGACTTTGGAATCTTCATCCATGTCAAGAATAACAAAATCCACTGGAAATATGAATTTATCCACTTTTACCAACAGACATTCTATTATACCCCTAGGATATTTGATAGATCTATCCGCTAGTTGAATGCTCATCCTAGTGGGCTGTGGTTCTCCTAGGCCTAGCTTTTTAAATGTTTTATATGGCAATAAATTAATACTAGCACCTAGATCAGCTAATGCATTACATACATGAAGAGTGCCAATTAAACATGGGATAGAGAAACTCCCGGGATCATTTTCTTTACGTGGAAAATTCGGTTTATCTTGCAAGATGGCTGAGCATTCTTCATTGAGGACCACTGCGGACAACTGTTCGAATCGTTTTTTGTTGAAGAGCATGCTTTTAAGAAACTTGGCATATTTAGGCATGTGAATTAAAGTTTCACTGAGTGGGATGTTTATGTGCAGTTGTTTAAATACCTCAAGGAATTTGTCGAATTGAGCATCTTTTCAGGCTTTATGTAGCGGGTAGGATATGGTATTTTAGGTTGAAAAGTAGGATTTTCAAGAGATGGACAGGGGATAGCCGGCACCAGTTTTAATGCTTCGGCCGGTGCTGGTTTAGTTCTATGCTGCTCTGTCTCAGAGTTACCAGATAGCCGGCGCTGGGTCTCTTCCTCCATCCAGCGCTGGTTATCATCTATAATGTCTGGCAACTCTTTTCCACTTCATAATGTGACAGTGGCTATTTCCTCAATGGCTGTTAGTGTGAGTTCGTGAGATTTTAACACCATATCAGTCAAAAACCAGATCTATTGTTCCATATTGCGGATCATTGCTTCGAACTTCTCAAATGTGGAATCTATTTGTTGGAAACACCTCGTGACATGAACAGCAAATTTTCCTATTACGGTGTCGAGCTCTACTGATACTGGTGCTGCGCGTGTCATCTCCGAAGCGTAATGGGGGTACTTCCCCTCATTAAACTTCCTTCGATTCCAATTTGCCATTCTCCTTAACATAGAAGCGAGTTAGATAAAAACTCATGATTAAAACAAAATTAAAAGATTACAAAGTTAGTCAATGGTACATAGTCAAAGTTAGTAGGTTAGGTTACAAAGGTATACAAGATACGCAAGATACAAAAGATAGCACCTTTTTGCGAAAAGAACAATTGTACATATTTACATATTTACATGGTTAAATCAACAAAATCCAAGCTTTCATGCTATTGTTCCTTGGCAACGGCGCCAAAAACTTGATGTGTATTTTATTTGGGTATAAAAATCATATAAAAATAAAATTAACAGAGCAACCCTAAATTACATATATGAGCAAGCGTACTCATCATTAACAGAGCATAGGGTTCAAACGAGTGTCGATCCTCAAGGAACAAGTAGACATTAATCACCTTTCTTTCATTGTTTAACCGACTCTATAAAATGAAAATGAAATAAAAATATATACATGTCAAGGATGGAGAAGTATGTAACTTAAATAATTATTTTGGCAAACATGACCTTAAAGTACCTAACTATTATCATAACTAATTATTCTCTTAGCATCATGAATGATTAATATAGACTCGCTTCATTTCCAATCCATGAATCCCTATCTTCTAGATAACTTAGCATCACATTCCTGTCTCAGCCAGTCCTATCCAAAAGATGCATTAAACACAATCATTTGATTAAATTTCCATTCTTGGCAAATTTAAAACATGAAATTAACCAATGAATCCATTCCTGACAGACATCAATTAACCTTTAATTACCAGTTCTCAGCAATCAACCCCTTTTCTAAGCAAGTTAAGAGACAACATATATGAAATCAATAAATTGAAACCACCATCAACCCCTTTTCCAAGCAAGTTAATGGAAAGAAACAACCAATTAATCTCGTAATTAACACAAGTAATTAAATATCAAGAATAACAATCAATTAATCAAAAGATAAAATAACTCTAAAAATCATGAATACCTAAAACAATGTTAAATTATAATAAAATAATTAATACACCATTGTTCAAGAAAAATAAAATAAAGTAAAATAAATAACTCATAGACAAGCTTCTTTCTTCTTCCTTTGAAAACCTGCTTGTACAACCCTCCTTGAATTGAAGAATTCCTCATTTGATTTGAGTGATTTTCTATGATGATCAATGAATTCTCCCCTTTTCTCTTGTGTTTTCCATCTATTTATAGGCTTAGGAAGTGTCTAAACTCGTTTGTGTAATGTTCTTGGCCGAGTAGAAGTAGAAAAGTACTAATACTCCACAGATTACCAAAAACCACGTACAAAAATCAAGATCCCGTCATTTCCTCAGGGCATAGCCGGCGCCGCCTTGGCTACTAGAGCCGACACCGGTTCCATTCTGTTCTGGTCTTGTTTCACTAATTTTTTGTTGCCTCAAAGTTCGTGTCATCAACACATGGCCGGTGCCGGTTCCTCTTCCCTTGCTGGCGCCGCCTTGGTTCTGTTTTGCAACGTTTTTACTTCGTTTCACCCTTAAAATCTAAAATAATGAACAAAATACCTTTCCAAGGATAAAATCTCAAATATGATGGAATATGACTAGTTGTTGAACAGAATGTATCACACAAGAGCCTCAAATAACTAGAAAAAATATGACTAATTTAGCCCCTATCAACATTAAATACACCTTTGTTTAAGGGAAAGAAAATAAAGAGAAAAGAAAGAACTCATAGACAAGCCTCTTTCTTTTTCCTTGAAGACTCTCTTAAACAACCCTTATTGATTGGTTGAATTCTCCTTCAACGAGTGGTTTTTAGAATTTTTTCTTTTTAACCCACCTCCCCCCTTTCTCTTGTGTTTTCTTGTGCTTTTATAAGCTTCTTGGATGCTAAATTCGTGGCTTAGAAAGTCTTGGCTAAGTAGGATTCAGAAAATACCAAAATTATTGAAAAATTCCTAATTTCGTGCACAGAATATTCGCCTTCCAAAGCCTACCTAGCGCTGGGTACCTTTAACCCACCTGGTGCCAGATATACACTATTCTTCCTCTGGAGTTTTACTCTATTTTTGCAAGCCAGACAGAATGGACCGGGTGCCATGTACACTTTCTAGACCTGGCATCAGGTCTGTTCTGGTTTCTCCCTAAAATTTACTTGAATTCCTCTACTGGACTAAAATGGACTTGGCGCCTATTCCCTTGGCTAGGCCTGGCACCAGGTACATTCTGGAATTGTTCACTTTCTACTCGATTTTAACTCAAATCTGTACAAATTTGTCAAAAACACTTTTCACAAGCAAAATGTCAAATAGGAAGGAATATGCCTAGTTATTACAATAAATGTATCACAAAATAACCTCAAACAACTAAAAAAATAATGGTGATTTTAGCCCCTATCACATATCCCCACACTTGAACTTTTGCTTATCCTCAAGCAAAACACTTTAACCAAGAAAATCATTAAGAAAACATAAGTTCTTTCTTATTAAAAAAATCTTCTTATATCATACCAAGGATTGTAACTTCTCTTCAAACTTTAGATACAACTCTTGTCATTCATACCCTTTGAAAATAATACAAACTTTGAAACTTTTGACTAGATATCACAAAACTTTTAAAGTCAAATTAATTAACTGTATACCTTAGACTAAGAAGGTGTTTTCACTCTTCAAGTTAAATATAGATAACATGAATCACATAAGTCAAGTCATCTATCAACTTAAGCATTATAGATCCAAAACTTGCAAAACTTAAGTCATGATGTAAGGAAAGCACTCCAATCTTTTTCTCTCTATTTTTTCAATGACTTAGAGAATTGATAGCCTCAAGTGCATGAATTTTTCTTCACACACCGTATTAGTCCTCTTTTAGCCATTACTCATTATTTTTTTTAACAATATTCCTTTCTTTTATTCTCGGGAATTCATAGCCCCAAGAAATTGGATTTCTCTTCACTATCCGTATTGGCCCTCATAATCAAGCAAAAACAATTTTTTTTTTTTCTCATCTTCAAAAAGGAAATAACAACTCATTCTTCGAATTCTTCAACTCACAAGAATGTTTCAAAATTTTTTCCACAATCATTCCTCTCAAAGCTAGCAAAATTTAAACTCATAATACAAAAGTTAGCCAATAAACTCTTCCCATATTCATTATATCCTCCATATTCAAACTGGATGAGTCAAATAACATTCAAACACCAATTCATAATGAAGATTAATCAAAATTTTCAAGTCTTGAAAAATATCCTATCTAACAAAACCAATTTCACCAAAATTCACCTAATGAATGACAAAACTTATATCCAAGTAAAAAAAAAAAGAATTACAACCTTGCTTAACAATGAAAGCCACTTAAATTTTTTAAAAAATTTCACAAAATGATATGGAAAAGTACTTCTTCAACCTCATTCTCTCCCCCCCCTCCACCCACACTTAAACTGGACATTATCCTCAATGGCCAAAGATATAACAATACACGTACAGTCAAGAAAAATAAAATAAATAAAGAAAAAAAATAAAGTGTAGAAGATACTTCCATTACATCATAGTGCCACCATGTTTGAATCCACTACAAGAAAGAGTCATTACAAAAAAAAAAGTCAGAAGATTACCTAATTAAAAAGAAACAAAAGAAAGAGAAACATAAATCTAGAAAAAGAAAGCAAAAAGAAAAGATACCTAAAAGCTAGTAAAGGTCATTAAAATTCAAACGAAAATAAATAACAGAAAATAAAATAAAATTCAAGATAGTAAGTCAAGAGTCATCCCCATCCTCAACATTGTCATCATCGTCAGCTACGTAACTGGAAGATGCACCAGTAAATTGTTAGATCAAAGTAGCCAACTTTTGATCTTGAACATCCCAGCGGTGATGAATGTCTGCAATGGAATTGCGAAGCTAGAGGAGAATAGTCATTTGGCTCTCCAACTAAGCCTCCACTCGTGCCTTAAAATTAGTACGCGAATGAGAGCTAGTGACACAAGAGGCAGGTCGAACAGGTGGCTCCTCTTCCTCCTCCTCTTCCTCCTACTCTTTAGGAGGAAGCTCCTCCCTTCCGGGGTGCTGCACCTCATACAGCCTCCTCCACCTCTTGGCCCTTTCATCATAGCAATACCCACACTAAACCAAGTGTGCTCCATCACTAGGTCGTGGTCAGTAGTAGGCTCATTCAACTCTCCATCCATCTGCGCTCCAAAATCTCTCAGAATGAGCATAATAACCAAAGAGAATTTGAGGGCTTTGGCTACAATGTTAGAGGAAACAACCTCTCGCATAGAGTGAATGATAATTGGGGCAAGGAGAATAGCCTCACTTTTCCTCATCTTATCCAAAATATAAAGGTCAAGGACCCTAGACTCATTGAAGCCACTAGCCTTAGGATAGACGATGAAAGTAAAGATATGGACTATGGCACGCTATTGGACCTCAAGATCATCTTTTAATAATAACTAGTTTGACTTATTTGCCCTTTCCTTCTAGGCAAAAACTATCCTTTACAGCTTTCACATCCCATGTAGGCTCAGAAATGACTTTTTTGGTTATTATGGTCGACAGCAATCCACTGCCACGCATCAGGGACTCCCAAATTCTTGCTAGTCTAGTCCTGTCAAACTCAATGGGAATCTCTTTTACCATGGTTGAGATGATTTGGAGGTTATTTTTCTTTTTGTCCTACATATTAGCATAAAACTCTCTCACATGCACAGGACAATAAGCACCTTCCATTCTAATGATGAGCTCCCACCCGAGGTGCCTAAATATAGTAAAAAGCTCTAGAGAATTGTCTAAAGAAGGCTTATATCGCTTTTCTATTATAATTTTATTGTGTTGTGCCTGTCATACTAGATTTGACACATAGGATCATAAAATTAGGTAGGTTGGGTAGGTAGAGGCTCGAAGGAAGGTGTAGAGGAAGATACATCTCGAGCTCTCTTAACCCCTGGTACTAACCCTCTAGGTCTTCTAGACATAATGGAAGGATGAAGAATGGTAAAACATAAAATAATGATTCTCTCAACTCACTCTTTACAACATAATCAATACTCAACTCTCAACCGTCTCGCTATTACAACACCATTCATCACCACCAAAAACTCAACACAAAACACCATAAGATAGGCAATAAAACACCACTCAACCCCCTCCAATAAACCTGCAAGAAAGATAGCCATATGCCAATCCAAACACAATATCAACATTCTTGATCAAATCCATCATACTCAATGTTGATCAATGACTCAATGTACAGTTCAGAATTAGAATGCTCAATTAGCCATGCCATTTATATCATAATAGAAAGCTCATATTCACAAGGCTAAGTTAAATAGGAAGAACTATCCTATAAAAATTACTTATAAAGAATGCAAGCTCAATAACTTCCAAAAGGATGTAAAACCTCAATGGCATTAACTATAAAGCATTATCAATTACATTCTCATGCCAAGGAAAGCTAAAAGAAAGTTATATTACCAATCAAATCCTTTACCCAAAAACATATTCAAGAATTTTCGCCCAAAAATGCATAACATACCTAAAATTTGTAAGAAAAAATTAAATCGTAGAAAGCAGAGAAAAATCATACCACGATGATCTCCAATGTATGGGCAATGATGTTATGCAAAAATATTAAAGAAATTGTGCCCCAACTGAAAGGATTGAAAAATGGATTTTGGAGGAAAAGATTGGATTTTTCTTTGTTTTGATCCAAACTTTCAAGAAAAAAGTGAGGATTATGTGTTTGGGAAGTGTTTTGGAGGTGTAGAAAGTGACCCAGCAGTGTTCCGAAGTTGAACCCGACGATGGGTTGAGAGAAAATTTGAGAGGGATGAAAGTGTTTTGAAAAAAAAAAAAATTGCAAAGAAGGCCAGTTTTAATGTGGCGGCTGAAAAGGCCTGGCGCTAGGCCCAAGGATTGGGTCTGGTGCCGTATTTGTTCTGTCTGCGGTTGCTGTAAGGCCTTGTTGGCCCAACGCCAAAGCAGCTCTGGCCAAACATCACTTTTTTTTTTTTTGAATTTAATGGAGTTAAAGGAAAAGAACACAAACTCATGAAAAGAATACAGTCTAACGATTAATAAGAACAGCTAAATAAATAAAAACAAACGAGAATTAAAAAGGTGTCCAAAAACCAAATCAATTCAACATCAACGTTTCCCATAGTCTTGGTCACATGGGTTGGTCTCCGTGTTGCCTGGAAATGATCCCGTTTAACGATCACCAAGGAGTTTGGCTAGCTGTCCAATTTGACCTTCAAGGTTGCGCATAGATGCCTCCAAGTTTCTCGCGGTTGTATCGACTTCTTGGAACTGTGTTTTCGTTCCACTTACCAGTTGGTTGACCAGCTCCTCCAAAGATGGTTTAGTTGTTGGGGCATTGTACAACAGTGGTGGTTGAGTCCTTTGCATCCCAAAATTTAAAGCAGCTTGCCGAGGTTGGTTTTGATTATTCCATAAAAAGTTAGGGTGATTCCTCCAACTTGGGTTGTAAGTATTATTAAAAGGATTATTACCTTGCCGACCATTATCTACAAACGCCACTTGTTCTAATGCTTCTTGTGAAGACTCCATATTTTGGCACTCATAGTTTAGATGCCCTTCTCCACAAAAATCACAATTCACACTCATGACTTGTCTTTGTAAGAAAGCATTACCAATTGATCCATTTTCTGTGTGAGTACTTCCACATTTGCCTCTAATGCAGCCATTGCATCCACCTTGTGTACTCCATGTACACAAGCTCTAGATCGCGAACTGCCCCAGCTATAGTTATTTGTAGTCAAATTTTTAATCAAATCAAATACCTCTTCCGGAGTTTTGGAATTAATGGAGCCTCCTACAAATGCATCAACTAATTGCCTTGTAGCAAGCTCAACCCGTTGTGAAAGATTTGCATTTGCTTTCCCAACTCAAATCTATGGTGAGGACATTTTCTCAACGTTTCCTTAAACCTCTTCCAACACTTATAAAGGTTTTCGACCTCTAATTGTTGGAAGGCAAAAATGTTAGTCCTAAGTTTGGATGTTCTAACTGGTGAAAATATTTGGCCAAGAATTTTTAAGCTAACACATTCCAAGTAGTAATGGATCCAGTGGGCAAAGATTTTAACCATGATTTTGCTCGATCTCTCAAGGAAAAGGAAAAAAGACTTAGTTTAATGGCATCTTTAGAAATACCATTCATTTCAAATGTGTCAAAATTTTTAAAAAGCTCGCAAAGTGAGCATTGGAATCCTCTTCAGGTAACCCATCAAATTGGACCATATTCTGGATCATTTGGATTAGGTTGGGTTTTATCTCAAAATTGTTGACCTCTATCCTAGACCTTGTAATACTAGAGCCCGTACCTAAGATTGCGGATTTGACAAAGTCATTCATAATCTATCTGTTAACTCCATCGTTACCACCATTGTTGGGCTGATTTACCTCAATTTTTTTCCTTACCCTTTCACTTACAACCTTGTGGACCCTGGTGAGAGTTCTGTTGATTTCCGGATCAAGATCGACTATATTGGCATTAGATCGTCGGGTCATAAACTAAGAGTAAGGTCTACATAAGACAAAAATTTGTGAGATTATAGAATTTACAAGTTAGACAATTTACAACTGAAGTTATGAGGAATTACAACGTATAGAGACATTAAAATACAAGTATACAAGAAAGCAACATATAGCACCTAATCATACAAGGAACATAAATACATATTCACATATAGACATATAAACACATAAACATGGTTAAATCAACAAAACTCAAGCTTTCATGATATTGTTCTCCAGAAACGGTGCCAAAAACTTGATACATAAATTTTGGGTGCATAAAAATCATCAAATTTAAATCCATCACTTAGTCAAGTTTTAATTAAAACATTAATTCTAAAATATACATATGAGCAAATATACTCATCGCAAGCATATCATAGGGAATTAATGAGTATCGATCTTCAAAGAAACAAGTACACGCTAATCACTTTTATTTCATTGTTTTACTGACCAAATAAAGTGAGAAAATAAGAAAAAATTTAAAAAATATATACAACTCAAGGATGTGAAAATATGCAATTTAAACAATTATTCTAGAAAACATGATAATGAACCAATTAACAATTCTCTTAAGTAATTATCATCTTGGCATCATGAAAGAACGTAAAGTAAAATTCAATCGTATGTCAAGTCATGAATCTACTTAGAGAAATTCTACTTCGTTTGTCAATCCATGGAATTACTACATTTTGATTCATATTAATAGATTTGTCAATCAAGCTAACATAACTAAAACAAGCATTAAGTCCATCATTATATTTTGGTTCAATTAGCATATTTGTCAATCAAGCCATCCTAACCAAAATATACATGAATCTCAATTCCTTAAAAATATGAAATTAGTTAATGACCCTATGTCAAGGCAAAATCAACTTAACATTTGATCACTTAGTTCTAAAATCCTAACTTCATCGTTCAAATCCATTAAGATTTAACGAATACAAAATCAATGTAATGAAACTCCTAACATCGTTTTGTCTAAGTCAATTAGAAGAACTCACATCAATAACCAGTGATATCAAGTAATCAAATACCAAAGATGATAAAGAATTGATCAAATAACTAAATTAGCACAAAATCATGAATCCCAAAATAATGTTAAATTACAATAACAACATTGAAAACATCATTGTTTAAGAGAAAGAAGACAAAGAGAAAAGAAAGAACTCATAGACAAGCCTCTTTCTTCTTCCTTGAAGACTCTCTTGAACAACCCTCCTTGATTGGGTGAATTCCTCATTCAATGAGTGATTTTGGAATTTTTGCTTTTTAATCCACCTCTCCCCTTTCTCTTATGTTTTCTTGTGTTTTTATAAGCCTCTTGGATGCTAAAATTATAGCATAGGAAGTCTTAGCCGAGTAAGATTTGAAAAATACCAAAATTATTGAAACGGTCCTAATTTCATGCACAGAATATTCGCTTTCCAGAGACTACCGGGCATCAGGTACCTTCGACCCACCTAGCGCCAGGTACACACTATTCTTCCTCTGGAATTTTGCTCTGTTTTTACTAGTCGGACAGAATGGACCCGGTGCCATGTATACCTGCCAGACCTAACACCAACTCTATTCTGGTTTCTTCCTAAAAGTTGCTCAAATTCCTCTGCTAGACCAGAATAGACCCAGTGCCTAGTCTCTTGGTTAGGCTTGGCGCCAGGTACATTATGGAATTGTTCACTTTTTGCTCAATTTTAACTCAAATCTGTACAAATTTGCCAAAAACACTTTTCACAAGCAAAATGTCAAATAGGAAGGAATATACCTAGTTATTACAATAAATATATCACAAAATAATCTCAAATAACTAGAAAAATAATGGTGATTTTAGCCTCTATCACCTAATAATAAACCAAGCTTCCTGAATAAAATAAGACCCTCTTTATTCAAGACCATTACCTAAGTTAAAAAAAATTATTAGGTTTTATGGGCTATTTTGACGACCAAAAGACACACTGTTCTTCGTTACTAAAATGACCAAAATATCCCTACTATAGCATTTTGCATTTTAAATATTTTATATTATCATCATAAGAAAATATTAACTTGGAGGATACATTTAGTAATGTCTCTGACCTATAAATGTTATGACTAAAATACTATTTTACGTGACGCCAATCATAAAAAGAGAAAAATAATGTACTAACACCCTTCTAAATGACCTTATACCATAGCTTAGACCTCTAGCACCATGGTTCATGACTTCCTAGAATATTTTCGCTTTACCAGGGAGCTACCTTTAAGCAAAAACCTAAGTTATTTTCGTAGGGCCTTAGATCTATATGAAGGATCACGAGAAAAATAAATACACAACGGAAGATATCAAATTAAAATTTTTTTTCTAGCTAAAGTCTAGGAATACTTTCTTTTAAGGTGATTAACTTTAAGAATTGGAGTCGAATTCGGGTTTGACGACGCTTGTTAAACAAGAACGTCTACTTGTTCCGTAGGGACACCAACTAAGCGTCGGCTCCTTCGCAACAAAAACTTAACACATTTACAAGTTCTTAACCTTCCAGAGTATTCTCTAACTGTTGGATTGTATGCCTTCTTAGACTAGGTTTCTGATGTAAAATCAAATATTTTAATAAAAGAATTTATTTCCAGAAATTGTTTGTGAATTTACTTTTTGTTTGTGCACGATTTTCGTTTGGAACAGACCCATTGTGTTTAAATAAGTGATCCATGTGAATGGTGGTCTTTCACAATAAGGTATGGATCACGGGTTATTTAACACATAAACATTTGTTCTTAACCTATTGATGAGACTGAGAATCTCATCATGTTTAGGTTATTATGTTATAAATTCTAAATGGGGAATGGCTTACCTTTAGCCAGTGAGTAGTCCACTCACTTCATAACATAAGCGTATTTCAAATACGTAGGACAGGACCTGTAGTAGTAATTTCTAAAAGTACTATATGATAGAAACCTAGACTACTACCGCTACAGCGTGGACTAGTACTCTACGACTTGAGTATGAGTTGGTGGTCTGGCGAAGCTAGAAGCATATACTTTGATTTGCTATAGTTGAGGTTCTATCGTAGGGCCAATAAACTTGCATGTTGGGTATGTGTGACTAGTTAGTTAAGACAGAGACTTGTACAAGATAGTTTTACGCACTATATCGCCCCTTGTGGTTGTCAGAATAGTCTAAAATGTCCAGGGCCACTGGGAAACATGACTTGGATGTTTGCTTTAGGGTAGCTCCCTTGGAAAGCGGAAACACTCCGGGAAGTCGTGGATCATTGGACTAGAAGCCTAAGGATGGTAGATGTCATTTAGAGGGGTGTTAGTACACTTCTTCCTCTCTAAATGTACGGCGATGTGTAGAGGGTATTTTAGTCATTTCACTTGTAGGTCGGAGACTTTGCTAATGCGGCATTGTCCTTGGGGTCAATATTTCCTTATGGTGATATTAGGAAATATTTAAAATGCAAAATACAGACTATTTATATAGCGGGGGTATTTTGGTCATTTTAGCGACCAAGGCGATGTGTCTTTTTAGTCCTCGGAATAGCCCGTAAGTCCTAACTACTTTTGGGTTGAGGAATTGGTCTCGATTGAAGAGGATTTTATTTTATTTTATTTTATTTTATTCGGGAAGTCTAATTTATTATTGAATTGGAATAAAATAAATAAATAAATAAAATATGAGTTGAGAGAAAATTAATTATCTAGTTTATTTGGTTAATTAATTATTCGGGGCCTAGGTCCGGTATGAATAATTAGGAAATTAACACAGGCTTAAACTAGGGAAATAATTAATATTTAATTATTTATTGGGTTATTTATATAGGCCCAAGAAATAAATAATTAAAGATTAATTATTTTGGTTCATTTGGGCTCATTAATTATTTATTGGGTTATTTATGTAAGCCCAGGAAATAAATAATTAATGTTTATTATTTTGGGCCTTTTGGGTCCAAGGAAAATAATAAATATTTTTACGGCCCAATAGCTTGGACCTTAGGGTTTTTCCAAATACGGTTAAGAGGAGTTTAGGGTTAGACCAAACTGATTCTCAAGATAACATCCAGGTGTTTTGAAATCCCGGGGATATGTTTATCAGATAATGAGAGACCTAATTTTGGCTAACTAATAAACAACTCTTTGGAAAAAGAAAAACCCTAGTTTTCCCTACCCAACAGAAGACTCACGTCTCTCTGGAGAGCCTCACGTAAGCTCCCTCTCTCACGCCTCCCTCTTCTTGGTTTCTCCTTGGAGCTTTGCTAACCAATAGCAAGTGAACCAAAGAGATTTGAGACCATTCTTCTTCTCTGTTGTGTTCACCGACTAGAGGTTAGGTTGAGGAATATTCCGAGAGCTGGAAAGCTTAGCGTTGATGCAAACAAGGCGAAGTAGAAGGCTAGCGGGTGTTCAACCGAAAGCTTCTTCAAGTGGACAAAGCGAGGCGATTCCAGTCGTTCAATCCACTCTTACTCAACCTAGAAGGGTTAAGGAGCGCAAAGGTATGATCTTCACGCTTTCGTATAGCCTTTAAGGCTTGGTTTTATTTTTCTCTGTTTAATTTTTTACGTACCAGTGATGCTCCCCTGTTTTCGTCTCCCTCAATATGGTATCAGAGACACTGGTTTTTTATCAATATAGGGAGCATGGTAGTTAATAAAATTGGAGAAGATGATTATACCTATGATCCTTCGCTGTTTTGGTATGGGATAGGATCTCTGTGAGCTTCATCGTTGAAGCATAGGCACACTGTAAATTTTTTTTTGCTTTGAAGTTTAATCGTGTAAACCCAATTTAAATGGGTATAGGAAGTTGTGTTTTTGTTTTGGATGTTTTTTGTAAGTAAAAACGTCCAAAGAAGCCAAAGAAATGAGCAAAATGTGAAGCAGAAGAGTTTCTGCAAATTTCACGCGAGAAAGGAGGAAAAACGAAGAAGACAACTATTCCTAAGCTAATTGAGCCGAGCCGAGCCACTGCCGAAATTGTGAGAGGAGCTGCTGACTATCAGTCGCGTAAGCCGAGCCGCATCAACAAAATTGAAGCCGAATTCAGTTGCAAATTTGCAATTGAATTGCAATTGGCTTTCGGGTTCTTGCGTGGGTCAGAGGAGATCCGACTGGGCAGCACACGGGCTGAAGCGCGGGTCAGCTGCAGAGAGGAAATGGGCACGGGTTGCGGGCGCGGGCGAAGTCCACGGGTTGCGCCTGAGGGAGATCTGGTGCGGCGCGGTGGACCGCAGGCCACGCGGGCGCGGATCCGGTGCGACAGGTGCAGTGGACCGCCAGCCATTTTTTTGCAATTTTTTTTTGTCCTTTTTCATTTTGGGTCCCATACCATGCGAAGTTAATATTTTTGCAATATTTATATTCTTGGAATATATTTGCATGAAAAATATTAGTAAAGGATTTTAAGATTAAACAAGATCATTAATTAATTAATTAATGTGTTTAATTCTATTATTTGTGCACTTAGGTTTAAAAAATAGAAAAGCATGAAAACGTTTACTGTTTTCGAGTATGCTATTTTTTTTACGTACCTATGTGTGTTTTTCCTCAAAGACCAAAGTCTTTGGGAACATTTTTGACAAGAAAATATTTTTCTTCAAAAACTAAATGGTTATTTTAATTGGTACAAAAATTAATCCTTGAATATTTTCTCAAATGATTTAATCCTTGACATAAAAAATATACTGGATTTAGATATTTTTGTAAATTAAAATGGAGAACCATTTTGTTTTGTTTTGCACTAGAAAAATGTTTTTGTCAAATAAACTTGAGACCAAAGTCTCTAGAAAGTTTTAATTGGAAAATTTTTTAAATCATTAAAGTTTTAACTTAAATAAAATTAGTCCATGGAGAAAATCTCTCAAAGGATATAAGCCTTGACATAGAGATTTTATTGGACTTAGATATTTTATTTTTGAGTTAAGGAAAAACTTAATGGAAATTTCAAAAGGAGATTTTCCAGAAAACCTTTATTTTAAAAGACTAAGTGGGAGAGGGGTTCCAATGGCCCCACGGCTTCCATCACGGTCCTCATTAGAGATCGTAGGTCCCCTCGCATCACCCTGGGAGTGAACCCGTATATGATGGGGATACCACAAGGATCTAGATCTAATGGAAGGATGTAATTAATAACCCGGGGCACGTACTATGATCGGCCAGCCCACGTTGGAGGTTATAGTGCGAGGTATGTCCATAGAAAATGAGAGGAAATGGCCATCCCACGATGGAGTTATTCTCTAGACCATTACCTAGAAGGGAAATTAATTTGTGGTGGTTAATACACTTAGCTTAGGAAACTGTTAATCATCCCAAGAAGCTATGTCAGTTTTCTTAAGAGCCAAATTATTTTCAGTGCACAAATTTTATTTTGTTTTCACAAACTAAATTCTTTCTTTTATTTTTTGATTTTCAAAAATGGTGGGAGGTTCTTTTATTCTATTGGCCGTTATTCTCAGGGAGAATAAGTTAACGGGTCCAAACTATGTGGACTGGAAAAGGAACCTGGACATAATACTCACAGCTCAGGAGTATAAGTATGTCCTTTACGAAACCAGCCCTATTATCGGGGAAGGTTCCACCGCTGAAGAGTGAGAGGCTGAAAAGGCGTGGAAGAAAGCTGACGAAATGGCACGTTGCTATATGTTAGCTTCCATGTCTAATGTGCTCCAGTCAAAACACGAACACATGGCTTCTGCATATGACATAAGTCAATCATTGGCAACTATGTTCGCAGACAAGAGCCGGCCCGCAAGGCAGGAGGCTCTTCGAACTATTGTGAACACTAAGATGGCTGAGGGAGCATCAGTCCGAAAGCATATGCTCAACATGATTGCTGCTTTCGACGAGGCGAAAATCTTAGGGGCTGTCATTGACCCCGAGAGCCAAGTGGACATGGTTCTCGAATCTCTACCGGGCTCTTTCACTCAGTTCAAGTTAAACTATAACATGAACAAGTTGAATATGAGTTTAACTGAACTGATGAAGGAGCTCCAGATGGCGGAGAAGGTCATGAAGCCACAATCTAAGGCCATGATTGCTAAGGCTTCTTCTTCAAGAACTGGACCTAAACCCAGAAAGTTCAAGAGGAAGAAGGGGAATGCGACGACCCGGCCAAGAACCAGCCCGAGGACAAACCAAATGGCAAGTGCTTCAAGTGTGGGAAGAAGGGACACTGGAAAAAAGAGTGTCCAGATCTTTAGGCCAAGAAAAACCCCACAGGTAATGTTTACTATCTAGAGTCAATATCAATGGTAGGATCAACTTCTACTTGGATTGTTGATTCAGGAGCCACTGATCATATCTGTAACTCCTTGTAGGGGTTTAGGAAGATAAGAAGACTCAAGAAGGGCAAACATAGGCTTCGAGTGGGTAATAAAGCACAAGTCTGGGCCCTTGCAGTGGGAGAGCTGGATCTCATTTTTTATTGTGATAAGATAGTGGTTTTAAAGGATATTTTATATGTACCTGGTTTTCGTCAGAATTTGATTTTAGTTGCAAACTTATTAATCAAGGATATTCTATATCTTTCCATTCTGGTATTTCTATCTGTAGAGATGGAGAAATTTTGATGTACTGGGCACATGTATGGTAATCTGTTCTTTTTAAACCCTATTAATAACCAATCAAATAACGCTCTGTCTGAACCTTTAACTAGGAAGAGAAAGACCAATATCAATGATTCATACATTTGGCATCTACGGTTGGGTCATATTAACTCAACCAGGATTCAGAGGCTAATCCATGATGGGCCTTTGGGCTCATTGAGATTGGAAAGTTAGCCTCAGTGTGAATCCTGCCTGATGGGAAAAATGACCAAAAGGTCTTTTACACTAAAGGCAGATAGAGTCAATGAGGTGTTGAGTCTTGTTCACACTGATGTATGTGGTCCATTGTCTACACCAGCTAGGGGAGGTTTTGAGTACTTCATCATGTTCACGGATGATTGTACGAGGTATGGTTATATTTACATGATGAGACGCAAGTCTGACTCTTTTGACAACTTCAAGGAGTTTAAGGCTGAAGTGGAGCTTCGGACAGGTAAATTAATCAAAACCTTACGATCGGATCATGGTAGAGAGTACCTCCTAGGTGAATTCAAAAACTACATGGTACATCATGGGATAGTATCCCAGCTCTCTGTGCCAGGAACACCCCAGCAGAATGGAGTAGTTAAGAGAAGGAACATGACGTTGATGGAAATGGTCTGAAGCATGATGTCTCATGCTACTCTTCCAGTGTCATTTTAGGGATATGCCCTGGAGACAACGGCATATATTCTGAACTTGGAGCCTTCCAAGTCAGTACCTAGGACTCCCTATGAGATGTGGATTGGGCGTAAGCCAAGTCTGAATCATCTCAGGATTTGGGGTTGTCCAGCTTATGTACTGATCAAGGGAGACAAGTTGGAACCAAGATCAGAATTATGCTATTTTGTTGGGTATCCAAAAAGGACAAAAGGAGGCTACTTTTATCATCCTAAGGAGCAGAAGGTACTAGTCAGTACTAATGCTAGATTCTTAGAAGATGATCAAAATACTTCCACTAAAGGTTCAACGAGGTTGGAACTTCAGGAGAAGTTTTCTACGGAATCAACTTCTTCTGACTCGATTCTGGAACAAGAAGAGGCACAGCCTCAAGAGCCTGTGCAAATGGAGCCTCGTCGTAGTGGGAGAGTGTCTAGGGTTCCGGATAGATGGACTGGAGAAGCTTTTGAGCTGGTCTCTGACCATCAGGAACAAGACCCCACTAGATATGAGGAGGCTATTGCTGATGCCGATGCAAATCTGTCGTATAAAGCAATGAAAGCCGAGATTGAGTCTATGTACCTCAATCAGGTTTGGGATCTTGTAGCTTCACCTGAAGGGATAAAACCCATTGGGTGCAAGTGGGTATACAAGAGAAAGAGGGGAGCGGATGGGAAGGTGGAAACCTTCAAAGCTAGACTTGTGGCGAAAGGGTATACTCAGAAAGAGGGAATCGACTATGAGGAAACCTTTTCCCCAATAGCCATGCTTAAATCCATCCGCATCCTCCTTGCCATCGCATGTCACTATGACTACGAGATATAGCAAATGGATGTCAAAACGGCATTCTTGAATGGCCATCTTAGCGAAGACATCTATATGTCCCAACCGGAAGGCTTCATTGCTGAAGGCCAGGAACACATGGTTTGCAAGCTTAAGAAGTCCATTTGTGGACTTAAGCAGGCATCGAGAGCATAGAACATTCATTTTGATGAGACTGTAAAGTCTTATGGTTTTATTCAAAACGAAGATGAACCATACGTGTACAGGAAACTTGAAGGCATTATTGTGGTTTTTCTTGTCCTGTATGTGGATGACATTCTATTCATTGGAAATAATGTAGGGACATTGTCATCTATAAAGGTTTGGCTGTCTAGTCAATTCAGTATGAAGGACTTGGGAGAAGCCAGCTATATTCTCGGGATTAGGCTTCTTAGAAATAGGAAGCTAAGAATGTTAGGGTTATCCCAAGCGACATACATTGACAAGATGTTGGCCAAGTACAGCATGGACTCATGCAAGGGAGCTCTAATCCCTTGCAAACATGGGTTGTCATTTTCTTTGAAGGACTGTCCTAAATCTCAAGAAGAAAAGGACAGAATGAGTAGGATTCCCTACGCTTCGGCTGTAGGAAGTCTCACGTATGCTATGCTGTGTACTAGGCCAGATATCTGCTTTGCCGTGGGCTTAGTTAGCAGATATCAGTCAAACCCAGGGGAGGTTCATTGGCAAGCTGTAAAGCATATTCTCAAGTACCTCAAGGGAACGAGAGATTATATGCTGGTTTACAGGGCTGATGATTTGGTTCCTACAGGATACACAGACTCAGACTTCCAGGCGGATAAGGATGAGAGAAAATCCACTAGTGGATATGTCTTCACCTTGTCTGGAGGAGCAATTTCATGGAGGAGTATCAAGCAGTCTTGTATTGCTGACTCAAACATGGAAGCTGAGTATGTGGCAGCTTTGGAGGCGTCCAAGGAAGCAATTTGGCTCCGGAAGTTCCTTTCAGAACTTGGAATCGTACCACATATGGACAGGCCAGTTGTGATATATTGCGACAACACTGGAACAGTATCGCAATCTAAGGAACCTTGGAACCACAAGAAGGGAAAACACATCGAGAAGAAGTACCACCTGATCCGGGATTTCATCCAGAGACGGGAAGTCGTGGTGGAGCATATTGCCTCAGAAAACAATCTAGCAGATCCATTTACTAAGCCTTTGACTGAGAGAGTCTTCAAGAGACACTTAGACGCCATAGGGGTGCGCACCTATGGACTTACCTAGTCTTAGAGTGCAAGTGGGAGATTGTTGGATTGTATGCCCTCTTAGACTAGGTTTCTGATGTAAAATCGAATATTTTAATAAAAGAATTTATTTTCAGAAGTTGTTTGTGAATTTACTTTTTATTTGTGCACGATTTTCGTTTGGAACAGACCCATTGTGTTTAAATAAGTGATCCATGTGAATGGTGGTCTTTCACAATAAGGTATGGATCACGGGTTATTTAACACATAAACATTTGTTCTTAACCTATTGATGAGACTGAGAATCTCATCATGTTTAGGTTATTATGTTATAAATTCTAAATGGGGAATGGCTTACCTTTAGCCAGTGAGTAGTCCACTCACTTCATAACATAAACGTATTTCGAATACGTAGGACAGGACCTGTAGTAGTGGTTTCTAAAAGTACTATATGATAGAAACCTAGACTACTACCGCTACAGCGTGGATTAGTACTCTACGACTTGAGTATGAGTTGGTGGTCTGGCGAAGCTGGAAGCATATACTTTGATTTGCTATAGTTGAGGTTCTATCGTAGGGCCAATAAACTTGCTTGTTGGGTATGTGTGACTAGTTAGTTAAGACAGACTTGTACAAGATAGTTTCTGTACTATATCGCCCCTTGTAGTTGTCTGAATGGTCTAAAATGTCCAGGGCCCTGGGAAACATGACTTGGATGTTTGCTTTAGAATAGCTCCCTTGGAAAGCGGAAACACTCCAGGAAGTCATGGATCATTGGACTAGAAGCCTAAGGATGGTAGATGTCATTTAGAGGGGTGTTAGTACACTTCTTCCTCTCTAAATGTACGGCGATGTGTAGAGGGGTATTTTAGTCATTTCACTTGTAGGTCGGAGACTTTGCTAATGCAGCATTGTCCTTGGGGTCAATATTTCCTTATGGTGATATTAGAAAATATTTAAAATGCAAAATACAGCTATTTATATAGCAGGGGTATTTTGGTCATTTTAGCAGCCAAGGCGATATGTCTTTTTAGTCCTCGGAATAGCCCGTAAGTCCTAACTACTTTTGGGTTGAGGAATTGGTCTCAGTTGAAGAGGATTTTATTTTATTTTATTTTATTTTATTCAGGAAGTCTAATTTATTATTGGACTAGAATAAAATAAATAAATAAATAAAATATGAGTTGAGCGAAAATTAATTATCTAGTTTATTTGGTTAATTAATTATTCAGGGCCTAGGTCCAGTACGAATAATTAGGAAATTAACCTGGGCTTAAACTAGGGGAAATAATTAATATTTAATTATTTATTGGGTTATTTATCTAGAGCCAAGAAATAAATAATTAAAGATTAATTATTTTGGTTCATTTGGGCTCATTAATTATTTATTGGGTTATTTATGTAAGCCAAGGAAATAAATAATTAATGTTTATTATTTTGGGCCTTTTGGGTCCAAGAAAAATAATAAATATTTTTCTGGCCCAATAGCTTGGACCTTAGGGTTTTTCCAAATACGGTTAAGAGGAGTTTAAGGTTAGGCCAAACTGATTCTCAGGATAACATCCGGGTGTTTTGAAATCCCGGGGATATGTTTATCAGATAATGAGAGACCTAATTTTGGCTAACTAATAAACAACTCTTTGGAAAAAGAAAAACCCTAGTTTTCCCTACCTAACAGAAGACTCACGTCTTTCTGGAGAGCCTCACGTAAGCTCCCTCTCTCACGCCTCCCTCTTCTTAGTTTCTCCTTGGAGCTTTGCTAACCAATAGCAAGTGAACCAAGGAGATTTGAGACAATTCTTCTTCTCTGTTGTGTTCACCGACTAGAGGTTAGGCTGAGGAATATTCCGAGAGCTAGAAATCTTAGCGTTGATGCAAACAAGGCGAAGTAGAAGGCTAGCGGGTGTTCAACCGGAAGCTTCTTCAAGTGGACAAAGCGAGGCGATTCCAGTCGTTCAATCCACTCTTACTCAACCTAGAAGGGTTAAGGAGCGCAAAGGTATGATCTTCACGCTTCCGTATAGCCTTTAAGGCTTGGTTTTATTTTTCTCTGTTTAATTTTTTACGTACCAGTGATGCTCCCCTATTTTCGTCTCCCTTACTAACCACTATGAACCTCTACCGGTAAAAGTAAAATTAGGGTGAGTAAAATTGAAATAAAACCGGAAGAGATAAACAGTAAGGAAAAACAAAGCAAAAAATAATAATAAGAAGAAAAAACGGTGCTTGTTTTTCAAAGAAAAAAAACAAAAGCACTTTTGTTGTGGAATTTTTCGGCCAACGCCTTAATGGCACACAAAATGCCTATATTAATATTATTAGCCTTCCTTTTCGTTTTAGAAATAAAATCAGCCACCTCAATTTCTTTGTTTCTTTTTTCCTCTTTTTCCTTTTTTCTTTTACATATCCGCTTCCATCAAAACCCTGATGGGCCATACTCTCTTAATTAGTCCAATGACTAATTAAATAGTTCCCTTATTAATTAATTAATCCACTTGGGCCTAATATTAAAATTACTCAAAATAATTAATTAAATTAGCTCTTTTATTAATTAATTAAACTACTTGGACTCAATATAAAATTGCCTAAGATAATTAATTAAGTAATAAACTAATTATTAAATTGACCCAATTAATTATTCTAGCCCAAATAAATAAATAATTGGACTCCTAGAATAATAAATTCACCCAATAAGTCCGTATAGTACATAAATTTACTAAGTTTATTTGAGCTACTCTGGGGACCAAAAGACATATTATTCTTGGCTACTAAAATGACCAAAATACCCCTACTAACAAATAGCTGTATTTTAATCATTTTAAATATTTTATTTATCTCCATATGAAAATATTGACCACGAGAACAATATTGCAAGTGCAGTGTCTCTAATCTACAGGTGTAATGATGAAAATATCCCTCTACGTAACACCCGTCATTGAGATAGAAAGACAGTACTAACACAACTCTCAATGACATCTACTATCCTTTTATAACTAGTCCGATAATCCATGACTTCCAATACGTATCCACTTTTCACAGGAAGCTACCCAAAAGTGTACATACTTAGTCATGTTTCCCAGAGCCCTGGATTGTTAGATTATCTCGGGCAATCACAAATGAGTGATTTCTTCACGTAATAAAGTATAAAAACTCTATTGTATAAGTCCATCTTAATTAACTAGAGTTATACATCCAACATACAAGGTTATTGGCCTTGCAATAAGACCTCACCCAACATACATCAAAATGTACAAGTCCAACTTTACCAGATCACCAACTTATACTCAAGTCCTAGAGTACTCGTCCATATAGTAGCTGCAATAAACCAACCTTTATTTATTTTAGTACGTTACTAAAAATTATTATCGTGTGGTCCAGTTTTACGTATTCCGAATATACTTACACTATTGGTATGAGTGGACTACTCACTGGTTAAAGGTAAACTATTCCCCATTTAGAAACCATAGTGTAATGATTTAAACCTTGATAAAGTGTCCAGCTTCATCAATCAATTAAGAACAATTTTTTTTTTTGCTTATGTATTAGTAGTCCATAATCTACACCTTATTGTGAAAGCATAACCCAATCACGTAGATTACTTATTAATACACTTAAACCTTTAATATGTAAATATATGTAAACAAACACCCATTAATGAATGAAAATTTATTAATTTCCAAAATACATAAATATATAGTACATTTTGGATATATATTCCAACATTATAGACCATCCAATTAGTCACAAGAGGGCGATATCTCCTGTTAGGAACATAGAATCTATCTTGTGTGAATCTATCTTAACTAATTAGTCACACATACCTAGCATACAAATATATTAGTCCTATAATAGAACCTCACCTATAGGACATCAAAGTGCATGCTTCCAACTTCGCCAAACTACCAATCCATACTCAAGCCGTAGAGTATAAGTCCACACTATAGTAGTAGTAGTACCCTGAGTTTATTTTATTTTAGTACTTTTAGAAACTAGTGGTACGGATCTAGTTCTACGTATTCTAAATACACTTATGCCATAAAGTGAAATGAATACTCACTAGCTAAAGGTAAGTCATTCCCTATCTGCAATACACAGCATAATAACTTTGTCATAATGAGATTCTTATTCTCATTAACCGGTTAAGAATAATCAATTTATATGTTAAGTATCTCACGATCCATACCTTACTGTGAAAGACCTCCATTCACATAGATCATTTACTTAACATAATAGGTATTTTCTAACAAAATTGTGCATTACAAATTAATGTGAAGAAGATAAAATTTTTCAAGAATAAAACTTTTATGTATTAATTCGAATTTACATCAATTACGTAGTCATTGAGGGCATACATTCCAATATAATTAATAGTTAATAAACTCTATACCCTAATTTGTGATTAATAAAACTTAAACCCAAATTAATAATTAGGTAACCCTAAACCTTAATTAATAATTAGTTTACCTTGTTTATGTTGTTTAATTTTAGATGGATGTTCAAAGCTGGATGTATAAAAAGTATGTCCTTAGTATCAAGATTGTCACTATTGAATTTGAATGGGGGGGTTAGAGAATTTCTAACATATGCTGTGTCGAATACAGTATCATCCAAAATTAGATGTTCATGTTCCAAGTGCAAAAATAAGACGTTTCGATCCCCATCCAAAGTTGAAATTCATTTATACAAATTTGGATTTATTGGTAACTATCATCGGTGGATATGTTATGGTGAACTATATAATAAAGAATCAAGGCAACCCATCTCAACATTAAGAGATGCAGCTGGTAAAACTTGCTCAAGCAACCCATTTCAAGAAATAGTTCTAGATGCTATAGGGCTTGAGTTTGATAATTATATGGAATCTTTAGATTTTGTTAATGAACTCCCAATTACAAAAGCACAAAAGTCTATGATATGTTGCGGGCTGCTAATATGCTGTTATGGGAAGGATGTGTGATCCACTCATAGTTTTCACTTGTATCTCGACTATTAAATATCAAGTTAGAAAATAATATGTTCAAGAAATGTTTTAGCCAAGTGGTGTAGGTCATAAAAGAGGTCATGCCGGGCATGAATGAAATTCTAGATAACTTCTATAAGATGAAGAAATTAGTATCTGGCCTCAACTTACCTGTTTTAAAAATTGATGTATGCATGAATAGATGCATGCTTTATTGGAAAGATGATGTCACCTATAGAGATTGTAAGTTTTGTGGCCATCTTGGCTATATGCAAAAGAAGGGTCGAAAGAATTATAGGTAGAGATACCCTTTAAGAAGATATACTATTTTCCAATAACAACTCGATTATAGCAGTTGCATGCATCTAAAATGACCGTTTCACACATAAGATGGTATGGGGAGAGATCAATGGAGGATAGGATAGCTACATGAGTCATCCTCATGATGGCAAAACTTAGGCAATATTTTAATAAGAGTCATCCTGAATTTGCAAAGAAGGTACAAAATGTAAGGCTTAGAATATGCACAGATAGGTTTGCCCTATTCAGGATGTCTGAAAAATAATATTCATGTTGGCCGGTTATTCTCACTTCATATAATCTCCCTCTATGAATGTGTATGAAAGATCTGATAATATTCTTGATTGTCATTATTCTGGGGCCAAAGAATCCTAAACATAAAGTTCATGTTTATTTACAACAATTGATAGATGAACTAAGTAAGTTATAGTCTGATGGTGTCCCTATATATGACATATTTAAGAAATAAAATTTTTAGTTCCAGGCAGTGCTTTTGTGGACAATCAATGACTTTCTAGCTTATGGAATGCTTAGTGAGTGGAGTACTGTAGGCAAATTAGCAAGTCCATATTGCATAAAGCATAACAAGTTTTTTTTATCTACAATTTGGGGGTAAAACTTTTTGGTTCAATTGTCATCGCTGGTTCTTGCTGCTAAATTATCCATTTATAAGGGACACATGATTATTCAGAAGGGACAGAGAACAGGAAACCTCACTGCTTGTGGCCCGTCCAATAGGAGATGAAGTGTGGGCCAGGGTGTGCCATTTTTCAAAAATTATAGATTCAAGACATGAACTTGGGAGGAGCAACAATAGACGTATGAATCACAACTGTTTGAAAAGAAGCATTTTCTGGGACTTGCCTTATTAGTGCATGCACTCTATCAGTGATACATAACATGAATTCACTCATAACGAAAAAAACATGTTTGATAATATTTTCAATACTGTAATGGAAGTGTGGTGGGTATCTCTCACGCATATCATGTATGGCACAACGAAAAAATAAAAAAAAGATACCATCCCAGGATCCACATATGTGTGAAAAACAAGACATATAGAGAACAAAGGTAATAGCTTTTTACCTTTCTTTGAGCATTCGAAAAACAAAAGTTTTCCTTCTTCAAGTTTGAGGCGCGATCCAGCAATCCTCTTGATTAAACACCACGAGAGTTGAACGTCCAACCACTATAATCACAGTATGTGATTACCTCTAATAGAAATCCACACGGAGGATCACTCTCAAGAACCAAGATGTTTCTGTGCTAGCAAAAACCAAGATAGTGGCTAGGGTTTCTTTTATGAAGAACAACGAGAGAGAGAAGAGAGGAGGAGATCGTGTATCCCCTAGGGTTTTAGGAGTTATTTTCGTGTATTACACTACAAGGAATTTCGTGCATATATCCTATATGTATCACGAAAAATCCTACTGGAAATACTCCATCTAAGAATTCTAAAACAGTTAGAATTCTAAAACAATTAGAATTCTCTAATTGTAATTGGAAACATCAAGTTCTCACAGTTAATATTTGGACCATAAATTATAACTAATTATAATTTGGTCACAACAACTTCTCTTTCTCGCAATTAACCCCACTATGTTATCAAATAATATCTTGAGTATATAATCCTCTATTGTGTATGACCTATTAGGTTTCTCAGTCAATTGCTAGTGAACATGAATTAATTCAAACGTCTTTAAGATTAATAATCCATAATTAATTAGAATTAATCATATCAATTCTAATTAGGATTAGTTTATTAATTCATCAATTAATAAACCCATATTCCCATATCATGAGCGGTATCTAGCAACACATCATAACCACCCAAGAGTCCAGGAAGTCAAGTGGCTTGACATGAACCCTTCAATAACAAACTACAGTGCAATTAACTCCTTTCACCATACAATATCTCATTCGGTTTGGAGTACAGAATTAGTGCCAACTCCCTCTAAAATATATATTAATTCTGGCCCGAATATAATAGTACTTGTACCAGGAACCCACTACTCTAGATGTGCATCAATTGGAACTGTTTCCAATACACAGTCGCCTTGGCAAAGGACTTCTTGAGTAGTAATTCCTACAAGTGTCCGAGAGATATTCGCCCCTACTATTAGGAATGGCGAATCCTTTATTGACCCTCTCAACTACTTTCATTTATCTCACAATGTACCCAATATCCATCCTATAGGCGGCCCTCGATCTGGCTCCAGAGATTGAAATCAAAGCACAATGCTCAGCAAACAAAGCACTTTGGAAATCTCAAGTCTAAGGATACTTGCACGTTTGCTATATTGAGATTATATCACTGGCACTAAATAATTATCCATGCGATTATCTTATAACTAGGTCATCCAATGTACTTGTTCCATTAACAAGAATCCATGTGTTAACTTTGAGTATCTCAATACTCACGAATATAAAAACCACCGCCTAATTAAATCAGGAAGTTTAACATATGCTAGTCTTAACACATTAATGATATCCTGTCTCATTAATACTACGACTAGAGACTATTTAAGTACTAACACTATACAATGTAGTAGGAATCTCATATCATGATCTCTATTATGATTTTCTTAACACAGTGGTGTACTAGGAACTTTATCTAATAGTTATTTTACACAAAAGTAAACACAAGAAACTATAAGATAAATAACATCTTTTATTAAAATCAAATGTGTCATATACAACGTACAAGTGATTGTCTCTAGAGTATAACACTAACAAAGTGAAGGGACAAAAGGATAATTTAAAGGCTCGACATGATATCGAGACGTATTGTCATAGGCCTAAACGATGACTTTGTGGAGCAGGCGAAAGAATGGTGTCCATGCCCAAAGTATACTATGTATTAACTATAAAGGCTAAGCAATCGCTACTTGAGTGAGTAAGGGAATTGCAACTTCCAAATGGATATGCTTCAAACTTACTAAGATGTATTGATTTGAAAAAGTTGAAGATGTATGACTGTTATATGCTCATAGAACAATTACTTCCAATTGCTCTTAGGGAATTTCTTCCACTTAATGTATGGGACATGTTGTCTAAATTGTGTCTTTGCTGTAGGGATCTTTGCTCACATAAATTATCTGTGACTCATATGAAGAAATTAGAGTTTGAAATTCTAGTGCTCATACGTAAGCTTGAAAAAATATTCCCCTCAGGTTTCTTCAATGTAATGGAACACTTAGTGGTTCACTTGCCTTATAAAGCCCAAGTTTGTGGTCTAGTTCAATACAGATAGATGTATCTTTTTGAAAGGAATAAACATTCACTAACAATTTAAATGTGCTCTAACTAGTACAAGATAATGATGACAACTTTAAAGTGTGCTCTAAATTGTCTTGTTTCACATTAAAGGTTCTTGTGTCATTTAAAAGTCAAGATAAAAAATAAGATAAAGGTGGAAGGAACAATTTGTAATGCATATCTAGTAAAAGAAGCATTAATAATTTTTTTTCTACTGTTGTTCAAAAAAGACATACACACATAGCTTGTAATAAAGAGGTTGCAATTGAGCAAAGGCCGAAACAATTGTTGTTGTCAATTTGCAATGTTCCATGAAGGACATTAGGGAAGATACAAACTCAATTCTTCACATCCGAGGAATTCAAAGTTGCTACAAATTACAATTTACTTAACTGTGAAGATATGCAACCACATATAAAGGATTTCTCTACTAATTTACTATCCCAACATCCAGGTATCACGGAGTTGGAAGTTAAGAAGAATGGAGAATGAATTTATTAGATAGTTCAAAAATTATGTAAGTTCTCTAAATGTTGTGAGTGAGCTATGTTTATGTAATTCACTTATGTTAAACATCTTGAATACAAACTAAAAAAATGCGAATTTTTTGTAGGTGTATGATCCAATCAATGAGATGACAAGCAATTGTTTGCAAAATATTTTGAAAAACCTTAGAGGGGGGGTAAATAAGGTTTTTGGCAAGCAACCACAATTTTTCCCAATTGTCTAAAATGTTGAACAAGGATGATCACCAAGATGCTTGAACTGACTTTATAGATGCATAGAAAGCTATCCAAGCATTTGTAGATGTATATACCCAGATTTAGATAGTGAAAGAACATCAAAAACAGTACATGAACAATAGAATAAAATGAGACAAGAGATGTATAGTGGTTCGATCAACAATGACCTATGTCCACTACCTTAAACCTCACACTTAAGGATTTTCAATCCTATTTCATTAACCTCACTTAATGAAACTGTATCACATACAAGAAAAGATCACCACACTAGGTTTTCCACAACCTCTCAGTTACGTAAACACATCAAGGATCACCTCACTAGGTTTTACTCCACAACCTTAATACAACCACAAAACAAGGATCACCCCAATGGACTTTACACCACAACCTTTAACATACATCAACACAAGGCTCACCCCTATGGATTTTACACCACAACCTTGCAATACAACTGAGATTAGAATATCAATAAAACAGTAAGAAGCTCACTTACTTGAGCAGAAGTTCTCTCGGATATAAGGCACAAATACTTTTATCTTTGATACACAATGAACTCACTTTGAAACTAGATAAAATGAGATTTTTGAAAATATTGAGCAATAATATTTCTAAGATAGATGTTTCAAAAATCCTGTGTCTAATCTTGCTTTAAGGGCTATTTATGAGCCAAAAAAGTAGAGTGCCAACGGTCATAAAAAAACGACTATAAATTTTTTTGTTTAAACTCATCCGAGTTTTGGACTCCAGTTTTGGACGAAGATGCATCCAAAAGATAAGTCCAAAATGGCACATTCCTGATAGAAATTTTTCAACCCAATTTACAGGATTTTGGATTAACCTTTTGGACTTAAACTATTCCATCCAAAATTCTTTGAATTTCAAAAACTTTGAAAACATCTCCTTTGAAGCTTCAAGGTAAATTCAAATGAATCAAAAGATAAGAAGACATAGGAATTAATAAATATACCTTAATAATACTTCCTAGTCTATCATTCTTCATAAAGAGCTATTGGGTATCTCATGCGTATCATATATGGCGCAGCGAAAAAATAAAAACAAGATACCATTCTGGATCTGCATATATATGAAAAATAAGATATATATATATATATATATATATATATATATATATATATATATATATATATATAACAATGAAACAGAGATAACAACTTTTACCTTTCTTTGTTTGTGTGGAAAATAAAATTTTCCTTCTTCGAGTAAGATAGTTGTGGCGCGATCCAACAATCCTCTTGAAGAATCACCACAAGAGTTGTATGTCCAACCAATATAATTACAGTCGTGATTATCTCTAACAGAAATCCACACAGAGGATCTCACACAAGCACCAAGATTTTCTGTGCTAGCTGAAAACTACAATAGTGGCTAGGTTTTTGTGAAACCCCAGTCAAAATCGACCTTAGAGTAAAAGGGTTAGGATGTATATCATGCTTTACTTCATGATTAAATACATTTTCATATGATTTCTATATGCTTTGGATTTGAGTTTTATTATTTTGAAGTCTTGTTGGTGAGTATTGTGTGAGAGGGGCAAAATGGTAATTTTTGCCCGAGGTGAAAATAGGGAGATAGTGTTGGGATTCGTGGACTCCTAAACGCGGAAAACATCTATGAATCCCTCCCGAGGACCCAAGTAAACGATTAAGAAGGTCTAAGCTTTAAGAGTTACCTCTGGTTGCTGTAATCGAAATCCTTCGATTTTGGTTGCGCTGTTGTACGTTCGACCCGAACAATCACCAGACGCTGCAGTATGCGAACGTCCTCTATCGGATACACACCGCGAACTCACTCGATACCCGGGGAGTGCTAGCGCCTAGGGTTTGAGAGGTTTTTTTTTCTCTGGTAGAGAATGGCACGAATGTTCTCAACCGAAAAAAATTGGACAATCGAAAGACGGCTAGGGTTTTCTTAAAAAACCCTCGAACCTCTTAGAGTCCAACCCTAATCATATCTTATCATATTCTAATTTAAATTCAAATTAAATTAAAACTGATATGATAAGATTCTGCCATTATCTCGGTAATTTAACTAATTTATTTTACCGAGTCAGATTCTTATAATCTGGATATCATCCAGATTCATCGAACCTGGTCACCAGAAAAATAACCTAACAAGTTCGCTTATTATGTGACCCTATAGGTTCATTTAACACTGGCAGCGTGCCTAAATCGTATTTAAATGGCCCACAAGTTATAAGCGGTTTCTAGCAAAACATTATAACTATCCAGGTTAAATGAAGATCGGTGATCTCTTTGAACCAAACCATAATTTTATATTTAGTCCCTTTGTCACACGATATCCAGATTAAGCATAAGGCACGGAGCATGTCATCCTTATTAAGCTTAATCAATTATTTCTTGATTTCATAGTAGACTGTTCAAACAAATGATATCAATATCTTAGATTGATATATTTGAGCACGGCCATGCATTTTTTTAACAGTCTAACTTATCAAGGGGCCCATGGATATCTCTCCCATAATTGAGAGGGACAAATTCCTTCACAATCAATCATATTCCTCTCCTTGATTTATTTTATATCCAACAGTAGTCTAATTTATTATCTGGTTAAAGACAACTTTAGACAATGTCAAAATATAGAATTTATCAAGTAAGAAACTATGATGAATTTAGGTCGAAGGACTTTCAATGTTATTATGGCTAGAAAGTACTTATGACATATTCCATGAAGTACTCTCACAGTGGGTCATGTCCAATACAATGTTCTCTAACATTTATTTATGTCTTGACTCGATATCACAAATATCCATGGCCAGAAAAACATAGCCATCAAGTCACAAACATACTAATCTTAATTTATTATTATTCCAATAATAATAATCGATCAGGGACAGCTTTAGAATAGTCATTGTATTCATTGTAGGGTTTTACTATCAAGTCACGTACTTGATGACCAACAAAACAAAACTCACTATTCATGGAAAGGAAAGCCTCATATTATTATATAAAACATAATGACAATTGTATAAGTACAAATTGACTCTAGGGCATATCCCCAACAGATAGATTGTGGATTGAATAGAAAATAATTTTTCTAGTGGAAATAGCAACAAGAGTTGTTGTGGTTTAGTGGTTAGAACCTTAGAATTAATTCTTGAGGTCTTGAGTTTAAATTCTATCATAGAAGCTTTAGCTAGATTAAATTTTATTTTTGCTTGGGGGGAGTTGGTTTCGGCCTTAAGGGCCTAGATCAAGGTGGTGATAATGACCTGGGAGAGACATGTTAGGAGAATTCTCATTTCACTCCTTTGTTCTTCTCGAAATTCCTAAAGGGAATTCATGTTCCCTTGATCTTTAGTTTTTCTTAATTTTCAACTCCTTAGTTTGATCAAGGTGTTCTATCCTTTTCCTTTCCAGAAAATTCAGTAAAGTGCTGAGGTCTTTTAGGATCAAAATGTCCTAGTAAAAGGCTCCCATGGTTTGGAAAACGTGAATAAATTGTGGGAAAGTTCAAGAGGAAAAATCCCTCTAGAAAGCTAGCTGAAATTTTCCAGCTTGTGTACCTTCAAAATGTCTTATTTAGCAACCTTCCATGATATCTTGCCCAATTGGCCAGACTTCTTCTTCATCTTTGCACCCCTTAGTTTCGGCCATCATAAGCCTTGTAGAACCAGCTTTAATTCCTCAGACAAGCCACACAATTCAGTCGGCCATAGGAGACTTCAAAACTGTCCAGAAAAATCAAGATATCCTAGAATATTTACTTTCCAAATTCTCTTCCTAAAAATATTCTTCAAGGATTGTAACAACTAACCTTTCCTTTCCCTTCCAAATCAGAGAAATCACCCCCTAAACCCTACAGAATTTCGGCAGCCCCAATCCCACAGAAAATCGGCAGCTTCTTCTTCTCTCTCTCTCGATTTTCTCTAGCTACCAAGAACACACACGCTACACCAAGAACACCTACTACCTTCTTACACCTAATACACCTCCAAACCACTTCAAACCCTCACGAAAATCTCCAGATTTGATCTACTCCTTGCTGTGAATCTGTCAACACCCTTATTAACATCAAACTCCATAAATCATCTTGCTACTTTGGATCAAAAACCAGAAAATTTTGTGAAGGACAAGAACATCTTCAAGGTAAACTTATTCTAACAATTTCATCTTCTCCAAACTTGATCTCTAATGAAAACCTATATGAATAAGCATACTAATGATCTCTTCTTCTTCTCCTCTCTTCTCTCTCTCTCTCTCTCTCTCTCTCTCTCTCTCTCTCTCTCTCTCTCTCTCTCTCATGGCCGAAATTCCCTCCCTTGGCCGAATGGTCTCTTTTTCCATGACCATGCTTTCGCCACCTCTCTTGGACAAGATTAGCTATTTAGGAGTTGAGATCTATTCTAAACTCCTTCAAGACATTCATCAATCAAGTAAGTACCTTCAATCTTCCTTGTAAACTCTAGAATCATGTCTCTAGGATGATGTTGTTAGTAGGTGGATGGTGATAGGATTTGAGTATATATACTTATTGTTGAGATTGAAGCATGAGCAATTGTAGGATTGTGAAGGAGATGGGATTTATGCATGAAAGGTTCATCTTGGATGATTGTATGATGATTTGAGGGTTGATGCATGTTATAGGTAGTATTTGTGAAGAAGCATGCTAGAGATTATGTCACCTTTGGTGAATAGGAGTTTATGCATGATTAGATTATTGAAGCCATGATCATGTTTATGCTAGTAATGGTTAAATCGTGTCTTAATAAATTTAGATCTATGCCTAGATGCAAGATTTGGATGATTTGATGAATCAAAGGATTGTGTATGTTATTGATTGTGGTTGGCCATAGAATCTTGATCATGATCTAGTTGTTCCTAAGCTAATTTTAGTTCATGAATAAAGTATCCAATACTAATTTTGCTAGTAAATTTCGAAAAACCCTAGGAATGGTAGATTTGGAATTATTATGCATATAAATGATATTTTAGCCAAATAAATAATGATTTTTTCTAGAAAGCAAAATAAATAAATATTATTAAAAATAAAGAAATCAATTTAAGCCTTTATGGAAAAGATTTTTAATAGTAAAATAATTATTAAATCAAAACCCCTTAAGGATTTACTTATTATTTTCCAAACAAGACTCATTAAATTTAATCTTCACTAGTTCTAGCTATCAACTATTTTCTAACAACTAGACTATCATTAAATCACTATTTTACCTATTACCACCTGTGACTCTTGATCAAATAAACTCTAAATTTTCCTTAACAAGATTTAAACTTTCAACTTATTAGAATTTATTTCCCAAACCATTAATTATTTTAAATAACAAATTAAACTTAGCTTATAAACTTACTTATTTATTATTTTACCTTAAAGCTTGGGACACTAGGATCATGGTAGTAGTGAAATGAGTTTATTTAAAATTGAGGAAGTGGATTGTAGCTTGAATCTGATTAAGATTTGTATTTACCCATATGGGGTTAGGTTAGCTGTTCAAGACCTTGTTGTTGTGAGCAAGAATCAGGTAAGCTCCTGCATAAAACCTATCGATGTGAAATGTTTTCCTTATGGCAAGCTAAATATGGAGTGTATGGACACTCGTTTATTTGAAGGCAATTGAGGATTGAATTTGTGCTTATTTCCAACACTTAAATTGTTTTAAAAGTTACTGAGCAGATTTTCCAAACTTAAAACTCTTTCTAAAACTGATTGTTCCCAAAACTTTGGAAACCCTCAAATTACTACTTTCGTGAAGAGCAATGCTTTGTTCATTTTATCCCAAGTGGGAAACGTCGTTGAGTATTCAATAAGGGTGGACTGCTAGGTCTAGTCTTTGAAGGGTTAGGGTAAGTCTCTCAGCAGGTGGCCACCTCTGAGGGGTGAGTCCTTCCCGGATAAGATGTCAGTCCAGTGAGTTATGCCGGTCCGAGCTAGCAGTTTATTTTCAGTCAAGTGACTGTGTTTTGCTAAAATGGACACCCGGTTGTTGTTTGGGTATAGAGAAGGAGGAGTATCTTGCCCAATAGGCCGATCACCTACTTTTGTCAGTCTGCACAAAGTGTCGGCATTCTGACCGGTTATGGGGCCCAACGTGTGGTAACCCATATCCCTTTCTTTCGAGTGGTTGATTTCATTACTTATGTGCGGCTAGATAAGCTAAAACGCCACTCCTACTTTTAACTAATGCTTGATGCTTGCCAATGTTTCTCTTATAAAAGTTTCACACTCAGCATCCGTAAACTGATTTCACTAAACACTCAAAGCACACACGGCCTTACTGAGATTTCTGTCTCATCACCTTTCTATCATGATTTCAAGATGATCCTGCTGTGGAGTTGAGTGGCTAGTAATATCTGCTTGGGAAGAGAATGTGTCTTTTGATTTTATGTATTATTTTGGGGAGGTGAGAGTGAATAATTTTATTTATGGTTTTGTTTTGGAATTCATGGATTTATTCTTGAAGTTTTCTCTGGGTTGTAATAACTTTTTAAGTTAAATATTATTTTTATTCCGCAATTTATTTGTGTGACCTAGTTATAAAGACCCCTTGTCCTTGGGACGGGGCGACATCCCCAGCCCTGGCGGGCCTAGGCTTCGGGGGTGTTACAGTTTTTCTTTCTTGTTCTACTTCATAAGCAAAAACAGAGAAAAGAAGAGTCTTGGATTCCCTCTTGGAAGAAGCCACATGAGAGAGAGAGATGTACAAGAGAACATGAAGATCATATCTCTATTATTCTCTTGAAAGGATGGCCCTACACACATTATTTCATGTGTGTTGATAAAAAGGAGCATTGGCACCCATTCCTTCATGTGTGTCCTTTTGTTTGTTTTGTATGACTTCTTGCTCAACAATAAAACCACTTTGATTGTATCTCATATAATCAAAAGCCTCTACAAAAACCACATCTGTGAATTCTAAACAATTCTCCAATTGCAATTGGAACCCATCAACCAATTGGTCTATCAATTATAACTAATTATAATTTGGCCACGTCAACCTCTCTTTCTTGTAATAAACCCCACTATGTTATCAAATAACATCTTAAGTATATATTCCTCTTTTGTGTGTGACCTATTAGATTTCCCGGTCAATTGGTAGCGAACATGAATTAATCCAAACATCTTTGAAATTAATAATCCTTAAGTAATTTGAATTAATTCTACTAATTCTAATCAGGATTGGTTTATTAATTCATCAATTAATAAACCCATATTCCCAGATCATGAGCAGTATCTAGCAACACATCATGACCACCCAAGAGTCCAGGAAATCAAGTGGCTTGACATGAACCCTTCAATAATAAACTACTGTGCAATTAACTCCTTTCACCATACAATATCTCATTCGGTTTAGAGTACGGAATTAGTGCCAACTCTCTCCAGAATATATATTAATTCTGGCCCAAATATCATTATACTTGTACAAGGAACCTACTACTCTCAATGTGTCTCAATTGGAACCCTTTCCAATGGCCAAGGACTTATGAGTAGTAATTCCTACAAGTGGCTGTGAGATATTCGCCCCTACTATTAGGAGTGGTGAATCCTTTATTGACCCTCTCAACTACTTTCATTTACCTCACAATGTACCCAATATCCATCTCATAGGCGGCCCTCGATCGAGCACCAAAGATTGGAATCAAGGCACAAGGCTCAGCAAACAAAGTACCTTGGAGATCTCAAGTGTAAGGATACTTGCACGTTTGCTATATTGAGATTATATCACTGGCACTAAATAATTATCCATGTGATTATCTCAAAGCTGGGTCATCCAATGAACTTGTTCCATTAACAAGCATCCATGTGTTAACTTTGAGTATCTCAATACTCACGGTTATGAGAACCACCGCCTGATCGAATCAGGAAGTCTAACACATGCTAATCTTAATGCATTAATGATGTCTTGTCTCATTAATAATACGACTAGGGACTATTTAAGTATTAACACCATCCAGTGTAGTAGGAATCTCATATCATGATCTCTATCATGATTTCCTTAACACAGTGTTGTACTAGGGACTTTATCGAACAATTATATTACTTAAAGTAAACAAAAGAAATTGTAAAATAAAAATGCCTTTTATTAAAATAAAATGTGTCATATACAATGTACAAGTGATTGCCTCTAGGGTACAACACTAACAAGAGCTTCCTTGATATATAACTCCTCATTCTTTAATTTTCTCATTTTGATCTTCCAATCTTAAAATCAGCGATGAAGGAGTTGCCAACAATTCTTATCTGAAAACTTTGAAGAATAAAGGTCAAACATATCCTATCATAATAAATTAACAAGATAGTTCATATCAACATTTGTCATAAATCAAAACATAGAAGAAAGCCCTTAGGGCTAACAATCTCCGCCTTTTTGAGTGATGACAAATATGGCACATTTGATATGAAATGAGAGAACATGTTGAAAAAGGTGCAAATAAATGCAATCTCCCTGTATAGGTCTTATAGAGATCTTATGATAAAAAATTTGTAAACATATCTCAATGATCCTAAATCCTTTCATATCTCTATATAAATATTTAGAATGATTTGATAGAGATAGCAAGTGATCAAATACTCCCCTTAAATATATGCTTATGTGAATATTTTAAACAAAAGAGGGATGAGCAGAAGTTACGATTTATTCATCAAAAAGTGTATCCAAAATGGTTTTGGAAGAACAAATGTTTTCAGAATTACATTTGGATAGGGATTTTGGATGTCCAAAATATTTTTCAATTCAGTAAAACTACTTATAAGAATATTTGTTTTGGAATCAAAATTTCTGAGTCCAAAACTCCCCCTAACTCAATGCACAAAAATCTTATCCCAGAATTTAGTTTCAATCATCCAGAATTCTGTGTTTTTGAATAAAATTGAACGTAACAAACAAAGAGGTTTTTAGAAAATTTTATGAACAGTGAATCAGTGATTTTTATAACAGCTCAAATTTGATTTCAATGCATAACTGTTCATACAAGAAATAGTTCGTGCAATTCGTAACAGTTTATGCAGTTGCTTGAAATTCAGCAACTGTTCATCTCTCCACTGACAGTTTCAATTTTTAATTGGTTCCAATTATCATAGCAGTTCTTTTGCAAATCCATTATCAGTCCAATTTTAAAACAAAAATCATTCCAAAATTCAGTTCATACATATAACATCAGTCATGTAGAATCCATATCAGATTATTATGCAGAACCCATAACTTTTTTATATCAACATGTAGATCGTCAGTCATATGCAGACCTAGCATGCAAAGACCTAATATTTTCTCCTTATCAATTACTGCATGCCGATAATTTTATACAACATCATATATGCAGATCGTAACATTTTCAGACCAATATATTTCTTTCTCCCCAGTGAATGCAAACAACATTATGCCAACAGTCATGCATACCAGCACTAACATTTTCAGACTAAAGTCATGCACACAACAGTCATGCAGACCATAATATTCACAGACCAACATTTTCTTTCTCCCCCTTTGTCATCAATAAAAAAGAAGCATAGCAGAAGGAAAGAAAAAGAAAACCATAGAGATAATATGCAATCAACAGTTGTCAGATAGATAATAAGCATAACAGAGAAGTAAACTTAAACAAGTATTTAGCAGAAATTATCCGAAGACAGAATGTAAATGACTGAAAAAGTAAATTGTTCAACTTTGCACATAATGAAAATTGTTCATCAACCAATGTTGCTGCCCAAAACTGTTGTCTAGGAAATATTGATGGTTTCACCCTTTGATCCAGCACCCTTCTTGGAAAACTGACCAGCTATTCTGTTGGATTTTCTTTTCACAACAATATGTTTCTGCCTTTTTCCAGAGGGTTTGGGCTTGGGAGAAGGAGGAGGAGTCTCTGTCTTCTTTAAGGGAGAAGATGGAGGAGATGGTTTACGAGAAGGTTCAGGAGAGGAATCTTTTTTGTCCATCGGCAATTCAAACTTATTCTCAGCTTTTTCATGTTTAGAAGACTTAGCAGATTGCTCAAGAACAGAAAGTCTATTTCCAAGACTCTTAATTTCTAAACTGAGAGATTCCAATTTCTCAGCAAATGAGCTGATTGCACTCAGAATATTTTCAGACAAGCCGGAGTCCGGAACAGTTCCTTTAGCAGATGATTCTGCCTGAAAAACTTCATCAATTTTTCTCTTTGTTCCTGACTTCTCTTTTTCCTTAATCTTTATCAAGTTTTCCCTCTCTTTCCCTGCAGATTCTCTTTACAATTTCCATGAATTTTCCTCCCTTACATATCCCATCTTTTCTAATGAATCAAAGCTGTAAACGTTTGTTTTGTTGGGATCACAAGGAACAGAACTTAAATCAATTTTAAAAAATTCAAAGACTTTTGTTAACAGATTTCCAAATGGAAGAGCTTTGCTTGAAGTGTTTCGAGACTGCAACATAAGTTTAGTTGCCAAAAACCCAAAATTTATTTGTCTTTTCTCAGCCAAAGCCAGCATTATTACCATTTGCAGAATGCTTATAGAAGTCTTATGGCCAGAACTAGGGACAATGATGGTTGACACCATGTGATGCAAGATTCTACCCATCCCATTCAGCCATTTAGAACTCCTATTTCCAGAATTCTCAAAACTTTTCCCTCCAGTGAACAATTTTTCAAAATTTTTCAGATCAAAGATTTCTTTTCACTCAGGAAATTCGTTCAGCTCAAAGTACTGAAAACCGGCATCTCTAACATCACAAATTCTGTTAAACAGCCTATAATCAAATTCTATTTCTCTGCCCTTTACTCTTAACACATACCATCTAATCATAAAACCTCCCTCAGTTTCTTCCAGCTTTCCTTTTCTCAAATTAGCGTAAAATTCCCAGACCAGAGGAGTATATATTTTTTCATCAACTGACAACAAACTTCCCCACCCAATGTAATCAAATATGTCTCGAATATTAGACAAATTTAAAAAGGCAGAATGGTTAACCCGATAGCCAGAGATTACAGTTCGATTTCTTGAAACCCAATCATTATATTCAATTTCACACTTTGAATCAAGAAACCGGGGTACCTGATTTGCAGAACTCACTTGTTCTGAAGAAGATTCTAACGTATCGTAGTGGGAAGCAAAAAAGTGTGGTTGAGGAGAAGCTTCCTTCGCTTTCGCCTTGGTTGAACCCAAAGTCATTTTCTTTTTCACATGAGATGATTTTTGCCCCTCCTTTGGTTTTGGAACGGTAGATTTAGTTTTTGCTATTGAAAGATTGAGGGTTTTTTGGGCTTTTTGGTCTTTGAAGAAGAAGAGTACAGAGGATTTTTGGAAGAACGGCGGTTTCAAGGGTTTCGAATGAGAGAAAACCAGATTGCTTTGAATATCTAGGATAATGTGAGAATAAAGTGCCTTGAAAACATATGTTTTCTAAGGAGTTTGGAAAACGTGCAAACTATTTTTTTTTTTTTTTTGAAATTTGAAATTTGGAATAAGAAAATATTAAGGATGGGTTTTGGAACCAAACCCAATCGGAAACTTTTATCCAAAAGAATGTTTTCCCCAAAAGCATTTTGGACGTAGGAATTGGATTCAGACACTGTGTCCAAAATAGATGATGAGGTATTTTGGATGTAGAACTTATTTCAAAATATTTTTCTTCACAAATCATGCACAAAGAAGACTTATACCACATGGTTAGTTATCAAATTCTTATAATTCCCAAACCTCTTCTCAAATTGTTGAATCTATCTTCAACTAGAGGTTTAGTGAAAATATCTACAAATTGTTCATCAGTTGAAATATATTCAACACACACATCGCCTTTAAGAACATGATCTCGGATGAAGTGATGCTTGACTTCTATGTGCTTTGTCCTTGAATGCTGCACTGGATTTTTTGTTAGATTGATAGCACTTGTATTATCACACAATATAGGTACGCAATTAAAGTTAAGATTAAAATCTAGCAAAGTATTCTTCATTCATAAGATTTGAGCACAACAACTTTCAGCTGCAATATATTCAGCCTCAGTGGTGGATAAGGATATACAAGCCTGCTTTTTACTGTGCTATGACACAAGAGAGTGTCCAAGAAATTGACAATGGCCACTAGTACTCTTTCTTTCAACTTTACACCCTACATAATCTGCATCAATATATCCTATAAGATCAAAAGTATTAGTATGTGGATACCATAATCCATAATCATGTGTGCCAATCAGATATCAAGTATGCGTTTAACTACACTTAAATGTGATTCCTTCGGATAAGATTAAAATCAAGCACAAAGACATACTGAAAACATGATATCTGGTCGACTGGCAGTAAGATAGAGTAGACTTCTAATCATACCTCTATAATTGTACTCATCTACTTTCTTACCTTTTTCATCATGATCGAGTTTAATGGATGTACTCATAGGTGTACTAATTTCTTTTGCTTTATTCATTCCAAATCTTTTGAGCAACTCCTTGGCATACTTAGCTTGATTAATAAAGATACCGTCCTTTGTTTGCTTAATTTGCAGACCGAGGAAGATGTTTAGTTCTCCCATCATACTCATTTCAAATTCTTGATGCATAGTCTTAGCAAACATCTTGCACAAAGATTCATTAGTAGCACCAAAAATAATATCATCAACATAGATCTGAACAATCAGTAAATTATCAAGGTTATCAGATTTAATGAACAAGGTGTTATTAATCAAGCCTCTAGAGAATCCTTTTGAGATCAAGAATCCACTAAGTCTTTCATACCAAGCCATTGGAGCTTGCTTTAATCCATAAAGAGTTTTAGAAAGTTTGAAAACGTGATTTGGAAAGTGCTCATGAATAAAACTTGGAGGTTGTTCAACATACACTTCCTCCTCAATAAAGCCATTTAAAAATGCACTTTTGACATCCATTTGATAAAGTATGAAATTTTTGAAGGATGTAAAAGCAAGTAACATACGTATGGATTCCAGTCTGGCAACATATGCAAATATTTCATCATAGTCAATGACTTCTTCTTGATTAAATCCTTGGGCAACCAACTTAGCTTTATTTCTGATAACTGTCCCATTTCATCAAGCTTATTTCTAAAAACCCATTTTGTACCAATAACAGGTCGATCATGAGGTCTAGAGATGAGTTTCCAAACTTGATTTCTTTCAAATTGATTAAGCGCTTCTTGCATGGCAATAATCCAAAATTTATCATGTAAAGCAATATCAATACAACTTGGTTCAATATTTGAAAAAAGAGCAAAGTTATCAGCAAAATACCATCTAGTTTTAACTCTATAATTTGGATCTCCAATAATTTATTCCTTTGGATGACTTGATTTGTATTTCCAATCCTTCGGCAATTGATGATTTGCATAATCTTCAATTTGTTCTTTCTCTTGTTCAATCTGTAATTCTTCAATCTCTTCTTTTTTTGCATGAGTATCTAATGGTGGTTCTTTATCATGATCTAACTTAACTTCATTTGAATTCCCTACATCATCATCATCTCTTTTTGAAGTATAAATGTTATATTCATCAAATACAACATGCATAGATTCTTCCACACAAAGTGTCCTTTTATTGTATACTTTATAAGCCTTTTTGTTAGAAGAATATCCAAGAAATATGGTCTCATCGAACTTGCTATCAAATTTTCCAAGATTATCTCTTGTATTTAGGATAAAACATTTGCATCTAAATACTTTAAAATAAGAGATAGAAAGAGTTTTATCAAACATAAGTTCAAACGGAGTTTTTCTCGAAAATGGTCTTAACATAACTCGGTTTATTGTATAGCATGCTGTGTTAACAGCTTCCGCCCAAAAGTATTTTGAAAGAGCATTTTCACAAAGCATTAATCTAGCCATTTCTTGCAAAGTCCAATTTTTCCTTTCAACAACACCATTTTGTTAAGGAGTTCTAGCTGCTGAAAAATTATGAAAGACTCCATTTTCATCACAGAAATGAGTAAATTCACTGTTAAAAAATTCTTTGCATTATCACTTCTAATAGAAATCAGTTAACATCTAATCGAGTTTTGGATGTGCTTTATCAGTTTTGAAAATTCAAAAAAGGCTTGATCCTTTTGTCCAAGAAATAAGGTCCAAGTAAATCTAGAGAAATCATCAACAATTACATATGCATATTTTTTACCTCCAAGACTAGCAGTCCTCATGGGTCCAAACAAATCCATATGAACTAATTCGAGAGGTTTTGAAGTAGAAATCATTTTCTTTGGTTTAAAAGAGGTTTTGATTTGCTTTCCAAACTAACATGCATCACAGATTTTATGTTTATCAAATTTCATTTTTGGCAGTCCTCTAACAAGTTCTTTTGAGGACAGTTTGTTTAACAAATCAAAGGATACATGACTTAATCTTCTATGCCAAAGATAACCATCATTGACATGAACAGATAGACATCTAATTCCATGAGCTACAAGGTCATTAAGATAAAAAAACATATACATTTCCCATGCGTTTGGCAGTAAAGATGATTTCGAGATTTTCACTGTCAAGTATAGAGCAAGAATCTTTTTCAAAAAAGACTTTGCAACCATTGTCACAAAGTTGGCTAATGCTGAGCAAGTTATATTTCAGATCATCAATAAGTAAAACTGACTTTATAATTGCTAGGGAACCTTTAACAATGTTACCAATGCCGAGAATCTTCCATTTCTTCTTGTCTCCAAACGTAACAAATCCTTTATTTGTGGTCTGAATATCTTCTAATAAATCTGCATTTCCAGTCATGTGTCTTGAACAACCACTGTCCAAGAACCACTTGATGAAGCTTAAAGACCGTGCCTCATTTTCCAAGGCCAAGAAGCAAATGTTGGAAGTTTCTTCCTCAGATTCCTCATCTTCAAACTCAGCTTCATTTAAGTCCCAAGCTCCCATCAATCCTTTACCTTTCTTGACCTTCAGGTGTAACACCTAACTACTACGTACCATAAAAGGGTAGGGATGTCGCCCCGTCCCGGACGACATAGGGTCTTTAAAATGAGATATAAAAATGTAAAGACAATCAAAGAAATCAAACTTAGATAAATAACGGAAAACTTTTATTACATCGGCTCAAACACGAGCAAAACTAAACAAAACAAATATCCGATTAGAAACTTGAACCAACAATTGTCTCCTAGAACACAATGGAAAGAAATAACAAACGCTTCAACTATCACATGCCCCGCTCGCTCAGCATAATTTATCTCCTGAAAACATGATATAAAATAGTGTGAGATTAAATCTCAGTAAGTCCTGTGTGTGCACATGGTACTTTGAACAATTCGTGTGTGCATAGTGAAAAATATTTGCAGAAATATTCAGCAAGTCATAAATAATTTTCTCTTTACAAGGAGTGGGTTTTTCTCGTTGTCACACTTTATACAAAATAAATCATCCACTCGAATAAATAGTCATGTCACCACACGTTGGGCTCCATGAGGATAAGGCACCACACTTTGTGCACCTTGCCTGGACCAGATTACCACATGTTAGGCGTTCTGATCAAGGTGAGTGTACAACCCACCAAGTGAGATACTTTTCATTCTCTACACCTAACAAAACCATCCAGGTGTCCATGTCGGGAAAATAAATAATACCTTACTAGGTATAAATGCTAGCTCAGACCGGCCTGACCAACCAACACTGTCACCTTTTCAAGCCGAACTTATCTTCTGGAGGTGGCCTCTTGCCAGAAGACTTACTCAAGCCCTCCAAGACTAGTATTTTTAGCCTACCCTTATTGAGTACTCAATGAACATATTCATCAATTCCTGATTCAAAATATTTTCGTAACTTGGCTTTGTAAAACGTGGTTAATATTAGAAGAGTTTTCTAAAAATTTAGGAGAAAGAATAGTGTTCTTGATAAAATCGTTAGTTTGACAAAACCGGTAAAAGAGTAAATATCCACGTTTACAACCCAAGCAAACATAGTTTAACAATAGCTTCACAAAGCTTTACCACATAGACTTGCCAACACAACATTTAACAAAAGAGTTTATGCAGGGACTTACTTGTTATGCCTCAGATAAACAAGATAAAATCACAACTTTCTTCCTTCAAATACCCTCTTGATCTAGAATCACATAATATCATGATCAGGGTCTCAATCGATTCAAACATGCATTAAACTCATTTATTCCCATAACAATTCACAATCCATTATCTACCTCCAAATAAATTATCTACTTCTCAAAGTTCATACCCTATGACCCTACATCCATCAAAGACATGATTAATATATCAAAAAGGTCTTGACTTGACCATCAAAATTCACATCCGTCATTATCACAATAAAACATGGCATTACTATCCATCGAATATGCTTAATTAATTACTCAACTCAAAATATTAATCTATCCCCACCAAGCACATATATCATGCTATCATACTTCCATAAACCTCATCAATCTCATTAGACCTTAACTTCAACATCAAGGTTAAGAATTCTCTTACCTTAAAACAACTGCGTTATCAAGATCTCGATGCTCCTATGGTGATCGTCCCGAGTTTGTTTGAGAAAAAGAGAAAAGCTATCTTCTTTACTTCCTTTTGTCCGAAGGTAGCTAAAGAGGATGAAATCAGCCTCTATGTGGCATGGTTTAAGGGAAGAAAAAGAGAAGAATTAATGGAAGAAAGGAATCAAGAGGTTGAGATGATTTTTGCTTACCTTAGGGTGTGATCGGTTTTTTTTTTTTTTTTTGCTAGGAATTGCTCTTGGGATTTTCGAAAATTGCAGAAGAGTTCTTGCTGGAATTTTCATGTAGGTAGGAGGGAGTGGTCGGCTATTATGATTTAGGGTTAAAGAAGTTTGATTTAGGGTTAGATGGTGGTGCTAAGAAGGACTCCTAATGGCTTTAGGTTTCTTGGACAGTAAGGGCGAAAATTGCAGCTTGCTGTGCCCCTTTTTGCTGCTGAAATTGGGAAGGTTTAAGAGGAGAAAATAATCTTGAATTGTTCTCTTATGCTGGCCGAAATATTGCTCAAGAAAAGGGCTGTGTGTGTTCAGGTCTTTTTACATAATCAAGGAAGAGTTTGTGCAGCTTTGGTATCTAGAAATTTTGCACGAAATCTGTGAGCAAAAAGCAGAATTTTCTGGACTGTTTTCGGCTTCTATTCTGCCCGCAAATCAAAGGGAAAAAACAAGAGTTTCGGGTGCTGTGGTTTGGCTTAATCAACAAGGGGTGTTGGTATGTTTTGGAGTGTAGAATTTTCGTGCATTGCATTAAGCAAAGCTGGCCAAAATTTTTGGAATTTTTGGTGGATAAAATCTGATTTTGTGTCGCTAAGGTAATCTAATTTGGTGAGGGGTATTCTAGGTGATTTGAGCTAGGGTTTTAAGAGTTTAATTGCACTTAGGAGTGCAAGAATTTTGTGCAGCTTGTGCATGCACAAGTCTACCGAAATTCTGCAAGAAAAAGAGAGAGTAAAACCTAGTTGATTTAGGATTGAAATAAAATATTATTTGCTAAAGGATTTAGGATAAGATTTCCTAGTATTGAAAGAGTTTGTTTTGAGCTAAAACACCTTCAAAGGTGGCGGCACTAAGTTGGAAAATTTTTCAGATTTTAGCTAAGGTTCTATGTTCAAAATCAACAAGGTATCTAACTAGAAAAATAGCAATTTAGTTCCAACTATCAATTACAAAATCTGATACATTAAAACCAAGCTAGAATCTAATTATTCTAACTAGGATTTTCGAAAATCAAAGAATAAAAGCTGGAAATAAAATTAAACTTTATCCTCATAAAAAAAAAACCTTGAATTTAGAAGGTAAATATGGAGACTTATCTCCTTAGATGATGGCGCTGAAATTCACTAGGATGGCTTGGATTTTTCGGCTAAAGCATGAAAAAATCTAGAGAAAAGAATTCAAAAGGAAAACTAAGATTCGCAAGAGGTAAGATTCGAACTCGGGTCTCCAAGGAAAATTACCAAACCTAACTGCTACTACAAATCAACTTCGATGATAATATTTCTCTAAGAAATTCTTTCCTCCCTAATTCCCATCCCTCCACCTCCTCTACTAAACTTCACTTAAAACAACTCTCAAGTAATACAACAACACATTTTAATAATTTTATGCAAGCACAACCTTAAAAATCTCATGCACCCATGCAAGAATAATTTGAAGATATCACATGAAATGCGAGATGCTATGCAATGCATGACTTTTTCCCCATAGGTCAAAGGTGGTTTTGGGCGGGGTATTACATCCCTTCCCCCTTAAGAGAATTTCATCCCGAAATTCAGATTCCATACCCTTAGAGCATATGCGGATACTTCCGTCTTAACCATTCTTCCATTTCCCACGCTGCATCTTGCCCACCATGATGATCCCAAAGTATCTTTACCATAGGTATCTGCTTATTTCGAAGGTTCTTGATACTCCGCTCCAAAATCTTGATTGGTTTTTCCATGTAGCTCAGATTCGGATGCAACTCCAACGGCTCCTCATTAAGCACATGACTTGGATCGGGGTTGTACTTTTTCAACTGAGACACATGGAAAACATCATGCATCCCAGTTAGACCATCGGGTAGATCCAATCTATAGGCAACCAGCCCAACCTTCTCCATTATCGAAAACGGTCCTAAATACTTGGGACTCAGTTTCCCTCCTTTCGGATACCTCGGGATTCCTCTACTTGGAGTCAACTTCAAGAATGCACAATCACCCAGAGTCAACTTCAAGAATGCACAATCACCCACTTGGAATTCCAGTTCCCTCCTCCTAGAATCTGCATAGCTTTTCTGTCGGCTTTGTGCTGCTCTTAGTCTTTCTCAGATAACCCTGACCTTGTCCGTCATTTCCTGAATACATACCTCACCAGTTCTTCTAATATGCCCTTCTTCTGTCCATCCCCAGTATATCGGTACTTGACATTTACGCCCATATAATGCTTCGTACGGCGCCATCCCAATCGATGCCTAGTAACTGTTGTTATATGCCAATTTAGCATGCGGTAAACACTCAGCCCACTGGTCTCCAAAGTCCAAAATACACGCTCGAAGCATATCTTCTAGTATCTGAATGACTCTCTCGGATTGACCGTCTGTCTGCGGATAAGCAGAGGTGCTAAATTTCAATGTAGTACCCAAAGACACTTGAAACTTACTCTAGAATCTCGAAGAGAACCTAGGGTCCCTATCTGATACAATGCTTGATGGTACACCATGCAACCTTACAATTTCTTGGGTATACGTTTGAGCCAACTTTTCCATTGATTCCCTTACGTTCACTAATATAAAATGCGCTATCTTGGTCAGTCGGTCCACCACCACCCAAACTGCATCCTTGTGTGACTTGGTCATCGGAAGACGAGTCACAAATTCCATAGTCACCTCTTCCCAATTCCACTCGGGAATCGGTAACGGTTATAATAAACTTGCAAATTTCTTATGCTCTATCTTAACTTTGTGGCAGGTCAGGTACGTTGACATATACTAAACCACATCTCTCTTCATTCCAGCCCACCAGTATTTCTTCTTCAGGTCGTGGCATATCTTTACTTCCCCAGGGTGTATGGTATACTTGCTCTTGTGAGCTTCGTCCAGTATCCTCTTCCTTAAGTCTTGATTGTTAGGTACACATATCCGGTCCCAAAAATACAGTACTCCCTTCTCATCGGTCTGAAAATCTTTTCCTCCCCTCGCGATTTCTTTCTCCTTGAAGGCCTGAAATTCCACACTGTCCTGTTGGGCTACTACAATTTCCTGCTCCAGATCGGGCTTCAGGGAAGTTGCTTACACAGATCTTCCTCTCTTGAACTTCCGCTTCCTGCTCCAGGATTTCCTGCACTGCCGATACCTCCTGCATTCTCAAATGTGCTATCTTCATTTTATGACTCAAAGCGTCAGCTACTACATTCGCTTTGCCAGGGTTATAATTAATGGGACTCCTGTACTCCTCCAGGAACTCCATCCATCTACGCTATCGAAGGTTCAAGTCCTTTTGCGTGAAGATGGACTTCAAACTTTTATGGTCAGTGAAGACTTCGTATTGGGCTCCGTACAGATAATGTCGCCACTTCTTCAAGGCAAATACTATGGCTGCCAGCTCCAAATTATGAGTCGGATAATTAGCTTCATGCGGCTTTAACTTCCTGGATGCATAAGCTATGACCTTCCCATCCCGCATCAACACAGCTCCTAGACCTTCCTTGGATGCGTCCGTACAAAATGCATAGGGCTTGTCAACCTTGGGTAGGCTCAATACGGGTGCTGTAATCAACCTCCTCTTAAGCTTTTAGAAACTCTCCTCATAATTCTCGTTCCAAGCAAAGGTAACATCCATCTTTAATAGTCGCATCATCGGTGAAGCCAGGGTAGAGAAATTTTTAATGAAACACCGATAGTACCCAGCCAACCTAAGGAAACTTCGTATCTCCGTAACGTTCTCCGGTTGTTTCCAATTAGCTACGGCATCCACCTTGGCAGGGTCCACCTTGATCCCATCCTTGGATATCACATGGCCGAGGAAGGATACCGAGCTTAACCAAAATTCACATTTACTGAACTTAGCGAAAAGCTTAAATTCCCTCAGCTTTTCTAGGACCAACCTTAAGTGCTCCGCGTGCTCCTCCGGATTCTTGGAGTAGATTAAGATATCATCGATAAAGATAACCACAAACTTGTCCAAATATGGCTGGAAAACTCAATGCATCAAATTCATGAAAAATGCCAGTGCATTGGTTACACCGAACGGCATTACCACATATTCATAGTAGCCATACCGCGAGTTGAAAGCAGTCTTAGGAATGTCTTCTTCCTTAATCCTCACCTGGTAGTATCCTTATCGCAGGTCCAACTTCAAAAAGCAAGCGGCGCCTTGAAGTTGATCGAACAACTCGTCGATTAAGGGTAGATGGTACTTGTTCTTGATCGTTAAGTTGTTCAGTCCTCGATAATCAATGCATAACCTCAAAGTACCATCTTTCTTCTTGACAAACAACACCGGAGCTCCCCATGGCGACATACTCGGTCGAATGTAGCCTTGCCTCACCAACTCTTCCAATTGCTCCTTTAACTCTTTCAGCTCTGTCGGTGCCATCCGGTAGGGAGTTCTTGACACGGGTTCTGCTCCGGGAATCAGGTCCACGGTAAACCCAACTTCCCGTTCAGGGGGTAGAGAAGTGAGCTCAGCAGGAAAAATGTCTGGAAAGTCTTTTACCACCTCCGTACTCTCCAAGGTACACTAATCCTTGGGTTTGTTCAGAAGATACGCCAAATATCCCGTACATCCTCTTTTGAGCAACTTTCGGGCCTTGGCACCAGCAATCAAGATCTTCAGTTTCTTCGCTCGCTTACCATTAAATTCAATCACATCCCGACCGAGTCTCACAAACTACACTGTCTTGATTTACAGTCCACACGAGCTTCGTGCTTCGACAACCAATCCATACCCAAGACCAGGTCATAATCCTCCATGGGTAGAATTATGAGATCTGCTTCCAAAATCTCCTTCCCTATCGCAACTTCACAGCTTCCCATTTTCCTACCCGCTTCTACCACTTTTCCCTAGGGTGAGCTTACTACTAAGGTATAGGGAAATTCCTTTCCTTCCCATCCCAGATGTGATGCACATACTTTGCTTACGTAAGAGTGTGTGGATCCTGGATCTATCAAAACATTAACAAGACGACCTTGGATAGAAATGTTACCTTCGATCATAACTGCATCCGTTCTGACCTCTTCTTTGTTTAGGGCAAAGACATTGGCCTTCACTTGAGGCTTCTAACCTCCCGTTCCAGCTGTTCCAGTAGCAGCACCTCTATTGACTCCCATTAGATAAGTCGGGGTTGTCTGCCCAATCCTTAAAGGTTTAGGGCAAGCGTTCCTCAGATGTCCTGGGTCTCCACAGTTGAAGCACCTCCTTCCTCCCCCGTTACCCTAGCAATTCCTCTCGATGTAGCCACGCTTCCTACAGAGTCGGCAATTCAAGTTGCTTTGCATCGGTCTGGCCGTAGGCACTCGAGGCTACTTACCCCGATTTCCTCACAGCATAGGGCCCGCATGTCGCTTGTTACCCGAAGGCCTCATTGGTGGACGATTCGGTTAGAAAGGTCTGTTCACCGGTCAATACCGATTCTCATTCTCTGTCTGGGATGCTGCATCCATGGTGGCGATGTACGAGGTTGGCGGCGATGGAGCCAATGCCTTTCTTAAATCTGGCCTCAGGCTTTTCACAAACCGCCGGGTGCGCGTCTGCTCCGTGTCGACCAAGCATTTGCAGTACTTGGACAACTGCATGAATCGAGATGCATACTGAGCAACTGACATGCTTCCCTGCTTGAGAGTTTGGAACTCATCCTCCCTCTTCTTAGCTAGCCATCGAGGAATGTACTCAGCACGGAAAGCTTCAGTAAAGTCGTCCCATGCCCATTCCTGCTCCTCTCTGTCCCAGTCACTCCGTACTCGCTGCCACCATGCCTGTGACGGTCCCCTCAGCCGAAAAGCAGCAAACTTCACCCTTCTCTCTTCCGAGTACTGCAGAGTGGCAAAAATATCCTCCCTCTGTTCAATCCACTGTTCTGCTTTCTCATTCTACTCCACCTCCCCCTAAAATGTGGGAGGTTGGAACTTCAGGAAACGCTCCAGGGCCTCATCCTCTCCCCGCGGTGACTTCTTGGCCACCTTGTCCACTCGCTCCGTTAAATTCTATAGGATCGAAGCCATCTTATCAAAAGCCTGTCCCATGGTCACATCCCGAGACCTCTCTGAAGCTAACTCTTGTTCTCGCTACAAGTGCTCCTCCACATCGGGTGTGGAACGGTGCATCTGCTCAAATTTTAGAGTTGATGATGCACTTTCCTGCACAGTTCTGCTATGAACAATTGTCCTGCGTCTTGGTGCCATCTTTAATCACATTCACCCCAAGTCAGATAGTTACCAAGGGGAAAGAAGTATGCTCAAGTGCATGATCAGTCAATAGTAATGTTATCTACTCACTTTAAAAGAGAATTTGATGATGTTATACAGGGAAAAACCAAGTAATAAATGAAACTCATACTTTTCATATAAACCATGCTTCCGTAAAGAAGGGGTTATCACATACAATACCCTTTTTTTTTCCAATAAAATAGTAAAGCCCTATAAGCAACATGCTTCTTTAAAAAGAACAAATAAACAAAGGAATGCAAATCCCGAAAGAGAAAGAGTAAACGCTGCTAATCTTCTATACTCGACTCTCTCTAATGTCAACAGAGGCATTGGAATCGTCAGAGGCTGGTTCCACAAGCCACCCCACGGAGCTATCGGGTCTCCCTATGTAATCCTTTGAAAAACCAACGCTCTTACTTGGCTGTCCTGACTCACCCTTATGGCCCCTCTTGGCTCTCATGGCCGTCTCGTAGAGCTCACCCAAAGCTAATCTAATCGCACTCCTAGGCGCAGGCCTCTCATTCCTCGAGTCAGATAGATCGAGCAACCCCTCTCTCCTCAACTTTGCATCTATCCCCAGTCCATATCGAAGTCCATGTTGGATTGTATGCCCTCTTAGACTTGGTTTCTGATGTAAAATCGAATATTTTAATGAAAGAATTTATTTTCAGAAATCGTTTGTGAATTTACTTTTTGTTTGTACACGATTTTCGTTTGGAACAGACCCATTGTATTTAAATAAGTAATCCGTGTGAATGGTGGTCTTTCACAGTAAGGTATGGATCACGGGTTATTTAACACATAAACATTTGTTCTTAACCTATTGATGAGACTGGGAACCTCATCATGTTTAGGTTATTATGTTATGAATTCCAAATGGGGAATGGCTTACCTTTAGCCAGTGGGTAGTCCACTCACTTCATGACATAAGCGTATTTCGAATACATAGAACAGGACCTGTAGTAGTGGTTTCTCAAAGTACTATATGGTAGAAACCTAGACTACTACCGCTACAGCGTGGACTAGTACTCTACGACTTGAGTATGAGTTGGTGGTCTGGCGAAGCTGGAAGCATATACTTTGATTTGCTGTAGTTGAGGTTCTATCGTAGGGCCAATATACTTGCATGTTGGGTATGTGTGACTAGTTAGTTAAGACAGACTTATACAAGATAGTTTCTGCACTATATCGCCCATTGTGGTTGTCCGAATGGTCTAAATTATCCAGGGCCCTGGGAAATATGACTTGGATGTTTGCTTTAGGGTAGCTCCCTTGGAAAGCGGAAACACTCCAGGAAGTCGTGGATCATTGGAATAGAAACCTAAGGATGGTAGATGTCATTTAGGGGGGTGTTAGTACACTTCTTCCTCTCTAAATGTACGGCGATGTGTAGAGGGGTATTTTAGTCATTTCACTTATAGGTCGGAGACTTTGCTAATGCAGCATTGTCCTTGGGGTCAATATTTCCTTATGGTGATATTAGAAAATATTTAAAATGCAAAATACAGCTATTTATATAGTAGGGGTATTTTGGTCATTTTAGCAGCCAAGGCAATGTGTCTTTTTGGTCCTCGGAATAGCCCGTAAGTCCTAACTACTTTGGGGTTGAGGAATTGGTCTCAGTTGAAGAGGATTTTATTTTATTTTATTTTATTTTATTTTATTTTATTTTATTCAGGAAGTCTAATTTATTATTGGACTGGAATAAAATAAATAAATAAATAAAATAGGAGTTGAGAGAAATTAATTATCTAGTTTAATTGGTTAATTAATTATTCAGGGCCTAGGTCCAGTATGAATAATTAAGAAATTAACCTAGGCTTAAACTAGGGGAAATAATTAATGTTTAAATTATTTATTGGGTTATTTATATAGGCCCAAGAGATAAATAATTAAATATTAGTTATTTTGGTTCATTTGGGCTTCTTAATTATTTATTGGGTTGTTTATATAAGCCCAGAAAATAAATAATTAATGTTTATTATTTTGGGCCTTTTGGGTCCAAGGAAAATAATAAATATTTTTCTGACCCAATAGCTTGGACCTTAAGGTTTTTCCAGATACGGTTAAGAGGAGTTTAGGGTTAGGCCAAACAGATGCTCAGGATAACATCCGGGTGTTTGAAATATGATATCCCGGGGATATATTTATCAGATAATTAGAGACCTGTTTTTGGCTAACCAATAAACTAGTGAACCCTAATTTTCCAAGACTATACAGTGAGTCTCACGTCTCTCTCTCTGGTCTCTCACGTTTTCCTTTCTTCTGGTTTTCTCCTTGGACTTTGCTAACCAATAGCAAGAGAACCAAGGAGATTTGAGACCATTCTTCTTCTCTGTTGTGTTCACCAACTAGAGGTTAGGCTGAGGAATATCCCGAGAGCTGGAGAGCTAAGCGTTAATGCAAACAAGGCGAAGAAGAAGGCTAGCGGGTGTTCAACCGGAAGCTCCTTCAAGTGTGCAAAGTGAGGCGATTCCAGCCGTTCAATCTGTTCCTACGCAACCTAGGAGGGTTAAGGAACGCAAAGGTATAATCTTCACGCTTTCGCATAGCCTTTAAGGCTCGTGTTTTATTTTTCTCCAATTTTTTTTACGTACAGAGCATGCTCCCCTGTTTTTCGTTTTCCCTCAGTCCACACCCCTTAGGACCTTCTTCTAACTTCCTCTTCCCCTTATCTTCCATTCCTAGAACAGACTACCTAAGTTCCCTCTCTCCCGGGGTAACTCCATCCTTCGGCCTATATCCCTCACCACTAGACTCCTTAAGATCATAGCAAGTAGAAATCCTATCAAATTCACCTATTTGCAGGGGTCCGGGGAACCTCCATCACCTCCTTATCCTCTTCCTCTATCCCAACCATCTCTCATTCACTCTCATCGTCTCTCTCATTCCCAAGCTCATCTGCCTCCTCCTCACTCAACTCAGCCATCTCCTCATCCTCCTCACCCCCACTAGCAAGCTCAACTACCTCCCCCTCATCATCCCCCTCATACTCTCCTAGGCTCCCATCAACCTCCATCTCTGCCTCAACCACCGGGTCGTCTAGCATAGGCGGCTCCTGCTCTATCCCTGAATCAGACGAGGGTGGATCTGCTACGGATAGTAGGGTAGGTGGATTCCCGCAGCCAGCGGGCCAGTCTCTGACAGTCGATACAACTATTTTGACCATCCTATAAACAAAAGGCAAAAATTAGCACCAAATCAAAATACTTAAGAAAATAAAATCCAGTAAATCAAATAATTACCTAAACATAGGCTCTGATACCACTTGTAACACCCCACTACTACGTACCCTAAAAGGGTAGGGATGTCGCCCCGTCTCGAAGGACAATGGGTCTTTAAAACGAGGTATAAAAATGTAAAGACAACCAAAGAAATCAAACTTAGATAAATAACGGAAAACTCTTATTACATCAGCTCAAACACGAGCAAAACTAAACAAAACAAATATCCAATCATAAACTTGAACCAACAATTGTCTCCTAGAACACAATGGAAAAAAACAACAAAAGCTTCAACTACAACATGCCCCGCTCGCTCAGCATAATCTATTTCCTGAAAACATGATATAAAATAGCGTGAAATTAAATCTCAGTAAGTTATGTGTGTGCACATGGTACTTTGAATAGTTCGTGTATGCATAGTGAAAAACATTTGCAGAAATATTCGGCAAGTCATAAATAATTTTATCTTTGCAAGGAGTGGATTTTTCTCGTTGTCACACTTTATACAAGATAAATCATCCACTCGAATAAATAGTCGTGTCACCACACGTTGGGCTCCATGAGGACAAGGCAACACACTTTATGCACCTTGTCTGGACTAGATTATCACACGTTAGGCATTCTGATCAAGGTGAGTATACAGTCCACCGAGTGAGATACTCCTCCTTCTCTACACCTAACAAAACCATCCGGGTGTCCATGCCAGGAAAATAAATAATACCTTACCAGGTACAAATGCTAGCTCAGACCAACCTGACCAACCAACACTGTCGCCTTTTCAAGCTGAACTTATCTTCTGGAGGTGGCTTCCTGCCAGAAGACTTACTCAAGCCCTCCAAGACTAGTATTGTTAGCCTACCTTTATTGAGTACTCAACGAACATATCCGTCAATTCCTGATTCAAAATATTTCCGTAACTTGGCTTTGTAAAACGTGGCTTTCTTTAGAAGAGTTTTCTAAAAATTTAGGAGAAAGAATAGTGTTCTGGATAAAATCGTTAGTTTGACAAAACCGGTAAAAGAGTAAATATCCATGTTTACAACCCAAGCAAACATAGTTTAACAATAGCTTCACAAAGCTTTACCACATAGACCTGCCAACACAACATTTAACAAAAGAGTTTATGCAGGGACTTACTTGTTATGCCTCAGATAAACAAGATAAAATCATAGCTTACTTCCTTCAAATACCCTCCTGATCTAGAATCACATAATATCAGTATCAGGGTCACAATCGATTCAAACTTGCATTAAACTCATTCATTCCCATAACAATTCACAATCCATTATCTACCTCCAAATAAAGTATCTACTTCTCAAAGTTCATACCCTATGACCCTACATCCATCAAAGACATGATTAATATATCAAAAAGGTCTTGACTTGACAATCACAATTCACATCCGTCATTATCACAATAAAACATGGCATTACTATCCATCGAATATGCTTAATTAATTACTCGACTCAAAATATTAATCTATCCCCACCAAGGACATATATCATGCCATCATACTTCCATAAACCTCATCAATCTCATTAGACCTTAACTTCGACATCAAGGGTAAGAATTTCCTTACCTTGAAACAACTGGGTTATCAAGATCTCAATGCTCCTATGGTGATCGTCCCGAGTTCGTTTGAGAAAAAGAGAAAAGCTATCTTATTTACTTCCTTTTGTCCAAAGGTAGCTAAAGATGATGAAATCAGCCTCTATGTTGCGTGGTTTAAGGGAAGAAAAAGAGAAGAATTAATGGAAGAAAGGAATCAAGAGGTTGTGATGATTTTTGCTTACCTTAGGGTGGTTTTTTTTTTTTTTTTTTTTTTGCTAGGAATTGCTCTTGGGATTTTCGAAAATTGCACAAGAGTTCTTACTAGAATTTTCGTGTAGGTAGGAGGGAGTGGTCGGCTACTGTGATTTAGGGTTGGAGAAGTTTGATTTAGGGTTAGATGGTGGTGCTAAGAATGACTCCTAATGGCTTTAGGTTTCTTGTACAGCAAGGGAAAAAATTGCAGCTTGCTATACCCCTTTTTGCTGTTGAAATTGGGAAGGTTTAAGAGGAGAAAATAATCTGAAATTGTTCTCTTATGCTGGCCGAAATATTGCTCAAGAAAAGGGCTATGTGTGTTCAGGTCTTTTTGCCTAATCAAGGAAGAGTTTGTGCAGCTTTGGTATCTAGAAATTCTGCACGAAATCTGTGAGCAAAAAGCAGAATTTTCTGGATTGTTTTCGGCTTTTATTCTGCCCGCAAATTAGAGGGAAAAAATAAGAGTTTCAGGTGCTGTGGTTTGGCTTAATCAACAAGGAGTTTTGGTATGTTTTGGAGTGCAGAATTTTCGTGCATTGCATTAAGCAAAGCTGGCCAAAATTTCTGGAATTTTTTGTGGATAAAATCTGATTTTGTGTCGCTAAGGTAATCTGATTTGGTGAGGAGTATTCTAGGTGATTTGAGCTAAGGTTTTAAGAGTTTGATTGCACTTAGAAGTGCAAGAATTTCGTGCAACTTGTGTATGCACAAGGCTGCCGAAATTCTGCAAGAAAAAGATAGAGTAAAACCTAGTTGATTTAGGATTGAAATAAAATCTGATTTGCTAAAGGATTTAGGATAAGATTTCCTAGTATTGAAAGAGTTTGTTTTGAGCTAAAACACCTTCAAAGATGGTGGCACTAAGCTGGAAAATTTTTCAGATTTTTAGTTAGGGTTTTATGTTCAAAATCAACAAGGTATCTAACTAGAAAAATAGCAATTTAGTTCCAACTATCAATTACAAAATCTGATACATTAAAACCAAGTTGGAATCTAATTATTCTAACTAGGATTTTCGAAAATCAAAGAATAAAAGCTGGAAATAAAATTAAACTTTATCCTCATAAAAAAAAAAAAAAAAACCTTGAATTTAGGAAGTAAATATGGAGACTTATCTCCTTAGATGATGGCGTTGAAATTCACTAGGATGGCTAGGGTTTTTCGGCCAAAGCATGAAGAAATCTAGAGAAAAGAATTCAAAAAGAAAAGTAAGATTTGCAAGAGATAAGATTCGAACTCGAGTCACTAAGGAAAACCACCAAACTTAACCGCTATTCCAAATCAACTCCGATAATAATATTTCTCTAGGAAATTCTTTCCATCCTAATTCTCATCCCTCCATCTCCTCTACTAAACTTCACTTAAAACAACTCTCAAGTAATGCAACAACACATTTAAATAATTTTATGCAAGCACAACCTTGAAAATCTCATGTACCCATGCAAGAATAATTTGAAGATATCACATGAAATGCGAGATGCTATGCAATGTATGACTTTTTCCCCATTGGTCAAAGGTGGTTTTGGGCGGGGTATTACACCAGGTCTTTCTTTTTCTTAGATATTTTTCCTTCCTTGCTTTTGCAACCGGACAGTCTACAACGAAGTAATCGGTGCTCTTACATTCAAAGCATTGAGGTTTGAAGCTGGAGGTTTGTCCTTTCTTTCTTATAAGCTTCCTTCCTCGTTTGTAATTTCCTTTATTGAACATTCTTTTGAATTTCTTTGCTATCATTGTCAAGTCATCATTGTCCATTTCCATGCCTTCACTGCTTTCCGAAAGTGCTTTTTTCTCCATCTTCATTTTCAACCTTAAGCGCAATCCCTCTTCTACCTCTATCATGATCATCAGATTCATGAAATCTTTTAAGCTTCATCTCATGAGTTAAAAGAGATCCGATGAACTCTTCAATGGGAAAGGATTTTAAATCATTGGATTCTTCTATAACAAGAGTTTTAGGCTGCCAGCTTTTTGGTAAAGCATCAAGAATTTTCTGGTTTTGTTCCCTAAGGGAATATACCTTTCCGTAAGCTTTCAGACCATTTGAGATATTAGTAAATTTTGTGAACATGTCAGTGATACTTTCATTTGGCCTCATAGTAAATAATTCATAATCATGAATAAGAAGCACTAGTTTTGATTCTTTGACTTGGTTAGTCCCCTCCTGGGTGACTTCAAGCAATCTCCACATATCATGGGCTGAATCACAACCACTAACAGGGTTGTATTCAGTTGCATCTAGTGCACAACACAAAAAGTTCATAGCTTGAAAATTTAGAGTCATTTTCACATTGTCTTCCACACTATACTCATCATTCTGTTTGGGTATTTTTACGCCATCAATCATCTTTGATGGAATAAAAGGATCATTCTCTATTAAACTCCATAACTCGGAGTTAATAGAACACATAAATTTTCATTCTATTTTTTCGAAAATGATAGTTGCTTCCATTAAACAAATGAGGACGATTTGTTGAAAACCCTTCAACCTATAGAAGAGAGGATGAGCTTGCCATTAAGATCTTTTCTACATGGTTGTTAAACCAAGAGTATGTAGACCTCACTCTGATACCAAATGAAAAATCTTAGAAGGGGGTGAATAAGATTTTTGGCAAGCAAAAATAATTTTTTTGAATTGTCTAAAATGCTGAACAAGGATGATCACCAAGATGCTTGGACTGACTTTATAGATGCATAGAAAGCTATCAAAGCACTCGTAGATGTATATATCTAGATTTAAACAGTGAAAGAACATCAAAAATTGTACATGAACAACAGAATAAAATGAGACAAGAGATGTATAGCGGTTTGATCAACAATGACCTACGTCCACTACCTTAAGCCACACACTTAAGGATTTTCAATCCTATTTCATTAACCTCACTTAATGAACTGTTTCACATACAAAAGAGGATCACCACACTAGGTTTTCCACAACCTCTCAGTTACGCAAACACATCAAGGATCACCTCACTAGGTTTTACTCTACAACCTTGATACAACCACAAAACAAGGATCACCCTAATGGGCTTTACACCACAACCTTTAACATACATCAACACAAGGCTCACCCATATGGGTTTTACACCACAACCTTGCAATACAATTGAGATTAGAATATCAATAAAATAGTAAGAAGCTCACTTACTTGAGCAGATGTTCTCTCAGATACAAGGCACAAATACTTTTATTTTTAATACACAATGAACTCACTTCAAAGCTAGATAAAAGGAGATTTTTGAAAATATTGAGCAATAATATTTCTAAGATAGATGTTTCAAAAATCATGTGTCTAATCTTGCTTTAAGGGCTATTTATAGAACTAAAAAGTGGAGTGCCAACAGTCATAAAAAAACGGCTATAAATTTTTTTGTTTAAACTCATCTGAGTTTTGGACTTGAGTTTTGGAGGAAGATGCATCCAAAAGATAAGTCCAAAATGGCACATTCCTGACAGAAATTTTTCAACCCAGTTTATAGGATTTTTAATGAACCTTTTGGACTTAAACTATTGCATCCAAAATTCTGTGAATTTCAAAAACTTTGAAAACATCTCCTTTGAAGCTTCAAGGTAAATTCAAATGAATCAAAAGATAAGAAGACATAGGAATTAATAAATATACCTTAATAATACTTCCTAGTCTATCATTCTTCATAAAGAGCTTCCTTGATATATAACTCCTCATTCTTTAATTTTCTCATTTTGATCTTCTAATCTTGAAATCAGCGATGAAGGAGTTGCCAACAATTCTTATCTGAAGACTTTGAAGAATAAAGGTCAAACATGTCCTACCATAATAAATTGACAAGATAGTCCATATCAACGTTTGTCATAAATCAAAACATAGAAGAAAACCCTTAGGGCTAACATATTTCATAGGAACCATCGAGATAGGTAAAATCATTTCAAAGGTATTTAATTAATGGTTACTGATTTTACACGAGTGAGCATGCTAAAGGTAGGAAAAGTGTTAATTACGGAGTTTGCGTTAAAGGTAGCGAGAATGAGCATAGTGGCATTGACGATTATGGGGTATTAAAGGATCTTATTGAAGTTTAATTTCCTAGTCAACCGATACAGAAAGTTGTGCTTTTTAAGTGTGATTGTTTGACCCTACACCAAATCGGGCATGAGAGTACACCCTCAATATAAGTTGGTAGATATTAACCATAAGAGGAGTTACCCTAAATATAATCTTTTTATATTAAACCAGTAAGCACATCAAGTATACTTTGCTCCATATCTATGAACTAAAATACCAAAATCCAACTAGATGGCAGTCTGCAAAATAAAAGCTCGGCCTGTGATTGATGCACCTATTGTTAACAGGGCTTACCAAGAAGAAATTGATAACAATACTACAATGAGTATATCTTTGGTAGTTGATCTTGGTCCATTAACACATGGAGAAGGCATATATGAGTTATTGGATGTTCAAGAGAAGGCATTAGATTGGGATCAAGATTCAAACCATAATTAAGATAACGATTAAGGTGATTGGGAAATAGATTCCAAGATAAAAGTTGATTTTGAGGAATACACTTCAGAAGATTACTCAAGAGAATAGTACAGCTTGGCTGAGATCATTTTGTGTTTATTTGTTTTTCATCATTCTATCTAGATATCAGGCTTCAAAGAACCAGCTGAAAATTTTCTTTTATGTTTATATGTGAGAATATGTGACAAATTTCTTTTCTTCCTTCAATTTTTTTTAACTATTTTTTCCCCTCTTAAATATGTTTACTGGAGAGCAGCTACCTTCTGATGACTCACAATATACTCAGACATGGGACAGTACGCCATCACCTGCGCATGCTTCTCTGATACTAGCCCCTGATCAGCATTTGAGAGATGCACTACCAGGACAAGAAAGGGCTTCCTCCGCAATTCTATCATCTGTAGCCTCGCATCAACCTAGATCTCAGGCACAAGATCCCCAACCATTAGAAGATCCCCAACCATTGATTATGTTACAAGCAGATAGGTGCGTTTAAAATTTATAAGATGTGTATTAAATTAATGTATAGTATATTTTGTACAGTTTTAGCACATATTCATGCATATTATTTTTTTATGTCTATCTTTTTAATTTAATAATATTTGATTTCTATGTTTGATAATTTTCTTAATTTCTATGTTAAAATTTGTTGTTTTGCATTATTTTATAACATATTAATGTATTTTATTAGATCATTTTATTTAAAAAACAAAAAGAATTGCTGGTTCCCATAAATGTGTATAAGAGATCATGTCTATATTTCAGAGATACTTTGATGGGCCTTACGTAACATTTGCAGATGTCTCTATAAACATGATAAACATCTGGTTTGAGAAGTTTTGAGTAAGTTACTAATTATTGTATAAATAAATAGAATTTATTCATTTTGTCCTTCATATATATATATATATATATATATATATATATATATATATAATCATTTTATTATATACTAACAACTTGAAAATTTTAAAATTTTTTGCAAAAGCTATTTCTTTGGGCTTATGATCATAGTGCTTAGTTCAGTCCAATTGGGAGCATAAATGTAGGACTCGCTTTTCAGACACTTTATCAAATGACCGGAAGGCTACCCTGGCTAGTTAGTCCCCCTCTTGGATCGACCCTCGGCATTAGGAGGAGATGAAGCAATGTTAGAGAACAAAGGAGTTTCAGGGGATCTCTACCACTGCCCAGAGGAATAGGGGTCAAGCCGCCTCTACTCATACTGGAGGGTCGGTCTCGTTCACAGTTCATAAGGGCCGTATGATAATTTTCTTCAATTGTTCGCATATTTTGTACTTCTACTTCATGTAAACTATTTTCAGTCAATATTTTTGTAGGTTATTATTGTAATTGCAGCAACAAAAGATAGGCAGAGACTTCAACCAACTTAAGTAGTACAAGAGGCTGCATGTGTATCAGAGTGGGGATAGGCAAGGATAGTATGTCAACGAGCACTCTTATAAGACAGTGGTAATGATTTATAGATTCTTAATTAGAAAATACTTTCTGGTTGCTTTCATTTTACTTAGTAAAATATTAAATTTAAAATCAATTTCAAGAGGACGTGACGACTGTCAAGGAGCACCTTATTTAGGATTCTTCCATTAGATCTACTAGTATTACCTCTTCTGCCCTTCCTGATGAGAGGACTTTATTTATCAAGGCAGCAGATGGCTTCAATTGAGAACGCATGTTTGGATTGGGCTTGGAGGCGACACAAGCCAGGCAACAGCTCCAACAGAGTTCCTTACCATCCACAAAATCCTCTACGCCCACTGACATACAACAAATGGTTAAGATAAGGCTTTAGTAGAGGATGCACATAGTTAGGAAGGAGCTTAAGAGGGATTTCGATAGTAGAGAGAATCGATTACGAGATAAGTTTATCCAATAAGATAAGGGGATTACCAATTGGATGGCAATAACATCAAAGAAGTTTGGATTACCCCCACCATAGTTGCCATAGATTCAGTTAGATGACGAGGAGGATGAGACTAGGGGTAGCTTTATTTTGCCTCTAGTTCCTCATCCTTCAATGCATTCTCATCCTCATTCTCCATTCCCACCTCCTTTAGCTGGCACCACTACTCCATAGTGATTTAATTTTATCGTAGATGTTATCATGTATGTTCTATTTACATTACATTAGACTTTTTTAGTTATAAATATATTTTATATTATTGAGATGGTTATTTTCTTTTTCAATTTAATGGAATCGGTTTATATATTATCGGTGTTAAATTTTGTGCGGTATATTGTTTGGATATGGTATATGGTGCAGGTGGTTTTGAAATAAGTACAAAATGTACTTGGCAGGGGAAAAATAGCTATAGATTAGCTAGGGAAAAGTGTTGCAAAATTTGCTACTGCTTAGCGACAACAAGGTGATTCCTAGCAAATTGCTAGGATTTTACTACCGCAAGAAATTAAGTTTTAATAAAATAGATATTTGAAAACAGAGAGTTGTCACTAAACCTTAGCAAACTTCTTGATCAAGCATCAAAGAAATCCAACAACAGCAAACACCATCAAAAAGAGTAGGCAAGACTAAACAGTAGGCAAGTACCTGTACATTCGTAGTTGACGCATATGTTAGATGCTTATTCATTAATTTGAAAATGTGTTTGATCAATGTGATCCTTTTCTAAAATATACAGTGCTGACATTTCCTTCATCTAGTTGTGAGCATCCTTTTATCTACTTTTGATCAATTACTGAATATACTTATTTAGCGTTTTGCTATGGCCAGGTCACTGCTGCTGCTGGCCCCTCACAAAATTGTGAGGGTTTTGCTACAACCACATTAGGGTCGTTGTTAAACCATTGCAAAATTTGATAGAGTTTTGTTACAGTCAGAAATGCAATTTGAGTAAAATAGGTATTAAAAAGTTATGGTTGTCACTAATCTCTCGCAAACATTGTTAGGGTTTTGCTACGATTAGGAAATTAATTTCTTTTAAAAAAATATTGCAAAAAAAAGTTGCCATTGCTAAACTCTTGCTAACTTTGCTAGGTTTTGCTATGGCTAGGAAATTAATTTCTTAAAAATAGATATTGCGAATATAAGTGGCCGTCACTAAATCCTCACGAAATTTGCTAGGTTGGTACAACTAGAAAATTAATTTCTTTAAAAATAGATATTGCAAAAATATGGCGTTGTCACTAAATCTCAATACATTTGTTAGGGTTTCGCTATGACATGAAGTAATTTATTTTTAAAAATCCATATTAAGAAAATATTTAGCCATTGCCAAACCTCGCTAATCCATAGCAAATTTAACCAATGTAACTTTGTTGATTTCTTTTTAGTCTAACAAATGCTCTAGCAAAATTTTTATTTAGCGTGGAAGAATTCAACTACGGTGCTTGCCGTCGTTATTCAACATTAGCGATGGCATAACGAGGGCATTTGCCCTCACTAATACTTTGTGTTCTTGTAGTGTATAAACTAACATGTTTGCTCAAGTCAAATAGTTAATTACATTATTACATTTAATAATAATAAACTTTTTAGTTATTATTCTTTACATCATTGTTCAAGACAAGTTATTTCCGTAAGTTTCTCTTCATATATATTACGTTATCTCCATAGCATATAGTATGACACTTACTATTTTTATTCTCACTAATATCTTTATAGTATCAATGGAAAATAGACATGATGCTAAATCAGATTAGTAATATCCGGTAATAATTCATTGATTAGAAATTTTAAATATTAGTTATATTTTTAATCCCATTAAATATATAGTAAAGTATACATATATAAATAATTATTGATATAATCCAAACAAAGTAATTTTCTAAATTATTATCTAATATTATGTAGAAATAATATAATAATTTAGAGAATACATCTAAAACTTTAGATATTAAAGATTGTGCTTCTTTTAGTTTTGAACTATATTGTGAACCTAAGCAGTAAAACCAGTGCGGCATCCTTTCTCTCCCTACCTTCTTTTCCCCTTTATCTCTCATTTTTCATCTACAGTTTCAAAGTGTTGCATCCTTTTCAGCAAGATCTCTGGTAGAGTAGGGAGATCGGGCCAGATTATTTCCATGTTCGTAACTATTGTAATTAGATTTTGCTTTCTCGCCTTTTCTTTTGTACACAAACCATAATAATCTTCTTTCTCAACATTTTTTAACAAGATTGCGAATTACCAGTGATAACTCGTACCAATCTTCTTAAATCAACTTATGATCTCCCTTTTTTCTTTGAAAGTCTTATCTAATTGGATTTGATCTAGGCCCTTCTTCAGTCTTGTAATTTACAAGACTGTTGATACACTTATGATTTTTTAAATCATTATTCAAAGAACAAGAAAGAGTTGGATCTCTCTAGTAAGAACTTGTTTGATAATCCAATTCAACACTTAAAATATTTATTATGTGTGTTTGATAACTGTTAATATTAAATATTTAATTAATTAAATATGTTTGATAATAAATTTTTATTATCACTTAATTGATTAAGACGTACTAAAATTTCGTTATAAATTTTAAGTGAATTAAAAAAAATTACTTAAGTTTAAAGTCTGAATATATTAAATACCCATTTAATTATTAATATTCCTTTATATTTAATTTATATTGTAATAAAATACAATATAATAATAAATTATAATTAATTTAAACTTCAAATTCAAATTCAATTTTCAAAATTCAATACTTAAATATTTAGATTTCAATTTTATTAAACGAGCCCTAAATTCATATATGGGTCAATGTTGCACAGGAGACTATTTGATGTTTATTTAGTTTTCTTTATGCTTTACTTAATTAGCTTATTTGGAGTTTGGTATTTTTTTTTTTTCAATAATTTTTATCTTCCTTGTTTTGAGAATTTGTCACTTCCTCAATCACTTTCCTTTCTTATATTGGAAGAGAAATTTAAGGATTACTATGGTCGTAATTAGCTTAGAATTCATTTGATAAATTTGAAATATGAATATTGAAGTCTGATAAGTACTGAATTCTGAAAATTGAAGTCTAAGACTGAATTTGCAATCTAAAGTTTAAATAAATTATAATTCATTTCTATATTATATTTTATTGTAATTTAGATTAAATATAAATGGCTATTAATAATTAAATGAATATCTAACATATTTTGACTTCAGACTTAAGTAATTTTTAATTTACTTAAAATTTATAAAATAATTTCGGTACGTCTTAATCAATTAAATGATAACAAAAATCTGTTATCAAAACACTTAATATTGTCGTTATCAAATACATTTAATAAAATAAGTATTTAATTTATTTAGTTTTAAGTGCTGAATTGGATTATCAAATAGGCTAGTTTGATAAAATTGAAATAGGAAGACTAAAGTCTGAATATTTAAGTACTGAATTCTGAAAACTGAAGTCTGAAAACTAATCTGAAATTTGAAGTTTAAATTAGTTATAATTCATTTTACACAAAATTTTATTACAATTTAGATTAAATATAAAAGAATATTAATAATTAGATAAGTATTTAACATATTTAGATTTTAAACTTAGGTAACTTTCAATTCACTTAAAATTTATAACAAAATTTTAATACGTCTTAATCAATTAAGTGATAAAAAATCTGTTATCAAACACATTTAATAATTAAGCACTTAATATTAGTCGTTATCAAACGTATTTAATAAAACAAGTACTTAATTTATTCAGTTTTAAATGTTCAATTAAGTTATCAAATAGGCTCTTTGTGATGTTCTTATAAACGGATAATATCTTATTTAAAAAAGAAAAAAAAAATACTATTATGAACCCATGGTTTTATTTGTAATGATTAGAATACAACTTTTCATTTTTTTTCAAAACAAAGAATACAACTTTTCATAATTGAAGCATTCTATATTTATTTAAAAGTCAATCTACAAACTTTAATTTTCAAAATTAAATATTTAAATATTTATACTTTAATTTTTAAACTTTAACTTTATCAAATAGGCTTGATGTTGTATCCTAAGTTGGCTAGTTTTCTTTTTAAGACATTTAAACATCTTTAGTTATTGGACATAGACATTTAGCTACCTTTTGGTTGACAGTTACTCCAGAGTAGGTTCGGGTGGAAAGTTGTTTACAACTCTTGGCAATCAAACCAAGCCCTTCTACGGGTACCTCCCCGCAGGCCCTTTGTATAGGGATAGAACCCATGTTACGGTTCAATGCAATTAATTGCTTACTTTAAAAAAAAAAAAATTACATAAGCTTCCCTCTAAAGGTTTCTCCAAAGGTATTCTTAATTCTTCTGAGAAAAAAAATATAAATTGAATTAAGAACTTATTGTTGAAGAGCTACTTTCTTGTCATTCCAATTGTCTCTCTCTCTCTCTCTCTCTCTCTCTCTCTCTCCCCCCTTTTGCCTCTATTTATCAGCATTGATATCTTGAGTTTGTAACATCTTTTTTGCCCTAATTTAAATGCGCACTGACACTAGTGTATCTAGAAAGGGCAAAGCCATTTCAGAAAAGAAAAAGAAGGGAAGGGACACACCCAAGCTCTTTTGACCATATGGTCCAACTCATGCTTAATTAGCAGTTGGACAAAGGCATCAGTTTTTCTTCTGCTTTTCCTTTTCCTCAAGTGTGAGGAAAGCATTTTTCCTCGGATTTATTTATTGCTTAGATTTAATTGAAACTTTTCTTACTATCTCCTTACTTTCTTTTGCTTAAATATTTTCCTTGATCTCCAATCAAGTTCTAGAGAACCACTTCCCTTTTCCTGAGCACAATCTTTGAACCAAATAGAACCTCAGCGTATGTTTGGATTGAAAGATTGAGAGAAGAAAAGAAAAAAGAAATAAATGTTAGATATTTAGCATATTCCTTTTTATAAAACGAAAGGAAGGAAAGAGAGAAGAGTGGAATGATTAAATTTAATTAAAAATATCTAACTTAGCCTCTATGCAAAAGTAAACAAATACAAAATAAAAAGAATATCTTTAATGAAGATTTTTGTACTAACTAGAATATTCATATTGAAGATATAAACATAAATGTAAATTAATACTTATATCATCTCTCAATTTCCTTTTGTCAACTGTCTAAATATAATAAATGGAAAATTCTTACATTTACCCGGTGCTTTAGGTACTTGTACCACATGCGTTGAGAGTTGTATAGCAAATGTTATGTATAATTTTACCTACACATGATACAAGTATCGAAAATACCAGGTGCACGTAAAAATTTCTCATAATAAATACCGAATCCTATTCTTCTCTTTCCTCTCCCATTTTCCCGCTTTAATTACTCTCATTTTCACTTTTGTTCTTTCCATGAGTCTAAATATAGTCTTAGGGCCAATTTTAATTTGATCCTCTAATAGCGATGGTAAATTTCCCTACTTAAATTAGGAATTCAGGTCACCCTAACTTTGTTGAGCTAGGGATTTTCTAGTTTAGGCCGGGATGAAGACGGAACTAAACCTTGTCTCTTGATTTGTCAAGTAGAGGCGGGTCAAAGATGGGATTTCTATTGTCCTGTTTCGTCTCAGCCCATCCCATCTCATTCCGTGTGTATATAATTAATTATTAATATATTAGATTGATACCCGTGCGTTGCACGGAATAGTTTCAATAATTTTTTTATACTTCTTATTCTCTTAATTTTATTAATTGGTTTTGTCAATACAACAATTGGATAACGGTATGCAACAAAATGCCACTGCATTTTGTTTTTTTTTTTTTTTTTAACAGTAGAATATTGAAGAAGCAATCCTGTAATCTTCTCTTTTGAAATTTAAAATAAAATTGTGTACCTCTTAATTTACTTTATTTAGAGGTTGAGAATTAATATGTAATTATGTGCAATAAAAAATAGGAAAATAGAAGCATAAGAAATATGACTATATGCATTAGCAATCAAAGCACAAACATTGTTGCTGATTGCTTCATTTTCAAGGCTGACTTTGAGTGTAACAAAACTGAGAGGAAACTAATTAACAGAAACAGCAAGAAATCCTTTCATATGAAATAGTACAAACCACACTAATTAAGTAGAAACACACATTACACAGCAAGCAGAAAGAAATTCTGGAGCTGATTAGAAGGCTCAAATGCCACAAAACAATAGGTCAAATATATTCATCCTATCCACAGTGCATTCCTCCTTAGTCTTGCTTCATCTGTTCAATACGCGCTTTGAGTCCTATCGCTGCACTATCTGTGAAATTCCACAAGGAAGACTTCGAAAAAGTGTCATCAACAGAACAACCTCTACTGCATTTTATAATCTAGTGAGGCATAGGAAGTTTGTGTGATTAGCAGAAAATTGCTAGCCTAAAGTTGAAAAAAATCAGTGAATGCTTCATGCTTCTACAATGTTTTAAGACTTGGATTTTAAGGAGAATGAACCTGCACATAAAGAAAAGAAAAGAAAGGATGAAAGGCAACCGTGCTTGAAGTTCTTATATTGCATGCCTACAAAACTAAAGTGTGCGCATAATAACATCATAAGAGATGGCAACAATGCTTGAAGTTAAAACATTCATGTTCCACTTTCATAATCTCGCAATATTTACCAGAAGCGTGTCCAACCAGGAAGCAATTATCGGGGTCTTAAGCATGGCAAAACCATTGGTTTAACTATACATCAATTTTGTTGTCTTCCAATTCCCTTTGCTGATTGAGCTAATTTCATGCCCTGAACTTTTTCCAGTTCCAACAGCAATAGTTGAAAATTTTGCCTAGCTAGGGAACAAAGGCATTAGAGCAGGTAAACGAAAGCTTCCCTCTATTTTCCTAATCTAATCATTCATGTAGTATCTACAATTGAACATCATATATCCACAAGAAGAAATGTTGCCGCCAGCGAAGAAGCCATATATGAGGCCGATTCTGCAATACAAACTTATTTTGGCTTTCCTGTCCTCCCAGTTAAACATCATATATCTTTCTACAGTTGGTTTAATATACAAATCATATGTATCATTTGAGGGGAAAGCATAAAATTAGGAAAAAGGACACCCAAAGCTCTCCAAGCAGTATGCAAAATTAAAGCCAATAAGTGAAGAGAAAATGTAAAGAAAGAAGGAAAAAGGAGAAGTTCAGTCAGGGCTCTTACAAGCACATATCAACAAAGAGAACTCACCTTTCTCTTGTTCCTTTTGCTCCAGAATCTTCTCTTCCAACCATAATCGGCTATCAAGCGCACTTCTTGTCCTAAACATGAAGAACACATATGAAGATGTTGGATTGAAGAACCAACCATGGACATCCCACATCATATCCACCAGCAACCCATCCACAAAAATTGTCTGATTGCCTCTAAAATTCCATTGTAACCTCTTTACCTAAATCACATTCTTCTTGTCAATGGAAACAAACAATATTGAATTCTTTGATCCAGTATCGTCAACGCATTTGATAACGATGTCATGACAAGTTCCTTCGTTTGAGAATTGAGCCTTTTGTTGAATAAAGGGCATTGCCAAAGAAATGTTCGCTGCGAGAAAGCAATGAATATTTCGAGAATTGAACTTTAGACATGTGTTTCTTTAGGTCTGATTCTTCTTCCAAGTCTCCAAGGAGAAGACTTAGTTCTAAATTGATCAAAACCGTAACATAGAAACTTCCAATTGGCTCCGGGCCAGCAATAATGCTCCACACACCATCACTGTCTTCTTCAATCTCAGAGGCACTTGAACTATCAATTGATAATTGTAGTGGAGGGTCCTGCCACATAAAGAGAATTTTTCAATGAAAATAAATGAATATGCAAATAAGAGAAAACTTAGTCTCTATATAAGCAGAGAGAGCTGATCCCAGATAATACAGGATCAGCTTAGATAAATAAATATGCAAAAAGTTTGGTATATTCAAACCTTGGCATAGTGGTCTTCCATAGGTAAAGTTAGAGGTAACACTTCTGCATGATGAACATATACCTAAAATCCATGGTTATCTCCAATAATGTAAGGCAAAAATTTTCTTTTCATGCCATCAGATTGCAAATCATTCTTGGGAGAGGAAGTTAGAGATTTCTTTCCAATATTAATAATTCTTATGTATCATTGATAAAATAAATAAATAAAAAGTTCTGCAATTTTTATTCTTAGTGTTTAACTTGGGTATTAATTTTGAACTCGAGTTTCACTTCTCTTTTGGGAGGATCCAATTCCAAATAATAGAATGGCTCAGTAGACTCTTCCCTAAACATAACTGAGGATATTTAGTTCCAGCATAAAACCAGAAAACAAAGATATTCTTCTTATGCATGTTGCAATTTACAATTTCAACATTCACCCTACAATGGAGAATTGTCACTCATAGCTGCCAAGACATCAAAAGCTAAAAATCCTAAGAAGTAGTTATTGGGGCAAAAACACAGACAACTAATATCACTGTAATAGTACGTTTATATTGAATAAAGGGGGGAAAAAATGAAAAAACTCAAATTTCTTAACAACTTTCCCAAGTTAACACCAAAGATTTAACATCAACATACGCAGGTTTGGAACACATGCACTGCCAAAATATCTTGAAAGGGCTTAGAACTATTTTAAATGGGTTACCTTCAAAGCATGCCTGGCCATGATACCAAAAGGACAAAATTAAACCATAAAAACAAATAGAAATTACTTTCAATTTAAACCTTGCAATTGCACAAAAAATTCATCCCAATACAACCTTTAGCATCACAAACAAATATCAATAACAATTTAGCTTCTACCAATTAAAACATAACCAAAGATTTCTAATTTTAGTATAATTGATAGCTCGAATACGAAGATTTTCCCAGTAACAATCTCAAAGAAAGAGAGGGAACCTAAAGGCGAAGGGACGACATAAGCATGGAAGAGATTGGGCAGAACAATGCGAAATCTGGCTTCCAATGTATCATCATTTTCTTTGTTTAGTGGAGTTGAAGAAGAAGCCGCAATACGTTCTCGGAGCTCGTGGACCAGGCTGGAGAGGTTCACCATGGCTGCTTCAACTCACTCTCGCTCTCTAACTTCTGTGAGACCTTTAGCTTCCAAGGCTTTTTGATGCTTGGGCATGGTGGTGATGCCTAGGCATAGTAATAACAAAGTTAGTTGTTAAATCTTCAAACATATTCAACATAAACCCAAAGCTTGATTATTTTAAATTCAGTTCTTGAAACAATTTAAGGCACTACCTTGATCGGAAGAAAAAAAGAAGGGTGCCGGCGCATCCACGATCAAGGCTGTCGCCGGTTGGCATGGGGTTCTTGAAACAATTTAAGGCACTATCTTGATCAAAAGAAAAAAAGAAGGGTGCCGGCGCATCCACGATCAAGGCTGCCGCCGGTTGGCATGGGAATGTCGACTATTAAAAGGACTCAGAACGTGGCTACCAAGGCTGCTGCGCAGCCGCTTGTGCAAGTCATGGCTATGCAGGTGACGACAGTTGCACAACATGAAGCAGGGGATGACATAGGAGCTCTTGTTGAAGGGTGAAAGCCTTCCCACTGACTTGCAGTGAAGCAGCCGCCGTCTATTTGCTTGAAAGAAAACCGACGTTCTGCAGACCAAAAGAAAGGAAAAAAGTAGTAGTAGGGGAATATTGAAAGGACACCAATATTTTGTAGACCTAATGTGATAAGTAACTGATCAATCAAAAACCTCAATGAATTAATAGATTCTTGGATGAAGAGACAAAATGTTATCATTTTTATAAAAAAAAAAAAATCAATTTAAAACAATTATGTGTCAACATAATAAACTGTCAGGTATCGCTTCAAGAGTCTTCTGCATTTATAGTATATTCTCATAATTAAAATATAATAAAAATTAAACACTTTTAAAAATAAAATAGAACATAAAAAGGAGCATATATTATCTTACAACATGTAGGTTAAAAAAAAAAAATCACGTTGTTCACTTTAACAATATCAAGACTCGAGTATTCAAACTCAATGATAAATTATCAGAATTCATATTCGATTTTGTACCCATGTGAAGGAGTATTTGTACAGTTCAAAAGTACATTTACGCTTTAAATGCTGTTTTTCAAGCCATTTGGCAAACAAAACAATTTGAATGTGTAGCGATTTAAATCGTGAATTTTTAATGATTCGAAAAAGTTGAAGTGGCAAACAATGATTTTAATCGTGATTTCTAATTATTTTATATTTTCTCCAATAATTTCTAATTCTTTAACAAAAAAATAATTGTAAATTTTAATATTTTCCTCGATTTTATTTGTATAAAAATTATTTCTTCATATTCTTCAAATATTTCTAATATAAATTAATTATGAAATTATTAAAAGATGAAATTAACTAAAAATTATTACATTTGAATAAATATAAGAGCTATTTTAGATAATTTACAATTTAAATTCATTTAAAATAAAATTATTAAATATATAAAATTATCACGTCTTAAATTTTTTTTTTATAATCTAAAAATATAATTTGTAATATGACATCTAACAAGCACTACACTCAAAAGGCTATGAGCAGTCATCAATGATCAATTATCAGTTTGGTTAATGATGACATTACCGAATGGTATGATTAAGAAATTGACCATTGGTTTCATTTTGGAAGGTGAGATGGTTGCCTCGAACTACTTCAAATACATACTAACTAGGGGCTTGATTTTTGTGGATCATAAATAAATATATATATATATATATATATATATATATATATATATATATATATATAAAAGCTTTCATTAATTTAACTTTATAGCATGTTTGGTATTCTGAAATGAAATGGAAAAAAATAACCTTTTTAACCAAATGGGCTGAAACAGTTTTTCCATTCCATAGTTTTAAGGAAAAGGCAAAATAAAAATGCATACACGTGATTTTTAACTTTATAAAACAATTGGGGGGGTCTAAGACTCTACATTGTGATGCATTAGAATTTACTGATACAGTTGTCAATATTTCACAAATAAATTTTATTTTTAGAAGTTTTTATTTTTTTTCCTTGAAATATATTAAATCCTTAAGCAAAAACACCTTGTCTAGCAAAATTATTCTCTAGTATTATAATAGATCAAAATTTAATTTAATATGACTTAAATACTCTATCATATGACATTACATGAATATGGCTACTAGCCAACTTCTTTTTCAATTTAGGTAACAAAATTATTTAAATATTACTTTTTCATATCAAGAATTAATAAAAATAAAAATATATTTATATAAACCATTTAGGTATTATTTTTACACATTGTATATGCAGTGGCAAGGCAAATATTAAAACATATTTAAAGAATAATGGCACTCTTAGAGAAATATTAAATTTGTATCATGACATTAATACAATTAAAATAATTACTAATATATTTCACAGGTTATTTTGGACTTTTTTGTAATTTAAAATTATGATTAAAATAAAACAACCAAACATATAAAATTAATAATGCTCTAATTCTAACTTCTAAAATCATAATTATAAAAGCGCCATTGATAAAAATATGTTTGACAACTGCTATTCCAAATCTTTATGGGAACATGTCTTGCAGTAGTTGGCGACTAATTAATCATTAAATAACTTGCATGAATGCTGGGTTGAATTACAATTATGTTTACAATTAATACATTGGAATGGAAACCCTTTTTCCCATCCCAATATTTGGTTGACAAAAATTTAAAATAGGAAAAACCTTTTCATAAGAAAGCCAATTGCAAGAAAGAGTGGAAAATACCTTTCCAACCCGATACATGAAGAAAAACCATTTTTGGACAAAGTCGGAGTTTTAGAGAAAAGTTAATTTTATCCTTACCCCTTGAAACAATTTAATAATATGCAGGATTCTTTGATATGTTTTATCTTAATAATATTTATTTAGGAAAATTAAACTAAAAGAATTAAATTTATATCTATTGTTTGAAATTTTATAATGGTACATTGATTTTGTTGAAGAAAGACTTTAAATGTTGGTATTTGTATTGAAGAAATTAAAAATAACTGCAAAATATGTAGCAACTTAAATAAAAACAAAAAATATAATAAACCCCATTAAAACTTGTTTGTCTATTATGAGAAATTTTTAAAAAAAAATTTGATATCACGCTTTAATTAAGTGTTTTACCAAAAATTAAGAACCCCTAGCTTTTTCAAGTTGTGAAAAAAAAATATATAATTATGCAAGGTCTCAAATACTCATTTGAGCAACACAAATGCTCCGCTATTATCTTTACTTAATAATCTTCATTGAAAAGCCCTCGAATAGTAGATCTACATCGTTTTTTTTCAATCTTATTACAAATTTTAATGCATTTAAAATCAAATAAACTTGTAAGCAAACAAATGAAACTCAAGCTCTAAGTTCACAAATGAATCCAGCGGATAGAACACTGAGCATTTTGCCTAATATTCTAAGTTGAGCTTGAGCTGGACTAGTTACTTTTGAATCAAAATCAAGCTCAACTCAGGTCCAAAAGACGTTTAAACTTACCTAGTGCACAACAATAACATCCAACAAACAATTTGCCCCTCAACAATTGTTGTTAAGAGTCCTTAAATAATACAGGAATGTACAGAAAGTAGAGTCAACGGGAGTTGATTTCAATATGTAGAATTCACTATAACCAGAAATAGGAATCGCTCATTTGAGACATTTTGCACTGCAACATTCTAAAAGCAAAATTAGACACTCATTTTTAAACCTGCTGGAGTAATATTTATTCACAAACACTAACTTTTGCAGGTACTAAAAGCTTCAATACATTAATAAAACTAGTAACCAGAATCCAACTACAGCTAATCTAGCACTCCTACCTAGCTTCATCACTTCGTGCTCTGCAATTTCAGAACATCTCTGTATGTCTCTTTCGTTTGCATGCGTCAGAAACAAATAAGGCTCGACAAATAAGAAAGAAAGCCTTAGAAGCGGACTCGCAAATTTCAAATCAAAGAAAGAAGAGGTAAGCCGAGGAAGAATACACAAGAAGCCTAATAAATGCCCTACAAAATATTTGGAAGCTGCGAGTCCAATCTCTGTTGTAACTCTTTGATCTTCACTGACAGCTCAGTCTTTTGCTCCTTGTAGCTCTGCAGCAAGTATTCTTTCCCTTCTATAACTTCCTTTAATTCATTCACTTCTCGTTTCAGCATTTCAATTCTTTCTCCATCTCTTCCTTTCTCTGATGACTCCAAGTTGCTCTCAACTTCAAGATACCCATTTAGATGGCCATTTCTCCCTTCAGGCCATATGTGCTGTGAAGGGGATTTCTCGGCAGGAACCTCTGGTCCAACACAATAATCTGCTATTGCCTTCCTCAACCTCTGTATTTCTCTCTCTGAGTCAAATAAATCTCTGTTTGCAGCATCCAGAAGAGACTGCAAATGGGTAGAATGCCCAAGCTGAGTGCTCAGAGAATTCTGTAACTCAGCAATTTGATCCTGCATCTCCATTATCATTTCATCTCTTCTTTTCAGCTGTTGTCTGAGTTTTTGTATCACTTCTCGATTGCTAAAAATGTCAGAACCAGCTTCTGAGATGCATGGTGAGTCAGAACTGTTTGATTTGTGGAATGGCTTCTGTGGCAGTTCCAGGCGATCAGGTGATGCTGCCCAGATCACACCATTCTCTTTGCTGAATTCAGGGCCAGGAACCCTCACGAGAGGAAGTGCCACTTCAGGTTCTATCAGTCTTGAGTCATCACACTGCTGCTTCATATCCCCCACACTTGCAGACCCTGTTGCAGGAAATCCGTCCAAAGAAATTTCATGCAAACACATTCATCCAGATATGAAACTATTTTAATTTTCAAGAACAAAAGAGAATACAAAGCAAAACCATCATATTCAAAACTTGGAATAGTTTTCAGTCACTTGAATGCAAAAGCAGAGCAATGCTTGCATTAACAAGATCAAGGACAAGCTACTAGGGAACAATAAAAAGTTAAAAGTTTGTGGACTTCCAGAAACCAATGGAAATGTCAAAGTGTTAAAAAGCTAAGCAAATAAACGGTCATATTGGCAGAGAAATTTAAAAAAAAAAAAAAAAAGGGATCAAAATGAGGTTTCCTAGAATTTCTCCAACATACATGAGTAACAATTTCATGAAGGATTGAAAAAGATCGGTGTGTATGGCTGTGTTTCTGTCTGCATAGTCCAAACAAAAGAAATCCAAGTAAACATTCTCCTCAGAAACCTCCAACCCGCCCAAAACCGTAATCTTCCTCTTTCAGCAGAAACTGAACAATCTGCATTATCAAATGGGGAAAAGGCCTTCAATAACTGGTAACCACCACATATTATTTCCTTAAAACAGAAAATAGCTCGAGGAAACAAGAGTTGTAGATGCCAGGAATTTTTCTTCAGACCAGCAGACATTTGAGTTAAACTAAGAAGCTATTGCAACTGTTTCAATTCAAAGAGGCTAACTCAAAGCCTCTCAAGGGATACCAAATTGAAAGGAAGAGGTATTTGGATAAGGCTGTGCAGGAGATTATGTCAAAAAAAATAGCTGAATGCAAGCACGTTGACAGAAGCACATAACATTTTGCTCAGGGACCCAGCCAAGCTGTAGTGTCATTAAATGATCCAATCATACTCTCATCTTGTGATGCAGGTTGTTAAGACGTCCAGACTCAACAACTGCATAAACTCACAGAACCAACAGCCAGCATTCCAGATCATATCATAGGAAATAAGTACTATGGTATAGTTCCGAAAAAAATAGTGGAAAAGGAAAACTGAATCAACTCCAACACTTGTATCTATGAGTAGTAAGCTAGACTTCTTAATGTCAGATGAATTTTATCCTAAGACACTAGAATTGTACAAATGCTTGTTGTCTTCTTAGGACATGAAGGCAAAATTGCTTAAAATGTAAATCAGACAAACGATAAAGAGATCAGAGATATTTGCAAGTAAGGGAATCAGATAATCCAAATCAACTATATAAGGGGACCTAAGCAGCTCTAATGCTCGACTAATCGCGAGGAGGCTCCAAGAGGAGATGTCAAAACCTGAAAAGGGGAGGAAACTAGTCAGGCAAGTCACTAACTGCTGACTTCTCTATATTTCTAACAAGATAGCTCGGTCTTCTCCAATCATTCATCGTTAGATGATCTGACAGACAGTTAATAGTTTAGGTTGAAAACAAGGGGGAAAAAAAACTGCAGTCAATAAAATGGGAGAAAGGTGCATCATCCTTGGAGTGTTTGGTGTCCTATTGAAATAACATTTTACTTGATCAATAATAGCTCACGAATGGCCTTGCCTCAGACAATAAAAGTTTAAAATTTTTTGCCCTTATGAAACCAGGAGTTTAACCCCGAAAAAAGAAAGAATAGAGGGCTCCATACCTGAATGACAACCGTAGCAACCATTTTCATCTCGGCTAAAAGAATATGCATTGGGATGGAAATGGCAACTTCCCAAATTTTTTGAGTCAGTAGATCTCCCATTTCCTGCATTGTGAAACAAAAATTCAAGTTAGTTTATGCAGAACAAAATTAACCAATCAATATATGTAAGCATAATGTATCATAGAACCTTTTGAGTCTCTTTTGCCCTTGTCCTGTTGCTTTGTATCATGGAGCTGCTTCAGCCTATAACCAAGACGAATCGATAATGTACTCAATAAAGCACCACCTGCAATAAGGACCCAGTTGGGGCCTTCACCTGGGAAACTTTTAGACCTTTGTGCTCTAGGCACCCCATTAGTTCTTGGTTTCATTTCCAATAGCTGTTGAATATCAAGACTGGGGAATGTTTTGATCATGAGAAACCCATATCAGAATATGGTAAAGATCAAATAGTAGCAGAAAGCAGCGCCAGCCTACCAGGTGAGACAACAGAATTAAAAAAACATATCTCAGTGAGTCCCCAAACAGTAGTACATAATACAGATAGATAGAAAAGTATATGTTAAAACTTCTATCCCTAGAGCAGAGAGAAATTCTTTTCTTTTTCCCAATCCCAGGCGGAGGAGATCTCAACCTCAGCAAGTACCATCTCCATCTCAACCCCCACAATTATCAATCAAACAAATCAGAAAGAATTAAGCACAGCATTTATAAAATCAACAAATCCACTTGCATCCATTGCATCTATTCTCCTTTTGAAGCTGAAAGAGTGAGGGAAAAGAGAAGAAGGAAGGGCAAAAGCAGGGTGAGAAGTACAGCGGTGTTGATACCAGTGATAGTGGCGGTGGCGAGAGTTGGGTTGCAACGTCGGAAGTGGAGAGGCAACGTGCAGAGGGTAGGAAAGTGAGCATAGGTCAGTTTTATTTTATAATTTATTTATTTATTTGTGGTTTTGGGCTTACAAAGTAAAAAACTTATTTTACAGGTTTTGTAATGGCCCAACTGATTTGAGCCGATAAGGACATCTGCACCTGGACTAAAGGCTAAATCAATTAAGGATTTATTGCGAAATAAACCCATAACGCTAGGGAACAGAAATATTTTAAGGTGAGTTTGGTTAGCGTAAGGAAGGAGAAGGAGAAAGGAGAAGAGGTGGAACATTTTATTTCTATAAGAGAAAGTAAATGTAATTACTTTCATCTGATTTGATTATAGTGAAAGGAAAGTAAATATGATTTACCTCTCATTATTTGGTTGTAAGGTATATAGGGAGGAAATAATTATTGAATTATTATTATACTTCTAAAGCTAATTCATAAAAAATTACAAAGTAGAGTAGAATTGTAATAAAATAAATATCCTAGGATAAGATGGTCTTTTAATCCTTATTTACTTTCCAAATCCTCCAAAATAAAGAGAAAGAAAAATCTGATCCACCTCTACAATCACCACTCTAACCAAACTAAATAAATCACACATCTATTTTTTATTTTACTTCCCCTCATCTTTTCTTTCCTACTTTCACTCTAACCAAACTCACCCTTAGTCTTAGTCTCACTTCTTAGAAAAAAGTGCATTTTACCTCCTAATGACATTATAAAGTTATTGAAAGGACTAGTTAAGCTTTCGTTTTCCATGTGCAATTACCAATATACGCATAGTTATAGTGCCCAAAGTAACCCTCAAATTGTAGGGAAACCCCCCCCCCCGCCCCCATCCCGTAGCATGTGTTGTTTGGGAGAAAATGAGAGAAATTAATTTGTAATGGTTGGCGGAAAGTGAACAAAAAACTTCTGGGTATTTTTGCATTCACTGAATTTCACTATGAAAAATTTTCTTCACTATTCTTCATACGATGCCCAAAAAAAACCAAAATTGAGGTGGCATTTGAGATTATTTGAGATTACGGCTTGTTTTTTGCAACTGCGATAGTTAGATCTATTGGAAAATCAAAGAAAGATCCAACTCTTTAAAGGCAAGAAGCATTTAAATTATGCATAATTTTTTTTCTTCAAGACTTGCAAAATTTTATGAGACATTTCAGTAGGTTCTTCATTCAAAACTTACAAAATTATGCAGATTTTTTTTTTCTTGACCTAATGTTGATTGAAATAAGAATAATAGGGCCATTTTGTCTAAAAATTTCAACCGTCAATGATTTTGCAACAAACCCATCAATTGATGGATCCGGGGCGCGTGCAAGTTGTGATACTACAACTTGTGTGGTCATTTGAGCTCACATGAATATTTAACACAATCATATAAACATTTCATACAATCACATGAACATTCCACACAATTATATGAATATCAAAACGACGTCGTTTTAAATAGTTAAAACGACATCGTTCTATTAAAAAAAAATTTTACATGCGATCATATTCTAACACGTTAGATTTTTGTTTTTTTTTCATCTGAACTGTTAAATGGCCGCACAAGTTACCGTGGGCCCCAGATGCTCGATTAATCGAAACTCCCATCTTTGCAATTATTGAGGAAGTCAAAATCACATTGGAAGTGATGGAATTGACTATTATGAATGTACCAGTTTTCCCTCAAGTGTACCTTGGCACTGTTGGTACACAATTTTTTTCCATTTATATCCCCAAGAACCAAAAAAAAAAAAAAAGTGCCTTTTTCACTTTGGCTATCTTTTCCGACCTTTGGCTTGTATTTAGGGGTAGCAATCGTGTCGTGTTCGAGTTGGCGGGTCGTGTCAACTTGAGATAATTATACTTGACAGGCCAACCCGAACACGACCCGATTAATAAACGTGTCGTGTCGTGTCAACCCATTTATTTTCGTGTCGTGTTCGTGTTATAAAATGGGTTGACACAACATGACACAATTAGACACAAAAATTAAATAGATAATTACTAAATTCGTCAACCCAAATACCTACTAAACCCGCCAATTTATGCACCATTACACAAAAAATTTGAAAAAATCAAATCAAATCATATAAAATTAAAAAACTAATAAAATAGTCCGTAAAATCATAAATTACCAATAAAATAACAAACCATCCTGCTAAATATTTAGAGATCTTAATAAATTCATAAGATTTAATCTTAAAAATCTAAACAAATGTAATTTTGCAATAAAATTGGATTATTCAAGAAATTATTTTCTCTAGATATTTAGAACAACAATTTTGTCGTAGCATGCCAGGAATTTTAAAGAGCAAATGGAGAGCAAAAAACGAGCATGAAAGGAAGGCTTGTCCTTGTAGGGTGTAATTTAAATTGTCTTTGTCCCAATGTCAGAAATAGCATAGTATACGAGCTGGTAAATCGATGCTGAGTGAACCTTACCCTCTGGTAAATGTACCACACGAGCTTCTTTTCATTCTATATTCGATTCGGCTTGTAGGCATATTACATACGTTATTTCCTAAAGGTCTAACCTTCCCCTTTAGACTCGCGTAAGGTCGTAAGGTCGTTGTTTACCAACTCGTACTAATATTATTATTATAGACAATAAATAATAATTAATTAAGAATGATTCATTTACTATATATCAAGCAAATAACCACATTAACATCATTTATTTTCTTTAAGATGTCTCATATAATTAAACAAAATAGACACACAAACAATTTAATTAATTCATATAATAAAATTTAATTCAATTAATTCATGTAAAAAATTAAATTATCTAATTTTCTATAGTAAAATTTGTAGGGTATTACAAAAAGTATTAAATATAAATATTAAAAAAAGTTAAACGGGTTCGCGGGTTGAAACGGGTTAAAACAGGTTGAACCCGTTTATGATATGTACACATTTAAAGTTAAATGGGTTGACCCGTTTCGACCCGAATCCGCGAAACCCCAACCCTAACCCGCTATAACCGTGTCGTGTTGGCTTGTCGTGTTCAATATTGCCGCCCCTACTTGTATCTTCGAACTCCATAAAGCATGGCTAAAGCTTATTAGCTCCATTCCAAGTTAAAATTTGACTGAGAAAAGGTTAACAATGAGGTTTTCACTATATAAACTATTTGGAAATGCAATTTTTGCAATTCATATATGCAACATATTGAATAGTAGGTTATTGTAGATTTCATAGTACATAATCGATTAGACAATAAGCAGATCTATTTTTAGCCCATGATTAATAATAATAATAATAATAATAATAATAATAATAATAATAATAATAATAATAATAATAACAAAATAATAATAATAATAATAATAATAATAATAATAATAATAATAATAATAATAATAATAATAATAATAATAAATGATAGGAGTCAAGCTGAATGCTGAAATTTTTCAGTCAGAATAAGAAAGAGAAAACGTAAACATCAAGTGAAAAAATCATTCAAAAGATTTTTATTGGACAAATATGTCAATTTAGGTCATCTTAGTAGGATGATGGATCTAGTAGCTTTTGTTCAAATGGGAAAAAAAATGCAAACAAATCTATACGAAGGGATTAATAGCCCAAATAAACTATTAAAGTTATAACCAAAAGATTGTTATATTTTCCACGTGATTCTCTTTGGCAAAACTGAGACTTTTTAATCATTGACCACTAGAAATTGGATTCTATATACCAAGCAATGCCAAATGAATATAAAGATATGGGACTAGGATTTGTTTGCTCAAAAACTGGTATTACGTACTGAATTTAGTGCTCATCTTCTCAAATTAGTATTTCTTCTATTTTAAAATATTTGTTTATAAAATTTTTTTATTTTATTTTAAAATATTTATTCAGATACATATTTCTAAAACTAATGATTAATTGTTTGCTCATTTTATCCTTATTTATTCTAAGTCAACTATACAATTTTTCAAAACTCTTATTTCTTTTTATTTTTTTGAGAATTTTTACTAATTAATAACTATTATATTTTTAATATTGATAGAATAAAAATTTTATTTAAATTATAATATTATTTTTAATATCTTTAATCTGTGTATAAAATTTTATGAATAAATATTTTAAAACGAAAATAGTATTAAAATAATTAATAAAATTCATTTTCAAAATTTGTACTTCATGGTAAAAAAGTCCTAACTAATATATATATTTTTTCAATATTCTGGGTACTTGAACTACAAGATCTGCCTCTGCATCTTTCCTGTGAGCCCTCGAAAGTTGAAAAGACATAACTACACCTCCAAAAATTATTCCACGTAGTTAAAATCACTGAATTCTGCCATGAAGCTGATCGGTAGGTCGTTCAAATGTTGAAAAAGTTGAAATATCTATTTTATCTTTCACTATTGAAAATTTGTGATATTTTTTTATTTATTATATTAAAAAATTTAAATATTATTAATATTAATTTTATTATTATACTTTTTTATTAAATAATTTTAAAAATAGAAGTATAATAATTTTAGAGAGAAAATGAAATAAATAAAGTAAGAAAATAATTATAGAGAATATTAAATTCAAGGGTAATTTTAGAATATATAAATAAAATTGTATAAATTTAAGAGATTAATTAATTTTTTAAAAAATATATAAAATAGTTAAATATGATAAATAAATATGAATGAGGGAGTAATTTATAATTTTTTATGATAAACTTTGTTGGCATTTTCGCCAATCCCTCTAAGTATAATCATTATTCTCAACTGCTATTCTTGTTTTTAACTTTAATGCCAAAATTAGATTACTTCTTTTGACCACTGAAGCTGCAAACCAAAATTTCCATTTTGGTCTTTTTCCTTTTATCTTCAGGGGAGAGGGTCAATTCTACTTCATTCTTGCTTAGATGGATGACAAATTAATTTTGACAAATAACAGCAACAGTTTATGCCATGTGGTAGAATAGGACCAAATTACTGTTCTCACTTTAGTGAATATGATAAAGAAAAAGAGAAACGAATAGAAAACAAAATGGGGTAGATCAGCCTAGATCCTAGCTATTCGAATTGGAAAACAAGATATTTTTTAGAAGCAACCATGAAACATACTTGCCAAGACTTTTGGAATAAGCAAAAGTGGTAGTAATAAAAAGGTTTTGAAGCACAGAAGACTATTCTCAACAGGAAGATTGAGTTAAGCTCAAACTTTCTTTCTTTTTTTTTAAATTTGTAATCGTAATCCACCAATTTGATAAGAGTTTGATAGACTATTTACTTATTTATTAATAAAACATCAAGTATCATATATATTTTACACGTAACATGACAAGTTTTATACTATCTAAATTACAAATACCTGGAATGGTGGAACCTAGAAGGCAATTCCGCAAATTGTGAGAAAATAGTTGGGACAGGAGGGCGACAATGGGTTTTTGACCAGAATGGCCCCTTTTAGGGCCATTCCGCTTCAACTAGCCCAACCACGAAAAAGAACTCTTCTTCTGGCCTTGACGCATTTTAAGAATGTGTCCTAACTAAATGAGAACGTATTCAAAAATACGTCCTTATTTCATGCATAGCAGCATAGTAGGTCGCATTCTTTGAATTTGTATAGAATTTGTATACGTCCTATAGAATTTGTATTCTTCTGTTGTCATGCTTTTACATTGACTAATACTTCTAAAACTAATATGATATGAATGTAAAGAATCACATTGAAACAAGTAAAGCCTCTAGAGATATCGCCAAGAGGTTTTATATCTTTTAGCTTGATATCTTTGGTTGAAAATGAAGAGAATACAGTCTACTAAATCTTATAGAATTAAAAGACCAAGTAGAGAAAAAAGAGATGAAAATGGGAAGCTGTTTACTTCGTTTGTCATTCTTTCATTCATTATTGTGATAATGATTCAACCCAATTATTTTCTCTAAAATATGCATTTTGGGATTATTTGTTCGAAGCAAATGATCTACCTTAAAAAGAGCAACATTAAATTACAATATCAAAAAAATTTTGAAAGACTCCATTTACTCATTCTCTTTAGAATTCTAACAAAGAAGCTGAGATTTCCTAGAACATCAGCCCTATAGAATTCACTTCATTGAAAAGTTGGATGGAGATAGTGGGGAGATATCATACTACCTGAATTCTAGCATCTCATTCATACAACACACTTTCTCATTGAAGAAAAGTATAAAGCAATTTTACCTCTTAGGGATTTCCTATACATTGGAAGCTGCCATCCACAAAAAATTCCAAGTCTATCGCATAAATGCTCTGCCTCTTCCATGGAATGGGTTGAAATTGCAAATGTTTGCTTCCAAGAGAAACAACACAAATAAGACGCATTCTTTGAATGTGAATGCATCCTATAGCCGTCACACTATGACGCCATTGCGATTATGCTGCTAAGCATGAAATGAGGACGCATTCTAGGAATGCATCCTTATTTAGTTAGGACGCATTCCTGAAATGCATCAAGGCCAGAAGAAGAGTTTTTTATGCGATTGAGCCAGTCGAAGTGCCTCATTTTCCAAAAAGTATGCCAACCTATTTCCCTCACAAAAAACTGAAGGCATTCTAATTGCTTGTCTCAATGATGCATTAGCATTTTGAGATGCTTCATTGCCTATATGCCAGATTTGGTGCAGTGCGTCGCCCTATATATGCATTTTCAAGAATATTAATAAAAAATATATAAATCAAAATTTTATATATACTTACATGAATGAGGAAAAAATTTACTTACATATACTTCAGTTACTAAACTATTAGATTGGTAGCTTATGGGGTTCGATTGTTGTATGGTTGGATTGCCAATCATTCGCTGTGTGCAAGTCCAATACTACGCAACATAATTATCTAAAACAACATTTACACTAAAAATGGGCTCTCCAACCAGAATATATGCATGGCCGTTAATCCAATTAGTGCGTTGTAGTGCATTAATCTCATCCCACTTAGCATCGGTAGTCTGCAAGTCACACTGATACAAATTCAACTCCGTGTCAAAGGTATTAGGGATTGGTTGTGCCAATCCAAATTGTTGCATGACTCTTTTAGGGCGATATAGCTCTATCATTTTCCAACAAAGCAGGGATGTGATAGACACCCAGATGTGTCGCTCATGAGCGTAATATGGGGTAAAGAAGCCAATATGTGCTCGTCAATAAATTGCAGGAATAAACAAATTCAGTGCGAAACAATAAATAATTACCAATTTATTATAATTAATTGCAAATTCATAGTAGTAATATTTACATGATTATGTCGCATCTGACTAACTGACCCCCATACGCAAGTAGCATATTTGTTAGGGTGTAGAAAAGTTCTAATAGACCCTATCATACTATTCATCTAGGTTCACGTGGGGCAATATCCTCTATCGGATATACTCTATTTGGTCTGATTGTAGAAATGCGCTCTCAAGCCCATAACTATTGGAAAAGTAATAATAGTTTTAGAAAAATATCTTATGATTATTTTGACAATAAAAGTAAGTTAAAAATAGTTAATTTAATTTGGAGTTCATTTCAACCTGAATCAACAACAGTAGACCACTATTGATGTGTTGTGGAAGAAGTAGCGTTACACATATAACAGTAAAAATGTGCTAATGCTGCACTTCCCCAACTAAGTATGCCCGTCGACTCTAGATCACGTATATATTTGAGGAAGTACAAATGAACACGATTTTTTAATTTGTTCGAGAAAAAAACCACCAAAAAGCTACATAATGTGACACTGTGTACTATACAACCATATCTGGAGTCACGTATGGCAGAAGTGGTTGAGTTAGGGCTCTCTCGTGTAAGTTTTGCTTCAACTGAGACTTGTCGGGGTCTGTGCCTGTGGATCGAAAACTAAGGAACACGTCGCACAAGTCTAACAGCTCTACTTGTAGGTAGTTGAACCCACGACCAATAACTGCATCACTATCCATAAGTAATCCAAATAGGACCTTTATATCCTATAGGATAATAGTGGTCTCTCCAACTGTAAGGTGGAAGGTGTGTGCCTCTTGGCACTATCTTTCTACCAACGCCGTAATTAGTGGATGGTCAATCTTTATGTAAGGCGAATGAATGACTCTACTGAATCTAACTACATTTATAAGTTGCTTTATATAGGGATCGAATTGTCGAGCATCCCAAAATGCACTGTATTGTGCTTTGCAATAAGTACAGTATCTTCTACCTGTCCTGCCCAAATATGTATCGATCTATATCTATGTTGTAGGATAATAAGTCTAGATAATAGGACCAGGATCAACTCCATTAGCCGTAGGCTCGTACATAGTGTCCTAAATCCATAACAGTGGGATTGTGATTTCATTATTCAACAAAACAAAGTAAAAATATCATCATAAGACATAACTAAATGCATGATATGAATAACTAAATGCATGTCAACAAATCTGGTATGATATTTTAAATTTTGCTAATAGATATGATGAAAGATTTCAGCAAAACAAATATTACATACATAAATAGGTATTGATACCCCAGTTTAAGAAGAGTATTACATTAGTCCTATGAAATAAGCAAATTATAGGTAAATTGTTTCAAAATCACTCTATGGTATTGTGAGTGCAATTCCTCCTACTATGTCCGTTGTGATGGCATAAGCCTGATCAAAAAGGTGAATTAAGGTTATATTCATCTATTTCATTCCAAATACTTGACATTTGTATTCGATTGGCTCAATAGTTCTTGAAATGGTGCCAAGCTAAAACTAGGATTGAGCTAATAATTCTCGTGTGGAATGGGTCTAAATTGTGCTCTATAAGTCAGTCTATAGCACAGTGTTGTGTTTTTTGATAGCACGACTTTCCTAGATTTTAGATCTAAACAGCAAATGCGTACAAATAAGGAATTCCATATATTTTCTATTTGTAGCAATTGTATGTCCTGGTACCAATATTAACCTCGTACGAATTATTTCCCTTCTCATACTCACAATGTGGTGACATAATACTAAAAATATCCCGATCCTGATTAAAATCTAGCACACTGTGTCTTCTTCCTTTGGTTTCACTCTTCACAAACTTAGCTCATATCATAGAAGAAAAGTGATATCTACCATGATTAGCCTCCTATCGATGGTCGTTGAAATATTTTACTATTTTTTTAAATAAAGCCTCAACAATCACCTTAATGGGGTAGGGCCTATATACCTTTAATGATACTGTTAAATTATTCAACCAGATTAGTTGTTATATTACCATATCAATGTCCCCCTTCATAAATAAGTATCTATTGCTCCTTCAAAATAAAATCTAGCCATGCCTTCACTTGGGAGTTTAGTAAACTTATTTCTTCCATAATCTTAAAAAAATTACGCTTCTTAATTTGATCCCCAACTGCGTGCATCAACTTCTTCAACTAATGGTTCCTAAACTTTGCATTGAAGTTACTCCAAATATGTATAAGACAATATTTGTGCACTGCTATTGACTTTTGACAAAGGGGTAATTGATGAACACCATTCACTATCTGAATGTGTTTGTTGAATATTAAATAATTTTTTCGATCCTATAATACATGCTCTCTGAAAAAGGACAAAAACCTACCTTAACTATCATTAGTTTCTTCATCAACAATTACAAATGCAAGGGGCAACATATGATTATTGGTATCTTGACCTGTTGTTGTTATGAGCTTTCCCTTTAATATACCCCTAAGGAATGTCCTATCAATACTGACTACCGATTTCATGTGAACAAATGCATCAATACATGGTTTAAATGCCCCGAAAAAATATCCAAATATCCTGGCCTTATTACGTCGATAGGTAAATGATGCCACTCCACGAATGAGTCTGTAATAGGAGTTGGGTTGTTATACTTTGGAAGATTTGTAGCTGTTGTATTTGGAATTGGGACAAACTCGTTATGAACATGCAGATCAATTAGTTGTCCCCTCGTGATAAATGTATAGTACCACAAATTTTTCATATCTTCATCATCTATTATATTTCCCGTTGTAGACCTCATCGTATTACCAATAATAATGTCTTCTCTCATTGCGATTTGCAGCTTAATAGTAGAAATGTCCTAGTCTCAAATTGCACATATTTTATTAATTAAATCAGCGTAACTAACTCGATTTCTAATAAGCAACGTTTTGCTATAAGGACCATTAAAAAATCACTATTTGCGGTGCGGATAATTTTGCAATCCCAATATAACTGCAATCTTACAGGTTGTTCCAATGACATTGTACCTAGATAAGTTATACATATTTTTTCTATTAAAAAATTAAATTCTAACAAAAGTTGTTCTATATCAATTAATATCAAATTAATCAATTAATCATCACAAATCTTCCAAAATAGAATGTCCTCCAAAATATAAATTTTTTATCATGCATGTGAAATTATGTTAATCCAATTATTTATTGTCTGAATGTTTATTTATTTTAAAAATTATATATGTATTGTAAAACCCCATCTAAGACTACCCTAGAAATAGAGGAAAGGGTTGCATTTCATGGCATATTACATGAATATATTCTTTATAGGTGAAATTGTGCATTTTTAAAATTGCTATATGTGGTTTTTGTGAATTATTTATGCTATATGTGTGTTGGGTCAATAAGGGAATTTTGCTTAGGGATGAGAGAAGAAGAGACTTAGGTTTAGAAGGGAAGAGAATTATGTTAGAAAAATAAGAATAAGAATTAATGTGGTTAAGTGGATAGAGCTTTGTGGCTAATTCCTATGGTCTTGAGTTCAAATCCCATCAACTAAGTATTATTTTTAATTATCCTAACTAATGTTTGAATTTTATTTCTTGCATTCCAAGAAGCTAGGAATGTTATCTTAAGAGAGATATAATGGTAATATTCTAACCATGTGATCTTGTCCTAAAAGAAAATTTAGAGGAGTTTTAATCTCCATTATTTTAGCAACCAATGTCCTAACATGTTTGAATTTGAACTATTTATATTTCTTGAATTCTTTTAAATTTCCTTGTGAAATATGTTAGATGATCTTGGACTTGAAATTTTAAAAGAAAAATTCCAGCCCATGGAGATTAGTTGGCCAAAATATAGGAGTGATACTAGTATGTTTGTTTTCCAAATTAAATCACCATGATTTCTTCTCTAAAGAACTTCATTTTTCCTATTCTTATTTTGGTGCAAAGCTGGAATTATTTCCAACTCTTCCTCTTGGTTAAAATCCTGAAAATATGCAGTAAAATTACCTTTTCTTTCCTTGCTATCAAATAGCCATTTCATATAAGCAAAAAGCTAGAAATACCTTGGAATTTCGGAGCTAATATAGCTTCACTAACTAGAAAAATTTTCCAGCAAAAGTATTTTAGCTGTAGGAATTGGAGCATTCAACTCATGTATTAGTTCATCTAAAGTTCTTCTTTTTCTTCAAGATAATGGCTGAAAACCACCATTAATAGACCTTGAAACACTCGTATTTTGCAGCTGCAAATCTATTAAAAAAAAAAAAAAATTCAAACTCTAGCTAACAAACCATCCTAGATTATATGAACTCTTGTGGCTAAGTTACCAGATTTTTTTTCAGCCTTGTTAGCAAAGATAAAAATCAGTTTTCTTCTTCATTTTTTTCATTATTTTTGGCCACCTTGAACACCATAGCTGAACATCTTACCTTCTTCACCAACCTTGGCCATTAGAACTGCATTAAACTACCTCAAACCTCTCCTAACTTCACTTCATTCAAAATACTTTGAACTTGAAAATTAAATTTCATCTTTTGCTCCCTTAAACAGTCACCTAACTAAGCTAGAAAACAAGAATTTTCACTCCTCTTGCAAGGCCATTTTCGGCCAGCACCTAGACTAGAAGAGCTCTCCATTTCACTACCAAGTCTTAGCCAAATTAGTGAACTACCATTAAGGGACTAGTGACCTTCAAGAAGAAATCACCATTATCAAATCCTTCACCTCAAAAACCTCCATTTTTTCTTCATTTTGAAATTTGAATTAGCTCTAGTCTCTTTCTCCCTTGGCATAACCGAATCTCTTCCCCTCTAGCAAGGCCATTCAGCCATCACACTCCAAAGAACACTCTCTCTTTTCTCTCAACTTTCTCTTATATTCTCAAGAATATAAAGAATACCAAGAACACACACTACAGTCCTTCAAACCTTAGCCACTTCGAATCATCCCAAACCACTCTAAATCCCTCAAATCAACTAGAATTCAATATATACTCATCTTTAGTATATTTTATAACACCAAAACAATCAAAGTTTATCCTTCTTTCGGATCAAACAAACCTTTTTGTTCAAGACAAGAAGAACACTAAAAAGGTAAAATAAGTGCAACTATCTCATTCTTATTCTTTTCTTTATCATCTCAATTTCTCTCTTGGCCGAATCATTGGGGGCCATCTTTGGACAACTTTAATCATTAGAGGCCTCATCAAAGCACTCAAGACCCTTCATTTGTCAAAACAACAATTTCGACTCAAAATGGTCATCAAACAAGTATTTTGTCCTAACTCACTCATTTGTTTTCAAACTCAAGATTAGAAGGATGATGGCTTATTGATATGATGATGGATGATCTAGTGGTGTTGGGGAAAACAAATGCATGTTTATATGACATGGATGATTTTATGATGTATAGATTGAGATGTGTATTAGGACTATTCTATGAAGTAGATTTGGATTTTGATTTTAACATGAGGTTATAATATGTTGTTGGTATATTTGTGAATTGGGTCTATGTGACACTAGCATGAGATGATATGGTGGATAAGGGAGATTGTTGCTACTATGATTTTGCAAAAGCTTTAATATTGTTGATCTTGCCATCAATTATCATGCAAAACATTTATATGGCTAATGATACTATTTTTGTTATGAAAATTATTATTGTTACTCCACTTGTATGATTACTACTTTATTTACTAGTAGCAAAATGATTACTACCTTTAAATACTAATAGTAATATTATCGTTACTTTTGATACTTAATCACTATCATTATTTTCATTACTGACATTACTACTAATATTACTATTTTTAAATAATATTATTACAACTAATATTTTAATATTATTATTGGTATTGATATTTTTAAGCATCATTGATATTATTAATATTACTATTATTATTGGTATTAAACACCATTATTTTAGAGAAATATTAATAAAAACAATATTATTACTAGTAATATCGCTACTATCCATATTATTTTATTTAATCATATTAATAATATAATATATATACTATTATTATTTTTTAATAAATATTATTATTATTTTTCTTTAAAAATATAATAAATAAAATAAATAATAATATCGTCATTTCTATTTATATTATTATTTTTATTACCCTTATAGAAATATTGTTATCTATAAAATTATCAACATTTTTATCGATACCTTGGACAATGTTATTATTATTTTTATGCTCAATTAATACTTATATCACTTACTTATGTTACTATAGCATCAAATTGTTTTTATATTAATATTAACCTCTAAATTATTTTATTAATTAATTTTAGAACTCCTAAGCCATTTACATCATATTTGAGTGTTACTGTTGATTATGTGTATGTAAAGTTGGGAGTTATTTATACCTATGCAGTTTTGTTGTGCACCAATGGTGACATATACCCTTGTTTTACCCTAGATAGCGTTAGGTTGCCTTGAGCAAAACTTGGAGGATTATTCTGTCGAGTGAAATCAAGAGATCAAAGTAAATCCTTGCATAAAAATGTTTGTGAACAAAAGCGCTTCTGCAAGTCAAATGCACGGATTGCCGTTGAAGATGTACTTTGGGATGCAATTATAGACAATTTATTCCTTTTGCTAAATAAAATAATTTTTGTCAAGCGAATAAATTTTCAAGCAAAACAATAAATTTTCCTTAAAATTTTTTTTTACCTAAGGGTGTTTTGTAAACCATAATTGCTATTTCAAAGAAAACTATTTGAATGATTCTACTTTTCCCAAATGGGATAAATTTAACGTTTAGTACTCAATAATGGTAGATTATTAGGACTAGTCTTTGAAGGGTTAGATCAGTTTCTCAGTAGGAGACCACCTCTGAGGGGTGAACTCTGCCTAAACAAGACAACAGTTCTTGTTGGTCAGGCTTGTTCGAGCAAGCAGTACAGTTCAAGTGGACTGTTTATTTTTGGAGTGGACAATCGGTAAGTTTGGTTATAAAGATGGAGGAGTATCTCACCCGGTGGGCTGTACACTCACTTTGTATTAGAATGCACTATGTGTGGTATTCTGATCGTTCTCTTGTCATGGTGCACAATGTGTGGTGACATGTCTGGTCATAATGCTGGGTTTTATGGCCACGACTATGATGCAGGGTTTCATAGTCAACTTTATTTGAGTGGCTTATTTCTTTACAAGTTGAGCACTTTTATTTTGTAAATGTTGATAAAACACCACTTAATATTCAAAGATAAATATTTGGACTTGCAGACTTTTTGTTGTGATTTGTTTAAAATTTGCATATATGAAATATTTTCTTAAACTGTCATGTACACACACGGGATTTACTGAGAAATGTTTCTCACCACCTTTTATATCATGTCTTTAGGCCAATTCTGCTTCGAAGGTTGATTTACTTATGTTGCCATGAACTTGGAAGATTTATTTTGATATATTTATTTATTGGAGATTTTAGTTACCTTCTGTTTGTTTCAAGACTTGTATAAGTATTGTTTTGAGATTGTAATACGTTTATTATGTAGTTATTTCCTTTTATATTCTATTACTTAGTTATAAAGATCACTTGTCCTAAGGATGGGACGACATCCCGTCCCTTTTGGGGTATGTAGGTAGTGGGGTGTTACATGTATAATATATAAAAAAATATTTCATATAATATATTTAATCAGTTTATATATAGGGAAGGATAAAAAAGATATTTTCAATCATGGAACTATGGTAAAATTTTGAGATAACGTAAAATGAGTTAATGAGTTAATTTATTTGTAATTTTTTGTTTAATTTTTATTTGCAAAGATTTAAATTCTTAAAATTTTGAAAATATAAAAATTTATTTTTGTAATATTTATATTTCAAATTTAATTTGTATTTGAAAAAAATTCAAGATAGATTTTTTTTTCATCAATATAAAATTTTATTTAAATGTGTATTCTAATTGTGAAGAGGGGAGTGAATTGTCTCTTTACATTATTTTAACATTATTTTTTATTTTTTTCATATTAAATTTATTAATTTAATAATCAAGATCTAATAGAATTTTTAAATATATATATATATATATATATATATATATATATATATATATATAGATAGATATATAAAAGCAAAAGATGAAGTATGTGTTGTTGCCATTTGTACAAAGAAATGGATTGAGAGCATGACACGTGGCAAGTTTTTAGGGAGGCCAAGTTCTCCTCTGCTATCGTTTTGGTTCTTCGATTTTTTGTCTACATTCACTCATCATAATTCTTCATCTGTTGGTCTCAACCTTGGGCAACCCAAACGGCCTTCCCATCTTCTCCTCCATAGAATTCTCAAACCCCTTTGTTTTCTCAATTCGAGCTACACGCTAATGGCCATTTGGCCTCCCTAAACTCCAGCAAGAACTCTCAGCCACATACCTTCTTCACTTTCCATCGACGGCTTTCTCTTGACCTTTCAGAAGACAATGAATGTCTTCCCACCTTCCTTCTTGGTTCTTTGATTTTGTCTCTAAATTGTTCTTTTCCTCTTCGATTCAGTCCCCTACTAACATTTGGAAGCACTAAATGTAAAAGAAGTTTTTTTTTTCAAAAGAATTTTGAAGGGTTTTTTGGTTATCTGAATGAATTCAGATACATACAAATCAAGAGTTTTCTTAAATCTCTTGATTTCTACTCTAAAGTCTTTTTAGTTCCCACTTATTATCTTCTTGAGAATTTCAAAAGGTTTGTTTAGTATTTAACTATTGTTATCAATACCTATATAGCACTATTATAAGAAGCATATGATTCTATAGATTGTTGTTAATCTTCACCTAAAGGGGATTCTCTCTTGAGTAAGTGAAGAAAGCGAAATCGAACACTAGGTTCCCCATATCTGCAACATTTCCATCTATTGTTCTCTTTTAATTATTAGAAATAATATTTTCTTGACAGACATTTTGATAATTTTGAGTCTATCTCAATTCTCATGGCTAGTCGTTATGACGCCAATCCTTTTGAGGAAGAAGAAGTGAACCCATTTTCGGTACGCCCATATAGTCTTTGATCTGCATATGAAAGTGAATGCTCTAATTTTCTTGAATGGCGGATTTGGTAGTATGGATTTTGTTTTTGGGTTTTCATGTTTTGTTTTTGTTTTGAATTCTTGGAAAATTTTGGATGTATAATGGGCTTCATTGTTTCAATATGGTTGATCAAATGCACTATGCGGATTGAAAATTTTGATTTTTTTTTGTTGATTCGTTTTGATCTCCCGTTTTGGCCCTTCGATTCTTCATCTTAAGTTTGAAATTTCTTTGATCCTGCTATTTTGCTTTTATTCCCCCCTTTAATCTACATGTTATTCCCCCATTACATGAATGATGCATTTTGAGGGAAAAAAAAGGTTCAAACATGAATGAATGATGAATTCCAACGGTAGTGGTGAATTCTTGCAAACTTTGGATTCTTTTGGTTCTTATTTTCTTTTCAGTTAATAATGAGAAGCCAGTCAATCGTTTTTTGGGATGGGTGAATAAAGGACTAATATAATTTCTACTACTAACTTGAATAGAAGGCAAAGAGTTAAAGTGATGAAAAGCAGGCAAAAAAGAAAGCTAAGTCTGAAAAGAAGAGGAATGACATGAAGAAGATATAAAAAGTTTTTGACCTTTCACTGTTTCCTTTCTAAGCTAATTTTCCTAAGGTGCTGTTTATAACCTATCTTTGCACTTCTTATAGGTTCTGCAGTTGTCTCGGTTCAATCTATAATTTGAAAATTTCATTAGTATTTTGGACCGAGTGGTGGGGTTTGTGCGGAAATTACAATTGGTTTGTGAGTTAGGATCAGATGTAGTAGTAAGGGTGTTGTAGACGTCTGACTTGAATCTCAAGCTTTATTTATTTGCCATATTTTTGCACTTAAGAATGTACTTTGAATAGTTGAGTTGTTTTCTTTTCCCTTCTCCATGTCTTTCTCAACTACAAGATAGGTGAAAACCCACTACAAATGTTAGCAATATCCCTTAGATTGAGTTAGAATTTGTGCATTATATATGGCCTAGAGTCGCTTAGCTCTGGTGAATTTTATTACATTTAAGAGCCCTATAATATCAAAATAATGCTATTTTGTAGATTGCTTATTAATTATGTTATAACCCCTTCCAGATTGCAAGGCAGCTTTTGGTGCATATTGAACCTGAGAATTTGCATCTTCCTACACCTCTGGCATCAATTGGCAAGTTTGAGGTTCCACTCTACCTTCCAAGGTCCATTCCTCTGCCGGAAGGGAAGCTTCAATGGTATCTTAAGCTTAAAATTCATATAAAATGTAAAACATTCAGCTCCTAATGCCTCTTGGAGATATTAGTTAAGGATTCAGAATCCAGTAAACTTATTGTGGTTGGGCTAAAGCATGTTCTTTGATATTATTCTGTATGCAGAGGACAAGTTTTCTTTCTTACCAGGTGGGGAGAATTGCCTCAATGTACTTTGGAGTTTCAAGGCATGATTTGTAAATAAAAATGTTTCGTGCTGAGAAATTTTTTTCATAGGCAACAAATTCTGAGAGAGATATATGCACTGATTCTGATCAATAGTTTTCCTTATTGCTGTAGTTAAATATTTTATGAATGGATTGGTAGCCCTAATTATTAGGTGACAGGGTGCCTTTTGGGAAAAAATTGTGTTTTCATTATAATGTTGGTCAGTTGGTGATTGATTTAATTATGTTGTTGTGTAGCACGTATTTCTAATTACTGTTGTGAGTACTGATGAAGGGCCACAAGATGATTGCTATCAACTGACAATGAATTCCAATATAGCCTTGGTGGAAATGAGAACTTATTTTTTGACTATGAAGGTTCAAATCTTCATCTTGACAAAGATAAGCTACTGCAGATAAGTGAAAACTAATGACAGATTCATAAAAAAAATTAGCAAGATCGGTTTACTTGAAGATACGCTAGCAGCTTTATCTTATTCTACTATAGAAAATAGAGCTTGACTTGAACTGGCAATTGCTTAAGTAGTCAGTTGAACCTCCAGATATCTTCAAGAAATATTGGCAATCAAATTAGTATATGATTATTGGTCAATAAAAGTGAGTTGTTGTACTTATATAGACCAGAAATTTTTAGTTCATTGAATGTCCATCAAACTATGAAAATAGAAACATAGAGGACCTTTTTTTTTTTTTTTTCTCTCTAGACTATGTAGATTTGATTTCAAACTTTAATCTTGAAATAATAATAATGCAACGTGGCAACAAATAGTTGGTTAACAGTTGAAATTTTTATATTATATGTAAATAGTTGTAGAAATTAATAAAATGTCTAAAAACAAAATAAGAAATTAATTTTAACGACTTAATTTCTATAATTGAATAAATTTTCTAATTGAATAATATAATTAAACAAAATAGAACATCTTTAACACATTAACTTATTAAGGTTTAAAAATTATAATTCAAAAAATAAAAATAATAGTTAAAAAAATTAATTGATCCCAAGCAACGCTAGGGGCTCCTACCTAGTACTTATAATAGACAGATTAAATTTTATTAAGATAATATTCTACGATTGAGATTCATTTGGTCGTAATGGGTAATTTAGTAATCGTTCCCGTCTGTTCTTCTTTCTCCCTAATTTCTATGGCTTCATTCCCTCTTCAGGTTTTTATTAGAGATTCTAATTCCTCAGCCCTCTCCGTTTTGCTCAAAGGAGAAACAAAAATTCTGAGGAATTTCCTCATTCACACACTACAATTATAGTATTTCGTTGCTATTTCATTCTCTATTTTTGTTTATGATCTTATAGTTGTTTTTAATTAACTTCTACATATTGTCTTTCAAAAAAAAAAAAAAAAAAAAAAAATAAAGGGTTGATAGGTTTGGGGTTTGATCTAAGGAATCATGTGAAGAGCATTCTTTTCATATTTCTTTTCTCTTCTTGTTTGTTTTTGGTTGAGTGGAAGGAGGTTGGTGAGGGAATATTTTATTTATCACTTTTCTATTGTCTATGGAAAATTCTTATATGAACCCGGTCCACGGTCGCGCCTATGGACCGGGTCCTCCTAACAGTGACACCTGTCCATTTGGATTATTTTATTCTAGCTCAAATTTTTTTCTTTTTTTTTCCTTTTTCTTCCTAACCCCAACCATGGTTAGGGAGAAGTTGTTCCCGATGTGGTGAAATTTTGAATTTTCGCTAAAACTCTCCAAAGCATCGAATTCTATGCCCTCAAGCACTTCACTATGCTCTTATCTACCTTGCTCGATAGCGATCTTTGATCTCTGTCACTCTCTCTTTCTTGTTTCCGACAGTGTGGTGCTTTAGAGAATGTGGTATGCTTTTTCTTCCTTCTTTTTCTAATTCTTATCTGGTGACTCTCCAAAGCACCGGATTCTCTGATCTTGACGGACCTCCGATCTTTGTCTATCTCTTTCTTTATCCAAATGTGGCTTCCACTTTAGTTGCAGCTCCAGACATGCTTAGACGTTTTGAGTTCTTCCTTCTTTCCCAGTTGTAATCTGGTGTGCGCCGGACCTCCTCCCTCTCTCCCTCTCTTTTTGTCCGCACATCCTTCTAATCGATAATATGGCTTCGTTTGTAGGCGCAAATCCAGAGATTCCATGGGCGTGAGCTTCAATTTGTAGCCCCAAAACTAATCTACCAGTTTGAGGTGAGATTTTTTGCATCCCTATGTTTCATTTTGGTTTGAGGACATTTGCCAATGCTTTTCTTGGATAGACTGATTATTTCGCATGAGTATGGTATTTGTGGCATGTACCAATAGCTGAGTCTTTTATTGCTGATATTGTATGAATATTAGCCTAGTGGATGAGCTAAATTCTTTCCTAAAGGTAATAATTTTCTTATTCCTTGAAGGTAAGATCTACTGATTTTTTTGCCCCTGCTTACTAGTCTTTGACATGGTCTTCAAGTCAAAGAAATAAACAAGCATACATTTAAAGATAGAAATAGATAGTATAGGGCATAGCTTTCTACTTAAATGAATGAAATTTTTTTTATTGTAATGTTTCTACTAGATTTTGTTTTCCCTTTTCGACATATTTCAATATAAGGGTTTAAAATGTAAGTTTATAGAATTTAATTTCTATCAGTTAGTATGGTGTTTCACTCAGGCAATCATTGTGGCAAGAGTTTACTTGGGGTTCTGGAGTGTGTTCAACCAACATTTGCATTTCTAGCAGACTACTATTACCATGGTTCATGGTTGTGCTTTCCAATGATGCTTTGGTGCTAAAATATCTTGCTAACTCTTTGACACAAATTGCAAGATTTAGTACATTTTGAATTTTCAAGGGTAAGTGCCACTTGGAGAACAACAAATGTGGAAGTGGGATCTACCATTGCTATTTTTGGACTGGGGTCAATTGGACTAGTGGTATGACCTTGTATTCAAAACAATAAAAGCTTTTTGTTTGTTGTACTTAGAAAGATATCAGTTGGCTTTTTTCATGAGCATAATTGGTAGAGTGTCTCTATTATAGGTTGCAAAAGGAACAAGACTCTGTGGTAACGAATTGCAAGATATTGGTTGATGAGTGTAAAGGAAAAGCCTACAAGGGCTTGGGCATATCAGTGTTTGTTAGGATTTGATGTATCTAGCTTGTTAATTATACACTGTAAAATTCCCCCTCCTCTCACAACCCTAAAGAAATGTGTATGTTCGATCAATTACTATAGAGAAAATAAAATTTGGCTCATCAAGTGAGATTAAAATGCCCACCTAATAGAATGTGTAAAATGGTGGTCTATTCTGTTTCTACAGGATGTTCTTGTATTGATAAATAACTGAACAAAGCATTTCTAATGGGTGATGATTGTGATCAGTATAGAGTTGTGTTCATGACAAAATAGGAATTGGTGTATTGATATGAGGAATTATTGTAAGTGTTTCTTTTGTTCTTGGAGATAAGTTATGTCTGATTGTACTTCTTATTTTCAATTGAAATCTATATTTTAATCCATACCTTTTAGTATCTATAGTTATGTTGATTCTACTTCTTATTTTTGTATCTATAGTTTTGTCTTATTTGCCTTTTGGTTCATTTGCAATTTTACTAGAAATGGCTGTTCTTTTGGTAACATTTTGCAGATCGATATGAACCCATTGTTCTTTTCTATAATCTGTATTTGAAAGAGCTTGGTTTTTTTTCTCTCATTATAATCTATAGTCTATTTTAATGTTTTCCTTTTTTTTATTTTTGAAACAGAATATGGCTCTAAAAAAGTCCTATATTTTTCAAGGGAGACAACATGGGATATTGGAAGATTGGGTGAACTGTCAAAAAGCAACTAATGGTTATAGAGGAACTATTTTCAAGTTTTTTTCATTGCTCAAAGAAGCTGAGCAAGCATGGCTATCATATAAAAATTCAAACAAAAAACCTCCAAGTAGAACAACAAACCAAAAGGACTACAAGGGGGCATCTTCTTCAAATGCTAAATATCTCGATCCATATTTTGAGCCAAGTCTACCCCACAGCCCCTTCTTAGATGGCTTAAAAGGAAATGATATTGTCAGCTTAGTTGTACAACATTGTATTTGAATTAGAATATTGATTAGATATGTGTCTAGAATGGTTCATTTCATTGTGTTATTTTATCTATATGGAAACAAATTGGCTAACTAATGCATCAATGCAGTTTGTTTTCATATTTTGCAAATTCCTTCTTTTCAATTTTGTATTGCAGTCTTTTCAAGGTACATAGATGCTAGATCTTTTGTTCCTGGATTATTCAATTTACAACCTTGTTCATCGTTGTGGTTCTCTCCTTGCCCCCACAGATGCATACTGCTCATGTTCCGTCTAGTTTAAAGATAGATCTTTTTTAATAATTTGAACATATTTTTATAATAAGAAGAGGCAATGATGAATTAGATTGTTTGTTGTGCATTTTCTTGCTGAATTCTTTTTTCCCCCCATTCTTTCTTTTTGTTCTAATTTTCTCTTCTAAAGTTCCAACACTGCTCCAAAAATTAAACAACACCATATCAGCCACTATTCAAGTCACATGAAGATGGAGTCTTTAGTTGATGAGCCAACAGATTTAAACTATGAGAGAAGAATGGAAACACATTGCTAATGAGAGACAAAGCAAAATAGTTGCCCTAATTCATTCAATGAACAATAAAACAAAGCCTGACAAAACTAATTATCATCTTTTCAAGGTACAACAAAGCTCTGCAATGCTTGGATAACTAATGTCGTTACTAGATTAACAATACAAACCAAGAAAAGAGTTACAACAAAGCATTTCTCTAAACAACTTGTTCTGCTATAGTGGCACTTCTCAACCACAACTATGATTCTCTAAACTGATTGTCCCTGGTAGCAACTCCCGGATAGAATTTGAGTACTGATAAAATTAAAACAGCCATTAGAAGTATTACTTGCTACAAGGTGTACCATTGGCTAAGATAATTTAGCAAATGGCCAGCAATAATTTAGTTTCTGCCTGCTTTTGCCTAGCTATGAGACCTTTCCTCTTCGCTTCCACCTGCTTTTGCCTACCCATGAGATCCATCAAAGGAAACTAATGCAACAAAGGATAAAAGGATCACAAAACCTTCAGAAACGAGCATTTTTTTTAAGCTAAAAAGAATGATTAAAATGCATATTAAAAACGCCCATACAGAAGCACCCAATAATTAGACATGTATTGAGTTGCTTCGAAGGGTTGGCAGAATATAATTCTAGGCCAAGGAAAGAAAGTGAAATGCAAAACATTGTCCCTGAAAGAATAGACGTTGATTGATGACCACACTAAATAAATAGCTAAAATCACCCACAGGAGCAAATCTTGGTGCTCTAATGGTTTTCAATATAAACTACAATATCAATACTCATAGATATAAGGCCTAGAACCATTAATAATCAAATTTTTCATAGATCAGAGAATATGTTAGGCCTCACTATACACTGCAAACTCTGAACAAAAGAAAATAAAACCTGTATATCCAAAACAAACAAACATTCTCCTATTGAAAGAATAAAGGGAAAAATGGTAATAAGTGATTTTCAGTTACATTGATAAAGGTAAGAAATCTAAGAACTCTTTCACCAAAAGGTATACAAAATAGCTAATGAATATTCCTCTCTACCCCCTTCAGATTGGCCATTGCAATGCAATCCCATTGCCATGACCCCTTCATACTAGTGAGGAAATTTTTACATAGAATTCTAAAGAAATGAGCTTATGTGATAGCTGACATGAAAAATCACAATGACAAGGGAAACAAGAAAAATAAATAGACAAAATTAAGAAGAAAATGCATTATCTGTGATTAGACTGTAACAAAACTATACCTCAAACTGGTGGATTAGTTTTGGGGCTACAAATCAAAGCTCACGCCCGTAGAATCTTTGGATATGTGTCTACAAACAAAGCCACATTGTCGATAAGAAGGATGTGCGGACAGAAAGAGAGAGAGAGGAAGGAGGTTCGGTGGGCACCAGATTACAACTAGGAAAGAAAGAAGAACTCAAACCGTCTAAGAATGTCTGGAGATGCGACATTTGGATAAAGAAAGAGAAAGACAAAGATCGGAGGTCCGTTGAGATGAGAGAATCTGGTGCTTTGGAGAGTCACTAGATTAGAATTAGAAAAAGAAGGAAGAAAAAGCATACCACATTCTCTAAAGCACCACACTATCGGAAACAAGAAAGAGAGAGATGAGAGAGATCGAAGGTCACCATCAAGCAAGATAGATAAGAGCAGAGTGAAGAGCTTTAGGGCATAGAATCCAGTGCTTTGGAGAGTTTTGGTGGAAATTCAAAATTTCACCACATTGGGAACAGCTTCTCCCTAACCATGGTTGGGTTTAGGGAGAAAAGGGAAAAAAAAAGGAAAATTTTTTGAGTTGGAATAAAATAATCCAAATGGACAGGTGTCGTTGTTAGGAGGACCCAGTCCACAGATGGGGCTGTGGACCGGGTCCATATAAGAATTTCCCATCGTCTATAGCTCATGAAGATAATTAATTCGGTCATTGTGGTCGGATTCTATTATGAATTTCTAACCACATTCTCTTATTGATATACTAATTGATTTTTTTCATAGTTTTGAATGGTCTGGCGCTTGCTGGGATAGCAGTGACGACGAGGGCTTTTGTGACGGACTCAGAGGACATTGAATTCGGCAACCCTTGGTGGTTTGTGTATGTCGAAATATCATACATTCTCGTGCTTTTTGCTAGAATCATGTCAGGTCTTACTTTGGCATTAATGTCCTTGGGCCTCGTCGAGCTTGAGATTCTTCAGCTAAGGTGCACCTCTACCGAGAAAAAAAAATGAGCAGGTACTGTTGTTCTTTCGTTTTCGATTTCCATTTTTTGTTAATTTCAATTCTGGGAAATTAAGCTAGATTATGATAAGGCAAGACTTGAATTGTGATTCTTTGTTGCATTTGTAAGATTATTGGATCAGAACCTTATGTAATTAGGTAGTCCCCAGCTTCTCCAATTTGGGCATCACGGGATATAATCGGTTTTGTTTTTTCTTTTACATTTTATTTTGGATATCGGTTCGCTTCCCTATCCCCTAAGTGGAAACACTTGCTGGAGGCCAGAGAGACACATGAAATGTAGCTAGATCGCATATAACTAATTATTTCTTTATTTGTGTTGTCAGCTGCTATATTACCTGTCATTCAAAAGCAGCACCAGCTTCTGGTCACATTACTTCTTTGTAATGTTTTTGCAATGCAAGTCAGATACTTTCCTTTTTCTTTTCTTCTATTGTTTATATATACAATTGATGTTTCTTTGCTGATACTGAGGCTATCTTGTTGCTTATATAGATTAGAAGTTGAAAAGAGTTCAAATCAGGACCAACTGGCAAATCCTATTTATATATACCTATTGAAAGGCCGCCAGAGCAAATCTTGGTTATTGTTCATATTCCAAATGACTATTGACATATTCCCAATTATCATATGTATAGGACATGTTGGGAGGGATGGGAAGTGCAACCTAAGGAAGAAAAGAGTAGTACTGCGATTATTTGGTCATGAGATATTCATGTTTTGATTTAGCTTCTGTTATTTTTCTACAAAAGGGTTGTTAATGATATTAGGTGCTAAAATTTCATCTTCACCCATGGAAAGATCTTCAATGTTTTAGGTCATAAGAATCTCATTTTCACGTGACACTTTATTGTATAAATGGTTTGTACAGTTATCTGAGTTGCTTATTGAATTTGATCATGTACAACGCAGGCTTTTCCAATTTACCTGGATAAAATATTTCATCCCATTGTTGTTGTTATCTTGTCTATAACTCTTGTTTAACTTTTTGGGGGAGGTTTGTTACGCTCTTCCCTACCTTATTGATTTTCTAGCCATCCCTTGCGTATGATTGCTTAGTGAAATAGTACTAATTTTGATCCTACATTGCTTTGGATTAGATTATTCCACAAGCAATATGCTCAAGATATGGACTTGCTGTGGGTGCAAACTTTGTATTGCTTGTGCGCATTCTGATGATCATTTGCTATCCCATTTCTTACCCTATTGGAAAGGTAAATTGAATGCAGTGCTTTTGCTCTGTGGATGGTTGATAAGAAAGTAAAGCATATTTTATGATTTTTGTTTGAAAATAAAAAGTACTATCTTCTTTTTTAGCCATGTTTCTGTTCAAAATTCAAATCTCTAAAATATTTTAGTAATATTATGGTCCTACGTTAGCATTTTTCCAAAAGTTTTAGTACCTCTTTCCAGTTTCTTACTAATAACTCTCTCCCAAATTTTGGAAATGCTGTTTTCTCCTTGACATCGATGGGTATAAACCACCTTCATAAATTGGAAAATTGGGGGAGCTTGGAGAAGTTTCTGTAGCAGTTTGCAGAGAAATAGAGCCAATATGCATTGTTAATATTTGTCTTTTGATGAGTAAAAATGTGACAATGTCCTCTTGACTTTACACCATCACCTTGACAGCTGAGATCCTCATAAAAAGGGGTTCAAATCTTGTTGTTCCTTCCCGTTGCCAATTCGAAAAAAATTAGATTGTGTTTGCTTGAATCAGTCTATTATTGTCTAGGACTGTAGAAATAAGAAAGAATTAGATATCAATTCATTTGCTTAAACTATCCAATGCTGTTGCCATGAATGTTCAAAATGTTTTATTTGCTGACATCTTGGTAGGTCCTATTGAGAAGAATTGTTATTTTGTGCTTACATAGCCTTGCAACTTCTAAAACTATTTGATGAGTCAAGTGGCTTGGCTTTGTGGATTATCTAAGCTATTGAATTGGGATTGCTTGCTTGCTTAGCACTATTGAAAAATCTTCCTTTTCATGGCATATTTGTTCTGACAAGAAATCAAATATTATAGAGCATCCGAGATTGTACAAAAGACAGGAACCTAAAGGAATTCGGAATCTAGAGCATGTGAGCCAAGTAAAGAGGTAATAGTCCAGAGGCAAGCCGCCACCGATAAGTTCATGATTGGGCGATTCTAAAGACGAGAACGCCATCGAGTAACGCAGAGATAGAATGCTCTTCAATATTTATGCCTAGTATGAGATGGTTATTTTACACCTTCTGGGAGAGTCACCTTGCATTATGTTGTGCTTACCCATTTGGAGATAGTATTGTGTTTAAACCCGACCCTGTTGGTTGAAGGATTTTGCTAAGGGTTTTCTTGGAAAAGCATTTCTTTGATTGGGGTATAAGGATAAGGAAAAATTCTAGAAAAAGAAAACAAGGATATTACTTGGAAAAAGTTAAGTACAAAATGTGGAAAATGCTTTTCCATAGAAGGAAAGGAAACCGGAGTTGAAATCCTAGCCATCCCATTGTTACTATCTTTGCTACTATTGAGCTTGAATCGTTTTTTTTTTCACAATTGACACCCTTCATTTACTTTTAATTTCACAACACTTACTCCTAAAAGTAAAGTGTATATAAGTATATGCACTATTAATAACAATTTGGTCCGTCATAATATGATATTGTTCAGTTCAGCCCTTAAAAGCAAAAATAGGGCAATTTAGTCCTTGAAAAATATGATACTGTATCAATAAGTCTCATTTTTTTAATAATGTCATTTTCATTGCTCAAATTGAAAAATCATACCAATGCGAATTTTTTCATCTGGAGTTATTTTGAATTAACAAATAAATATAATTTCCACATTGGCATAATTTTTCAATTCTTAGGGACAAAATTTATATTCTTTATCTTAAGGGATTACATTGACACAACAATATTTCTCAGGGGCTAAAATGATACATTCCCTTTTGTGACATATAATTCAATTTTATGTCATGTTGATTTAAGTGATTTTAGTGTAAGGTTAAGCATTTTTGTGCACCTAACAACAATGAAATATGTAGCTATTAGACATTTTAAGAAAAATGTAAGGTTAACCCTGAACATTTCTATTTAAAATGAAAAATTCTTTTATGTTGCTGGTTATAAAATTTATAAGGATTGATAACAGTTAAAATCGAAAAATTAGACCAAGTTCAACCATTAGAAGGCAAACCAATCCAGTTGGTTTCACCTTTTGAGTGGTTTGGCGTAGTTCGAAAATTTTAAAATCAAAATATATTGTTTGATCTAAATTTTAGAAAAAAATAATTTAAAAGTATTTTAAAATTTAATTTTTGTCTTCCGATTATCAAGTCATATACAAAAAATAACTTAACAACTGACTTTTCTCTTTTCATATACAAAAAATAACCTAACATATTGATTCCTTGTGTCTTGAAATAACACAACTGTGAAAGGGGTAATTTTGCATAAATAGTGTCAAAATTATTTTATTTGTAACAATTTAATCCTATTTTTTTTAAGTTTGGAATTTATTTTATTTTATTTTTTTAGCTCTTGCCACGAGTGTCGTAGTAGAAATCAATGATACCAAGCACACATGGCTCATGTGTGGATTTGTTAAAGGATAAAATGATCAAATTAAAAAATATATATATATATATAAATTAAATTTTAATACCTTGTGATATATTATAGTTACTATTTAATACTTCAACGTTTCAAAATTATCTTTTGCACTCTTCTACTTTGAACTAAGAAATAAACTTATTAATTTATTTAAGAGTTATTTATATTGATCTCCCTTGTACGTAGTTTTTCTTTCTTTCTTTTTTTTTTTGTCATAACAAAGATCTTCCCTCTATTTTAAAATTTGATACCCAGTTCCATTGGTATTACTTTTTCGTAGAAAATATTATTCTTTTTCTTTTCTTCCAATTACTTTTCACATATAAGTTATGAAAAAGTAGGTGAAAAATAAATCATATATTGATTCATATAATGACAAATGAGAAATATATTTATTTGATAAAAATATATTTACCTATTCAATAACAGTTTTTACTTAACATTACTTGTTGGAAATGTTCGCATTGTTTAATATTTTAATAAGATGTACTTTTTTTTATATCTTTTTAGCTAGGGATCACATTCAATCTTGGACATCCCAGAAGTACCATAAAGTAAGAGAATAAACTAAAATTCAAAGGGATTTTTTGGACTTTACCATCTCAAAATGAACACTTTTCAATTAAGTGCTGAAAATCTACTATTCTGTGAAAATTTCACAGGAATGGTGTTAGGGAACTCATGGATCTCACCATTAGATTTTGTGATCAGTAGTTTCATGAAATTGTAACTGACCATATTTCAGTTTCTATTGGGTACTTTTTGTTTCTGTACTAAACTAACTACTGGTGATTTCACATGCAGCTTTCTTGGGGTCCTCTTCTTAAAGATATGTTGAGACTTGATAATAATGGTTTGCAGAAAGCTAAGAGGTCTCTAAGATCAGTATTTGTCTATAATTATGTGTTTGATTTTTGTACCGAGGAATTGGCTAACAAGGCTATTCACAAAACAATATGGCTTTTCAAATCCAAGAGCAGCTTGAAGCTGGTAAGTTCATAGATGCCACAGAGACTTGGAGGAGTCTGGAAAATGTGATTAGCAGCAACATCAACGATGTGGTATAATTCACATTTACCTAGAATGCTGATCATTTTACATAATGCAGTTTCATTTTAAGTTGTATTGGATTCAAAATAAAAATAATGAAATGAGTTTTTTGTGGCCTTTGTTATAGGATATTTTTAGGACTTATAATATGCCTTGTTATGCTTATGGTAATACGGTTCTTGTATCGGTAGTGTACAATTTCAGTTGGTAAACAAGTAGATATTGTAGTTTAGGATCTAGAAGCAGAGTTTGACCTTGATGAAAATTATCCTGTATACCATAATTATCATATAAATCAAAATTAGATTGCTTTACTGAATATGAAGTTGATTTCTTTGGTTGCTAAAATATAATGCCAACGAAGTACCGAAGTTAATGTTATTGGAATAAATCTTGGGATATCACAATCTTGTCAATAATTTTGTAATACCGATTAGAATTTCCATAAAGAGTTGCAATAATAGTAGATGAAGATGCTTAGAAATAATTTAAACATTTGAAGAAAAAAATCCCCTTCTGATCAAGATAAAAGTTCAATAAGAAAACCCCTTCTAATCAAGATAAAAGGTCAGCCCTCTTTACCTTTTTCTTTTTTTATTTTGTAGCTATCTCCTTGTTTGATTATTTGAATAAAAGAAGTTATCAGAGTTATTGATTGAGTGATTTTATGTACATAGGAAGTTGAAGATTGTTCCAAAAAGTTTGATGAAAGTTGTGGTCAGGCTTGGAGATGGAGAATTGACACTTGAGGATGGTGATAAGGTATTTTGCCAATTTGTGTTTTTTTTTTCAAATGAAGTGTGTAATGTAAGTTACAAAGTCTTGAATTGCTGCAACATCAATTTCTATTAACAAAATTATTGATGGAAAGATGAAGAGTTAGCAACATATGCATTAAATCATGCAGGTTATTTACCACTACACCATTTGTACATTGGACGGAGTTGTTGTTCAGTCCACTAGAATAGAATTTGGAGGTTGGTTTTGTTCAATACTTCATTTGTAAAAGATTTTTTTTTTCAAAGGGAAAAACAAGCAAGAACTCTATATGTTATCAAAATGAAATAAGAATGTTGAAAGTGAACTATGATGACCTTGGCATTACTTCACTTTGTTGGTTCACAACTATTGTAGGACTACTTCTTGTAGTTGTTTGACTTTTGCATTCTTACCATTTTTAGAAAGTGGAAAGTAATCCCTTTAATTGTAATTTTGAATATTCACGGCAGTTAACCAAAATCTACTACTTACATTTACCTAAACATTATACATTTTGATTTTACTTTTTATGCAAGAAACTATTTTTTCTCTGCTCACTAAATATCAAAACCACTTACAACTGTCGCGTAAATAGGTAAGGGTACACCAAATAAGGCATGTTTTGGGCAAAAGCAACATGATATTGGGACTGCTGGAAGGGTGATATTGCAATGGTTATTAGTTCAACCCTTCTACATTTACTCGTGAACAAAGTCTAATGATGATTGATCTTAAGGAAAGGGCAATATGCTTTTGCCATGGTTGCACTTAACTATTTGCTCTAGAAGAATTACCTTATACTGATTTTGACAATTAGTAATGGGGGTAAATCATTAGTCAGACGCACTAAGCATATGAAGTAAAGGGCTCATGATAGCACAAAAGGACCTACAAAGGAAAAAAGATCAATAGATTTTACACGTTTTCCATTTTTAGTATTTTTGCCATTAAACATTGAAAGAGAAAGACATGGATGTTCTCATAGGGCTAAGTTGCAACTTGAAACATATTTTTGTAGGAAACCATTTCATCAATTGTGATATTTGGCATTTCAACTTTCTTAATAATTTAATCATGCTTCCAATTCTCCCTTATATCTTGTATTGTTTTTGCCCTTCTCCAAAGTTGCCCAATTCTTTTGGTCTAACTTGTCATTCGAATGTTATTTTCCTCGTTTGGTTATGGTAGTAATATACAAGCTTAGGAATAATTTTGTCGCTTTAAATTATTCTATACGCTCAAGGAAAGAATTAAGGCTGGGACAACATTTGTTGCATTCTACTTCTCGTATTCATATTTCTTGCTAAAATCTTGTTGGTTAACAAAATTTTAATATCTGGCTTTTAGTTCAAGATGATTTTTGAAATGCACCATGGAAAGGAGGATTGTCCTTAGTTGCTGATGGATTTCCAAATGATGATGAGTTTCATTTTGAGATAGAGCTGATAGATTTCTCTAAAGTAAAGGCAATATGCTTGATTAGCAATAATATACTTAGTGCTAATAAACGAAATCGAATTACCCCTCTTGGGTTGCTAAGAGACTAATTAATAAATTTAACTTATTAATAAAGGAATTAGTCAGAGAGATTTATGACATAGAGAGATGATGATGCGTAAGGATTTAGGTATAAGAATCATATAAAAACTAAGCACATTTCCAATCAAGTTTACATTAAAACGTTAACTCCAAATTACACATATGAGCAAGCGTACTCATCATGAACATAGCATAGGGTTCAAACGAATGTCGATCGAAATTAATTACCTTTCTTTCATTGTTTAAACGAATCGATAAAGTGAAAATGAAATAAAAAGAAAAATAAAATAAAATAAATATATATACATGTTAAGAATGGAGAAGTATGCAATTCAAACCATTGTTTAGACAGCCATGATCTTAAAGTACCCAACCTTTATCATAACCAATTATTCTCTTGGCATCATGAAGGATTAAGATAAATTAGCATCACTTGGTCTGTCTCAACTAATTACTACCTTTTAGATAAATTAGCATCACTTGGTTTGTCTCAACTAATTCATCCACAAGATGCATTAAACACAATCCTTGATTAAATTTTCTTGGTATGGCAAATTTAAAATATGAAATTAATCAATGAATCCTTGGTCTGACAAACATCAATTAACCTTTAATTACTCAATCCTCAGCAATTAACCTCTTTGGTTTAGCAAGTTAACATCCAATAAATATGAAATTAATCAATTGCAACCACCATTAACCTCTTTGGTCTAGCAAGTTAATGAAAAGAAACAACCAATTAATCTCGTAATATGCCCAAGTAATTAAATACCAAGAAAAACAATCAATTAATTACAAGATCAAATAACTCTAAAAATCATGAATATCTAAAACAATATCGAATTACAATAAAACAATTAATATATCATTTTTCAAGAAAAAGAAAACAAAGTAAAAGAAAGCACTTATAGACAAGCCTTCTTCTTCTTCCTTTGAAGACCTTCTTGCACAACCCTCCTTGAATTGAAGAATTTCTCTTTTGATCTGAGTGATTTTCTATGATGATCAATGAATTCTCCCATTTTCTCTTGTGTTTTCCATATATTTATAGGCTTGGGAAGTGCCTAAACTCATTTGTGTAATGTTCTGGGCCGAGTAGAAGTTGGAAAGTACTAAAACTCCATAGATTACCAAAAACCGCATAGGAAAATCAAAGCACTACCTTAACTTCAAGGCACAACCGGTGCTGCCTTAGCTCTCAGAGCCAGTGCCGGTTGTGTTCTGGTTCTCTACTCGTTTGCCGATTTTTTTTCGAATTCTGCACCGCACAGTCCAGAGTATAACCGGCGCAGCCTTGGCTGCTGGAGCCGGCGCCAGTTCCACTCTGTTTCACTCTATTTTGATAATTTTTTGTCGATTCGAAGTTCGTGTAAACAGTGCATGGTCGGCGCCGGTTCTAGTGCCCTAGACGGCGTCGCCTCTCCTCTATTTTACGATGTTTTTGCTTCGTTTTACCCCAAAAGTCTGTAATAATGAACAAACTACCTTTTCAAGATTAAAATCTTAAATATGAAGGAATATGACTAGTTATTGAACAAAATGTATCACACAAGAGCCTTAAATAACTAGAAAAAGTATGACTTATTTAGCCCCTATCAAGAGATTTGTGATAAACGTAATCTTTGGTGGCACTAAATTTAAATTCACAAGAAAAGAAAAATGGTTACGTCATACATACATACATACATACATACATACATACATACATACATACATACATACATACATACATACATACATACATACATACATACATACATACATACATACATACATACATACATACATACATACATACATACATACATACATACATACATACATACATACATACATACATACATACATTCAAATATTTCACTAAAAAAAATTTAAACATGATAAAATATTTAAAATTTTGTATAATTAATATTTATGCATAAATTTAATTAAACAATAAAATTTTTAATTTATATTTAATGAATGGGCAAAATTTCCACGCATAGCACGGATACGTTAACTAGTTTTTCATATAATTGCAAAGAAATTGGTTGAGATAAATTTTTAATATTTTCATTTAGTTCAAATGGCTATTTAAAATTATTTAAGTTTTCAATTTTCTTAAAATATAAAAATTTAATTCCTGTAGTATTCACATTTTAAATTTAATTTGTATTTGGGAAAAAAATGAGGATAGATTTTTATTTTTTTTATTTTCATTCAATATAAATTTCCTATATGTCAATTAAATGATGTCTTGGACATTAAAGAATACTTTGTCATGAAAAAGTGTATGTTTTCTAAGAGCTAAAGTTGCATAAATGCCATATTAACGTAGTTTGCTATTGTTGTAACATAAATTCCAATAGATAAAAAATATATTGGCAAAATATATATAGATATATAAAAGTAACTATGGAAGCCTCTACATTTGACACCTGTCCGTTGCATGGTGTGATTGGTGGGAATCGGATCTTTGACTGCTAGAATTGTTGCTTCAGTGCAATTTGCCACTGTCTTACATTCCTCCTAGACCAATACTATAGATTTGCAGTATACCGTCATATAGTGCAGAGCTATGGACTTTTGCAATGCCATTACTATATGTCTTAACTATGACATTGTACTCTACTATTATAGAGTTCAGAAGTATGGCATTGTCGAATGACATTAGCATGTGTGTCAGCAACTATTGAAGCATCTGCCACATAGAATTCCACCACTCTGGCTGTGCATAATCACATCATGAATGCTACTATTATGGCTTTGTGCAATTCGATGATTAATGCGTGGAACATCAGACGAAGCATCTGAACCTGAAATTCCACTTCAGCTACAATTATTGATTAACTATTCACAGCAATCAATATAGAGTTTCGGGAATTGCAATTGTCTATGGCAATTCCTTCGTCTGTGACACTTTGCATGGATGAATATCTCTGCTGCAGATGTTCAACATTAATAGATCATATTCCATACCTCTTTCACATTCATCCGATTTTTAGCTATTCAATACTATCTTTTCGTGATTTGCAAATGGCCAGACAAAAGCATGACTATGCATTCTTGCAGAATTTGACTAAAGGACGCGAGGAGAAATGAATACTTGTGAGAATTATCAGGTTATGGGAGACCTTCAATGCACAGAAACCTTTAGAACTCATGAGTTTTAATTTTCTGGTGTTGGATGAGAAAGTATGACAGTATAAGGGATTTTAGATTCCTATGCTTACTCCATGTTGTATGCCTCAGTAACTATTTCAATGCATTTGCAGAAGCATCTCAAGCATTGGGTTATTGACAGTCTCTTGCCGAAGGGAAGTTCTATTTCTTGAAGAATTTTGCTGTCTAAAATGTAAAACCAAATTATCGAGTCATTAATAAAGACTTGCAGTTAATTGCTCATGGTAGTACATATATTGATGAAGTGACTGATGATGTCCCTGATATGCCATGTTACAAATTCAATCTCATGTCCTTTGAAGACATTATAGGTTGGGAAGGAGATATCACAATGTTAATTAGTATACCACTTTCCTTACTCTTACATTTGCATGATGTTGTATTGTATCTTCCTTTGTACAAGAGTTTCGGGAATCATAGACATGTCATACATTCCACTTGATAATTGTCCCTCAATGATGCTACGCAACAATCTAATAGACATTTGAAGTGTTGAATCTGCAGTTTGTTCATAGTCATCATCGTTGATGAACTATACTATAATCAATGTCTGATGTGTATACCATTAGCTACAACATCCATTACTGCAGTTGTCACCTATCGTCGAAGATGAACTCTAGCATCATCGATACGTTCGTATGATAGGTTCACTCCGAAACAGCATGTTGATGAGTTTATAGAACCATAGACGACTGTCATCCTTATCATCATCGACCATGAAAGGTTGCATAGCATGTTCCACTCCACAACATCTATAGGATCTCGTGCAAGAAAAGAAAAAAGAAGTTGCAATACAACATCATCAATATAATACATAGAACCTTTCCTGCAAAGATCTAACAGTTACCTTAACATGCATTATTAGGATATGACATGATAGTCTGTTGAAACTACATAACATATTTGTGTTTGCTGATGCACTTTGTAGATGTCATGGGAATGATTACAGGAGTGTTACAGGTGGAAGAGAGGAATCGCATGGGTCATTTTGTAGACCTGCAAACTTTGACAATCAAGAATCACAAGTAATATGACTAATATGTGGCATTTTACAAAACATACTACATTAAAAAATATTGCATGATATGCGTGTTGTGATGTGCTGAAAGCAAGGGCCAGCAAGTTATGTGGTATTTTACAAAACATACTACATTAAAAACTGTTTATGCGTCTTGTGATGTGTTGAAAGTAAAGGCCAGCAAGTACGTGTAACGTTATGGGGCTCAACATCGTATATGATTGACCGTGAAGACATTATGAAAAACAGACTGAGTCAGACGATAATTTTCACTTCAATGATAGTAAAAAATGGTACTGACATGGCTTCCATTTCTAGCAGTAGCGCTACCAAGATCTACCTCAATTTACAGATACCTGAGATAGAAAAATTCCAGTAGATGTAAGTGATGCCCTATATGTTAAATAATCATACTGCTATTCTCATGCATGCATGTGCCATGTTTCATGTTGTGAAATATATTCATGTATGTGACTATGCCACTACTGCATAGCAAATGTAGAAAACTCCAACTAAGACATATTTTCTAAGCTTGAAATGATCATGTTGTGATGCATTATGCTTCATCATTCCTATGTGAGCAAACTAACATTCACACTTGGTTAGGTGTAATGAAAAAGAAATTGCACAACACCCTACCGACATATCCATCCGTCATCCTGACACGATAAAATTTTGAAGCAAACAAGAGGACATTGTCTGACTTAGATGACTTGCTACAAAGTGGCATGAACATGGTAAGATGATGGTCACATCAAATGCTACGAGGAATGTAAATAGATATTCAGCAAACTTTTTTTGTGTGGTCTTTCAGGATCAAACATTCTATGCCAGTGTCACAATAATTGACATTGACATATATAATGGTTGGAAATATGCATCATGCAATAAGTGCAGGAAAAAATTAATCATGTTTGGGCAAACATTCATTTGTGATGGTTGTGGTCGTGTAGAAAAATATTTAGAGACAAGGTCAGTTAGTAGCATGCACATATGTGGCTACAGATGTACACAAAAGTGCCAAATGGAATACCATGTTCTTTGCTACAGGTATCGACTTGAAGTAAAAGTTGTTGACATCACAGGAGATGTAAATTTTGTCATGTTTGATAGAGATGTAGAGAAAATCATAGCCACACACGCGATTCAATTAGCCGAAAAAGTTGCTGAGATATGTTGTAGCATTGTTATTTATTTCTAGATAAAAAAGGTTAAAAAAAAGACGCAAATATATTAGCAGTGTACCATTGCAAATTGTAGATATCATTTAGGAAAACGTTGATGATACGCTTCCTGGAATTTTGAAGAACATTATAGGCAAAGACTACATATGCCAAGTGAAATTTAATAAGCAATCGCGAGGCAAAGAGATAGAATTTTTCATTGTCAATCGGGTTTATATGATGAGTGATATTTTCGATCAGACTGCCATTGCAGAAAAGGTAGTTTTATAATTCTTGAATTCGATGATGCACAATACAATGACATCAAAAATTGTAATGTAGCTGCTGCTTTGTTTACAGGGCTCAATTGAACATGTTCACACACCAATGCAACAAGAGAAAAGAAATCGAAATTGGAAATGGTATGGTATACTGAATTTTCTGAATGTCATTGTCAAAGCAATGGAAACAAACATTTGACAGTCATTATCCCATGTGTTGATGCCTTTTTTTTGTAGAGAAATAGCCAATGATGAGAAGGAACTATTGGTCAAGTTGAGAACATAAACACATACAAGGAAAAAAAAATGTGATAGAAAACCAGACCAATAGCAACAACAGAGAAGGGTACAAATAGGAATTTGCAGATGAAGGTATAGCCTCTAGGATATCAAACTTTTGCATATGCGTATCACAACCAAACATATGTTTTTTTATTTTTCCCTGCATCAGCACTGTAATCATATTAAGTGAATATGAGTTATTATAGTGAACTATCATGATTTGGCTCTAAATACAAGTGTTGCTCTTGATATGATACAATTGTCAATGTTACAGTATCAGATCATAAAAGCCAATAACAATGCCATGTCATTTTATAGAACAAAACTGGGATCAAATGACTTAACAAATACATATTTGATTGTACTCTTGAAGCCACAACAACATTTAAATTTTCATGTGCCTTTGAGAGTACTTTCCAAAGCAGAGGAACATATAAATTTTAATGTGCACATGTGAATATGTAAATCATTAAAATCTAGGAATAGTAAACATCTTATGCAAACTCCAATAAGAACTGGATAATAATTCCTAATAGAAAAAAACTACACAAGAATTGCAAAAAGGTCTATGTTCTATGTGCATGAATTTTGTTATTAATATCCACATTTAATAATCCATTACTTTTCACTACTATCATAACTTCGTTTAGTTAATAACATTAACTATTGGATAGTCTAAGAAATTTTGCATTTTTCAATCACATAGTAAATGTGATCTGATGGATAACCAATGCAGAAATATAATAACGCTTCAATATTCTATGTACTTGCACTTCGTTATTCGTATCCACATTTCAGAATCCATTAATTTTCACTACAATCATCAATTGCTTCAATAAATAGCATAAACTCTTCAATAGTCTAAGTATTCATTACCTTTACATATCTCCATTGTCTTCATATATATGAATACCTACCTAATTTATCTATTTGAACACTGAGTACAAGAAGCAACAACAAAAGCTCGGTTGCAAAACATCAAGACGTCTGCCTATATTTGGAAAAGAATATTTGGAATAGGTAATGTTAAAACATATCCTGTACATAGCTGCATGATTCATATATCGTTCATCATGTATGTTTTGTTAACTCATCATACCTGATGATCTTCTATACATCATCGCCTATGAACTGTACAATCTTACATATGCAATCATTTCATGTACTCAGAAATTTGTTCATCTATGTTATAACAAATAATCAAATTTGCAGCAAGGGATATTGGATGACAATTATTTCCCACTAAACAGTTACCACAATTGCCATGAACACCTAATGAATTGCTGATGCATTGCCATACCTGATAATCAACTAAATTTGAAGTCATAGTTGATGGTCATGATATTTATCTTCCAGATTTAGCAGTGTTGCTTAAAATGGAACTTTATTACTGCTATTACTGTTATAATGGTACTAGATTCGAACTTGAATATGTCATATGAACACTTACGAAAATAAAACACTATGCATTTCACAGTTTATTATACTGCATCGATATGCTAGATGCGATTGCTATGAGGAATGAAAAGCAATTCTTCATCATGAAAATTCTGCAAGAACCAACATGAACTTTTAGTTTTCAACAAATGAAACTGGCCAAAGGATGTCAGTAATTGTTCAGTACTCCCACCAAAAAACAATGTAAGTACCTTCATCAATTTTATAACAATTGAAAATATCATATTTGATGTATTACAAATGCATTAACATACCACATGCCAAAGTTACAATAACAAATGCAAGAATGAATAAGAGAGATCGTCTTAGTATTCTACATAATAAACGAAAGTCCACTATTAACTTACAACGTTCTACCAACACAATTACAGTGTCAAAGAGAAAATGTATTGCAATGCCTATAGGTAAATTATCTGAGGTATCAATTCTTCTTATGCATTTCTACTATGCTTATCAATATGGTTATGATATCAACAATGGCATGACATATAGCTATGCCATTTACTGAAATGTCTTACTACGGCCCTCTAGCATATGAATGTCAATTATGTCACACTGTATTCTGGGAACGAGAAAAGGTCAAAGGAGGCTACAAACTTTGTTGCAAACAAGAACAAATACAACTACTATAGCAACTTAACCTGCCAGAGCCACTGCTTTAACTTCTTAAACATCAATCAGTTGAAGATTCTGCTACCTTTGTAGACAATATTAGGGTATATAGTTCCATGTTTGCGATGACATCAAGTGGGGTAAAAGTGGATAATGAAATAAATGCACATAGAGGACCATACATTTGCCGTATTAACGTTGAGAACTATCATCAATTGGGAGCATTGGTACCAACCGAAGGTCATGAAGCTTATTTCATCCAATTATACTTCCATGACACTGCAAATGAACTCCATAATAGATTGAAAGCTGTTAATCAAAGGGAAATGAACAAGAAGCTGAATCCATTTCTCATTACCTAATTGATTTCAATATTCGATGAACATAATTAGAATGGCAAGAGACCAATATGAATTAGGTGAAATACTTGATTTCCAAATCAAGTTGTACCATAGTAGAAATCCATCGTCACAATAATATCGTCCTCTAACAACAGCTGAAATAACAACTTTGGTTGTTGGTGATATCAACCAAAACAACAAAGATTGTGATATCATCATTAAAATGAAGTCCAGGAGATTACAAAGGATTAGTCAGTTGCATCCATCATTCTTGGCATTACAATATCCTGTGTTATTACCATATAGTGAAGATGGGTTCCATCCAAAAATTCCTTATGTAAAACACTCAAATAGAACAACTACCAAGAGGATGTATAATACAATGAGAGAGTATTATTCATATGTCTTGCAGTTTTAGAGGACAGAGAGCTAGTTATTGTTTCTTTGTGGAAGACTTTTGCAACAGTACATTGTTGATGCTTACACATGCATTGAACAATGCCGACTGCACTAGATTTTGTAATATCAAGAAAATTTACGAACTAATTTGTATCGAAATGTATATGATGTTGTGCAGCGTGGTGATATAGGTTCAATGAGCATTAGCAAAAGAACTATTTTACCGTCCTCATTCACAGGTGGTCCACAATATATGACTCAAAATTACCAGGACACAATGGCTTTGTGTCATTTCTTTGGGAATCCAAATTTGTTCATCACATTCACACAAATCTGAATTGGCTAGAGGTTTTAGAAATGCTGAATGAATTATCTGGACAAAAACCTAAAAATTGACCAGATATTGAAGTACGAGTTCTCAAGATGAAGTTGGATGAAATGATTGATGACATTATCAAAAATAATATTTTTGATAAAGTAGATGCAGGTATTGCCTATAGTTCTTTACATGTGAAATTTGCAACAAAAATTACTTTCGTTGTTCAATAATGTATGACTGTTTCAATATATAGTTGTCTAGACAATTGAGTTCCAGAAAAGAGGACTACCACACTCCTATATAATCATTTAGGGGAACCAATCATCAAAGAAGCATACAACTTAGGAAATTGATAAAGTCATTTCTGCTAAAATCCTAGAGCCAAAATTAAATCAAATTGCATATGAGGTTGTTTCCCAATTCAAGATGCACGGACTATGTGGTGTTGGCTATGAGAGTTCACCTTGCATGATACAAGGTAAATGCATTAATTTTGCGAAGTATTTCAACTGTATGAACGATATCCATTGCATATGCATATGTAAATGATCAAAACATTTTTGCAGGACAATGCTCAAAGCACTTTCCAAAAAGTTTTCAAACGATGACGGTAATGGACAAAAGTGGATTTTGCATTTGTCGACGAAGAGATACATCACTATTTGTTTAGAAAAATGGATTCTTCTTGGACAATAGATTTGTTGTTAGATATAATAGGTATCTATTGGTAAAGTACCTTAGTCATATCAATGTTGAAGCATGCAATACGTCAAAGGTAATCAAATATTTGTTCAAATACATCAATAAAAATCCTAAAGGACAATGAAAATCATTGAACAAGTGCATTCAACTATAGAGTTAATAGTGGAGATAATGATGTGGAGCAAGATGAAATAAATTTTTTTTTAGATTGCAGATATATATCTGCATGTGAAGCATGTTGGAGAATTTATAAATATTGTAATGCCCTACTACCTAGGCCCATTAGGGCTGAGGATGTCACTCCGTCTACAGGACAAGGGGTCTTTATAACTAGGTCATACAAAATAAAATAAAAAAAATACTTCAAAATTAAACTTATTACAACTCAACAATACATGAACAAATTCAAAAATAATTGTCTGCTACTGTCTCTCAAAAGCAAAACTAATAGTGAGTCTTCAAAATCATAGGCAACATTCTAGCTAAGGACCTTCACAGTAAGATCGACCTGAAAACATGATATAAAAGGTGGTGAGATAAAAATCTCAGTAAGCCTGTGTGTGCTTTGAGTGTTTCAGGTAAAACGGTTCATGTATGCAAATTGTAAAAGTTTCATAAGAGAAAGTGTTGGCAAGCATTAAATAAATATCTTAAAGAAAGAGTGGTGTTTTGCTTTCCCAAAAGATATATGTGCACAATAAATACAACCACTCTAAAGAGGTAGCCATGGCACCACACGTTAGACACCATGACAATATAACGATCAGGATGCCACACGTTGAGCATACTGACACAAGGTAGGTGTACGGCCTACCGGGTGAGATAATCCTCCATTTCTACCCCCCAAACTTACCGGTTGTCCACTCCGAAAACACACAGTCCACTTGACTAAACTTGCTAGCTTGGACCGGTATGACCTATTGGACTGGAATCCTATCCAAGAATGACTCACCCCTCAGAGATGGCCATCTATTGAGAGACTTACCCTAACCCTTCAAAGACTAGTCCTAGTAGTCTACCTTTATTGAGTACTCGACGTTTCTTGTCTCACTTGGGAGAAAATTGATCATACAATGTTTTACTTGGAAATAGCAATTAAGGTTTCTAAAATTTTTGCCAAAGTTTGGGTTTTAGAAAGAGTTTAGCGTTTTGTATAAAATTATTTGTTTAATTTCAAATGGTTTGCTTGACTGAAATAAAAAGAAAAACTGTCCTTAATTACCTTTACAAAACAAATGTTCAAATACATTGAGTTTGGCTTGCCACATTAACTTTGGTCTTCAAATGACTCCATGTAGGAGCTTACCTAATCCTTCACTCTTCTTGAACTCAAAAATCCTCCAAGGTCAACCTAACTTGCCTGGGGTAAACACAAGGCATAAGATAACATTTGGACCATATCTGCCTTACATAAATAATTCCTAGTTCAACTAGCTATAACCATGACCATAATGTCATAAGCTTTAATGCTAGTTTGATAAAGTATTTTATAAAATGAATTTAGCTTGATAAGTTAAAATAACTAGGGGTTCTAAAATAAATACTAATAAGTTTTAGTTTCAAATCATAAATTGTGAGTATTGTTGCTAATAAATAAACTAGTGTTAAATATTGAATAATACTAAGTCCTAAATAATATTGGTAAATGGTAATATTTAAATAGTATTGTTATGAATAAATAAATAATAAATTACACTTAATTTTTAATTAATAATTAATAGATAATAAATAATTAGTAATAAATAATAAACTTAATAATAAATGAATTATACTTAATTTTTAATTAGTAAATAATAAATAAATAAAATTTAATATAAATAATATTTATGGATATAGGTAAAAGTTTTAGTAAGGTTAATTATTATGGTCTACAAGGTAATTTGATATTAATTAATTCTAATATTATATATATATATATATATATATATTATTTTTAATAAAAGATATTATTTACTTGACTAATAAAATATTAATATTTTAATTAATATTCTATTCCAAATCTTCCTAGAAAGTTTGAATTTCATAGAGAAAAATATAGTAGTAATTCTAATTAAAGTAATAAAATTTGTTAATAAAAATAATCTAGGATTAACAAGAAAATAATCTTTCACCATGATTTCCTATTGAAAGAAAGGATTCATGAACATATTCCCAAACATCAACTAATGGGCTAATCCATTAATGAACATACGCTTGTATTAACACATACTATCACATGGCTCATTTCCTACTAGATATAATCATCATTCATTGCTTCATTGAAACTAAGAAAATAAAAGCCTAATCACCATTGGTGTCATAACATCTAACATGCTTCAAACATCCATAAATCTTATTAAACATTTGGAACACATATTGATTCAAAAGAAAAATCCATATAGCTTAATCATATATATCAACCCTCATGTCCTAACTCCATCCCCTTCATCCACATACACATACTCAATCCCCCATTCATATTCAATCTTCCTATCAACATCTAAGACACATGAATTTAGAAATTAAAAGGAGAATTTAAGAAGAAATACTTAATAAACGATTACTTGATGAAGACTAGTGAAGGTCCATGCGTTTGAAAGTCTTGTGATGTCCGAAAAATAGCCATGACTGGCCAACATCATTTCGGCCGAGAGAGAGAGAGAGAGAGAGAGAGAGAGCGACCATTATAATGGAATATTAAAAATTGAATAGAAGAGGAAGAACAATAAGGTTGTTCATGTTTTACCATTTTGATGTTCTTGAGACCTTTAAGAAAAAAGCTGATTTTGATCCGTTCGAAAATTCTAGTTTGTATGATTTTGTGTTATAAAGACTAGAAATGAAGTCTAGGGATTAAGTATAAGTGATCTGGAGTATTTGAGAGTGATTAGAGATGTTTAGGATAGGTTTAGGCTTGAAGAGGTTAAGTGTGTGTTTTTGGTGTTCTGAGAGAGTTTGAGAGAAAAGGCTTGCGAAATTCTAGAATTATTGCTGGCTGAATAGTCTTGTGCAATTAGGAGTTTCGGTCTTTAGCAAGAAGAAGAGAGAGTGTTCAGTTGTTTTGAAATTCAAACGGAGAAAAATGAGGAGTTATTTGAGGTAGAAAATTAGTTAATGGTGGTTGTTCATGGGAGGTCTCTTGGCTCTTCAATGGTGTAGGCTGAACAAGCTAGTCTTGCTGCAACGAATGGAGGTTGTTTAGGTTATGAAGCTGGCCGAAACTCAGTCTAAAATGGCAGAGAAATTCTGGTTTAATCACTTGCTACAAGGGTGTTTTAATGGAGCAAAAATTCTGGAATTATTTTGAAGTTCAAATGAGTTTTGAATAGATTGATCTTAGGAGCTTTTTGAGGTGTGATCATGGAGTCCAAACACTCAAGGTAAGTGTGGAGGTCAATGGTGTTCAGTCTATGGCTGAACAAGGTCCAATTTTCAGAGGTTTGAATGGTATTTTTCTGCCTTGGAATTGAGAGACCAAGATGGAAAATTTCTGATTTTCATTGCTCAAGACTGCTTCAAATGATGATGGTTTATGGTGCAGAATTTTCTGCATTTATTGGCCCGATTTGTAGCTGATTTTCTGGGGTGTTTGAGGGTCTTTTAAGGTTGGTTTCCAGCCTTCTTTCTGGAGAAAAATAGAGGGAGTTCCAACTGATTTGATGACCAAAAGATGGCTTCAATTCCAGCTTCAAAAGCAGCAAATTGCTGCAGAAAATTTTCTGGTTTTGCAAAGTTTGTGCAGTCCGAAAAATGCATAGAATTTTCAGCCTTCAACCTCACATGAAATGACCATTTTTCTAGCAGCAAATGGGGTAGGATTGTTGGCTGAAATTTTTGAAAACCATTCTACAAAAATTCTGGAAAATATCTAGATTTTCCTTTACTAAATTATGAACAACATGAAGGTAGGATTGAAGGTATAACTATGGTGGTTCATTTCTCTTGGGAACCCATCCTAATTCCTCTCCCCAATTTTGGTAATCCCCTATCCTTGAGTGTTGATTTTTGAATTCCATTTCTAAAGGATTATCACAAAATTTTTTTGGAATTAAAAGAAGAGATTAATAGATTATGGATAATTTAAATTATGAAGATGTTAGGTCAAGACTAGAGAAATTAAAGGAACAAGAATTCCTCTAGAATTCTTTTTAGAACATGATCACATCGTCAAGACATTCTCTTCATGTCTCCTTTAAGACAACGTTCCTATCTTTAAGGAATGTAAGAAAAATAAAAATTCAAACATAGCTAAGATAATCATGAATAAAACTTAAGTGATGGGATTTGAACTCATGACCTTAGAGATTAATTCACAAAGCTCTAACCACTTAACCACACTAACTCTTGTTCTTATTTTCTCTTCTTATCTAAACCTCAAGCCATCTTCCTATTTTGACCTCAAGCAAAATTATCTTTTTACCCTTCCTACCTAATAAGTATAAATAAGCCATTTAATCTAAAAATCACAATTTTAAAGCACATAAAATCATTCAAAAAGTATATTTTTATGCAAAATGACATGATATGTACCCCAACCCCCTTACTCTAAGGTTGGCTTTAGGTGGGGTTTCACAAATATGATATACATTTCAGGATACCACCAGTGGAAAGGTTAGCTTACCATTTGGAAAATGAACAAACTGTCATATTTACTGACAATGCGTCATTACCTGTGATTGCTGAGAATGAAAATCTTAGATGAACAATGTTCACAAAATGGATAAAAAGAAACAGATGTTATCCATATGCATGTTCACTAATATACTCATAATTTCGACAACAATACACCTGGAAGAAAAAAGAACAAATTTGGCAAAACAGATAATGAGGCAGGTGTGTAGGGCGCATGACATTTGCACATCCGGCATCAGGTGAAAGATATTAGTTGAGAATGCTATTAAATTATGTACGTGGCCCATGCTCATATGAAGACATATGCAGTTATGATGGTTGACTGTATAATTCTTTCAAAGCTGCATGCTATGCAAGAGGTCTCCTTCAAGATGATAAGGACTTGCATGAGACTATTGAAGAGGCTTCCACTTGGGCAACTAGGCCATAACTTTGAGACTTATTTGTAACCATATCGCTATTCTACAATGTTGTTGATGTGAAAATGTTATGGGAAGCTAATTGGATGAATATTAGTGATGATATCCAATATCGTCAACGAAGGATTTTGAGAATTCCACATTTAACATTGTCAGAAAATCAATTGAAGAACTACACACTAAAGGAATTGCAGCTACTGTTATTACGACAAGGTACATCTTTGGAAGAAATTGAAGTCATGCCATTTCCTAATAAAGATAGCTTGAAAGATTTAAAAAATAGCTATATCAGAGAAGAGTTGATGTATGATACAGAGCAACTGAAAAAAGACCATGAGCAAATAAAATAGAGTTTGAATGTAGAACAAAAAAACTATATGATGTTGTTATACATGCAAATGATTAGAACTAAGGGAAGTTGTTCTTTTAATATGGCTCTGGAAGAATTGGAAAGACATTTGTCTACAAAGTAATCATAAGTAAATTGAGATCCAAGGTGAAAATCATCTTAGCAATTGCTTCATTAAGCATGAATGATATAACTTTCTCGATCAAAACATTATACCAACATATACATCATTACATCAATGCTGTCTATGATCTTTTACAAAGTATAAAAATGAACATACTTCAGGGATTGGTTCATTGCTCTTACCTGGTGGCAGAATTGCCCATAGCAGATTGAAGATCCCCTTGGCCACAAATGAAGAAAGCACATGTGCAATCAATGCCAACACCCAGCTTGCAGAATTGGTCCAAAAAGTTGTACTAATTATATAGGATGAAGCTCCAATGAACTCTAGGTTAGTTAGCATTCTTGCAGTAAGGAAATAATGTTTTCCATAGTTGATTATCAGTCACAATATAACCAATGACAATTTCAGTAGCTTTTTACTAATGCATTATACATTCACTTTTTACACAACATCCCATAACATATGAGCTCTAACACTTGCACAATTTTTCAACATATTAACATGTATAGTGAAGTGTAAAATGCATTAGAAAATTTACAATATGATAATAAATTTTAGATATGTGTTCGAAATAGTCGATAGAACATTAAAGGATATACTAAAAGGTAGTATTAGATTCAGTGAAAAAAAATGCTTCAGAGGCAAAATAGTACTGTTAGGAGGGGATTTCAAACAAATTCTACTAGTCATTCCAAAAGGCTCCTGAGTAGATATTATCAAATCATCCCTCAACCAGTCTTATTTATGGAAAGATTGTGAAATCTTGGTGCTATCTCGAAACATGCGAATTGAACAAGAAACAGTAAATGGAATAGAAGCACTTCACAAATCTTCAGAATTTGCTCAATGGTTGTTAAACATAGGCAATGGCATTGAAGTAGCAATGATAAGGGGTAATGATATTGAGGCAATACGGATCAGAATCCCCGATCTATATATACTTCAACAGTCAGATGATCCAATCAATGCTATATTTGATGCGACATATTCAAATTTCAAGAAAAAGATGACAGACATTGTGTACTTGATTGAGAGAGCAATTCTTACACATCGAAATGAGACAGTTGATGAGATTAATGACTTTGACCTCAGTAAAGTACCAGGTGATTCAACTGAATATGTAAGTGCAGATTGAATTAATAATGCATCAGGAAATTACATCGATCAAGAAATGTTGTATCCAGTTGAATTCCTAAATAGCTTGAACTTTCCTGGAATAGCATATCATAAATTGAAATTGAAAAATAGTGCCCCCATTATACTATTAAGGAATATCAATCCAACAAAAGGAATGTGTACTGGCACAAAATTGATTGTTATATACACAGGAAAAAGAGTCATTAAAGAAAGAATCATATTTGGATCTCATATTGATCAGAAAGTACCCATTCTTAGAATAGATATGTCTGCTGCTGATGCAAAACTACCATTCACATTCACCAGGAGACAATTTCCAGTCAAAACATGCTATGCAATGACAATCAATAAGAGATAAGGGTAGTCTCTGGACAAAATGGGTTTATATCTGCCTAAACTAGTTTTCAGCCATGGTCAAATATATGTAGCTCTTTCAAGAGTCAAATCATCAGAAGGATTGAAGTTATTGATCAATGAAGATGATTCTAAATTCAAAAACTACAGAAAGGATATAGTATATCCTGAAATCTTCCAGAATTTACCCAAAGTAACTCAAATTCCTTCCCTCTATCATACTTAAATATATACCTAAACTATCATTTATTCATTTAATTTGTACTTATTCGTAATGTTATAATTTTATAGGTCCCATCTTTCACAGCAATGAGCAGCACAGGTTAAAGTACTATTGTCAAATAAGTGGCAATTTATCCTATCAACCTGCACTGTGTATGTAATAATATGCCTAATTTCTCTACATAAACACTAACATTGTCAATATATTCTTCATATTATCATAACCTTTTACTGCTTCACGTTCTAATGTCAACTGCTTTGTTCATGGCTATTGCAATCTTTAAAAGAATGTCACAGAATATTCTATAGAAAATAAATTTGTGAAATGAAAAATATCAGTAATTTGACATTTTATATTAAGAATTCTTGCTCTGAAAGGATCACGAAAGGGGGGGGGGGGAGGGGGGGGGGAATTAGACCTCTTAGTGGAGTTACCATTTACCATCATTAAGATCATACGTATCAGTGATCATCGATCATTTTACATGGTATACTCGATGATCAATTCACTCACTCATGGTATATGATGACCATGGTATGATATCAAATTTTCATTCATTGCATAGTTATCAATAATAAATAATCTAATAACAGCTTCAATTACACCATCCTGAAGTTCATATATGGGATCAAAATGCATTCAAATTTCATAACGAAACATTATTACGATGCCTTAATATCGCTCAAGTTGTATTGCATAATCAATTATCCATTTCTTCTTTCATCATCTATAGATACATATGTTCACGATGCAGTCAAATACAGATTGTCATCAAATGAACACATATTAAAGACCGACTACATTAATAACATGTTCAATTTAAAACTTCTTCCATTGATATAGATTTCAACCAATACAGCAATATGAAAATATCACACATACACCATTAACGACTAATGTCATTTTAAACAACCACACAAAATAAAAATAACATCAATAACCACACTAAATCAAACTCAAATAATTGTTCCATGAATACATCTACAACATTCACTAAACATAGTCTCTATCAACCGTCATACTACATTGTTCAACTTTGTCCACGCAAAGTTACTGCCTGACCAATTCTTCTATTGGTAGACATTGCATTGCCACCAATACGGCACAAAATGTCAACAATCTCAACTTTTCACTTAAGTTTCCCACCAACACAACCCTTGATTCATCATAATACAACCAGATTGTATTTTCTAAATACCCTTGCATCTTCAATTTGTACTTGCCAGTATAATTTTTGAACAATTCTTGATGCAACATTAAATCATCTCAAGATTCAACAACAACAACAACAACAAATGGGTCATAAAACTTGACAAATGATTCCATCTTCTATTCAGTTTGTCCACTTTCTAAATAATTCTTATTCAAAACCATCACTGTGATTGGAAATTCCATAGGCACATTGTTACGCACCTAAGGATGTCCCTCAGTCCACATATTAGCACATAACACAGCATCTCCACCAAAGGCTAACGTTGTAGGAACTGTCAACTCCATGTACTAAGGATGATCATAAGTACCAGGCCTCAAAATAATTCGTGCTTAATTCGATCTTTTATCCGCAATAGCACATTGCACAACATGTCCCTGTAAATGAATAGATGTAAAAAAAAAAATCGATTCAGCAATGAATGGATAAATTCGGGTTTAGCAATCAAAGTATGCTTTTGAAGATCATCTTTGTATGTCTCCATGATATATGTCGAAAGTCTGTGCAAACAAGGAAAAAAAACCCAACACAACAACTTAACATACGTTGAAGACAAAACAAATATTTATGCATATCCCAAATGCATATCATATAGCACTATTCAATGCACAATATACAAACTACATACTAACGTACTAGTCAATGAATACAATTTTAACAACTCTAGAATTCATACGTGAACCATCCACAACTGACCAACAAAATTTCCTTAACACGTATATAACACCCCACTACCTATGCCCCATTATGGCTGGGGATGTTGCCCTATCCACAAGACAATAAGTCTTTATAATTAGGATACACAAAATAAAATAAAAGAAATACTTCAAAATTAAACTTATTACAACTTAACAATACATGAACAAATTCAAAAATAATTGTCTGCTATTGTCTCTAAAAAAAAAATACATAGGAAAAATAGCATTGGGTCTTTAAGACATAGGCAATACTCTAGCTAATAACCTTCACAGTAGGATCAACCTCAAAACATGGTATAAAAGGTGGTGAGATATAAATCTCAGTAAGCCCGTGTATGCTTTAAGTCTTTTAGGTAAAGCAGATCATGTATGCAAGTTGTAAATATTTCATAAAAGAAAGTGTTGGCAAGCCTTAAATAAATTTCATAAATGAAGAGTGGTATTTTTCTTTCCAAAACATACATGTGCACAACAAATACAACCACCCCAAAAAAGGTATTGGCACCACACTTTGTGCACCATGATAATATAATGATCAGAATGCCACACATTGAGCATACTGACACCAGGTAAGTGTACAACCTATCGAGTGAGATACTCCCCCATCTCTACACCCAAACTTACTGGCTGTCCATTCTAGAAACACACAGTCCACTTGATTGAACTTAGCTCAGACCGGTATGACCTACAAGACTGGCATCCTATCCGGGAAGGACTTACCCCTCAGAGGTGGCCACCTATTGAGAGACTTACCCTAACCCTTCAAAGACTAGTCCTAGTAGTCTACCCTTATTGAGTACTCAATGTTGTTTGTCCCACTTGGGAGAAAAAAGATCATACAATGATTCACTTGAAAATAGTAATTATGGTTTCTAAAATTCTTGCCAAAGTTGAATTTTTAGGAAAAGTTTAGCATTTAGTGTGAAATTGATTGTTTAGTTTTAAATGGTTTTCTTGACTGAAAGAAAAAGAAAAATTGTCCATAATTGTCTTTACAGTACAAATACTCGTATACATTAATTTTGACTTGCCACAATAACTTTGGTCTTCAAATGGTTCCATGCAGGAACATACTTGATCTTTTGTTCTTCGTGAATTCAAAAGTCTTCCAAGGTCAACCTAACCTCGTTTGGGGTAAAAACAAGGCATAAGACAATATCCAGACCATATTTGCCTTAAATAAATAATTCCTAGCTCAATTAGTCACAACCACAACTAACCATGACCATAATATCTTAGGCTTTAATACTAGTTGATAAAATATTTTATAAAATAACTAGCTTGATGAGTTAAAATAAATGAGTGTTATAAAATAAATAGTAATAAGTTATAGTTTCAAATAATACATTATGAGTATTATTGCTAATAAATAAACTAGTGTTAAATATTGGATAATACTAAGTCCTAAATAATATTGGTAATTAGTAATATTTAAACAGTATTACTATAAATAATAAATTACACTAAATTTTTAATTAATAATGAATAGATAATAAATAATCAATAAAATTAATAATAAATGAATTACACTTAATTTTTAATTAATAAATAATAAATAAATTTTAATATAAATAATATTTATGGATATAGATAAAAGTTTTAGTAAGGCTAATTAATATGGTCTACAAGGTCATTTGATTTAATTAATTTCAATATTTTATTATTTATTTTTAATAAAAGGAATTTATTTACTCAACTAATAAAATAATATCTTAAATAATACTCTATTTCAAACCTACCTATTGTTTTCGAATTTTATAGATTAGATTGAATAATAATTCTAATTAACTTAATAAAAATAATGTTAGTAAAATAATTCTAGAATTAATAGAAAATAGGTTTTTCAATAAATTTCTATTGTTAGAGAAGATCTATGAACATATTCTCACATAACACATTAATCCATCCTTGAACATACACTTGAGTTAACATATACTAACAATGGATAATTTCATTCTAGGCATAATCATCATCTATGGCTTTATTGAAATATAAGAACATAAAGGTCTAATAACCAATGGTGTCATAATATCTAACATGCATCAAAACATCCATAAATCCCTTTAATCATGATGAGCATATATTGATTCAAAAGAAAAATCCATAGGTCCTAATCATACATTCCAACTCTCATGTCCTAATTCCATCCCCTTCACCCACATACATATACTCAACCCCTAATTTATTCAATCATCCTATCAATATCTAGGAGTCTTGATTAAAAATTAAAAAAGAAGACTTAAGGAAAAATACTTGATGGATGATCTCTTGATGAAGGATTTTCCTTGGTTAGTGAAGATCCTCAAGCACTTGATGGCCTTTAGTGGTCCGCAAGTAGCCCATGGTTGATCATCACATTTGGCCAAGAGAGAGTGTGTGTGTAAGAGAGAGGAATGAATGAGAATAGAAGAGGATAATAGAAGTTGAATAGAAAAAGAAGAACAAGAAGATTGTTCTTATTTTATCTTTTTGGTGTTCTTCGAATCTTCAACAAAAAAGGATGGTTTGATCTGTTTGAAAGTTCAACTTTATGTGTTTTGGTGTTAAAAAATGCAAAAATGAAGAATATAGGTTGAACATTGATACTCTAGATGTTAGTGTTGTATCATAGAGGCAATCACTTGTACATTATATATGACACATTTTATTCTAATAAAAGGCATTATTTATCTTACAGTTTCTTTTATTTACTTTTAAGTAATATAACTGTTTGATAAAGTCCCTAGTACAACACTGTGTTAAGGAAATCATGATAGAGATTATGATATGAGATTCCTACTACACTATATAGTGTTAGTACTTAAATAGTCCCTAGTTGTAGTATTAATGAGATAGGACATCATTAACGCGTTATGACTAGCATGTGTTAGACTTCCTGATTTGATCAGGCGGTGGTTCTCTTATCCGTGAGTATTGAGATACTCAAAGTTAACACATGGATGATTGTTAATGGAACAAGTTCATTGGATCACCTATCTTTGAGATAATCACATGGATAACTATTTAGTGCCAGTGATATAATCTCAATATAGCAAACGTGCAAGTATCCTTAGACTTGAGATCTCTAAGGTACTTTGTTTGTTGAGCATTGTACTTTAATTCCAATATTTGGAACTCGATTGAGGACCGCCTATAGGATGGATATTGGGTATATTGTGAGGTAAACGAAAGTAGTTGAGAGGGCCAATAAAGGATTCACCATTCCTAATAGTATGTGCGAATATCTCATGGCAACTTGTAGGAATTACTACTCGAGAAGTCCTTGGCCAAGGCGACTGTGTATTGAAAACAGTTCTAATTGATACACATCTAGAGTAGTGGATTCTTGATACAAGTACTATTGTATTCGGGCTAGAATTAATTTTGGAGGGAGTTGGTACTAATTCCGTACTCCAAACCGAATAAGACATTGTATGATGAAAGGAGTTAATTGCATTGTAGTTTGTTATTGAAGGGTTCACGTCAAACCACTTGACTTTCTAGACCCTTGGGTGGTCATGATGTGTTGCTAAATACCGCTCATAATCTGGAAATATAGTTTTATTAATTGATGAATTCATAAACCAATCCTGATTAGAATTAATAGGATTAATTCTAATTAATTGTGGATTATTAATCTCAAAGACGTTTGGATTAATTCATATTCATTACCAATTAACTGGGAAACCTAATAGGTCACACACAATAGAAGATTATATACTCAAGATGTTATATGATAACATAGTGGGGTTGATTGAGAGAAAGAGAAGTTGTGGACAAATTATAATTAGTTATAATTTGTGGTCCAAATTGTAATTGTGAGAACTTGATGTTTCCAATTACAATTAGAAAATTCTAATAGGATTAGAATTTTCAATTTTGGTAGAGGATTTTCGTGTAACATATAGATGAAATACACGAAAACCCTGGCTAAGGCGTGACACCAAAAAACCCAACATACAAAATCCTTATCTCCTTTCTTTCTCTCGATTGTTCTTGTGTAACAACCTTAGCTATAACACCCCACTACCTAAACCCATCAGGGCCAGGAATGTCGCCCCGTCCAGAGGACAAGGGGTCTTTATAACTAGGTTACATAGAACAAAATAAAATAAAGACTTTAAAATTAAACTTATTACAACCCAAAAAAATAAATACTGGTACAAATCCAAAATAAATTGTTTGCAACAATCTCTCAAAACGTCACATAAAGAAAATAACACGAGTCTTTAAAGCATAGACATTAATCTAGCTAATGACCTCCATAGCAGGATCTTCCTGAAAACATGGTATAAAAGGTGGTGAGATAAAAATCTCAGTAAGCCCGTGTGTGCTTTGAGAGTTTCAGGTAAAATAATTCATGTATGCAAGTTGTAAAAATTTCATAAAGATAAGTGGTGGCAAGCATTAAATAAGTATTGAAATTAAGAGTGGTGTTTTGCTTTTCAAACCTCACATGTGCACAATAAATACAACCACTCAAATGGGTAGCCATGGGTTACCACACATTGGGCCCCATGACTAAATAACGGCCAGAATGCTACACTTTGTGCATGCTGACAAAAGGTAGGTGTACGGCCTACCAGGTGAGATACTCATCCATCTCTACACCCAAACTTACCGGTTGTCCACTCCGGAAACACACAGTCCACATGACTGAAACTTGCTAGCTCGGACCAGCATGACCTACCGGACTGGCATCCTATCCAGGAAGGACTCACCCCTCAGAGGTGGCCACCTACTGAGAAACTTACCCTAACCCTTCAAAGACTAGTCCTGGTAGTCTGCCCTTATTGAGTACTCAACGTTGATTGTCCCACTTGGGAGAAAATTGATCACACATTGTTTTATTTGGAAATAACAATTAAGAGTTTCTAAAATTCTTGTCAAAGTTGGGTTTTAGAAAGAATTTGGCATTTTGTGTAAAACTGCTTGTTTGATTTTCAAATGATTTGGTTGACTGGAATAAAAAGGAAAAACAGTCCTTAATTGCCTTTACATAAGGAATATCCATACACATCTCATTGGCTTGCCACAGTAAGTTTTGGTCTTCAAATAATTCCATGCAGGAACTTACCTGATTCCTTACTTGCTCAAATTCAAGAATCTTCCAAGGCTGACCTAACCCCGCCTGGGGTAAACACAAAACATAAGGTTACACTCAAGCTAAATTCATTTACACAAGTAATCCTAGTTCAACTTATTACCATCACATCCCTAATATCCTAAGCTTTAAGGCTAGATGATAAAGAATTTTATAAAATAAGTCTAGTTTGATAAGTTAAAATAACTTGGGATTATAAAATAATTGCTAATAAATTATAGACTCAATTAATAATTCTTGAGTGTTATTATTAATAAATAAACTAAGGTTTGAATATTGAATAATACTAAGCCCTAAATAATATTAATAAATGGTAATTTAAATATAGCTTTATTGTAAATAAATAATAAATTACAAATAATTTTTAATTAATTTTTTAATAGATAATAAATAATTGGTAATAAATGAAATTAATAATAAATGAATCATTTTAAATTTTTAATTAATAAATAACAAATAGATTTTAATATAAATGACATCTAGGAATATAGGTAAAAGTTTTAACTAGGCCTACAAGGTCATTAACCAATTCTAATATTTTATTTATTATTATTTATATAAAAGATTTATCTATTATTATACATATATATTATTTTTAATAAAAGATTTTATTTATTTGATAAATAAAATATTAATATTCCAATCAATAATCCAATCCAAATCTTCCTAGAGTTTCGAATTTTATAGAGAAAAATATAGTAGTAATTCTAATTAAAGTAATAAAATTTGTTAATAAAAATAACCTAGACTTAACAAGAAAATAATCTCTCACCATGACTTTCCTATTGCTAAAAGAGATTCTTAAACACATTCTCCAACATCAAATAATAAACCAATCCATTCATGAACACATGCTTGACTTATCACATACTATCACAAGGCTAACTTTCTTCTAGGCATAATCATCATTAATGGCTTCAATGGAAACTAGAAACATAAGAGCCTAATCACCTTTGGTGTCATGATGTCTAACATGCTTCAAACATCCATAAAATTCATCAAGCCCGAAGAACATACATTGATTCGAAAGGAAATACATACAACTTAGTCATATACAACCATCATCATGTCTTAACTCCATCCCCTTAATCCACATGCATATATTCAATCCCCCATTCATATTCTATCTCCCTATCACCTCCTAAGAGACATGATTTCAGAATTTAAAAAGAAGGTTTTGAGAATAATTACTTGATTGACGAGCACTATGGTGAAGACTAAAGAAGGTCCACATGCGACGGAGAGTCTTGAGTGATCCCACGGAAAAACAGCCATGGTTGATGGTTGATCAATCATTTCGGTTGGAGAGAGAGAGAGAGAGAGAGAGAGAGAGAGAGAGCATTAGAAAGGTATATAGAGAATTGAATAGAAGAGGATGAACAAGAAGGTTGTTCTTGATTTACCTTGTTGATGTTCTTGAGACCTTCAAGGAAAAAGCTGATTTTGATCTGATTGAAAATTCTTGTTGGCGTGGTTTTGTGTTATAAATACTAGAAATGAAGTCTAGGGATTAAATAGAAGTGATCTGGAGTATTTGAGAGTGATTGGAGGTGTTTAGAGTAGGTTTAGGCTTGAAGAAGTTTAGTGTGTGTTCTTGGTGAAAATGGAGAGAGTGTGGGAGAAATGCTTGCACTGAAATCGGTAGGGTCTTGGCCGAATGGTCTAGGGTGAAGGGGAGTTTCGGTTTTCAGCTTGTGGGAGAGAAAGTGATTAGATTTTTTTTTTGAAATTTAAATGGAGAAAGTTGTGGAGTTGTTTAAGGTAGGAGGTTAGCTATGGTGTTTGATCAAGGAAGGTGTCTATGCTCTTCAATGTTGCCAGCTGAACAAGGTGGTTTTGATGAAATGAATGGAGGTCAATATTGCTCCAAGGCTGGCCGAAATTTAGTCTTAAATGGTAGAGAAAATTCTAGTTCATTAGCTTGATACAAGAGTGTTTCCATGGAGTAAAATTCTGAAATTAGTTTGAAGTTCAAAAAAGTTTGAATGGAGTGATCTTAGGAGGGTTTTGAGGTGTGGTTATAGAGTCCATGTATTCAAGGTAAGTGTGAAGGTCAATGAGGTTCAGTCCATGGCTGAACAAGGATCAATGTTACTGAAGTTGAAGGGTGATTTTCGGCCTAGGCTTGAAGGAAGCAAAGCTGGAAAAATTCTGGTTTCAAGTTGTTCAAAGTTTCGAAGATTGGTGAAGAATTTCTGTGCAGAATTTTCGCACTTCTTCAGCCCGATTTGCAGCTGGTTCTTGAGGTGATTTGAAGGTCTTCCAAAGGTGATTTCTAGCCTTCTTTCTGGAGAAATATAGAGGAGTTTTGCTGGCTTGAAGATGGACTAAAACAGCTTCATTTTCTTGATTGAAAGCTGCGAAATGCCCAGAATTTTTTCCTGGTTTTGCACAGTTTGTGCAGTCCGAAAATTGTACAGATTTTCTAGCCTTCAAGCCACATGAAATGACCATTTTTTTGGTAGAAAATGAGTGGGTTTACTGGCTGAATTTTTTGAAGAGATGGTCTGCAAAAATTCTGAAAAAATTCCAGATTTCCCTTCACTAAAATACGAACAACCTGAAGGTGAATTTGGAGGTTCTATCATGGTGATTGATTTCTCTTGGAAACCCTTCCTATTTCCCCTCCTATTTTCAGCCAACCTCCCTCCTCCAAGATTGATTTTCGAAATTCAAGGATGAGAAATTATCACATAATTTTTTTGGAATTTAAAAGAAAGATTTGATGGGTTTTGGTTCATTTGAATTATGGAAATGCTAGGACAAATCTAGAGGTAATAAATAGAACAAGAATTCCCCTAGAATTCTTTTTAGGACACAATGATAAGATTTAGAACATTCCTATTTTTATGGAATGCAAGAAACAAAAATTCAAACTTAATTAAAATAATCATGATAAAACTTAAATGATGGGATTTGAACTCATGACCTTAGAGATTAATTCCAAAGCTCTAACCACTAAACCACAACAACTCTTGTTCTTATTTTCTCACCCACATATTTTTCTTATTTAATCCTCAAGTTATCTTTCTATTCGGACCTCAAGTAAAATTACCATTTTACCCCTCCTACTCAACAAGCATAACTAAGCATTTTAACCTATAATCCACAATTCTAAGGCACATAAAATCATTCAAAAACATATATATTCATGCGAAATAATATGATATGCATCCCGACCCCCTTACTCTAGGGTTGGCTTCCGGTGGGGTTTCACATTAGCCGCCATTTTTTTCTGCTAGCACAGAAAATTTTGGTGCTTGAGTATTCCTATGTGGATTACTGTTAGAGATAATCGCATACTGTAATTATAGTGGTTAGAAATTCAACTCTCGTGGAGTTTGATCAAGAGGATTGTTGGATCGCACCTTGACTTGAAGAAGAAATTTTTGTTTTTTGGACTATCAAAGAAAGGTAAAAAGCTATTACCTTTGTTATCTTTATGTATTATTTTTCACACATATGTGGGTCCTAGGATGGTATCTCGTTTTATTCTTCCGCTGCGTCGTATAGGATATGAGCCTGAGATACCCAACACTAGAGAGTTTGAGAGTGATTAGAGGTGTTTAGGAGTGGTTTAGGCTTGAAGAAGTGATATGTGTGTTCTTGGTATTTTTTGAGAGAGTTTGAGAGAAGATAAATTTCGTGTGTGTTAAAATTGTGATGGCCAAATGGCTTAGAGTAGGAGGAGCTTTCGGTTATCCAAGAATGAGAGAGAGAGTTTCAGATTTTTTTAAAATTCAAATTGAGAGAAAGGTGGAGTTGTTTGAGATATAGGATTGATTAATGGTGTTTGCTCTTGGAAGGTTTCTTGTTCTTCAATAGTCTATGGCTGAATTAACTATGTTTCAACCAAAGGATGGAGAGTTGTTTCAGACTTAAGGCTGGCTGAAAATAGCTATGAAATGGCAAATGATTTTCTGATTTTGTCAATTAGCTAATGGAGTATTTTAATGGAACAAAATCTGGAATTTAGTTTGAAGTTTGAACAAGTTTGGATATAGTGAAGATAGGAGCCTTTTGAGGTATGATGATGGAGTCCTATTATTCAAGGTTGGTGGGGAAGCCAAGATGTTCAGTTCATGGCTATACAAGGGCCAAAATTCAGTGAGGTTTGCTGAAGAATTTCGGCCTTAGCCTTGAAGAGACAAAGTTAGAAAATTTTCTGGAATTGAAGCTCAAGAACACTTGGATTTGAAATGGTTTTGGTGCAGAATTTTTTATCTTCTTTGGCACGATTTTGCAGGTGGATTTTAAGGGTGTTTGAAGGTCTTTTAATGGTGGTTTTCTAGCCTTCATCTTGAAGAAGAACAAAGGAAATTCCAGCTGTTCATATATTCTAACGGGTGGCTTCAAGTTCATGTTCAATGTTGCTAGTTTGCTGATAAAAAATTCTGGTTTGGCACTGTTTGTACAGCTCTAAAAATTCAAGGAATTTCTAGCCTTCATCCTCACATAAAATGATTGGTTTTCTTGTAAAAATTAGATAGGAAAACTTGCTGCAATTTTTGAAAATATCCTTGAAGGAAATCTAGAAAATTTTCCAGATTTTTAACCAAAACATGAACAAGATGAAGATGGAGTTTTAAAGGAATAGCTATGGTGTTTTTTCTTGGAACCTCTACCTATTTTTCCTCCTTACTTTTGGCCATCTCTATCCCACAAGAGCTGGGATTTTTGAAATTCTAAGCTAGGGAATTATCTCAGAATTTTTATGATTAAAAATGGATTAAAGAATCAAGAGTATTTTAAATTTCAAAGATGTTAGGACAAGGCTAGCAAAATTAATTTGGACAAGAATTCTTCTAAAATTCTTTTTAGGACAAGACCACATGGTCAAGACATTATCATTATGTTTTCCTTAAGACAACATTCCTATCTTTAAGGAATGTAAGGAAAATGAAAATTCAAACATGGCTAAGATAAATATGAATAAAACTTAAGTGATGGGATTTGAATTCAAGACATTACAGATTAATTCACAAAGCTCTAACCACTTAATTACAACAACTCTTGTTTTTATTTTCCCCAACCAAATATTCTTCTTATCTAAACCTCAAGCCATTTTTCTATTTTGATCTCAAGCAAAATTACCTTTTTATCCCTTCTACCCAACAAGCACAAATAAACCATTTAACTTATAAACCACAATTCTAAGGCACGCAAAATCATTCAAAAGATATATTTTATGCATGATGACATGATATGCATCACATCCCCCTTACTCTAGGGTAGGCTTTAGGTGGGGTTTCACAATGTATGTATCTCCTAACAATGAATGAATAAATGACAGGGAACATAGGAAAATGTAACGTACATAATCACAGAAGATAATAAGCCATCTCAACATATTATCCTTTATTATGTAACCAATAAATGAGGAATCTGTAGATAATTAATGCATTGCCAAGTTGCCAAATTAAATTAATTGATAAAAATAAGCACACTATACTTGAACGAATTCCAACAGACTATCCATATTCCCCTTCAACATATGTAATAAAGGTTGTTTGTCAAATCAAACAACACCATCTATAATTCACTACACAATTCACGACAATGAAATTAACTTTACCATAAAGAGGCATCCATTAGCAACAAAAGTATAGAAAGATTTTAATTTTATAAAAAAAATTACATGGATGGATTTATGAGCATGGTCTACTTCTGCATAGAATTTTGTAAGAAGTACTTTGTTTATTCTAATTGACATTCGAACAACTTTTGAAAATTATTCAAATGAACAAATACTACAAAGCTGTCACATTGATCTACAATACTTGCACTTTTAAATGTCATCAAATCTCAAACTAATATAAATTAGAACAATTTCAAAAAGGCTTTTGAAAAAAAATGCAAAATTTATGTCTTACCTATTTCTTTAAAAATATTCAGATGAAAAAAAGTACAACACACTTTCTGATGTTTGCAAGAAAATATCCAATGCATAGCCATTACAGTTGCTAGAAGTTACCAAAAGTCATACAAGTTCCAATGAATGACCACAACCAAACTTCAGGTTAATCATGTATATGATTTAACACGAATCTCAGTACATATTTCTGGTCGAAATATGTCTCATGAACATATAAGTTCCTCAATCATTCATTATGTCTTATGCCACACCATAAGCAATTTGTTAGTTACTTATGAGCATGGTAGGACATTTGCAAAACACAAATGTCTATCATCGACTATAACTTCTACAATCATCGACTTCAGCGTATGAAAAAGTATTATCAATTGCATATGCGATTACAACAATGATGGTACGGCTTACAATCAATAGTTAACAATGAAAAACTACATCACCAATATGCACTCATCCTTAGCGGCAAATGATGAATCTTTTACTACTTAGCAATTGAAATGCACATGACTTTGATAGTTACATTACAACAACTACAGCCTTTGGCATGGATTAGCATTACTTCATATGTAGTTAGCTCTGTGGATACATATGCTCTTTAAAAAAAGTTTGACTTTTTGCAATACTTAAAGCTTCCTGCTACTTGCAAAAAAATACGTTAATAAAAGCCATTTTACATATGCACATGTGTGTAATGTTTGCAAGCAAATGTCCAAACATCAGCCGAATTATGTTATGCAAGCTAATGAATGAACTGAAGTGTGATTTATTTGCACAGCATTATTCGGCACACTGTTGTGTCTATGATGGAAGTATGATTTGTTTTTGGTCCATTTGTTGAAAATGTAACTGATTACTATCAATTAAAAAATGTGTATAGTTGAATATCATTTGAACAATCATCAGTTAGCACTTATGACAGACCATTATCAATTTCATAGTTCATGACAACATGCTTTGGCATTTACATTTTCCATTGCTCTTATCCTACATTTTCTTAGTGATGATCAGACAATTGACAATCAATTGTCAAGAATGAAAAACTACAAAACAAAAACAGACTCATCATTAAGGATAAATGCCATTACTACAGACCTCATCCCATGGAATGAGAATGTCAACATGTACAAAATACATTGCAAAGACAAAGTACACCTAATCAACATAATTACAAAAAACCAAAGAGCCTACAGACTATCTTTGCCCAACAAAACAGCTTCTTCAACCACATGCTCCATCATTTGCAATAGCTGAATCTTTTTGCTGTTGAACAATACCCAACAACAAAGCAACAGATTCATTAACCTTACTTAATAAAACTTCCAACCTACGGTTAGAATCTTCAAGTCGATCTAATCTGCCAACGAGATCAACAACACACTTTGAATGCTGAGATATCGAACTTCCTGTCAAATGATGCACTTCTGGTTCCTGAGAAATTCCATCAGCAACATTTTCAGCATCATGCGCATCTTCATTTCCTCTTGGCCTCCTCCATTGAATATGTTACAAATTTAACGACCCAAAAAATAACTTCACTGATTTAGACACCTCACCCTTAAAAGAACCACCAAAATCTTTGAAAACACATGTCAATAAAGCACCATAAAGTAACTTACTTTTGACATTCCTACGAGTAAGAGTTATGTTATACAAAAAAATATCACCAAAATTAATCAAATTCCCAATAATCACATCATGAGTAATAAGATAATCTATTTTTGTGATCTCCTTCCCCTCTCTACACTGGATATATCGAGCTACAATAGCTGCAACAGCCTAAGTTCACAAAGATATGTTATTGACAGAAGGTTCGCTACTACTAAAAAGTGATTTCTGCGCCTCCACACTCAGGGATTCCATATTGATACCATCTAATTCTTCCAGCTCAAAAAACATAAAACCATCATCCTCCATCTCAAATATTCGGTTCACCTCCTCTGCATCAAACTAAACTTTTACTCCCTTTACATAAGGAATAGCAAAAGACCTACCATTTGTTGTACTAACCAAATTCAAATTACAATAAAACAAGTGAACCAAATTAGGAAATGATTCAACATGAGAAAACAAATTCATTCATTGTTGCTTCTCAATTAAAGACCTAAAATCTAGAACAGAATAAAGTTCATCCATCTTTGGTAGCTTACCAATTACAATAGGCTTCGTGCTATAAATCGATTTCCAATAGTCCTCATACTTTTTGAAAATAAATAGATTTGTGTCATTCACTGGAATCTTTTTCTTCTTTGCGACAATACTAGAGTCCTTTGGATTTGGTACAATCTACTTTCTTAGCTTAATGTGCAAAGGTAGCATGGGTCTGACACCCTTGGAACTGACATTTTTTGCCCTACTATTGCAAAATTTTAGCCAAGAAAAAAAAAAAAAATGAAACGGTGAAACATGATTTTAATACCACAGTAAAAATTCCACAACCTTACAAAGAAAGTGAAAACAATAGTGACTGATGCAAGACACACAACACAGAAAAATTACCCAAGCACAAGGACAACAATGATTGCCAATTGTTAAGGTGATTGGGCCTCTTGCAGTAGCATTGGTCGAAAACGGCAAACACATATGTATTGGGCCTCATTAGAAATGAAGATTTGAACTTATACAGAAACAAATCTATTCTTCATGCTTGGTTGCATTTCATGACTTAAAAAAAAAAAAAACTACAATATTAAAACATCTAATATTAAAAAATTATCATCCCTATTTAAATGTGAAAAAAAAAAAATCACTTCTCAATCGTCTTTTTTCCTTTGTTAAAAAGTTTTCAACTATTTTGGGAAAAAATTATTAATTTTACATTGCAAACAAAAAAGTTTTCAAAAGTTCATTGACTTACTAAAATCATGTCCTACAATTACTTTAAAAACTATTATGTCATACAAATAGACCAATACAACTACCATGCCAAACCACCCATGCAACTCTCGGGCACCATGCTAGTAATAAAAAAATATAACATACATTACCACACTATATTTAGACAATGAAGAATACATTTTCACGAAAGATAAATAAATAAATCTATGCTTTGCTTGAGTAGTTTGCCAAAATTTGGAAGGGCATCAATATTTAACTTGTTAATATTTCCATTTAATTCAATTTTTCATTTGAAAATATTTAAGTTCTCAATTTTTTGAAAACCCAAAGATTTCCTGTAATATTCACATTTCAAATTTGATTTGTATTTTGAGTATACTTTATTATTATTTTTTTTACTTTCATGCAAAATAAACTATTATTTTTCATTCAAATCTCACCTCTAATGTTTATTAGGATGTACTTATATTGGGGTTCTTTCATTAAAAAAAAAAACATTATGTTTTTTATTTTAAACAAAAAATTATTTAATGTAAATAAATTTTAATTGTGAAATATTAATAACTATACGCTCTAAGTAGATTAGAATATTAATTTTTGAATTTATAAATCTTTTATACAATTTAAAAATATGTTTATATTTAGATGTAAAAAATTAAATCCCTTACTTATAAGTTAAACACTCAATACATAAAATTGTCAATTTTGTTTGAACAAAGATTACACGAAGGAAAAAAATAAAGAGGGAAACTGTATCTGTGGGAATTTTAACAGAAATACTAATTGGTTAAAAACCCTTATTTTTAGTACTGACTCTATTTCTTCTGTCTCTACACATTTATTTGAATATATACTAAAAATTATAAATAAATTAAATTATGAAGTAGGAAAAACCAATAATTCAAGGATTGTATATGATCCATAGAATGTAAAGAATTCCTTACATGAAAATACCTAAAGATTTTGATAGGCTATCATGATAGGGTAGAATAAATATGAGATTCTATGCAAGACTACTTTACTTCAACTTATACCCACTATCCGCATATTAAAATCATTCATATATACCTATTTATCACAAACTAAAGCATTTATACTCATTCATCACAACACAACACAATAAAAATGAAACTAACAATCCAGTAAAATTTTGATTCCATACAAATCCAAACTATTTATATATAATACATGTATTAGTAAATAATTCAACAAAGTCCCAAATACACACTAGCTACAATTAAACAATAGATCTCAATATTGAAATCAATTAAAATTCAACAAATACAGAATTTAAGTATATTTTCTATTTTCATGTTATTTTTTTTAAAAAAACTATTGTTATATACAGAGAACTCTGGCAATGCTTTAGCGAAAAGAAATTTCGGCAACGACTTTCTTCGGCTGGTACTACTCCAACAACAATTCTCTACGGTTGGTTCTACTTCAATAGTAGTGGAATTTTTTTTTTTTTTTTTATAGCAATCAAGATCGAACAAAAATAGAGAAAAGGCTGAAAGATTGGGAGAAGCAGAGAAGAAATGAAAAGAAGAAATGAAAAGAAGAAAGGAAAAATGGCTAGAGTCGATATAAAAGGTAGGAAAATTTTCTTTCCCGTGAACTCTTTTTCTTCCTTTTCAGAGATTCTTCCAAAGGAATCTCTTAAAAGGTAAAAGATGCACATGAGGATGCAACCTTCAACTACTAGTAAGGAAGAAGAAGACCTCGTGCCTATAAAATGCGAGAAACTTCCTCTACGCCCACCATCTGATTTCAACACATTTTTGGTATGTTAAAGGGTTTTGGACCTATTTTGGTTAAAACTCCCGTGCAATGCACAAACAAATGAGCAACTAATTATTATTTTGATGACATAATGCACACCTAGACGTACGAAAGCTAAAAACCTTAAGTAAACAAGATACTAATAATAGCAATAGTTATACTTCTCCCAAAATAAATAGAATATGATATTATCCACAAAATATCAGTAATACATGGTTCCACATAAAATTCAAAATAAGTACAACATGGTATCAATCTTATAGATGGGACACTAATTCAATGAAGTTTGAACATGATAAAAGAGGTGTGAGATAAAATCTCAATAATTCTTGTGGGAGCATATATTAGTTATAAATATTTTGATCATGCATGAACTTTGTACAGATCATCACATAAACTACCCATTCATAAATCCGTAGGAATATTATGAGAAAATTCCAAGAAAATATCCATTATCTGAGTTTTGAAACCTCTAATATTTCACCAGTGTTAAGCCATACAAGTGACATATAATATATTAGAAACCCTTATTTTTATGCTTAAAAAATTGGAGATCTCACTCTACAAAGATTGCCCCAGAGGTCATACAAAAACTCTCCGTTTGTGTTCTCATATGGGACACATGAACCCTTATACTAGCTACGTCCTCATTCCAGCTAAAAACTACACTCTTATATATGCCAGCCAAAGACTACTGTTATACATTTTTGAGGTTTCCTACAAAATTCAAATTTTTAGTTTGAAATTGAATTCATGGAGGATAGCTAAGAAGTTGCATAAGTATTTCATAGTCCAAGAAGTGGTGTTCTATTTAATCATTCTTTACACTAGTTGCTAAGTTCATCGATTCTAAAATTATTACTTCTATTTTGGTCAATGATCTTAAAATTGAAAAATGTCAATTTGGACCAATGCCTGAGTTTTTTGATACCATATAGGTACAGGTTTAATAGTTAGAAATGGATGCCTCCATGTGGCTATGCTTTCTTCTTCATGGTTTATACTCCTAATCCTAAGTAGGGAAGAAAAAAGTTAAATAAAAGCATATTAGAATGAGAAAAATCTTGTCCATGTCTACAAATAAGCTTGTTGAGCCCCTCTTCCTAAACAAAGAGAAAGAAATCTAAGGATAAATTACACATAAGGCAATTTTTTTTACCTTGAGAAATAAATAAATTTCCAATAATGTCATCTCCCATATTTTGGAAGATCTGATAATCGATTTTCTTTTGAAATTACTAGAAAAGCCCTTCTTGCGCTTGAGGTGCAAATCAAAACTATGATTGGATGGGATCTTATTGATAGAAGGAAATTCATCAACATGAATTTAGTCAATCAGTCATGGGCCCAAAGTTAAAAGGTTCTTATAATGTCTTATTAGCTTCATCTTGTGGTGATATACATCCTAAAAGTTGTAGACTTTTTGCTGCAAGTTATGACAAAATATAGAATTTGCATGCAACTCTTGAGAAGCTCTTCAACTTCAATTCTCAGTCTTTTATAGTAGAAGGTGTATGCCATAGCCTGTTGTGTAACTTCCCTCCCTTATGTACTTTTATAGATGACTACTTTTTATTAAGTGAATATATGTATGAAGATTCAAAATAAAAAATGATAAGTTTAATGAGAAGAGCATTTTTTGGTGCAATAAAAATTTTAATGGGTATGGGAAGAATTTTCGATCCCGAATTAAGGAAAACTAAGAAAGATTTTGAAAAATCTAAGAGACACCAAAATGCTCAATTTAATGTGTAGATTGCATTGATAAAATAAAAAGTTATTCCACCTAGGATGAATAATAATGTTAACTATGGTTAATTTCAAGAAAATATGGTTAACCACGGTTGAGGTAGAAATGAAAGGATGGAAAGATTTAATGGATTTTGCTTCAAAAGCCATGCAAAATTATGTGATTGGTTGCTTGGAAGCCATGTGCTTATGGATGATTGGAAACCAAGTAGTTTTAGATGATTGGTTGCAAGAAAGTTTGGCATGACCAATAGAAATCTTACGAGTTTATAAGATTTCCATGATATTCTTAAGGTTTCCATAACCTTCCACAATGTTCTATAGCTTTCTAAAGTCTTCCATGACTTTCCAATGACTTCTAAAAGGTTCCATAAGCTTCCAACAGCATCCGCTAAGTTCTACAAGTTCTAAGAGATTCTAAAAGCTGCCATAAGATTCTACATGTTTCCAAGAGGTCTCTAAGTTTCTAGTTTATATTTGACCACATGATGTAAATAAAACATAAAAAAGAAGGAGAATGGCGGTGGGAGACCAAAATAGCCGAAAATAAAGAAAGAGAGAAAGAGAAAAAGAAAAGAAAAAGGAAGAAGAAAAAGAGAGAGAGAAAACTGTGAGGTGGGAGGAAGAAGAAGAAAGGAAAAAGCTAGGTATTTTCAAGTTTAGAAGTCATCAAACACAAGGTAAAATCTAGAATTAAAAGTATTCCTTAGCATGCACGGAGTATTTTATTGTTAATTTTCATGGGAAAACATCATGAAATCTAGAAAATACTTTGTGAAGAAATGTTGTTGTGATGCTATTTTGATGAGCTAAGTGGTAGTTGATTGTAGGAGTTGATTGTCGTGATTTTTGTGGTGTTTACATGTGTTTTGAAGGAATTTTGAAGGGTTGAAGATGGCTGTATTTGTGGGAGGAAATAAAAGAAGGAAGAAACAAAGAAGAAAAGTTGTAATTGTTGAGAAAATGGAAGATTAGCATGTATTCTACATGGCTGTTATTTTCGTGCTTTATATATATAATGATTCTGCTTTCTTCATGTCTGAAAATAGGGATATTATGTGATGTTAAGATGAAAAACTAAAGGAATTAAGTGGTGGTTAAGTGCTAAAATGAGAATAGAATAAGTGAAGAATACATTTTGCAAGAAAAAGAATGAATTCTTGGAAAACTGTAAGGTTTTGATTGCAGCAGTTCTGTGTTAGTTCCAAATTTGACTGAATGGAGTTTGTGGATTTGTATCTAAAGTTCTTAGGATTATTTTGGCAAAAATTTGAGGTCATTTGGACTTGTGGATCAAAAGTTATGATGAAAATGTGAAAGCATATCATAGTGTGAAAATGCAGGAATTTGATTAAGAATAATGAGTTCATATATTATTTCAATTGAAATTAATGAATAAATGAAATGTTTAAAAAGTCACATAAATGACTTGCAAACATGTTGGGTGAAGAGAGAAGGAGATGGATACGGAGAAGATAATATTTCCTTGGTTATTTCAAGTAATGGATTTCCATTTTTATTGAGAAATAAGAATATAGGAAATTAGTAATTTCCTTGTGAGTGAATTTTATTCACAAGACATTAGTTTCGAACCTTACATACTAAGAGAAGTATGGAATGATTTTTTATATACATGTGTCCATTACAAGGACTTTGTGACATCTTAAGGACTATATATGGTTGAATGATAGCGTTACATAAAGTGAGTCCCCTAGGATTTTTAAAAATGGTAGTGCCAGTAACTTTTTTTTTTGGATCAAAATGTAATATATATATATGTGTGTGTGTGTGTGTGTGTGTGTGTGTGTGTGTGTGTGTGTGTGTGTGTGTTGATCAAAAGATATGTACAAATGAGTTCCCTAGTTAATAGGTAGGCTACTATTAACTAGTTATGGCAAATACAATCCTCAAAATGGATCAAAATATGAGGATACAAGGTAAATATGGTAGTGTACACATATGTTTTGATCCTATTTGCAAGTTCCATCAATTGACAAGCAGCTCCTTGGAAGAGTTGCCATCCAAATGTAGTAAAACGTGGCTGCCATTGCTGTCGCTTTGGCCTTTGCAAGCCATAACGTCCCACGGTTTACCGATTTAAACCATTGAAGGCATGTGCAAGTTATATTCATAGCCTGTGGCAACCCGAGCCATGCCTTAATGTCCACCCAAACTTGCGTTGATACCGCACAATTGAAGAATAGGTAGCAAGTCGTCTCCGATTGTGCTTTGCATAAGGGGCATGACATGTCGTCTAGGCGGAACACCAGTGAATCTTTAGTTTTCAACCGTCCTTTAGTGCACAGCCATACCGTGAGTGCATGCTTTGGTGCCTAGTTTCCAGATAGTTTCTAGCTTATGTTAAAGATAGATAGTCCTAAGGAACTTAATTAGTTCTAAGATTTATCTTACTCCAAACGGAGTGATAGAATGTTGGAATTAGGTAGATCCCTGGCTAACATTGTCCCAATACGTAAGCAAATCATGCTTAAGCCACTTATTGATGTTAGGCGGGACACTCAGCAATCAACTCTTCCAAGACCTCATATGAGGGGAGTATGGGAAGTTGGGGGGCCCGTGCTACCACAAGTAAACCAATTTCCAGACCTCGTATAAGGGGAGGAGTGGAAGAACCTGTACTACTACAAATAAAATGATTAAGGATTGATATAAGGTGATGTGCTTGTGTCACTCACCAATCCAGTATGATTCGGTTGAGTGTTGATGGTGCAGTCTTCGAAACAAAAGACCAAATGGCCAAAGGCAAAACATTGTGAACTTTGCATGCAAGTCGTTCTTCTCGTGAGAAATGTACCTACTTTTCTTGGAATTGGGGCCCACGTGATTGAAAAACTCATGTTGTCCAAATGACCAAGAATTTTGAATAGCCATTAACAGATTTCTTCCACTTCTTAGTTGTAGAGTTATTTTCAATGGCAAAATGGAAACATTTTCTAATATTGGTCTTTTAAGAAAAATACTAGCACATATAGAACTCATTGGGTATAAAACTCACACATGCCATGATTTTCTCCTATTTCTTAGGGATTTAAGTTGAAGATATGAGACAATGACGTCAAGATCATTCCTTTGGCCCAGTCTAGCAAAAGTTTTGTGACTGTACCATGTATACACTGTAAATGGACTTATAATATCTAATAATCCCCCAACTCCTATGCCAATTTAATGAAAAGTTTGTTTCTTTGTATCCACTGCAAGGTTTATTTCATTGTAAAGATCCTTTGGTTGAGAGTTTAGACGGGATGACATCCCACGAAGATAAGGCCTACTACAACTAGAAAATGTGGGGTGTTACATGTTGTGCTTAAAGCAAATGCTACTACTCTAGTGTTTACCTGCTCAATCTGTGGACAAAAAATGTTTGGATTTTGAATGAAGTCGGTAATGGGTATCCAAACTATGGTTTTAGCTATGGTTTTGGGCATGATGATGATAAAAGTGACTGTTAGGATCGATGTTGTTGGAATATCAACATGATTCTTTGACATGATAAGTACGCTGAGTCCTCTCAAGAACCAATTTTATTAACACAGTTTGATTCTGATTAAATTTTGCTTCAGTAATGGATATGTTCAGAAGATTCTGGAGGAATATCCAATTAAGATTTGGCAAATTTTGTGATAGAATTATTTGAAGAATCTTGGAGATAAATCATAAGAAGATTTATTCTACAAAGATTAACTTTGCGAAGGAAAGAAACTGTGGTGTTAACTAAGAAAACATAAGAAGGGTTTGTGCTTTAGCAGTTTCCTAATGCAAGAAGAAAATGCGTGTTCTTGAGATGTAAATAAAGCCGACTTGAAGAAGGTGTATATATATGAGAAAAGAAAAAATTTGAGTGATCATACGTACTTACTCTTTGCGTATATAGAGTCATTGAGTTTCATAATAATATTCAGAGTATGATCTGTTGCAACTACTATCGGTGTTAGTGTGTTTCTACTAATCTGTTGCAACAACAATTCACGTATTTTAGCATCTATTCTTACTCTACTACTTGAATAGACTTGAATCAAACTATTATTTAAATCCATTGCCTTTCAGGTTTGAGAGGTTCGAGTCAAACGAAGACCTATCAAGTTGCTACTACAATAGATGATGGGAGATGAATTATGTTGGGTTGAGTTCAACAATGGTCTTCTACAAATTTGATAGATAGAGCATTGTGTTATGTTCTATTAGATTCCAATAGGAGTACTTGGTGAATTGAGATAAATTTTGCCATTGTAACTTTTGTTAAAGTTTAGTGGATTCTTTTTACGAGTCGAGGACCCACATATGTAGGCTTGTTAGCCTAACTGGGTTATCAATTTGATAGACTTTTTATATTATTGTCTGTCAAACTGACATAATTTTAATAAGAAATTTAACAAAACTACAGAAGATTAACAAGCCAAACCTGACAAGTAGTATTAGAGTGGTTCACTGCATTAGAGTTGCTATTAACATAGTAAGTGAGATGAAAAAATATCCACACCAGTAGATGAAAAAAGTTCTGTCACACGACCACCACTACTAAAAAGCACAAACTATGCTTACTAGAAGACCAAGATGAGAATCTTTGTTCAAAACCAGGATATTACTATATGGAAAGCTGTTAAAGTTGAATGGAAAACACTAATAAAAACGGGTACCAGTTCTGAAGTGTCTGAGGAGAAATCAATCACATAATAGACAAGTGAGGAATTTTAACTTGCTAATGCTAATGCAAAAGCTTTAAATACTATTTTCTCTATAGTAGGGCAAGAAGAGTACAAGTTGATATCTACTTATGAATCTACTAAGAAAGGATGGAACAAATTACAAACTATATTTAAAGGTACCAGCACTATTAGAAGGTCAAAGAGACAATTGTTGACAAGTCAATTTGAGGAGCTAAAAATGGGTGAACAAGAGACCATACCTATGTTTGGAAACAAGTTGAAAGATATTGCAAATCAAGCATATCATATAGTAAAGTTTACTCAGAGGAGAGGTTGATTTGGAAAATATTGAGATCTTTTCTACGAAGATTTCAAGGTAAGGTTACTATTATTACTTATTATTTGCAGAGATGTATAAAAAATGCAACTTGATGAGCTAATGGATTCCTTGCAAACCTTTGAGATGAATCTTCAATCACAGACTAAGACTAAAGAAAAGAGTATTGCATTAAGAGTTAAAGAGGAGTCTAAAGATGATAAAGCCTCCAATGAAAAAAATAGGTCTACTAACAAAAAGGTTCAACAAGATGCTGAAAAAATGTAATCGGATGAATAACCCTTTTGGCAAATCGTTTAACAAAAAGCCTGATAGGGGTAAATTGCATACATATTTTATAGGTATTTATGATGTGTTTATGCTTGATTTTTAGGTAAAATACCATTGATTTCCCCCACTTTTTTTTTTATGTTTTTATTAATTGATTAGTTTATTTCTAATGAATTCAAGAAATGGGGTTAGCAGCTAAACATCCAATTTATTAATGTAATGTTTGTTTTCCTTCAATTAACTTGAGAGAGGGGTTGGAGAACTGAACTTGGTATCAAAGGGTTTATGATATTACCTAGACATAGAAATATTGTGACTCCCAGATTTCCTTGGGATATACTGCTCTTAGTATGAAACCCCAGTCGGAACCAACCTTAGAGTAAGGGGGGTTGGGATGCATATCATACATAATTGCATGTTTAAATATATTTGTATATGATTTTATGTGCTTTGAATTTGTGTTTTATAGTCTAGAGGGCTTGATTATGATTATTGGGTAAGAAGGGCAAAATGGTAATTTCTGCTTGAGGAGGAAATAGGGAGATAGCGTGAGGATTAAATAGGAAAAATATTTAGAGAGAAAATAAAAACAAAAGTTGTTGTAGTTTAGTGGTTAAAGCTTTGGAATTAATTCTTGAGGTTTTGGGTTCAAATTCCATCGTGGAGCTTTAGCATGATTAAATTTTATTTTTGCTTGGGAAGAGGTATTTTCGGCCTTAAGAACCTTAGCATAGGGTAGAGGTGTTGTCCTAGGGGAGACATGATAGGAGTACTCTAATCCTATTCTTTTGCCCTACACAAAATTTCCTAAGAGAATTCATTTCTTCTTGATCTTTAATTTCTCCAAAAACTCAATTCATTGGATTGGTCAATTTTGTTCTAGCCAATTTCATTCCAGAAATTTCAGTGAAGTGCTATGGTTTTGAAGGTTCAAAATGTCTTAGTAAAAGACATCTTATGGTTTGAAAATGTAGTAGAGATGTGGGAGATTCCAAGAGAATAAATCCCTCTAGTGAACCTTCTAAAATTGCACTCTAGCTAGGTTTATTTTTCTTCATGGCATGAACTGAAATTTTTTCAGCTTCTTGTGCCTTCAAGGTGTCGAAATTCTTAGCCATTATTCCCTCCTAAATGCTGTTAGAAAATGGCCTTTTTATCAGCTTGAGATCTAAATTTTTCTGGCCATTTTTGGACTGCATAAATGCTGTGCAAAACCAGATAAATTTTTGGTTGAGTTCGCAGCTTTGGAGGTCCAAAACCAAGCTGTTTTTTTTTTTTTTCAGTTTTTGCTCAGCATTTTAGCCACGTTTTTCCTCCATAAAGAAGGCTGGAAACCAAACTTGAAAGACCCTTGAAATCTCCTTCAAACTCTCTGCAAGCTGACTGGAAAATGGCAGCCGAAACTGTTCAGAAATTCTAGCACCTTGCGAAAATTCTGTACAGGAAAATTTCCAGCTTTGTTTCCTAATTCATCCCTGGCCGAAACTTCAGCTTTCTTCTGCACAAACCACTCTTAAACAACCATGATCAGAACTCCATTGTCTTCCCCAAGCTCCTACACGAAAATCAGACATGGTTGCCTGAAAATCTCTCCACCAAATCTCTGCAATCATGCTTTGATTATATACCAAAATTCCAGCAACATTAATTTAGCAACCTTCCATAAAATGTTCTTCAAACAACTAGACTTATTCTTCACCATTTCACTCCATCTTTTCGGCCACTATTACCCTTCTTCAATCAGCTTTCATCCAGCAGAAACACTGCACAACAATTCGGCCATAGCAGCTTCCCAAAAGCTCTCCAATGATCAAAGATATTCTTACTATATTTAGTTTCCAAATTTGATTCCTTAAGATATTCTTTTAGGATTTCAACAACTAGCCTTTCCTTTTCCCTTCCAAACCAGAAAATCATCTATCAAAACCCTACAAACAATTTGGCCAGCCCTAATCCTTCAGAATTTCGGCAGCTTCAAATCAAAACCTCTCCACTCTCTTCAACCTTCAAGAACACATAGCACACCAAGAACACCTACTCATTCCTTTTGCCTAATACCCATCCAAATCACTTCAAACTTCTTCTAAAAACTCCAGAATTCATCTACTCACTACTGTGAGTCCATTCATACCATTTTTAACATCAAAATCCAAAATCCAACTTGCTCTTTTAGATAAAAAACCAGAATTTTTGTGAAGGATCAAGAACACCTTCAAGGTAGGTTTGTTCTAACAACTTCATCTTCTCTAATCTTTGATCTCTAATGAATATGTATATGAATAAATATGCTAATGGACACACACACACACACACACTTTCTCTCTTGGCCGAACCTCTCCCCTTCTTGGCCGAATGGCTTCTTCACCGATGGCCATGCTTTTGTTCATTTTCCTTGGACGGATCTAGTCATCTAGGAGTTAAGATCCATTTGAAACTCCTTTAAGGTACTCATCAATCAAGTAAGCCTTTTTAATCCTCCTTTTAAATTGTAGATTCATGTCTCTAGGATGATGTTGATAGAAGATGGATTATGATTAGGGTTTGAGTATGTATTGTTATGATAAGTTGAGATTAAAGCATGAATATATGTATGATTATGATGGAGATGGGATTTATGCATGAGTTGATTACCTTGGTTGAATGTATGATGTTTTAGGATTTCATACATGTCTCCATGTCATAGGTAGTATTTATGATCAAGTATGCCAGAGATTATGTCACTTATGGTGAATAGGATTTATATTCATGCGTGTTTATTAAAGCCATGATTATGTCGATGCTAGTAGAGGTTGGATAATGTCTTAGTAAATTTAGATATATGCTTATATTCATGGTTTGGATGATTTGATGAATTGAAAGGGTGTATATGTTCATGATTGTGGTTAGTAATAGAATTATGATCATAACCTAGTTGTCCCTAAGACGATTTTAGTTCTTCAATAAAAATATTTAATATTATGATTTTTGGCTAGTAATTTCGAAAAACCCTAGGAAGGATAGATTTGGATTATTATATATAATAAGGATATTTTAGTCAAGTAAATAATAGATTTTGCTAGAAATATATATATATATATATATATATATATTATATATAAAATGAAGAAATCAACTAAAGCCTTTTATGAAAATAATTATAATAAGTAAAATATTTATTATTAAAATTTAGTTATTATCTTTTAATCAAAACCTATTAAAATTTATTTATTATCTTTCAATCAAGACTCATTAAAATTTATTTTCAACTAATTTTAGTTATCAATTATTTTCTAGCAAATAATTATTAATAAATCATTATTTTACGTAATACCACCTAGGACTCTTCTTCAAATAGACCCTAAATTTTTCTTAGCAAGATTTAAATCTTCAACTTATTAATACCTATTTCCCAAAATACTAATTATTTTAAATATCAAATTAGCCTTAACTTATAAACCCTTTTTCTTTATTATTTGGCCTAAAAGCTTGGGACACTAGGATCATGGTAGTAGTGAGTTGAATTAGTTTTAAATTGAGAAAGTGGATTTTGGTTTGAGTTTGATTGTGGTTTTTATTTACCCCATGCGGGGTTAGGTCAGCTGTTGGAGACCTCTTATTGTGAGTAAGAATCATGTAAGCTCCTGCATAAAACCTGTTTGATGCAAACATAATTTTTTTTTAATGGCAAGCCAAATATAGAGTGCAAGGACACTCATTTCTATAAAGGCAATTGAGGATTGACTCCTTTCTTATTTTAGTCAAACAAATTATTTAGAAATCAATAAGCAGATTTGCTCAAACTTAAAACTCTTTCTAAAATTGATTTTGACAAAGATTTTGGAAACCCTTAATTGCCATTTTCAAGTGGAACTATGTTTTGTTCATTTTTTTTCCAAGTGGGATAAGTTACGTTGAGTACTCAATATAGGTAGGCTAGTAGTACTAGTTTTGAAGAGCAAGAGTGAGTCTTCTGGCATGAGGCCACCTCTAGAAGATAAACTCAACTTAAAGAAACGTCAGTACTACTTAGTCATGTCGGTCCGAGCTAGCAATTTTTATTTCAGTAAAGTGACGGTGTTTTGTCGAAATGGACACCTAGTTGTTGTTTGGGTATAGGGAAGGAGGAGTATCTTGCTCAGTAGGCCAATCACCTACCTTTTGTCAGTCTACACAAAATGTCGACATCCTGACCGGTTATGTGGCCCAACGTGTGGTAACCCATAATCATTTCTTTCGAGTGGTTGATTTTATTGTACCTGTATGGTTGAAAAGCCAAAACGCCACTCTTGGTTTAACTAATATTTATTGCCTGCTAGTATTTCTCTTATAAAGATTTTATACTTTGCATTCATGAATTGTTTTCACTGGACACTCAAAGCACACACGGACTTACTGAGATTTTTATGTCATCACCCTTTTTACCATGATTTCAGGTCGATCCTATTGTGGGGATGAGTAGCTAGATATTGCCTGCTTTGGAAGATTTTTTGATAATTTATTTTGTGTAATGCTTTGGGGAGATGAGAGTGGATAAATTTTATTATGGATTTATTTTTCGTATTCCTAGGTTTATTCTTAGATTTATTCTTGGGTTGTAATAAACTTTAAGTTAAAATATCATTTTTATTCCGCTATTTTGATTGTGTGATCTAGTTATAAAGACCTCTTGTCCTTTGGATAGGACGACATCCCCGGCCCTGGTGGGCCTAGGTAGCGGGGTGTTACACTTAGTGCTTCTTAGATTAAATTGGTGAGGTAGATATACCCATTAGTTTGCTACGAATAGGAATTTCATTACTCGAGAGATAGTGAGATTCGCATTTGAATCCCTTTGGTGGTTGAATTGAGAATTGTTAGGTTTAAGAGTATTTCCCTTTCTTGACATAGATTTAGGGGATGTTCTTCTTAACATGACCGTTCTCCTTATTCTTATCCTTTGAGGACCTTTGTGACTTTTCTTGTGCAAACTTGGTATATTCTCTAGTATAGTAGTTATTAGAGTTGTTTATTTATTTATTTCTTTATTTTGTGGGCTAAACAATGAAATTAGAGTAAAGTATTAGTAATTGCTAAGTTTCTGTGAATTCGATACTTGTTATTCCCTATACTATGCGATGGGTATACTTGTCTAATTGTGTGGTTTGAGTATGTAGTATTTTAAATTTAAAACATGATTTTGTGTGAATTTGTGTTATTATTTCCAATTTTCGAACAACACACAACAAGTTTTTGGTGCTGTTGTCAGGGAATGACAATATTGTGAAAAGCTTGAGTTGTGTTGATTTAGACATTTGTTTGTTTCTTTGTTTTTATTTGCTTTTGTTCTAGTTTGAATCCTTTCTTGTTTTTGTATGTTTTGTGTGGCTTTTGTAGATTTTGGTAGATTTGGTAGTTTGTTATTAATCTCCTTGTTATTAACTTTTGTTTTTGTTTTTGAGAGTGTGTTGTTTGAAACCATCATCATGGCTAGTAATTCATGGTACCATCAGAAGTGAGGGACACAACGCTGTGCAAGCATAACATTTCTAAAACAACGAAGAAGAAGCTACCAGAGTATAAGCTGCATATACCATATCTAAGCAGGCTACAGAAAAAGAAAATTGATAGAGGACAAGAGATTCTATCACATGAGGATAGAGGAAATAAAAAAATGGAATAAGTATGTGAGAGTCTACAAGAGGGGAACACCTAAAAGAAAAGAGAGTACATGAGGACCCATTGAATAGTGTGATAAGAGATGGACCCTACTCTCATATATATTTTTCTAATATCTGTTTCTCACTTGATTTGATAGGTACTTCTCAATTTATAGAGCAAAATGAAGCCAATGATGATGTAAAAAACCAACCATACTTTGAGGAATGAAAGTTTTCATGCAAAAGTCACAAGGAATCCGTGGAGTATAATGGCCAATTATGCTTTTCAACCAACTTAAATGGAGGTAACTTAGCTATTGTAGGCACTACAATGCAAAGTAAGTATTGCTCAACTACTTCTTCAAAAGCTACAATACTAGGTTTGGAGTTGGGAATTTTAAATTGTAATGACGCCTTGGAAGGAATAATTGATGCTTTGATTGATGATGCATTCTTTAAATATGATTTATATTCATATGTGGAAGATTTGGTTTATATGTTTAAAGAGTTGCAAGGAAATGAGGTCTATGTGCTTAATTTTATTGGGACTAATGATTTGCATATACCTTACTTCCAAAAACCTCCTTTATTCTTATTTGATTCATCATACTTACTTTTCAGCTTAAGCGTAAATTTTCTTTACAAAGGGATGATGAGGAAGTATGATGAATGAAAAGAGTGTGTTTATGTTTTGAGCTTTGATTTGTGTTTGCCTCATTTAAGGTTTTATATAGTTATTTTGTTTTTGTTTAGCCTTTGTCATTTTTTCTGTAAAACCCCACCTAAGACTACCTTAGAAATAGAGAGAAGGGTTGCATTCCATGACATATTGCATAAATAAATTCTTTATATGTGAAATTGTGCATTTTTAAAATTGCGATAGGTGGTTTATGTGAATTATTTACGCTAGATGTGTGTTAGGGGCAATTAGGGAATTTTGCTTAGAGATGAGAGAAGAAGAGACTTGGGTTTTAGAAAGGAAGGGAATTAGGTTGGGAAAATAAGAATAAGAATTAATGTGGTTAAGTGGTTAGAGCCTTGTGATTAGTTCCTAAGGTCTTGAGTTCAAATCCCATCAACTAAGTATTATTTTTAATTATCCTAACCAATGTTTGAATTTTCTTCTTATATTCCATAAGGCTAGGAATGTTGTCTTCGGGAAGACACAATGATAATGTCCTAACCATGTGATTTTGTCCTAAAAGAAAATTTAGAAGAGTTTTGGTCTCCATCATTTAGCAAACTATGTCCTAACCTATTTAAATTCAAAATATTCCTATTTCTTTAATTCTCCTAATTTCTTTATAAAATATCTTGGAATTGAATTTTGAAAGAAAAATTCTAGCTCTTGGGATAGGAGATAACTGAAATCTAGGAAGGAAAATAGGTAGATGGTTTTTAATTGAATCACCATAGCTTTTTCTTCAAAGAATTACATTTTTTTCTTATTTTTGTTTTGGTTTAAATCTGGAAAAATTTTCAGCAATTCTTCTTGGCTAGATTTTTGAAAAATGTAGCAACGTTTGCCTATTTAATTCTTGTTAGCAACCAACCATTTCATGTAAATATGAAGCTGGAAATGCCTTGAAATTTTGCTATTTGTGTAGCCTTACCAAACCAGAAATTTTTCAGCAAACTACCAAGAATTAGTCATGGAGATTGATCAATCAACCTATGAATCTCCTTCTTCTCCAAGATGGTGGCTAGAAACCACCATTAATGGACCTTCAAACACTCCTAATTTTCAACTGCAAATCTATTTCAAAATGGTTCAAAATCCTGCTCACAAACCCTTCCATATCCTAAGAATTCTTATAGATAAATCCCAGAATTTTTCCAGCTTGCTTAGCAAAGTCAAAAACCAATTTCTTCCTCAATTCTCTTCAACATTTTGGCCACCTTGAAGTCATGGACTGAACATCTTGTCTTTTTTATCTACTATGGCCATTAGAGCTCCATTAACACACCTTAAACCACTCCTAACCTTACTCCATTCAAAACTTATCAAATTTGAAAATTAAATTCTAGCTTTTACTCCCTTAAACTCTCACCTAGCAAGATGAATAAACTAGAAATTTTCCCTGTCTTGTAGACCCATTTTCGGTTAGCATGAAAGCTGGAATAATCTTCCATTTCACAACCAATACAATGCTAGACTAGCCACCCACTATTGAAGGACTAGAAACCTTCAAGAAGAAAACACCATTAACAAATCTTCTACCTCAAACACCTCTACTTTTTCCTCATTTTGAAATTCAAACTAGCCAACTCTCTCTTTCTCTCTTTCCCTAGGATAACCAAACCCCCCTCTCCTAGCTAGGCCATTCGGCCATCACACACCAAGTACACAAAAATAATTTTCTCTCAACTTTCTCTTGTATTCTCAAGAACACACACTAAGCTTCTTTAACCTCTAATCATCTCTATTCATCCTAAATCACTCCAAAAACTCTCAAACCAACTAAGATTCAACTATACTCATCCAAAGCACACTCCATAACACTAAAAACACCAAAGTTGATCTTCTATTCGGATTAAATGTGCTTTTTGTTCAAGAACGAGAAAAATATCAAGAAGGTAAATTCAATCACCTTAATCCTTCTTCACTTCTTCATCACCATTTCATTATCATTCTAACCACTCCCTCTCCCTCTTTCTCTCTTTCTTAGCCGAACCATTGGTGGCCATTCTTAAACAAACTTCAATTAAGGAAGGACTCCTCAAGCACTCAATGACCTTCATTGGACCAGGCGACATCTTCAACTAACGATTATCAAACAAGTATTTCTTTCATAACCTTCTCCTTAGATTTTTGAACTCAAGGCTTTTAGATGATGGAATTAATAGGTTGTAATGTTAGATTGGAGACATGTATGTGGGTGAAGGGAATAAATTTAAAACAAGAAGATTGAGATGAATACTGAGACTTATGAAGTATGGATTGTACTTTAAGATCATTGTATATTCATTAGTTCATTATGATTAAAGGCTTTATGTCCCTAGTATAGATGTTTTGATGAATAATGGTCATTATACCCCAATTGTTTGATTATGCTCCCATGATGTCATTTTTGTCAATAAATCCCTAGATAATATCATTGTTAGTTAGCATCACCCTTATTGTGATAATTATTATTACAAGTCTATTTTTAGACAAATCAACGTGATATTCATTGGATATATGTGTGTATGATACATATAAATTTTTGTACTAGTAAATTCACCATGGTCATTAAAAATTATTATTATAACTACTTTTACTACTAATATTATTATTATTATTATTATTATTATTACCAAAATTATTAGTATCATTATTTGATTTAATTTATTAATTTCGGTAAGCATCAATATTTCCAAAATTAATATCTACTTAAGATATTATTGTTTTATTAGATAAGCAAATAGTAATATTTTCCAATGAATAGTAATACTATTTTTGAAATTAATTAATATCAAATATCTTTTATATTCATATTATTATAGGTTAGTCTTATTAAAATTTTTATTTACACTCATATATTATTTTTAATTATTATTAAAATAATTTATTTATTATATATTATTATATATTATTTATAATTTATTATTATTACTTATTATTTGTTAATAAATAAGTAATATTATAATTTATTATTTATTTATTATTTATAACACCTATTTTATTTTGACTTATCAAATTAATCTTATTCTGTAAAATACTTTATCAATTAATGTTAAAGCTTAAGCCATTATTGTCATAACTGGATGTTGTTGTAACTAGTTGAGCTTAAGCATGTTAGGTTAGGAGCTTAAGCACTCTCTTATCATGATGCACAAAGTGTGGCCTCCTAATTATTCTCTTGTCATGGTGCACAATGTGTGGTGCATTGTCCATTCATGATGCACAGTTTCATATTCAACTTTATTTAAGTGGTTATTTCGTTAGAAGTTGAGCACTTCACAAACGTTGGTAAAACACCACTCAGTGTTCAAAGATAAATTTCTGGACTTGCAGATTTTTTTGTTGTGACTTGTTCAAACTTGCATACATGAAATGTTTTCTTAAACTGTCATGAACACACGTAGGACTTACTGAAAAATATTTCTCACACCATTTTAATATCATGTTTTTAGGTCGATTCTACTTCGAAGATTGATTTACTTATATTGCCATGAGCATGGAAATTTTTCTTTGATGTATTTATTTGTTGTTTTAAGACTTGTATAGGTATTGTTTTGGGATTATAATAAGTTTATTATTAAGTTATTTTCTTCTATATTTTATATTACCTAACTATAAAGACCCCTTATCTTAAGGACGGGGCAACATTCCCTGCCCCCCCCTTCTTTTGGGGTACGTAGGGAGTGAGGTGTTACATTCTCACTCCTTAACAATAATATGGTTTTTAACTATAGGAGAGTGAGTGTTTCTTTATATGCTTTCTTAGGAATTATTTGGCTAGTCTTTTATTTTATCTTATTTTATTTTTTTTAATGTTTTGGTATGTTGTATTTCTATTCTTTTAGAGTGTTTATGTTTTATTTTTCATTTTTACAGGATAATAAATCGAGAATAACTCATTTTCTTCCTACTTCAACATCTATTGAAGCTTAATTCACTTGGGGAGTATTTGCTTAACCTTTCCTCTATATCATTTTTGGTCCCTTTGGATATTTATGCTTTATTGTGTATCTTTTGGCCATTAAGGATAATGTCTAATTTAAATGTAGATGAGTAGTTTTGTGGTATTCCTTATCCAAATTTTTATTAATTTCTTGGTGTTTTCTTGTTAAAAGTGAAAATTGGGCTAAATTTTTTCACTTTTGGACATATTTTGATTTTTATGCAATTGCTATTCTTTTTCTTTTGGCATGAAAATTTGGTATGAGGTTGTTTTAATTAGGATATTCTTAGGTAAACTTGTATATTTCATATGATATAGATTAAGTCTTGATAATTTGGCTTAACTTTGCCTATATTTTAGTAAATGTTGTGACATTTTGTTTCTTGGGAATGGATAAGAAACTTGTGATGAAGTATAAGTAAGGGAATTTTGGTCTTTTTATATTCTATGATTTTCTAGCTAGTTCTCACTCTGGGTTTAAGTAAATGTGGATTGGAGTAAGAAAAGAGAGATATTAGAGTAAAGCAATGCAAAAGCTGAAAATCTTTCATTTTATCTTTGGTAAAATATGCTAACCACCCTTGAACTTTCACAAATTTTTATTCCTACCGTTGAACTTTAAAATATATGATTTTAGCCCTCAAACTTTTGAAACACATAAAAAATATTCCTTTTAACAATAAAAGCTCAAGTACAATACAAAATCACTAGATTTTAGCTCTCATTTTCCCATATTTTATTTCTAAAATATTATTCTTCAACTTTAATCTCACTCTCTTCTTTTTGAATTTCTTCATTTATCAACAACAATTTTAAGATCTAACTTCAAACATTTTATGCGGCTCAATAATCTTAAGATTACCCTTTAGCACTTTTTTGAATCTAACCATTCAAAAAAAATAACATATTTTACCCTCTAATAAGCAAAACTAAGACATAAAGATGAATAAAAAAAACTGATTCAGTTCTTGATGAATAGTAATTTTCTTGGCATCTTTACAGAAAGGAAGAATAAGTTTGAAAATAGAAGTGAATTATCAAAAAAAATAAAAATCTAAAAAGAGAAGTGAAAGACGCTTAAGTTGCAGTAGTCATTTTCTGTCATATATAGAAGTTATTTTGTAAGAATTAGAAGGATGACACCACATTGTGAGAGTTGAGTGAATGAAATACCTATAAAATTGGTCATGTGAAAGTCATGTAATGAACTTCCGTGAACATTTAATAGTTTTAATTAATAGAAGAGTTATTTTTTAGTTGTTTTAAAAGTTTGAGAGCTAAAATGACACATTTTAAAATTTGAGGGTGGAAATCAAAATATGTGAAAGTTCAAGGATGGAAGATATATTTTACGCTTTTATCTTTAGTAGGCATTTGCATTATTTTACCCTAATGATTGTAATGTAAAAGCTGAAAGATCTTTATTCCATTTCTACTAGGCGATTGTATTACTTTAAAAAAATAATAATAAGCATATGGACCAATCTTCTGTTTACTACTCGTGTTGCAGTAGCTTTGGAAGTCTAAGAACTTAAATTCACTCATCATTCCCTACTTATATGAATCACTTGGGTTATATTCTTGAGCTAAGAGATAAGGTGAAATTTGTTGAATAGATATAGACTTGTTTAATTCAAAATTGATGGCTTTAGTTTTATCTATTCAAATACATAGGTTTACACGAGTTTAGTTTGGTTGAGTAACTTTGAATTGAATTCTCATATCAAGTGAAACAGAATATCTTTCTCATGACAATCATTACTACCAAAAATCTACTCTTGATGAACTCTTTTTGCTTAGTGTGCTTATGATTTTGGTAATTTGCTTGAGGAAAAGAAAAAGCTTTAGTGTGGGGGATGATGAGTGTTCATTTTAAACATATTTTATACATCATTTGTGCTTAAATTGTAGAAGAATGCATTTTATATTGCCACTTAATCCCCCATTTTATTAATGAGAAAGTTGAAAATTAAATAAGGATTCAAAGAGAAAAGATTGAAAAATAGCCAAACTTAAGTGCCACGGTGCCTTGCTCATCATATTACACGCCACCGTGCAACTACAAAACATCATAAGTCAATATTCGGAGAGTCGTGGTGCTGTGCCCCTCATATTGCACATCATTGTGCGTCATCAGGATGTAGAAAATGCAAAATATCTGGAGCTTCACGGTGCTGTGCTAGTCATTGTCTACGTCATCGTGCACTAATTCAACACATAGCAATTGTTAATCCCACGACATCATTTTGAGGCAAAATTGGAGATTCGAAGCATGCACAGTGCCGTGCAAGCCATATTACATGCCGTCGTACAACATCACAGAAGACCCTCTGTTTAGCGATTTTTGGGGTTTTTCAATGGGCATCTATAAATATTCGGCTTCTAATCTTAAGAATTAGTCTTTGGCGGCCAAAAACATCAAAGAACTCCTAGAGAGCTCAAGAAACACTAAGAAAAGAAGGATTAAGAAGAATCAAAAGAGAAGAAAATGGGAGTTACTCAAGAGGATATCTCAAGGAAGAAGAAGGAAGTTTGCTTGTCTATGAGTGCTCTTTTTTCTTTCTTGTAATCTATTTTGACAATTTTGAATCTCTATACTTTTAATTGTTTTTCAGGGATAAACCCTAAATTTGTGTTCTTGGATTGATTTTATAACATCTCGCCCTAAGCCATCCCATGATCTTTTGAGAATTTTCTTAAATTTTATAAAGCTATTTTCTTTCAAAAAATTGTGAAAGCAACATTTTATGCAAATTTTATTTGATAAATAAATATTTTATTTTGTATTGTTTTTATATTTGATTTAATAAGAAATATTATATTTTATATATAATATATTTTATCTAGTAAGAAATAATCTATTATATATATATGTGTGTGTGTGTGTGTGTGTGTGTGTGTGTGTTATATTTGATAAAGTAATATTATATTTTGTAATAGGAAGAGAATTACAATTTGTCTTCTTAACATTTATATTAATTATATAGGGACCACACATTTAATAAAGTTAGTTGAGGTATTCATGCAGATCCACAACTTTTAATAAAGTAAAATTATCTTAATATTATTATATTTATTTCATTAATATTCTATTTATTTTCATAAATATCTATTATGTTCTAAAAGCTTCTATAAGCTTCCATAAAGCTCTACAAGCCTGCATAATCTTCTAAAGGTTTCTAGAATTGATGAATCATCTTCTATCATGTTCTAGAGATTCTTAGTCACATGATGAGTCATCTTCCATTGCTTCTAACATAAGCTTCCATAGCACCTATAAATAGAAGAAGTAAGGAGAGAATACAAGGTTGGGAGAATAAAGGTAAGAAGAAAGAGAGAGAGTGTGGGCTGAAACTTGGGAGAGAAAGGAAGGAGAGAAAAAAAGAAAGAAAAGAGAAAAGAGGAAACCGGAAAGAAAAGAAAGAACCAGAGAAAGGAAGAAGAAAAGCAAAACCGAGAGAGAGGGAGAGAAACTCACAGCAAGGAACAAGGAGAGAAGAGGAAAGAGAAGGAAGGAAGCAGAGCCAAGATTTAAGTCTTGTTTGTGTCCTTACGAAGGTAAGAAAATGCTCTCCAAGTGCTAACAATTGTAGCTTGATGTTTAAAGATGTACATATGTGAAACTTATACCGGAAACATGAACTTGGTGGAAGAAAACGTGAAGAAAAATGCTGCTTTATAGAGACAGGTTAGGCAGCTGTTTTGGTGTTGATTTGAGCATGATTTTCAGTTAATTTACTATGTTTTGGAGTGATGATATGCTGGAAACTTGGAAAGAGAAAGGATAAGAATGATAAGGAAACTAGTAAAGCTATTTAGTAACAATGAATAATCTACATGTTGCTTGGAAAATTTCAACTGAAAATCTAAGTAAAGGTGGCTGAAAATGCAGTATTATTAACCTTAAACATGTTTTGGAATGATTAGAAAGGATTTAGAATGCATTATGTGAGTGTGGATGGCTAGAAATCATGAATGACAAGAATAGTGAAAGCTGCCAACAATTTATTGGTTTGGTGAGCTTAAAAGATTTGTTTGGTTTGGATGATAGAGAAGTGTTGGATAGAAAGACAAGTTAGAACACTAATGTTGCAATGTTAAATGAGGTATGAGAGAAGACTTAGAAGTGGTAGGTTGTGTTGGAGAAAGCATAGAAAATACTTAAAGAAGATTGAGCATAAGTAAGGCTGTTTTGGTTCACTGAAATGCAGCAATTTTACAGAATAAGCTGTACAAAATGGGAAGAGATACTAATGCTCCATATCCTGTAATTTATAGCTAAATGTTCTAGGAACATTTTGGGACCAATTTGACATGATTTGGACTTGTGAGTAGAAAGTTATGATCAAGATACCAAAGAGTGCCAAAACTGTGACGAGATTAAAATTCTGAGACTTTGTAATCAAAACTGAACGAAATGGAAGGGAAAAAATGGTATTCCATGAAATGAAAATTATAAAGGAATGTCCTAGGGACATTTTGAAAATGGTTTGACATCATTTGGACTTGTAGATTGAAAGTTATGACAAAATAAATGAAGTATGCCATGATTGAAAAATACAGAATTCTGTTCAAGGAAAATGGATTCATGTGGTACTTTCATATGTATTAATGGATGGAAGAAGAATTGAGAAAACATCTAAAAGCCTTGTATACTTGTTCGAGAAAAGAAATGAAGGAATGGATGAATGAGCCTTTTGATTATTTCAAGAGTTTGTTTCATTTCTAGGATGAAACGGAGAAATAGGAAATTAGATAATTGTTCTTGGCTATGCATAATTAGTAATACCTTGGTTGTGAACCCTAGATACTAAGTGAAGTGTGGAATAATCTTTAATATAAGTGTATCTACTTTAAGGATTTTGTAGAGGATCAAGGACAATATATTGCCACGCTATAGTATTATGCGAGGTGAGTCCCCCAATTTCTAAACTTGTCTTAGCTAAGTGTTTTTCTAACTAGCAAAATGCTTTCCTGATATGGATAGATGTTTTCTTGATATATCCAAGTAAAAGCGTTTTGCATGAATTTGAGAACACTGTGAATGATGCGAGCCCTTTTTATTTTATAAATACTGTTTTAGCTAGTGTTTTTATTTTAAAAAAAAAAAAAAAAGTGGAATATGAGTATTTTACTAAGAGATATAATTGAATATGAACTTTTACGAGGAAATGATCTTTATGCAGACAACATTTTGCGATAAAGGGAGTATATATCATTTATGATTTTCTTCATTAAATGATATACATGTGTGAAATATTTATTAACATAAATATTATGTTTTGGTAACGAAAAGCATTATCATGCTTTTTTTTTTTTTTGTTGCTCTAGTTGCTTCAAAGAAATTCATACACAATATGAGAGTTTGTTATACTTTTGCATTTAATGAAACTTAGAAATTATTACAAGGAATATGACAATCATTTGGAAAATGACATTTTGGCCCCAAAATGACTTTCTTACGCTCGAGTATGAGCATGTATTTTGTAAAGAAAATTGTTAGCCCTAAGGGCTTTCTCCTATATTTTGACTTATGACAGACATTGATGTGGACTAATTTGTATGATCTATATGTGATAGGACATGTTTGACTTCAATTTTTCTAAGGCATTCAAATAAGATTGCTAAGCAACTCTTGAGCAATGGAATTCAAGAATATGTGATTAAGATGAAGTTCAAGCTTATGAGATTGCATACCAAGAAGTCCTTATGGAAGAATTTTAGACTATGAATTGTTATTAAGGTATTTCTTGTTAATTTCTATGTCTCTTTACCTTATGATTCAATTTATTTCTACCTTGAAGCATACAAACAAAAAAACTTCAAAGTTTTAAATCTCAGAATTTTGAATTGAGTAGTTTGGATGATTATGCATCTAAAAGATTTGTCCAAAATTTCGTAAACCGTGTTAAATCATTTCTGCCTAAAAAAGTGTCATTTTGGACTTACCTTTTGGGTGCATTGTTGTCCGAAACATGAGTAAAAAACACGGGTAAATTTGACAGTAAAAGTATAGCCGTTTTATAACCATTGGTACTTCACTTTATGTCTCTATATAAAGTCTCTAAACTTGATTTGACAGTAGATTTTTGTTGTATCCTTCTAAAAAACACTCTTGCTCTATAGAAAACAAAAATCTCCTTTATCAAAGTACTTCAAAGTAAATTTAAATTGTGCTTTAAGGGTAAAAGTGTTTGTGCTTTTTTCCTTGGTGCACATCTGCTCAAACAAGTGAGCTTTTACTGTTCTATTAATATTCAATCTCTTTTGTATAACAAGGTTATGGTGTAAAACCCATCTGGGGTGAAACTTGATTTGTTGATTGATTGATAGGTTTTAGAAAATCAAGTGTGGTGATCCTCTCTTGTATTTAGTGCAGATTGATTCCATTAAATTGGGTAAATGAAATCTGGTTGAAAATCCTTTAGTTTGAGCTTAGGGTAGTGGATGTAGATCTTGATAGATCGAAGCACTATACATTCTGTATCTTATTTCTCTGCATATAACATTAACTGCATTGTATTTCTTACCTTAGTCTGAATCTAGATATTTCTCAAAGTTTCCTTGGATACCTTTCTCTGTTGCCATGAAGATAGTCCAAGAAACTTGAAGAACATTAAAATTCTGTATAACAGATTTCTTGAAAATTTTAGTTTGCCAAAAACCTTATTCACCTCCATTCTAAGGTTTTTCAAAAATGTTTTGGAAAAGGATTTGGTTTTGAAAAATATCGAGCTGTATAGAGACATTATGTTGATCATTTGGCCTCGTATTGTGTGATCCTTAAGTACTTAAAGGGACTTTACACCTATATTAGTTTATGTAAGTTTGAGAATGTCGTCGGGTTGATGGCCACCTCCGGACTGTGATCTCTTTCTTCAGGGAGTGACAGTATTTGATGTTTAATCGTCCTTAGTTGGCAACACATTTTTCGTAGTGAAGATGAAGGACATGCGTGGGACACCTAGGCCATTGTGGCAGACTATGATGATAGTTATAGTATGATTGACTGTGGTGTAAGCACTGGGTTAATCATTCTTTGTCATGTTCATAGGACTGAGATCCTATGGTGTTGACGCGGTTGGATTCAGATCCTTTCGATTAGATGGGATGAGGCCTCATCAGTGTTGATTACCATACAATATGTCATGTTCATAGGAATGAAATCCTATTGATGCGGTTGGACTGAAATCCTTCCGATTAGATGGGACGAGATCTTGTTGGTGATGTTTATGGTTAGACTAATGTTCCTTCCGTGTGAAATTCCAACGTAATTTTAAATATGGAAATCATTTTTTGAAAATACAATATGGTTTTTAATTGAAAGCAATATAGATAGTATCAGTGGTACCAAGTTGAATGGTGCTGTGTTATTATGTGTTACCATGATAGCATATTTTCCCAAAAAGGAAAGAAACCTACTCTCTTTTTATACGGGGCATTGGTTTTTCAATAACCATGGTTGTTCCCAAAAGGGCATGAATTCTTTTGACATTAATTGATGAGGTTTTCAACTACAATGTTTTAAAGAGTTATTTTATATAGAAAGTTACAATAAAACCTTTTTTTTTCTATTTTAAAGGAAAACACTAATACCCACGGGACTCATTGAGCCTTCGCTTGTTGGAATATATGCCCTCTAGACTAATTTTTTGATGTAATTTATTAATAAAAGAATTTATTCTCAAATTTTATTTGTGAATTTATATTTTATTTGTACACAATTTTCGTTTGGAAAGGACCCATTGTGTTTAAGCAAGTGATCCATGTGAATAGTAGTCTTTCACAGTAAGTTATGGATCACGGGTTACTTAACACAAATGCTTGTTCTTAACCGATTGATGAGAATAGGAATCTCATCATGTATAAGTTATTGTGTTATGAATTTTAAATGGGGAATGGCTTACCTTTAGCCAGTGAGTAGTCCACTCACTTCATAGCATGAGCGTATTTCAAATACGTAGAACAGAACCTGTAATAGTAGTTTCTAAAAGTACTATTTAGAAGAAACCCAGACTGTTACTACTACAGCATAGACTAATACTCTACTACATGAGTATCAGTTGGTGGTCTGACAAAGCTAGAAGTATATACTTTGATATACTATAGTTGAGGTTCTTTCGTAGAGTCGATATACTTGTATATTGAGTATATATGACTAGTTAGTTAAGACAAACTTGTACAAGATAGCTTTTGCGCTATATCGCCCATTGTGACTGTTCAAATGATCTAATTATCTAGGGCTATAGGGAACATGGCTTAGATGTTTGCTTTAAGGTAGCTCCCTTCGAAAGAAAAAATATTCCAGGAGTCATGGATCATTGGACTAGAAGTCTAAGGATGGTAGATGTCTTTTAGAGAGGTGTTAGTACACTCCTCCTCTCTAAGTGCACGACGGGTATTTTAGTCATTACATCTGTAGATCAAAGACTTTGCTAACATAGCATTATCCTTGGAGTCTATATTTTCTTATAGTGATATTAAAAAATATTTAAAATACAAAATATAGCTATTTATATAGTAGGGGTATTTTGCTCATTTTAGTAGCCAAGGCGATGTGTCTTTTGGTCCCCAGAATGGCCCTTAAGTCCTGATAAATTTGGGTTAAGGAATTGGTCTTGATAATTATGGATTTTATTTTATATTATTTTATTTAAGTAGTCTAATTTATTATTGGACTAGAATAAAATAAAAGGCTCGAGTGAGTATATATTTTATCTAGTTTAATTGGTTAATTAATTATTCAGGGCCTAAGGCACAGATTGAATAATTAGAAAATTAATCTGGATATAAACTAGATAAAAGGCCTGATATTTTATATTGGTCTATTTGGACTTGTTAATTATTTATTGAGCAGTTTAATAAAGCCCAGAAAATAAATAATTGAGATTTATTATTTATGGGTATTCAAGCCCAATAGTAAATAATTTTATCTGACCCAATGAATAAGACCAAGGGTAAAATAAAATTAAAATAATAATTAATTATTAAATAAATAAATAAAGTAAATAACACGAGATAGATCCCGTGTTGTTTCGCATGGAGGATAATAGAAAGCATGGGTGATTTCTGTTTTCATATAGTTGGCTTCTCTTTCTCGGTAGAGGATGAAAAGAAATGAAGATGAATGGCTTTGGCAATTTTCTTTGATAGTGAAAAACCCATTTTCAGTCACAGAAAAACGAAGTCTGTGAAGCATTCACAGAAGCCTTCAAAGGCTAAGCAAACCCACATCTTTGAGCTTTCACTGGTAGTGAAACGAGCACTATTTCGAAAGCTCAAAAGCTTCGCGTGAATGAGATGAAGTCGACATTTTAAAGACGTGATCTAATAGCTTCAAGCATCCTCGTACAGACATCTTCTTCAGTGCAAAAGGGTCACTCAATCACAAAGGTAAATTTTTCGTTTTACAAGTATGTTTTCAGTTTGATGATTTTTGTCATTTTAAACCTTCAATTGGTATCAGAGCCATGGTTTGGAAAATGTATGAAGCATGCTAGGCTTAAGTAAAATAAGAAAATATTTATTTTGGATGTTTTCTATGATCCTTCGTGTTTGGCAAAAGTTTCACGGTAAGCTTTGCGAGTGAAAACATAGGAACACTGTATTTTGATTACTTTCATAGATATCGTGCAAGCTTAGTCTTTTAAAGGGCATAGGTAGTTGTTTGGATGAGTTTTGATATAAAAAAAACGGCAGAAAAACCACATCCAATAGCGTCTGAAACGCAAAAGAAAATCTTGGAGAAGAAGGACCAAGCTGAACCGAGCCAAGCCGAGCTATTTTGCCAAGCTAAGCCGTTTTGCCAGGTCGAGTCGAACCGAGCCGAGTCGTACCTGTGAGAGGAGCCACTGAACCGCTAGCTGGCCCCCCTAGTGAGGAAAGCTTCCTCGCGGAAACCTCAACTTCCTCGCGCTGCGCAAGGAAGCTATTGATGTCAACAATTTTGACTGCGGCAGTGGGTGGATCGCGGCCCATGGGCCATGATCCAGTGAATATAGAAACCTCAACATCCAATAGCGTCTGAAACTCAAAAGAAAATCTTGGAGAAGAAGGACCAAGCTGAACCGAGCCAAGCCGAGCTATTTTGCCAAGCTAAGCCGTTTTGCCAGGTCGAGTCGAACCGAGCCGAGCCGTACCTGTGAGAGGAGCCACTGAACCGCTAGCTGGCCCCCCTAGTGAGGAAAGCTTCCTCGCGGAAACCTCAACTTCCTCGCGCTGTGCAAGGAAGCTATTGATGTCAACAATTTTGACTGCGGCAGTGGGTGGATCGCGGCCCATGGGCCATGATCCAGTGTAGCGGGTGCACTGGACACGAAATAATTTTTTTTTTAATTTTTTGTCCCATATCAGGTGAAATTATTTTATTTCAATAGTTAATATTCTTTGAATATTTTACATGAAAAATAATAGTAAAGGAAATTTAGGATTAAACAAGATCATTAATTAATTAATGTGTTTAATCCTATTATTTGGACACTTAGGTTAAAAGAATAGAAAAATATGAAAACGTTTACAGTTTTATAGCATGCTTATTTCTTTTTGTACCCTATGTGCTCGTTTTCTCAAATACCAAAGTCTTTAGAAATTTTTTACAAAGAAAAATATTTTTCTTAAATCAAATAGCTAATTTTAATTCGAATAAAAATTAATTCCTGGTTATTTTCTCAAAGAATTTTACCCTTGACATAGAAAATATTTTGAATTTACACATTTTTGTGAATTAAAATAAAAACCATTTTGATTGAATTTTAACAAGAGAAAGTGTTTTTGTCAAATTAAACTTGAGATCAATATCTCTCAAAAGTTTTATTGGAAATTTTTTAAATTATTAAGTTTATTAACTTAAATAAAATTAATCCATGAAAAAATTTCTCAAATGGTATAAACCTTGATGTAGAAATTTTTATGGGTTTAGATATTTTATTTTTGAGTTAAAAAAAACATAATTGAAATTTTCAAAAGATATTTTTCAAGAAAAACCCTTATTTTAAAAATACTAAGTGGGAGAGAGGTTTCAACGGCCCCACAGCTTCCATCACAATCCTTATTAGAGATCATGGGTCCCCTTGCGTCACCTTAGGAGTAAACCTGTATAGAATGGGGATGCCACAAGGATCTAGAACTAATGGATAGATATAATTAATAACCTAGGACACGTGCTATGATTGGCCAACCCACGTTGGAAGTTATAATACGAGGAATGTCCAGAGGAAATGAGAAGAAACGATCATTCCACGATGGAGTTATCTTCTAGATCATTCCTTAGAAGGGAAATTAATTTGTGGTGATTAATACATTTAGCTTAAGAAACTGTTAATCTTTCCAAGAAGCTATGTTAATTTTTCTAAGAGCCAAATTAATCATATTAAACAAAATAGGGTTAACTGTTATCGGATTTGATATGAGGATAAAATCACAAATTATTTTTATTTTTCACAAACTGAATTTTCTTTTATTATTTTTCAGAAATGGTTGGTGGAGGTTCCTTTAGTCCTTTAGTTGTTATTCTCCGTGAGAATAAGCTAACGGGTCCAAATTATGTGGATTGGAAAAGAAACTTGGAAATTATGAGGAGTATAACTATGTCTTGTTTGACACCTACCCTGTTTTCGGGGAGAGTTCTACCGCTGAGGAATGAGAGGCTAAGAAAGCATAGAAAAAGGCCAACAAGATGACTTGATGCTCCATATTGGCCTCCATGTCTAATGTACTCCAGTCTAAACACGAGCATATGGCCACTGCGTACGACATTAGCCAATTACTAGCCATGATATTAGCAAATAAGAGCCGATATGCAAGGTAGAAGGCTCTTAAGATGATCATCAACACTAAAGTAGCTGAGGGAGCATCAGTCAGAGAGCATATACTCAAGATGATTGCTGTTTTTAAGGAAGCAGAAGTCTTAGGGGCTATAATTGACCCCGAGAGTCAAGTGGATATGGTTTTTGAATTTCTTTCAGGCTCTTTTACTTAGTTCAAGTAAAATTATAACATAGACAAGTTAAACATGAGTTTAACCGAATTAATGAAAGAGCTCCAGGTGGTAGAGAAGGTCATGAAGCCACAGTCCGACGCTATGATTGTTAGAACTTTTTCTTCCAAAATTGGGCCCAAGCCCATGAAGTTCAAGAAGAAGAGGAAAAATGCACCAGCCCAGCCCAAGAACCAACTCAAAAAGCCCAAAGAAAAATGCTTCAAGTGCGGGCAGAATGGACATTGGAAAAAGGAGTGTTCAGAACTTCAGGCTAAGAAAAACCCTACAGGTATTGTTTTCTATCTAGACTCTATTTCAATAGTTGGATCAACTTCCACTTGGATTGTTGATTCTGGTGCTACTGATCATATCTATAACTCCTTGCAGGGGGTTTAGGAAGATAAGAAGGCTCCAGAAGGGCGAGCATAGACTACGAGTAGGTAATAGAACACGAGTATGGGCCTTTGCAGTGGGAGAGCTAGATCTTGTTTTTTATTGTAATAAAGTAGTTATATTAAAGGATATTTTATATGTACCCAGTTTTAGACAGAATTTGATTTCAGTTGCAAAGCTAATAAATCATAGATATTCTGTTTCTTTCCATTCTGGTATTACTATCAATAGAAATTGAGAAGTTTTATGTACAAGGCATATATATAGAAACTTATTCTTTTTAAATCCTATAAACAATCAAATAAATAACGCTTAATCTGAACCTTTAAGTAAGAAGAGAAAGACTAATGCCAATGACTCATATCTTTGGTATATAAGGTTGGGTCATATTAACTCAACCAAGATTCAAAGGTTAATCTATTATGGGCCCTTGCACTTATTAAGATTGAAAAGTTGGCCTCAGTGTGAATCCTGCCTTATGGGAAAAATGATCAAAAGGTCGTTCATCCAAAAGGCTGATAGAGCTAAGGAGATATTGGGCTTTATTAATACTGATGTAAGTGGTCATTTGTCTACTTAAGCTAGAGGGGGTTTTGAGTACTTTATTACTTTCACGGATGATTGTATAAAGTTTGGTTATGTCTATCTGATAATGTGCAAGTTTGACTCTTTTGACAAGTTCAAATAGTTTAAGGTTGAAGTGGAGCGTCGGACAAGTAAACTGATCGAAATTTTATGATCAGATCGTGGTGGAAAGTACCTCCTCGGAGAGTTCAAGGGTTACATGGTATATCATGGGATAGTTTCCAGCTCTCTGCACCGAGTACACCCCAACAGAATGGAATAGTTGAGAGAAGAAATAGGACATTAATAGAAATGGTCTAAAGCATGATGTCTCATGCTACTCTTTCGGTCTCTTTTTGGAGATATGCTTTGGAAACAGTGCATATATTCTGAACTTAGTGCCTTCCAAGTCAGTACTTGAGATACCCTATGAGATGTGGATTGGGCATAAGCCAAGTCTAAATCATCTCACGATGTAAGGGTGTCCAGCTTATGTACTGATCAAGGGAGACAAGTTAGAATCAAGATCAAAATTATGCTACTTTGTTAGGTATCCAAAAGGGACAAAAGGAGGTTACTTTTATCATCTCAATAAGCAGAAAGTACTGGTAAATACTAATGCTAGTTACTTAGAGGATGATCAAAGTACTTCCACTAAAAGTTCAATAAGGGTGGAACTCAATGAGAAGTTATCTTCGAAATCAACTTCTCCAGACCTAATTATAGAACAATAAGAGGCACAGCCTTAAGAACCTGTACAAACGGAGCTTCATCGTAGTGGGAGGGTATTTAGAGTTCCAGAAAGATAGACAGGAAAGGCTTTCAAGTTGGTCTCTGACCATAAAAAATAAGATCCCACTAGATACTAAAAAGCTATTGCTGATGCCAATGCAGATCTATGGCATGAAGCAATGAAAGCCGAGATTGAATCTATGTGCTTCAATCAGATTTGGAATCTTGTAGGTTCACCTAAAAGGATAAAACTCATTAGGTGTAAGTGGTTATACAAGAGGCAGAGGGGAACAGATGGGAAGGTGGACACTTTCAAAGTTAGGCTTGTGGCAAAAGGGTATACTCAGAAAGAAGGAATCGATTATGATGAAACATTTTCCCCAATAGCCATACTTAAGTCCATCTGTATCCTCTTTACCATTGCATGTCATTTCGACTATGAGATATGGCAAATGGATGTCAAGACAGCATTTCTTAATGACCATCTTAATGAAGACATCTATATGTCCCAATCGAAAGATTTTATTGCTAAAAGCCAAGAACATATGGTTTGTAAGCTTAAAAAGTCCATTTATGGACTTAACCAGTCATCTAGAATATGGAATATTCATTTTAATGAGACCGTAAAGTCTGATGGTTTTATTCAAAACGAGGATGAACTATGTGTGTATAGGAAATTAGAAGGTATAAATGTGATTTTTCTTGTCCTATATATGGATGACATTCTACTCATTAAGAATGATGTAAGGACATTATCATCTTCTAAGGTTTGACTGTCTAGTCAATTTAGTAAGAATGACTTGGGAGGAACCAGTTACATTCTCGGGATTAAGCTTCTTAGAAATAGGAAGTAGAGAATGTTAGTATTATCCCAAATGATATACATTAACAAGATGTTGGCCAAGTTTAGCATGGACTCATGCAAGGAAGCTCTAATCCCTTGCAGACATGGGTTGTCTTTTTGTTTTAAGAACTATCCTAAGTCTCGAGAGGAAAAAGACAGGATGAGTAGGATTCCCTATGTTTCGGCTGTGGAAAGTCTCATGTATGCCATGCTGTGCATTAGGCCAGATATCTGCTTTACCGTAGGCTTAGTTAGTAGATATCAGTTAAACCTTGAGGAGGTTCATTGTTAAGTTGTAAAGTATATTCTTAAGTACCTCAATGGTATAAAAAATTATATGCTGGTTTACAAGGCTAATGACTTGGTTCCTATTGGATACATAGACTCAGATTTCCAGACAGATAAGGATGAGAGAAAATTCATTAGTGGATATATCTTCACCTTGTCTAGAGGAGTTGTTTCATAGAGGAGTATCAAGAAATCTTGTATTACTAACTCAACCATAGAAGCTAAGTATGTGGCAGCTTCAGAAGCATCTAAGGAAGCAGTTTGTCTCCAAAAGTTTCTTTCAGAACTTGGAGTTGTGCCACACATGGACAGACCGATTGCGGTGTATTGCGACAACTCTGGATCAGTCTCGCAATCCAAAGAACCCAAGAACCACAAGAAGGGGAAGCACATCCAAAGGAAGTATCACCTGATCTGGGATTTCATTCAGAGACAGGAAATCGTGGTAGAATTGATAGCCTCAGAGAACAACCTAGCAGATCCTTTCACCAAGCCTTTGGCTGAGAGAATCTTCAAGAGACACTTAAACACCATAGGGGTGGGCACCTACGGCCTTTCTTAATCTTAAAGTGCAAGTGAAAGATTTTTGGAATATATGCCCTTTAGACTAATTTTCTGATGTAATTTATTAATAAAATAATTTATGGTCAAAATTTATTTATGAATTTACATTTTATTTGTGCACGATTTTCATTTAGAAATGACCCATTGTATTTAAATAAGTGATCCAAGTGAATAGTGGTCTTTCACAGTAAGGTATGGTTATGGGTTACTTAATACATAAGTATTTGTACTTAACCGATTGATGAGAATGGGAATCTCATCATGTATAGATTATTGTGTTATGAATTCTAAATGGAGAATGGTTTACCCTTAGTCAGTGAGTAGTTCACTCACTTCATAGCATGAGCGTATTTCAAATACGTAAAACAAGACCTATAATAATAGTTTCTAAAAGTACTATTTAGAAGAAACTCAGACTGTTACAACTATAGCATGGACTAATACTCTACCGCTTGAGTGTGAGTTGGTGGTTTGACAAAGCTAGAAGTATATACTTTGATATACTGTAGTTGAGGTTCTTTTGTAGAGCTGATATATTTAAATGTTTAGTATATGTGGCTAGTTAATTAAGATAGACTTATACAAGATAGCTTCTGCGCTATATCGCCCCTTGTGATTGTTCAAATAATCTAATTATCCAAGGTTCTGGGGAACATGACTTGGATATTTGCTTTAGGGCAGTTCCCTTAGAAAGCGAAAACATTCCATGAGTTATGGATCATTGGACTGGAAGTCTAAGAATGGTAGATGTCTTTTAGAGAGGTGTTAGTACACTCTTCTTCTCTAAATGCACGGTGGGTATTTTAGTCATTACACCTGTAGATCGAAGACTTTGCTAACACAGCATTATCCTTCGGGTTAATATTTTTTTATGGTGATATTAGAAAATATTTAAAATACAAAATATAGCTATTTATATAGCAATGGTATTTTGGTCATTTTAGTAGCTAAGGTGATATATCTTTTGGTCCCTAGAATGACCCTTAAGTCCTGACAGATTTGGGTTAAGGAATTGGTCTTGATAATTGTGGGTTTTATTTTATTTTATTTAAGTAATCTATTTATTATTGGACTAAAATATAAAAAAAAAAGGCCCGAGAGAGTATATATTTTATCTAACTTAATTGGTTAATTAATTATTCAGGGCCCAATGCCCATATTAAATAATTAGAAAATTAATCTGAATATAAACTAGATAAAAGGCCTGATATTTTATATTGGTCTATTTGGACTTGTTAATTATTTATTGGGCTATTTAATGAAGTCCAGAAAATAAATAATTGAGATTTATTATTTATGGATATTCAAGATCAAAAGTAAATAATTTTATCTGGCCCAATGAATAAGACCAATGGTAAAATAAAATTTAAAAAAATAATAATTAATTATTAAAATAAATAAATAAATAATAAAAATAACACGGGATGGATCCCATATTGTTTTGCTTGAAGGATAATAGAAAGTATGGTTGCTTTCTGTTTTCATATACTTGGCTTCTCTCTCTCGGTGGAGGATAAAAAGAAATGAAGAGGAATGGCTCTGGCAATTTTCTTTGATAGTGAAAAACCCATTTTCAATCACAAAGAGACGAAGTCTGTGAAGCATTCACAGAAGCCTTCAAAGGCTAAGCAAACCCACATCTTTGAGCTTTTACCAGCAGTGGAACAGGCACCATTTCGGAAGCTCAAAAGCTTCGCGTGAATGAGACGAAATTGATATTTACAAATAAGTGATCCAATAGCTTCAAGCATCCTTGTACAGATATCTTCTTCAGTGCAAAAAGGGTCATTCAATTACAGAGATAAATTTTTCGTTTTGTAAGATGATTTCGGTTTGATGATTTTTTCCATTTTAAACCTTTAACACTTACATGTGTGTTATTTCTCTTTAAAAATTTTAGGGATTAGAGGTGCAGCGGAAGCATGGTGGACTCCCAGGGTCATGCTATATCATGGATTTATATATATATATATATATATATATATATATATATATATGTAGAAGCTCGAATAAAATTTTATACATGTATAGCACACTTGGTATCTCTTTTGTGCATATGTATTGGAGGGTAGACATAATATACCTTCTGGTGTTTGAAACAAGTGTTTTAAAGAAAATTTTCGTTGTGCATTGAGTTAAGTTCGTTATAAAGACCCTTTGTCTGGGAGATTAGATGGGGCGACATCCCACAAAGATAAGCCAACTACGCCATCGAAATGTGGGGTGTTACAGATTTTCTTTTAGATCTATTGAATTTTCATTTCATGTATTTGATTACTTGGGAATTGTTGTGTTAGATTGATTGTTGGGGATTAGTTAATTTTGTCAATTGATTGGTTTGCTTCTAAAGAATTCGAGAAATGGGGTTAGGAGCTAAACACCCAATTAATTGATGCAATGTTTGTTTTCCTTCAATTAACTCGAGGGAGAGGTTGGGGAACTGAACTTGATAATTAAAGGGTTTATGATATTGCCTAAAGATAGGAATATTGTGACCCCTAGATTTCTTTGGGATTTTTTGCTCTTAATGCTTCCTAGATTAAATTGGTGAGGTTGAAATACCCATTGGTTTGCTAAGAATATGAATTTCAATACTCGAGAGAGAGTGAGATTCACATTTGAATCCCTCTAGTGCTTGAATTATGAATTGATAGGTTTAAGGGTATTTCCCTTCCTTGACATAAATTTGGGGATATTCTTCTTTATATGGCCTTTCTCCTTATTCTTATCCCTTGAAGACCCTTGTGACTTTTCTTGTGTGAACTTAGTATACTATCTAGTATCGTAGTTATGCGAGTATTTTATTTATTTTATTTTTTTATTTTGTAGGCTAAATAGTGAGGTTAGAATAAAGTAGCAGAATTGCTAAGTTTCTCCAGATTCGATACTTGCTATTCCCTATACTATACGATGGGTATACTTATCCAATTGTGTAGTTTGAGTGTTTAGCATTTTAAATTTTAAATTTGATTTTATGTGGATTTGTGATACTATTTATAGCACTCGAAAAACACACAACAATGTGTATGCTATCTTTTGTGATTAATTTTTTGCCATTAATGGCCAGAAAAACACATAACAATATTAAAGGTAAAGTGAGTCTGGATCAGAAAAGATGAACTTAAGGCATATGTAGTTCATGTGTCTCTAAAAGCTATGCTGGAGGAAATTTGGTAACAAGACAATGGTTGCTCAAGACACATGACAGGAAGAAAGGAATTTATAATTGATTATGAATCCAAAAGTGGTGGATCAATCACATTTGGTGATAGTTCTTAGAACAAGGTTGTTGGCATAAGTATGCTCAACATCAAAAGTATGCCAAAACTTAGAACTCTGCATGTGGATAGATTAAAAGCAAATTTGATAAGTATTAGTTAGCTGTGTAATAATAACATGTTGGTCAATTTTGACAAAACTAGATGTGTTGTTGTGGATGAAACTAGTAATTGTGTAATCATTAGAGATAGGATGTCTTATAATTTTTATCAAATATATATGTCAAATTTACATAAGTGCATGATATCTAAGTTTGATGAAGTTGGACTGTAGCATCAAAAGGTAGGACATGTTAATTATAGTCAGTTGGAATTGCTGAGTTCAATAGGAGCTGCACGTGGACTACCTAAGCTGGGTAAAGTCAATAGAAAGATATGTGGTCTATGTCTAAATGGCAAGCAAGTCAAGGCATCGCATGCTGAAGTCTACTATATTCCTATTACATCTATACTTGAATTCATTCATATGGATTTGTTTGGACTAACTCATACAGAGAGTATCAGTGGAAAAAGATATGTTATGGTATTTATTTCTATGACATCTTGGCTAGAGGTAGGCCATATAAAATCTTCAAAATTAACAACCTTATACTTTTTTTTGTATAAACTTTTATGTTATAACTAGTTGTCTACTATTAATATTTCTAATCTGTTAAAAGACTAGGTAGTTATGGCGTACAAAATTAGGTAAGGACTTAAGTGCAACATGGAAGATCTGATTTTTTAGCATATCTTGAAGCATGTCCAGATGTCCTCACATCGTACTTTAGTATTGCCATCCCTACTTCTTGATAGAATACATATCCACTAGCCTTAGTTATAAGCTTGTGAAGTCAGACAAAACTATCACTGACATCAAGCAAATTTGACTCTCTCTGAAGAAGCTACCAATCATACCCACACTAAGGCTGCTAAAGTAAGATATCAAGCTAGAATATCTATTAGACACAGCACTAGACTATCCTCTGCAAAATTGTCTACTCCTTTTAAGGTGCACATGAAACATTCTAAGAATTTAACCACTTTTGGATCATCTACATCTTTAACTACCAAAGCACTGGCTGCCAAGGTGGATAACTACCTCCAGTAACTAGTTACCATGGCCACCATGATCGAATAGTTGTAGGCAATAACTAAACACTGTCCTGAACAACTAGACCAATATATAGGTTGATTTGGCTACCCTCTTTGATATATACTATCAATCAGTTTGGCATTTTTTTAATGCAAAAAGGGGGAGTGCACACTATGCACTGGGAGCTGCATTCTAGAAGAGAAACTTACCATGCTTGAATATTGTTGTTGTTGATGGTTTTTGAGTTGTTTCTACTACAATTCATTTCTGCTACACTCTTCTAAAACTCTACTAAACTTTATTGTTCATACTACTTACTACTTATTCGTGGATTTATCAGTATCTAAGTCTTAGTCAGTTGGTTATTGCCATCTGTACCAATTGGTGGCTGGAACATTGAACAATAACAATTTCTATTTAGGTTGTAATAGTAATCAAGATTATTAAACTTGATGCACTATATACTATCTTAGTCTACTTGATTTACTATTTATTAGTTTCACTACCCATTTGACTTAAATATATTCATTTTGATCAAGCGTTGAATTCTTATTGCTATATGATTGAGGATATTTAGAAATATATACATTTTGCATCAAACATTTCCAAATGGGAGATTGTTAAGGAAATTGGCTCAATTCCTTGACAATACTAAAAATTCATTTTTGGAAACTTGCTAAAATTGATATTGGCAATATTTTTTACGCAAGGAATGCACATTGGATTAGAAAAATGATTTTAAAAATCTAGGAAATATCTTGGTGAATTTATTCTAGAGATTATATTATGAAGACTTGGTATCCTACTAGAATTAAAATTGCAAAGTTTTGAAGCTTCAAACATAATCTTTGTTGGCAGTCTCGTAGTCAATAAGGAAACAAATACTCTATTGTGAATTTCTATATAAACAAGTCCAAGGAACCTTAATGAAATGATACAAGATAGAGAAAAGATTCGAAGAATTTATTTTGTAAAGATGGTTGAGCAATAAAAAGGGAATTGATGAAAATATTTTGAGTGTTTTTGAAGCATATACATTCATAATTCTTCTGGTTTTTATTGCTAATATATGATTCATTATTCAAGTTATTACTGCTTCAACAACTTATCATTAAGAAGAGTTTGAATCAATCTATTTCAAATTCAACTTCACAAGGTCTTGGTGAGACGAAGTACCATCGTGCTACAACAACATAAGATTAAAGGGAGTTTAATCAAAGAGTTGAGTTTAACAAAAGTCTTCAGAAGTTTGACACAAAGAACATTAGCGTAGTATTTTTGTTAGAATCCACTAAAAATCACTAGCTGATTGAGATAAGTATATTTCTTATAACTTTTGTTAAAATTTAATGGATCTTTTTCATTAGGTCAAGCCCGTAGATGTACACTAGTTATTGCCAAATTACGTTAATAATTTATTGTATATTAAACTTTTATTTGTTTGTGAAACTAGTGCTACATTAACAAGAAAGTTTAATAATAACACAATAAATAGGCAAAACACAAGGAAAAGCATTTAGTAATTATAAGAATAAATATTTTTTTAATTAAAAAAAGGGGGTGGAAATTGACCCAATTTGACATAAGTTAACCTAGTCTAAGTCTAGCAAGGCTAACACTAGTCTTTGCACTAAACTAAAATATTACAACTCCAGAAGTTTAAGGTTTTGGCTTAATAGATATGTCCCGCACTGGACACTCTAGTGCTATGGCTTGATTTCTACAATTAGTCAAACAACACAAAAACAAAGCTTTTCTTATTAAAAACTCCACAGAACAACCAGAATGCATTGCATCCTCCTTATAAAATATTCAGATATGAAAATAATACTATTTTAATTAACAAAAGCTAGAAATGCAACACATATATTAGAATCTTCAAATAGAGTTTCTTAATATAATCAAATAATTAATTAATTGCTCATAGGCTCCTTAGAGTACATATCAACTAAATGATTAGTTCTTAGCTATCCTCCCACTAGGTAGACTAGGTAGACAATAAATCCTTCCTATTTCTCCTAATAGGTAGGCTAAATGGAGAATTGTTTAGACATATTCCCGAAATAGTAATTTAAAAGAATCATGGACCAATAGAAAATTCAACATGCAATTCATCACCAATTTCCACATATAGAAAGTAGGTCCTATAGCCCAGGCCGAAGCTCTGCAAGCTTGGTCAAAAGGTAAAGGTGTTGGGTTTCATATTGCACCACCAGCCCTATATGAAGGCAAGAGGTATGCATATTACATAGTATTTATATGACTAAAACATCAAAATACTTCATCACATTCTAGTGTTGATAATTAAAACATGTATTTACAACAACAACAATAGAATATATGAAAGTCTTTGTAGAAGGTAATAGAACTACTTGACTCAAAGTGCATATTTGGACATCTAACTTAAATATGATTTTTCTCTTTGGTTCCTACAAACAAATAACTTCAAGTACTAATGTATTTTCTATAATTATCAATTCTTGAAATCCTATGAACCCTATAATTTAAAACCCCTAAGAAAACGCTACTAATTCCTACTATTAATCACTCTAAAGGATTTTTCAAACAATATGTTAACCATAACTTTCTCCTCTCTTATAGCTCTTTCAGCATTCTATCTTCCCAAGTCATGAGTTCCTTTGGGCATTCTATCTTTCCAAGTCAGGAGTTCTTGAAAGCTAAAAAGTAGGAAATATTAATTAATGATATCATTAGTTCCTAAATACTACTATTTGCTCTAGAAGTAATAATTTATAGATGCTTACTTAATAAGTCATGGGTTTAAATAATCATAAAAAATTATATGTTTGTAAATATTAGGGTTTTTTTAACTAGTTTAACCTGCTTTCGAGCTGATTGGAAAAAAGTAACCTCCCCCTAAGAGGAATGCCATCTCTAACCTCAGCATATTTTTCGAGTGCATCCAACCTAAATATGGATGCATTAGTCTAGTGTGCCTCTATTTTCTAAGAAAAAATAAATTTGTGAAAAAAAAAACTTAAAAAAAAATCAATACATAACACATTCTATACATGCATCCTAAAGGACCGACTTATTTGGCACACACGTCATTAATTTAGCCATAGAATGCATAAGTAAAACCTATCCTATGTGCAAGACGCATTTACTAGAAGTGTCCTAAAAGCCCTCCAAATGCATTGACAAGAAGTATCCTACTTCCAAATATAAATACTTCATTTTTCTTAGTAACTTACTTTCTTTTGATAGTAGTGCGAGCATCAAAATCTCCCATTGATTGATGTTCTAATTAGATTTTTTTTTTCACTTAAGAGTTTTAGGTAAATTAATCCTTCTTCGGTGCAGCATGAGTGCGAATTGTCTTCAAAATTTTTTGGCCCTAACTTCACATTTTTTAATACTATCCAAGTAATTTTTCTACCTTACTTTTTAGGCTTATGTTGGTTTGCAAAGAGGAGGAGGAGTGGCACATTTTACTTTCACTAGGGGAAGTAAATGTATTTACTTCCATCCTGTTTGGTTAGAGTGAAAATAGGAAGTAAATGTGGTTTCCGTCCAAATCAGAAGGGAGAGATTTGCTGATGTGGAAGGGAACCACTCCCCTTTCACATTTACTTTCCACTCTCTTTACACTCCAACCAAACGAGGTAAATCTTGGACTTACCTCCTAATTTACTTCCTCTCCCTTTTTCCTTCCTATTTTCACTCCAAACAAACCAAGCCTTAGTTTCTTGTAAGAAAAATGTTGTAATAAATCAAATGTGCTATATAGTAAGTAATATTCATGATGTTGGTTGAGCATAATTTAGTAACATTTCTTTTTTTTTTTTAATGCATCTTAATTAATTCAATTGAACTTTAATTTATTGATCAAGGTGACTAGTTTATATTTGTGTGAGATTTTTTTTTTTTTTGTGGTAATTTTGCAATGTAGCCAATAATTTTGTTGTACGAATGGATTGTTATAACTTGACTTTGAGCCCCAGGACAACTTTCTCCTCTTGACTGCTAAGAGTCAGCTCATTGTGGAACCTAACAATTATATCCATAAGAATGCAACATGTCAATACTTCCTTAGGGTAAACCTTATATTTTGGACCTATTTGTTTTTTTTTTTTTGTGGGATTTTACTAAATTTAATTTTTGTTTGCTACTCCCTTTATTTCGAATTAGAAAATCTCAAAAGTAAAAGTTGGAATGATCTTTTTGTTGTGTGTCTAAAACATAGCAATATCATGAAATATCCTCTACTTGAACATGTTTACAATATTAGAAATGCTATCTTTCCAAATTATCATATTCCCAAAGAAGACTATTATGAAGACATTGGATAATTGATATAATTAGGAATAGATATTGGTTAGAAAATATTTTATTTGTATTTTACTAGTTTGCATATTTTAATTATTTGATATTTTATTTATATTTACTAGTTTCATTTTTTAAATAACTATTTAATGAAAGATTCATATTGCATTGATTAACTAACATTAGTAAGGGGTTTGCTAAAACTCACTATTATTGTTGGTCCTATCAACGCTACACCATGTAATTAGTTAAAGTCGATGAATAAGAACTTGGACTAATTAGTCATTAAATATTAGTAAATTAGTAAATTTAGTCCCTGAACTTTTTTATTTTGGCATGGTTAGTCTTTATTCTTTTTTTTTTAACATTATACCTATATCTTTTTTATTTTGGCACATTAGGTCATTCCAACCAATTTTCGGCGAGTTAATGCAAATCAACTCGGCAACTCCGATTTTGACCATTTTAATGAAGGACAAATTTGTTATTTTATTGAATTCCTACCATTCATCTCTTGGCTACGATGGGGTTCTCTTTCCAAATTTCCCTAAACTAAGACGGGCTTTTGATTGAAACTAAATTTTCCTCAAACTCAACCCACTTTTTACACAAAAGATCAATTAGCCCCTTTTATCTAAATCATTTTCCCTTGGATCAAAACTACTGCCAGTCGAGGTGGAATAGATTCAAGATAAAGCTAAAACATGCATAGAAAAGGTGGCAAAGAAGCCACAAAGCTTCGTGTGCGCAGTTAGAGGTGTACAAGGAACTCCAGCTAAATGAGGGGAATTTTGCAAGGGATGCTAGACTTGCAAACCATTGAATGGGGTTTGGAGTAAGGTATTTTACTATTTGCACCTACCCATGAAGGTGTTGGTTTATCCTCTCACTCTTTTTAATGGTATAATGAATTTTGCAAGAAAATTTGGAGTGTAATTCTTGGTGAGAAGAGAACTGCATTTGCACATATTGATTCATTCCGATTTTACATATATACATGTATCAATAAATAAAATATAGTGATTTGGATGAAGAAAAAAGATATTCTTTCCAAGAAATACATTATTGTACCTACTATCTTATGGTATGTAGCTAGGGTTTTGTTTTTTTTATTGTTGTCCATTTTACAGTAAAAGAGATGAATAGACACAATGTCATTCACACATTATTAATTAGGTTGTTCTTATATGTGATTATATAGGTTTCACTGGTCTTTGTTGATATTGTGCAACTTTGATTCCTTTCAATCAGCAGAGCACATAATTGAGCCTCAAATAAGAGTGTATGTTAGGAGCCTAAAATAAATTATTCTAAAGTTTAATATTGTATCCCTTAATTGTACATTGTAATTCAATTTATATGAAGCAATTAGATGTTGTGATATTTAAAATTATCTTTCTATTGTGCATAGTTTTGTGCTAGACATATTTAAAATGAATGGTAGGCCTATAAATAGCAATACAGTGATAAAAATTCCTCTTATGATACCCAAGGCATGTGACACTTTTATAGTTCATATGTATTTTTTCCTTCCTTATATAAGGCATGATATTGTTGTACTTATTAGGGTTCAAATATTTTATTAGGTTCCATAACAAACAAATGGGGAAGATTATGGAGTTTATGTCCTGTATTATACTTATGGAGTTTATTGCCTGTATTATACTTATTTATTTATGGAAAATGCCCCAAAAAAATTCTGCATCTCTGAAGGCTATCCATATTTTGTAAGTCCCTCTACCCTGGTTCATGCTTGCATAAATGTTGTTGTGTTTTTTGTTAATATGAAAAAACTTTATTACATATTATGGATAGTATAATTATATTCATAGCTTATTGCAATGTAGATGAAAGCGGACTGGTTTATAGTGGACAATTTGAATGCATTTAGACATAGGTTAAATTCTCCAGTTGAGGGAGATATGTTGATCAGTGATGACTCACCTACTAGGAGAATAGAAGAGCTTGAACTTCCTACTTCATCAACTTATATAGACTCTAAAATTGGAAAAATGTCCATAGATGTACAAGCAGTAATTTTTAAACAAATGGAAAATCTCTTTCAAATAAGAGATGATGCCATTGAGATTGAAGTTGAGCTACCAGAGAAGATTATTGGTTCTGCAGTCTTTATTGTGAGTAATGATGACAAGAAATGTGGTAAGTTAAATTAATAGACAAAATTTAAACTGAATAAAACTGAAAATAAGGGAGAGGATGCTTTGATCAATATGCAGGTGCTTACTGAATATGCTATAGTTGACAGATTTGAAGAGAATGTCTGGCCAGTTATGCAAGCAAGTGATAATAAAAAATATGATGATGAAGGTAGTAGCAAACCTTTAAAGTCTAACAGTTACCAAGATAAGAGTAAGAGTGATAGGTAAGAATGAGATGATGACATGAATATCACGTGTTCCGAGGGTAAATACTTTGAGGACTCAGAATATCCTTTAAGTAATGATAATGACAACTTGTTTGAAGTGTTCATTGATAAAAGACACAAAGGTGCTTATGATGATATTGAGAATGTGATTAGCAAGCTGAATGAGAAGACCAAAGTGGTGCTAAATTCTGATGATATGGAACATCAAGTGGTAGGTAAGGAAGCAAATATTGAGAAGCTTTATAATGTAACCATAATAGGGATTGCTTAACATGCACAAACAACTATGGAAATTGGCCAAGAACTAATAGAAAGAATGAAAAGAAAAAGAAGTAGTATTAAAGGTCCCTTGGCCTAAAGGAACACAGCATGTAGGATACAGACAAGGAATATTTTGATGGAGATTCTACCGATGATTATGAGCAGCCAAATAGCAAGCGGGCTAAGAATGTGAGATTTAATAATTAGAAGGATAGAGAAAATCTTATCTTTGAAGTGTGCATGATATTTAACACCAACGAAGACCTTAAGACTACAATAATAAACCATAGAATCAAGCAGGGTATAGAAGCTTTTTTCAAGAAGAATGATAAAGGGGGGGGGGGGGTATATTGTAATGGGCAATAAATGTAAGAGGATAGTCTATAGGCATAAAATGAGGGATACTCCTTTATTTCAGATAAGAACTTTACAAGATAAGCATGATTGTTCTAGGAGCTTAAATCACAATCTAGCAAATGCCAAGTATCTTGCAGCTAAATACATTGATTTGTTTAGATCTGCGAATGGGGTCAATGTGGATGAGTTCCAAGACAAAGTACACAAAGATTAATTGTGGACATTTCAAAATGGAAAGTTTATGCAACAAGAGACTAGAGGTAAATCTATTAATTGAAAGGAAATATAAAGACCAATACAAGTTATTCTGAAGAGCTTAGGAGAAGTAATCCCAAGACAATGGTTTACATTGATATGGTAGAGAATGAGGAGACTGGAGATGATGTATTCCCAAAGATATATGTATGCCTTGGTGCACTTAATCAAGGATTTAAAGCTAGCTGTAGAAAAGTTCTTGGCCTGGATAGGACTTTTTTAAAGGGACCCTATAAAAGGATGTTGTTAACAGCAGTGGGTGTTAATGCCAATAACAGTAATATCCCAGTGATTTACGCAGTAATTGAAGTTGAAAACAAATCAACATAGAAGTGATTTATTAAAGGCCTAATAAAGGTTGTGGAATATATAAGCCTGAAGAGTGGTGTTTCATGTCTAACACACAAAAAATGTGGAAGAAGTGATTGAAACTGATTTAAATTCCCTTTTTTGTAAATAAAAAACAATTCCTTTATTTGGATTCCTTTTATTTCTATAGAGATTAATTCAACCAGTTCAACAACTACTTCTTGGAATTGAACACCGACATTATGTCCTCAACCTGCATAATAATTTCCAGTAATCACATCCAGGAGACAAATTGAAGGTTTAACTTTGGAAGTTTGCCAAATCAGCATACCTAAACAAATTTGGGGTAGAAATGCATGCACTAAAGAACCTTGATGAGGCTGCTTAAAATTGGTTGGAAGCACACACATGTTTAAAATTTTGGAGTAGATCTCACTTTAGAAAAATCACCAAATGTGATATTTTTGTTGAACAATCACTGTGAATCCTTTAATGGACATCTTCTACATACAAGGTTTAAGCCGATTTTGATGCTACTAGAAATAATAAGTGCACATCATGTTGAAACAACAAAAGTACAAGAAGTGAATTTCAAGGTAGCAAGGAAAGATTTACCCAGCAATTATCAAGAGACTGGAAACAGTGAAGAAGGCTTCAGTGAATTGGTCTGCTTCTTATGCAAGTAATACTAAGTTTCAAGTAAGCCAGTCAAATTACAAGCAATTTACGGTGGATGTAGGGATAAGAACTTGCTCATGTAGAAAGGGGGACATATTAGGCATATCTTGTATACATGTTGTAGCTGCCATAGCAAAATTAGGAGAAAATCCTAAGGATTTTGTGGATTAATATTACAGTATTACAGCTTATAAGAGGGCTTATGGACCAATTGTTTCCCCTACAAATAGGCCTAACAATTGGCCTACTTCAAATATAAAGTCACTTATGCCACCTGAAAGCATAAGGTTACCTAGAAGGCCCAAGACAAAGAGGAGGCTAGAAATTTGGGGTAATAAAAAATTTGAGGATGGATCTCAGAAGATGACTAGAACTGGGTTTAGTATTAACAAATGCAAAAAATGTGGAAAACCAGGACATAATACCAGAAAGTGCCCAGTTCATACACATGCCACTACTGAGCAAAAGAATATGCCATTTGGGCCCGAACAAATCAACCATCATGGTGACAATGGTGGCCAAAATGTGCTACATGATGAAATTCAAAGCACAAATGTCCATAATTTAAACAAGTGTGGTAGATGTGGACAACTTGGGCATTGGTAAGTGCTCATTATGAGCTTATTTTCTATGTAATTTGTACTATATTTATTGTAAAATAATGTTTAAAATTCTCATAATTTTATATTATTTTGTGTAGAATTAAATAAATTGATGATTGAATGAAGAAAATGATGAAAAATGACAAAAATTGAAGAAGAAGAGAACAAAAAGAAAGCCATAGTTGGCTAGGCTCTAAAAAAAGATGTTGAGAGTGCATAGCATTGTGCAGATCAACTCCGATGGTGTCGTGCAAGTATACTGAGCGTGAACGGCACCGTGCAGATTATCTTTGACGGTACCGTGTAAGTTTGTCGAATAGAAACGCATATATGATTTTAAGTGACTTTTAGAGCTTTCTAAGCCCTATAAATAGAACCTTATAAGATAATAAGTGGTGGCTAACTTGAGAGAATAATACACCCACACCCACAAGAAAAGAGATTCAAGGTGAAGAATGGAGGATTGCTCAAGGAAAGTTGGGGAAAGATGATGAAGACAGCTTGTCAATGAGTTTTCTTGCTCTCTTTTCTATGTTTTTCACTTAGCAATTTGTATCTATTGTTTTAATTGTTTTTGAGAAGATGAACCCTAGTTTGTTCTTGTATTAAATCTACCTTTGATTTGTTGATTTTCAATTCCTATTGAATGATTACTTGCTTTTATTGTGTTGGATTTGTTATTTTGGTAGCTTTCTCCTAATAAATTCAAGAGATGGGGTTAGAAGTTAAGTTCTAATTAACTTGTTCAATGTGGGGTTTCCTTCAATTAACTCTAGAGAGAGAGGATAGGGGATTAAAACTTGGTAATCATTGGGAATTTAATATTACCTAGAGATAAGGGTATTAGGTTCTTTTGAATAATTTGGGAGTTTGTGCTTAATACTTCTTAGATTTAATTAGAGAGATAGAGATACCATTTAATTAGCTCAAGAATATGGAATTCATAAATCGCACGAGGGTGAATTTTGCATTTGTGACTTCTACTATTGTTAGAATTGGAAATTTAGCTATCTTGGGTTTGATTTGGTACTTCACTAATTTAGGGAGATTCTTGACAAGTTCATATCTTTCACTCATTTTCTTATCTTTGAATTTCTCATGGCTAATCTTGTAAGGATGGTATTTGTTCTCCTTGTTCATCCATTATAACTAGTCTATTCTATTTATTTGTTAGGCTAGATTACAGAAGAAGAGTTAGTAATGGTACTTTTAATCCTTCCCTAAGGATCTTTGATATTTTCCATTAAACTCTATATTACGCGATGAGTATACTTGCCTAATTGTGTATTTTAAGTGTTTTGGCATTTTAATTAAAAGTTGATTGTGTGTGTTTGTAAGTAATATTTCCCACATTTGAACTCGCACAACAAGTTTTTGGCGCCGTTATGGGGGAATAAGGATAATATCATGAAATTTTAGATTTTATTGATTTTTTTAGAATTCGTGGACTCCTAAATGTGGAAATCCACGAATCCCTTTCGAGGATCCAAGTAAACGATTAAGAAGATCTAAAGTTTACAGAATTACCTCTCTTCGGCGTAATCGAGATCCTTCGATTCTGATTGTGCTGTCATACGTACAACCCGAACGATCACCAGATGCTGCAGTGTGCAAACGTCCTCTATAGGTACACACAGCGAACTGACTCGTTACCCCGAGAGTGCTAGCGCCTAGGGTTTGAGAGGTTTTTTTTTCCTGGTGAATAGAAGCACGAAATTTTTCAACAGAACAGAACTATTGAGAAGACGGCTTGGGTTTTCTTTAAAAAAAACCCGAATCTCTTAGAGTCCAAATCTGATAATATCTTATCATATTTTAATTTAAATTCAAATTAAATTAAAAACTGATATGATAAGATTCTACCATTTTCTCGATAATTTAACTAATTAATTTACCGAGTCAGATTCTTATAATCTGGACATCATCCAGATACATCGAATGTGGACATATTTCCAGATTCATTGTATTTGGTAAATTTTCTAGGTTCAATTAACTTAGACATATTTCCAGATTCATCGAATATTGTTACCAGAAAAATAACCTAACAAGTTCGCTTATTGTGTGACCCTATAGGTTCATTTAACACTAGTAGTGTGTCTAAATCATATTTAAATGGCCCACAAGTTATAAGCGGTTTCTAGCAAAACATTATAACTATCCAGGTTAAATAAAGATCAGTGATCTCTTTGAACCAAATCACAATTTTATATTTAGTCCTTTTGTCACACGATATCCAGATTAAGTATAAGGTACAGAACATGTCATCCTTATTAAGCTTAATCAATTATTTCTTGATTTCATAGTAGACTGTTCAAACAAATGATATCAATATCTTAAATTGATATATTTGAGCACGACCATGCATTTTAACAATCTAACTTATCAAGGGGCCCATAGATATCTCTCCTATAATTGAGAGGGACAAATTCCTTCACTATCAATCATATTCCTCTCATTGATTTATTCTATATCCAACAGTAGTCTAATTTATTATCTGGTTAAAGATAACTTTAGACAACGTCAAAATATAGAATTTATCAAGTAGAAAACTATGATGAATTTAGGTCGAAGGACTTTTAATATCATTATTATGACATGTTCCATAAAGTACTCTCACAATGGGTCATGTCCAATACAATGTTCTCTAACATATATTTATGTTTTGACTTGATATCACAAATATCCATGACCAGTAAAACATAGCCATCTAGTCACAAACATACTAATCTTAATTTATTATTGTTCAAATAATAATAATCGATCAGAGACTATTTTAGAATAGTCATTGTTTTTATTGTTGGGTTTTACAATCAAGTCACGTACTTGATGACCACAAAACAAAAATGCACTATTCATGGAAAGGAAAATATCATATTATTATATAAAACATAACAACAATAGTATAAGTACAAATTGACTCTAAGGCATATCCCTAACAGATTTAGCTATGTATATATTTGTGAATATTACTAGTTCTTTTATGTAAATATTTGTATATATTTGTGTGTGCTACTAACCAGTACTTGTATATAGACTTCTTTCCCTTTTTATACCTTGTTTTTATGTTATTTTGTTTCTTTATTTTTGGTTATTAAGATAAATAAATTATATTAGGTTCCAATGTTGTATCATTATATCTTGTTGTATTATTATTTTGGATGTTGTTGTAAGTTGTTTTAGGAAATTGTCTACATATTAGATTCTATTTATTAAGTTTTGTTTTGGTAATTAGCCTTGTTATTGTGTATTATTAACATTGTTGTTTGAGAATTTTATAGTTAGTGTTGTGATAATATTTCTTGGGTGGAAGTGTTATTGTAAAATGCTATTCATTGAGGAGACTTTATTGTTGCATTCTTTTCAGTTTAGTTGAAGGAGTAGTTGTAATGGTGTTGTGCATTTTGAGGACTTTGGTTAATTGTTGTTGTGAAGTTTCTCTTTTAGCCTTGTGTTGGTATTTTTAGTATTGGTATTATTGTAGTAGTGGTGAATTAATTGAGGAGTTGGTTGGATTGTATAATGGTGTTATGTTTTGCAAAATGTTGTTGTTTGATTAGAGATTTTGTTAAGTTTGTATAACCTCTTGTATAGTAGTTCTATAGTGTTAAAGTGAATTGAAGGTATTGTTGGATGTTGGGAGACTTCGCGGTGCCATTTAGAGTTTGTAGTATTAATTGATTGATAGTTGTTGTGACACTCTTTTGAATTTCTTCCTAATAAGTCCACTAAGTTTCTAATCATTTTCTTTCCCTATAATGCCTACAAGGTAAGGTGGTTAACATCTCTAGTTTGTACAAATATTCGAGATGAGTTTCCCTTCTATTATATCTCATAAGATTTGTTATTTTTGTGCTTTGCAATATTGATACTAGTGAATGCTTTTGTCTAGTTGATTTAATTAGTGATGATAACAAGTTGTATCCTTGTTGTTTGTAATTGTATTTGTTTTATTTTTCTTTATATATTATTATTTTTTATCTTTTTAATTGTATATTATTTTTGTTCAAGATTATATCAAACGGAGCCAAGTCAATCCAAATGAGTAAAACTATAGAGATACTAAGAATAAACTATGTCGTCTATATCATCTCAAACGGCATCGTTCATGTTTTTTATTAAAAAAAAATGTTTTATTTTCCTTATAATTCACTTTTTTATTTCTTTTAGAAAATTTTCTTATGTTTTACTTTTATTTTTTGTAGTATTTAACCACTACTTCAACATGGAAGCTTCTTGTATATATTTTGGACACTGAGCTTCAAGATACCCGGGGAGTATTGCTTGCCCTTTCCTCCCTATTTTGTTATTTTGTATCGTGTAAATGTGTTTGTATCATATATTTTGGACAATGAGGATATTGTCCTATTCAAGTGTAGGGGAAAGGTTGAATAATTTTTCCTTTGCAAGTTTTTATTGATTATTTTGGCAATTTTCTTACTTTTGGGTCAACTTTTTTATTTTTTATATTTGGGCTAAATTTTAAAAAAAAAATTCCCATTTCAAGACTTTTTGGTATATAAGTGGATATATCTTAGTTTGGTAGAGTTATTATTTATTTTTTTTCTTGGAAATTCTACATAAGACTTTGCTAGGAGAGTTGATGTTATGTACACTTATATATTAGGTGTTGTTAGCTCTAAGGGCATTCTTTTGAGTTTTGACTTATGACAAACATTGATGAGGACTAACTTGGGTGATCTACATGTTATAGGACATGTTTGACCTCAATTCTTCCAAGGTGTGCAAACAAGATTGCCAAGCAACTATTGAGCAATAGAATCCAAAAATGGGTGATCAAGTAGAAGACCAAGCTTAAGAGATTGCATATCAAGAAATCTTTATAGAAGAATCTTAGACTAGGAATCTTGGTTAAGGTATTATCTATATAAATTCCTATGTCTTCTTTACCATAAGATTTAGTTTATTTTTGTAATACCCCGTATTAAGCCACCTTTAGTATTTGGGGAAAGTCATGTATGTCATAGCATTTCTTTTATATTGCATTTGGTAAATTGAATTATTTTCATGAAAATATGAGTTTCATGAGTTGTTGGTCCATGAATTAATTTGTTCATGAAGTGGTTGTGTATTTGAGCTAGTTGAGTTTTTATTTTGTTGAGGAGAATTCATTAAGAAAATGATGAAGCAATTGAGTAGGAATTAAGAGAATTTAATTAGGGAAAAATTTATGCAAGAACTATTGTGTAATAGTGGATAAAGCTTGGTGTTTAATTCTTGATGGGCTTGAGTTCGAATCCTAGCTAATTTAAATCATCTCTTTTTTTTTTCTTTTCCCCTTCCCTAATTTTTTCTAAGCCTTGGCCGAAATACTCCTAGGGTAGCTACCACATTGGAGCCAATTTCCTAAAATTTAGGAGTGTGATTTATCTTGGAAATTATTTTATAAAATATGTGAAAATAAATTAAAATTTTATTTCTAATAGCTTATCATAATCTTTTAGAGAATTTTAAATATTACTAATCTGGATTTTTAAAAGCCATATCTAAGTAATTTATTAGAAAATAAAATATATGAATATATATATATATATCTTGTTTCAATATGGTAGCCGCCACTTCTTAAGAAGATAAGTCTCCATATTTTAATTTAATTCAAATAAATTTTAAAAAGGAAATAAAAAGATAAAAGCTAGATTTTAAATGAAGTATTTATCTCTTGGATAAGGATTTTCGAAACTTGGTAAAAAAGGGAGAAGGATTTCGGGTAGCTTCAAGGGAAAAAGGAAACTAGAATTTTATCATGTAAATATTTTATAACCATTTAAATTACTTAAATTAATATAGAGAATAAATTAAATTATTGCTTAAATAAATAACCTAATTCCTTCCTATATTTTTCTAGAAATTCTCTCAAAGCTGCCGCCACACATTAGAGCAATTGTAGCTCAACTAAAAATCTCTAAAACCTAGCTAGGGTTATCCAAGAAAACCTTAACCAACCAGGACATTGTTTTAGCCAAAAAAAAAAAAAAAAATACCAGAATTTCCTATCCAATTCCTTCAGATTTTTGGCCACAATTCTGCACCATTCTACAGGAAAATTCCAGCCAAAAACCTGCACAAAAACCTCTCTAGTTATCGAGCAAAAACAGCTACACAAAGCCTCCTTTTTTCTTCTCTTATTCTCGCCACTATAGAGACCGAAACCAACTAGATTTCTTCTCTCTTTTTGTCCAAATTTTCAGCCAACAAACGCATAAAAAACACAGCAGCAATAACCCCTAAACTACTGTCCAGTTTCGACACCCAAAGAAGGACCAAAGCTGTCCAACTTTTCTCTTGTGATCAAGAATCCATAATAAGGTAGAACTCCTCCAAACACCTAAACACCAAGCCCTAGACATTTTTTCTAGAAAACCACAAAATTCCTAGCCTTTCAGCCCCTCAAACTCATGAAACGAATAACATTATGCCTGCACAAAAATTCGGCTAGCCTACCCTAATAACAAAGCTAAAACCGAAACTCTCTACAGGATAATTGATCTTCAACCCTTTTATTCATCTCTTACTCCATTCTTTCCCTCTTTTCTCCCTTAAATCATGTCCATAAGGAACTGATTTTATCCCTTTCTTGGTGAGTCTCGATCAAGGACATCTAGGCAGTCCAATCTCTTCAACTATCGATTGAACTCGAGCTAGTTATCAAGGAATTGTCGTGTTTTAAGTCTAGATCGCTAAGAGATAATCAAGATCCTATATTTATTGAATAATATAATATAGTATTAACTTATGAATGCTTATGGAGTCTACCATGAATGAACTAGAATGATGAATATGTTGATGTAGGCCATAGACAAAGCATGTATGAGATAGGACATTGATGCATCTTGTTATGATGAATCTAGATCTATGCTAAGTAGGCAAAGATGAGATCTTTCAATGTTTATAGGGCTAATTATGATGATTTTATACTAGTTGAATATAAGAGTTGTCATATAATGATTTGATTTGGATGAATGCATGGTTATGATCAATAGCATGGCAAAAGAAGTTGTGTATGTGATCTAATGAATTAAATTACCTAGATATTATGGATGAATTAGGTGATTAATGAGATCATGAAAAGCATATTGCATGAAATAGTGGATGTAATAGTTAGATTCCATTTATTCTAGATAAGGAAAAAGTGGAAGTAAGGGCCCTCAATTGAGTGGGTCTAGCTGTTGATTTATCCAAGTAAGTCCTTGCATAACCGTTTTGATACATATTACATGTTTGCAAGTAAGTTTTACAATATTATTTGGAATTAATGTCAATATGATGTTTGCAACGTTAGCTAAACATGATGAGTTACACTGTGTTGTTTTGATACCTGGGTTGGAAACGTGGATGTTTTACTTTCTAAATGAGTTTATCAAATTTTAACTATTCAAACTAAAAAACGATTTCCTACACTATCACTAAACGGTTTGAAAATGCTATTACAAAAACTCACGTTTTGCAATCAAGCTAATCAAAACTTTCGAAAAAGAAAAAATTATTCTGCCCCTAAATAGGGAGTGTTGAGTACTCAGCCGGGGTAGGCTAGTGGTAGTAGTCTTGAAGAGCAAAAGTGAGTCTTCTGGCAAGAGGCCACCTCCAGAAGATGAACTCAACTTGGAAAGGCGACAGTACTACATAGTCAGGCCGTCCGAGCTAGCATATTGGTTCATGTAGACATTGTTGATCCGAATTGGACAACTGAAGTATTGGGTGTAGAGATGGAGGAGTATCTCACCTAGTGGGAGGATTCCCCACTGCCCATTGTTAAAAGAATACATTGGGATGCTATCATGGTGGTAACTATGATATTGATTATGATATTATTGTTTGGATTATTTGCTAATCCCTACTTAATGAATTATGAATATGATGAAACGTTGATTTATTGTGAACTATTTTAGATTCATTGAACAATGCTCCTTTGTATAACTGTTATTGATGAGATTGACTTGCAAACACGATTTTGTGATTTTGATAAACCTACATGCACGAAATGGATATAATTGACACTGGCACACATGGGACTTACTGAGATGTCAATCTCACACCTTTTATATCATGATTTCAGGGGAGTACTTATATTGAGTAAGTTGAAGAAATAAGCGATGATCGCCAATTTGTTTATTTTATTTTTTACTTGTATTTCTTTCAAGAGATGTTTGTTAGTTTTGATCTCTCAGACTTGTATAAGTACTTTCCTTGGATGTAATAAGAGTATTTTGTTATTTTATTTAGTTGGGTTTTTTTCTATTATTTATTATTTGCACCTCATTATAATGACCCCTAGTCATCTGGATGGGGTGACATCCCACCTTATCTGGGTACGTAGGTAGTGGAGTGTTACAAGTGGTATCAGAGTTTAGGTTTAGGCAAATGATATTGTTGAGTAGTACCTAAACCTTAGGGATTGAGGTTCATTAGATAGTGTTTGAACTCTAGAAAGTGAGATTTAGTTCTGATTTCTTTATATTTCTTTTATAGGATGACTAGAAGATCCGCAGCTATGACCCGAGACTTGCTATTTATGTGCGCTCCCACAAGTGGTAAAGCGTCTAGCCCTATACCTATACCGGATTCCTCATCATCTAAGTCAGAAGCAGAACCTGAGGGTGGATGGATTTGCAGTGAGGATGAGATTAACCATGAGCCGCATATGATGGAAGACTTAGGGATAGAGGAAGGACCTAAAGATCCAACACCGGAGATACTTGCATTTGAGTGGAATGAGGGTTTGGCAGAGTATGAAGGTGATGATGAGAGGGAGATCGGAAGTGGAGGAGCGATTGAGGATGCGAGTGAGGGTGAGCTAGGAAGACTTGGGGTTAATGGAGAAATAGTAGAGCTTGGGGTAGAAATGATTGAAGAGGAGGATAAAGTAGACACACCTGCGACCCCATCTATAAAAGAAGGAACCCCGACGTTACTGGGAAGTGAGTCCTATGAGTCGGAGTCTGGGAGACCTAAGAGTGCACTGATACTGGCTATAGAGAAACTAAGGGATATGAAGTTGACAGCTAAGTTAAGGGGTAGAGACTCTAGAGAGTTCATGCTGGGGCTGCCTAGGAAGAAGCATAAATCCTTTAGTTTTGCAAAATATTGCGATGCAGATTGCAACATAGATCATGACAATAGTAGTGCGGGATGGCTAGTGGAACCTCCTTCAGAGACTTCCGAGGATTCCAACGACTCTAATGATGCTTAGAGTTTTAGGACCATTAGTGCTAATTCTTTATTTTGAGACGTTTATTTATTTATTTAATTCAAAACTTATTCTTTATTTCAAATTTTGTTTAGCCAGAATAAAAAGTGATACTTAGTGGGAACTCCCATATTTTATGCGAATTTGGAATTGGTTAATAAAAATGTAATTTATTTGATTTCTTTATTCGACTTGGCGCATTATTTACAAAATTTATTTTTCAATACATTGCAAGTTACTTCAAATCTATAAGTTGAACAATTATATGATATGAACTTCCCCTTACTAAGGTTTGTATTGGGTGCAAGTAGATGGTACCAAGGCGTAGAACTACTGTGCGAGAAAGAACTGTTTGAGAGAGTGAGTCAACCACTCCTGAATTCGAGCAGACGCGTCGATCCACCCCGGAAGTGGAAGAAGAACTCGAGCAAGAGGGGGAATTAACATCTAGAGAATCCCGAGAGGTGACCATGGGGCAGGCCTTCGACAAGATGGCTGCCATTCTTTAGAACTTAACTGAGAAAGTGGATAAGGTGGATAGGAAAGCACCTAGGGGTGAGGATGAGGCCCTAGAACGATTCTTGAAGTTCCAACCTCTAACATTTTGGGGAGAAGTGGAGTAAGATGAAAAAGCAGAGCAGTGGATTGAACAAATGGAGGATATCTTCATGACTCTTCAGTATTCTGAGAAGAGGAGAGTGAAGTTTACTGCATTCAGGCTAAGGGGACCTGCCCGAGCTTGGTAGCAGCGAGTCCAGGAGGACTGGTAGAGAGAGGTTAGTGACTAGACATGGGAGAACTTTGTGGAGGCTTTTCGAGTGGAGTATATACCGCGATGGATAGTAGAGAAGAGGGAGGACGAATTTTAGACTCTCAAGCTAGGAGGAATGACCGTAGCTCAGTATGCTACACAGTTTACCCAACTGTCCAATTACTACAAGTGTCTGGTAGATACCGAGTAAAAATGGACACGTCAATTTGTGAAAGGTCTCAGGCAGGATTAGAGGAAGGCACTAGCACCATCTCCTCCAGTGACATATACCGCCGCCGTAGATGCAGCAACTTAAACGAAAAATGAGGATAGGAACCGATCAATGAACTGGCCATTCCAGCTGAGCCGACCACCAATAAGACCCCCGGCTCACAAGCGACCTGCTGGCCCGATGCAGTGGAGAAATAAGGGAAAGCGGCCTAAGACAGTACTACTAGGTCCTATGTCGAGCGCACTGATATGTCGGCATTACAAGAGGCGAGATCATGCCAAAGAGATTGCTAGTCAAAGGGAGTGGCAAAGAGTTGTTTCAACTATGGTGACCCAAACCACCTAAGGAACAACTACCCAATACTACTCAAAATGGGGCAATGAGCTATGACTCAACCAGCTGGGGCAGCCAGAAGAGCACATGTTAGGACAACTGGAGGAGGAGGCCAAAAGCCTCAAGTGAAGGCCAAGGTCTTCACGCTAAACCAGAAAGAGGTTGGAGTTGATTCAACGGTAGTTGAAGGTATGCTTTCTGTGTAAGGTCACTCTATTTTTGTTTTAATAGACCCCAGATCGACTTATTCATATGTGAACGGTAAGTGTGCATGCCATTTGGGTTGGGACGCGGTAGAGTTACCTTATACCATGTTAGTGAGTACACCTTTGGGGAGATAGAAAGATGCGAGTAAGGTAGTTCAAGAGTGTGATGTTGTGGTTAGAAAAGAGATTTTGAAGGCGAATCTCATAATCTTGCCCAACGAAGACAATGATAAGATTCTGGGTATAGACTGGTTAGCAAAGTATGGAGTAAGAGTGGATTGCAAGGCCAAAACAGTGCAGTTTGTTAGACCTAGATGTGATGTATTAAAGTTTAGCAGGAGAAAAGTGAGGAAGTTGAAATTTTTGATAGTAGAAGTAAAGGCACGGAAAATTCTAAAGAAAGATTGTGTAGGATATCTGGCTTATCAAATCAATAAGCCTAAGGATCAGTATACTTTGAAAAGCACCGAGGTGGTGAAGAATTTTGCAGCCGTGTTTCTGACTGAACTTACTTCTCTTCCACCTTCCCGAGAAGTCAAGTTCACCATCGATCTAGTTCCTGAAGTTAAACCAGTATCGAAACTCCTAATCGGATGGCGCTTGTGGAATTGAATGAATTGAAAGAGCAGCTAGAAGAACTGGTTAAGCAAGGGTACATAAGACCCAGTACATCGCCATAGGGAGCCCCAGTGTTATTTGTCAAGAAGAAGGATGGGACGCTAAGGTTGCGTATAGACTATAGAGGGTTGAATAACCTCATGATCAAGAACAAGTATCCCCTGCCCTTGATTGACGAGTTGTTTGATCAGTTACAAGGCTCTTGTTACTTCTCCAAGTTGGATCTCGGACAAGGTTATTATCACTGTGAATCAAAGAGGAGGATATTCCCAAGACAGCTTTCAACACTTGATATGGCACTACGAGTTCATGGTGATGCCGTTCGGAATAACTAATGCACCCGCCATTTTCATGGATTTATGCATAGGGTTTTTCAGTTGTACCTAGATAAGTTTGTAGTGGTGTTCATAGACGATATTCTAATCTATTCAAAAAGTCCCGAAAAGGATGCAGAGCATCTGAGATTGGTATTGGAGAAATTGAGAGAGCATAAACTTTATGCTAAGTTTAGCAAATGCAAGTTTTGGTTGGATTTAGTGGCCTTTCTTGGTCACATGATATCTAAAGATGGAATCAAGGTGGACCCATCAAAGGTCGAGGCTATCTCAAATTGGAAACAACCAGAGAGCATAACCGAGATCAAGAGTTTCCTTGAATTGGCAAGATATTATCGCCGTTTTATTAAGAACTTCTCTACACTGGTGACGCCAATGACCCGATTGTTAAGGAAGGATGTGTCGTACGTCTGGAATGATAAGTGCGAAAAAAAACTTTCAAGAGCTTAAGAGGAGATTGATGACAGCCCCAGTGTTGAGCCTACCTGAAGAAGGTAAGGACTATTCCTTATATGCGGATGCTTCTAAGGAAGGTCTAGAGGCGATGCTGATGCATGACAGAAAAGTTATCACCTATGCATCGCAGAAGCTGAAACCGCATAAGGTAAACTATTCGACGCACGACCTGGAATTGGCTGTGATAGTATTTTCTTTGAAGAAATGGTGACACTATTTGTATGGAGCGGAATATGAAGTTTTCACGGATCATAAGAGCTTAAAGTACATATTCACGCAAAATTACTTAAACTTAAGGCAGAGGAGGTGAATGGAGTTCTTAGAGAAATACAAGTGTCCAATTAACTACCATCCAGGGAAAGCGAATGTGGTAGCTGATGCGCTGAGTCTGAAAGTGAGGATGGCTAGCTTAAGGGTGCAAGAGGTTCAAATAGTACAAGAAATCTTGGGGCGAAAGGCAGAAGTGGGAGAAAGGAAAATTAGTTTGAGCAACCTAAGATTGGAGCCTGAGCTGAGATAAGAGATTAGTGAGGTTCAGCGGAATAACCAAGGATTTCAGACTTTCAAGGCAAAGGAAGTAAAGAGAGGAAATAAGGAGTTTTGGATGGATGAAGTGGGAGTGATGTATTTCTGAGAATGGCTATGTGTACTGGACAACCCTGTATTGAAGAGAAAGATAATGGAGGAGGCTCATAAGAGCAAGTATTCTATTCACCTGAGAGAAGTGAAGATGTACCAAGATTTGAAAACGGCCTACTGGTGGTCGAAAATGAAAAGAGATATGGCGTAATACGTCTCCACTTGCCTAACGTGTCAGACGGGAAAAACGGAGCATAAGAAGGCAACCTAATTACTACAATCGTTGCCTATTTCCGAGTGAAAGTGGTAAGAAGTAACAATGGACTTCGTCACCAGGCTGCCGATGTCGAAGACTATGAAGGATGTCGTGTGGGTTGTGGTTGACAGGTTGACCAAGACCACTCATTTCTTTCCAGTAAATGTGAAGGACTCTATGGAAAAATTGGCTAAGATGTATATTCGAGAAGTGGTTAGATTGCACGGTGTGCCGTCAAGTATTGTATCCGATAGGGATCCCAAATTTATATCAAGATTTTGGACCAAATCTCAGGAGTCAATAGGAAAGACTCTAAGACTTAGTACTTCTACTCATCCGCAGACAGATGGACAATCCAAAAGAGTCATCCAGATATCGGAGAATATGCTTAGGGCTTGCCTGTTGGATTTTGGGAATAAGTGGTTGGATTGCATACCTCATGTCAAATTGGCCTACAACAATAGTCATCAGGCATCGATTGAAATGGCACCCTACGAAGTGTTATATAAGTGAAAATATCAGGTACCGTTGTATTGGGGATGATCAGAGGATGGTCAAATCAGCAAGTCTAGGGAAGTGAATATTGAGGAAATGACCGACAAAGTGAAGGTGATAAGGGAGAGACTGAAAGCCGCTCAAGCCGTCAGAAGAGTTATGCCAACGATAGAAGAATGGAGTTGGAGTTTCAAGTGGGAGATTGGACTTTTCTAAAGATAACACCGAGCAGAGAGATTCTGAAGCATCCTAAAGGAGGGAAGCTGAATCCTAGATATTTAAGACCTTTTTCCAGTAATTGAAAGGATCGGGCTCGTAGCATATCGGTTGGAACTGCAAGAACGGTTAACAAGAATTCATGATGTGTTCTATGTGTCCTAATTGAAGAAGTACAACCCTGATCTGGAGCTTGTATTGAATGTGGAACCGTTGATTCTTCAGCCTAATCTGAGCTATGTGGAGAAACCGATTAAAGTTATAGATCGCAGTATCAAGATGTTGAAGAATAAGCAAATACCGATAGCGAAGATTTTATGGGAGCATTATGGTTCTCAGGACGCAACGTGGGAGACTGAAGATTGGGTAAGGAGGAAGTATCTGAGTTTTCTTTAGAGGAATAGCACCCGGAATTTTGGGGCAAAATTCTCTTAAGGAAAAGAGGATGTAATACCTAGTATTAAACCACCTTTAGTATGTAGGGAAAGTCATGCATGTCATAGCATTTCTTTTATATTGCATTTGGTAAATTGAATTATTTTCATGAAAATATGAGTTTCATGAGTTGTTGGTTCATGAATTAATTTGTTCTTGAAGTGGTTGTGTATTTGAGTTAGTTGAGTTTTTATTTTGTTGAGGAAAATTCATTAGGAAGAGGATGAAGCGAGTAGGAATTAAATGAATTTAATTAGGGAAAAATTTATATAAGAATTGTTGTAGAATAGTAGATAAAGCTTGGTATTTAATTCTTGATGGGCTTGAATTCAAATCCTAGCTACTTCAAATCTTCTCTTTTCTTTTATTTTCTCCTTTCCTAATTTTTTCTAAGCCTTGGCCGAAATACTCCTAAGGTAGCCGCTACATAGGAGCCAATTTCCTAAAATTTAGGAGTGTGATTTATCTTGGGAATTATTTTATAAAATATGTGAAAATAAATTAAATTTTTATTTCTAATATCTTATCATAATCTTTTAGAGAATTTTAAACATTACTAATCTGGATTTTTAAAAGCCATATTTAAGTAATTTATTAGGAGATAAAATATATGAATATATATATATATATCTTGTTTCAATGTGGTAGCCGCCACTTCTTAAAAAGATAAGTCTCTATAGTTTAATTTTTTTCAAATAAATTTTAAAAAGGAAATAAAATAATAAAAGCTAGATTTTAAATGAAGTATTTATCTCTTGGATAAGGATTTTCAAATTTTTGAAAAAAGGGAGAAGGATTTCGAGTAGCTTCAAGGGAAAAGGAAACCAGAATTTTATCATGTAAAATAATTATTTAATAGCCATTTAAATTACTTAAATTAATAGAGGGAATAAATTAAATTATTTCTTAAATAAATAACCTAATTTCTTCCTATATTTTTCTAGAAATTCCCTCAAAGCTGCTGCCATGCATTAGAGCAATTGTAGCTCAACTAACTCTCCAAAACCTAGCTAGGGTTATCTAAGAAAACCTTAACTAACTAAAACTTTGTTTTAGCCAAAAAAATACTAGAATTTCCTCTCCAATTCCTTCAGATTTTTTGCCACAATTCAGCACCATTCTACATGAAAATTCTAGCAAAAAACCTACACAAAAACCTCTCTAGATATCGAGCAAAAATAGCTACACAAAGCCTCCTTTTTTCTTCTCTTATTTTCACCACTATAGAAACCGAAACCAACAAAATTTCTTCTCTCTTTCTGTCCAGATTTTTGGCCAGCATAAGCATAAAAAACACAGCAGCAATAACCCCTAAACTACTGTCCAGTTTCAGCACCCAAAGAAGGACCAAAGTTGTCCAACTTTTCTCTTATGATCAAGAATCCATAATAAGGTAGAACTCCTCCAAACATCTAAACACCAAACCCTAGACTTTTTTGTCCAGCAAACCACGAAATTCCTACCCTCTCAATCCCCCAAACTCACAAAACAACCAGCATTCTGCCTACATAAAAATTCGGCCAGCCTACCCCAAGAACAAAGCTAAAACCAAAACTCTCTCCAAGGTAATTGATCTTCAACCCTTCTGTTCATCTCTTACTCCATTCGTTCCCTCTTTTCTCCCTTAAATCACGCCCATAAGGGACTAATTTTATCCCTTTCTTAGTGAGTCTCAATCTAGGACATCTACCAAACCCTAGATTTTTTTGTCTAGCAAACCAGGAAATTCCTACCCTCTCAACCCCTCAAACTCACAAAACAACCAGCATTCTGCCTGCATAAAAATTTAGCCAGCCTACCCCATGAACAAAACCAAAACCGAAACTCTCTATAAGGTAATTGATCTTCAACCCTTCTATTCATCTCTTACTCCATTCTTTCCCTCTTTTCTCCCTTAAATCACACCTATAAGGGACAAATTTTATCCCTTTCTTGGTGAGTCTCAATCTAGGACATTTAGGCGGACCAATCTCTTCAATTATCAATTGAACTCAAGCTAGTCATCAAGGAATTGTCGTGTTTTAAGTCTAGATCGCCAAGAGGTAATCAAGATCTTATCTTTACTGATTTAAACAACTTTAATCTTTAAAGTATTAACTTATGAATGCTTATGGAGTCTAGCATGAAAGCATAACTAGAATGATGAATATGTTGATGTAGGTTATAGACAAAGCATATATGAGATAGGACATTGATGCATCATGCCATGATGAATCTAGATCTATCCTAAGTAAGCAAAGATAAGATCTTTGAATGCTTATGGAACTGATTATGATGATTTTATACTAGTTGAATATAAGAGTTGTCATATAGTGATTTGATTTGGATGAATGCATGGTTATGATCAATAGCATGACAAAGGAAGTTGTGTATGTGATCTAATGAATTAAATTACCTAGATACCATGGATGAATTAGGTGATTAATGAGATTATAAAAAGTTATACTCCATGAAATAGTGGATGTAATAGTTCAATTCTAATTAAAGAATCATTTATTCTAGATAAGGAATGAGTGGAAGTAAGGGCCATCAATTGAGTGAGTCTAGCTGTTGATTTATCCAAGTAAGTCCCTACATAATCGTTTTGATACATATTACATATTTGCAAGTAATTTTTACAATGTTATTTGAAATTGATGTCAATATGATGTTTTGAAATATTGGCAAAACATGATGACCCAAGGATTGAAACATTGGCTAAACATGATGAGTTACACTATGTTATTTTGATACTTGGGTTGGAAACGTGGATGACACATAGGCATCTCTTATAATTAACACATCTTGCCTTAATTTCTTTCTCCCTCTCTAGTCAAATCAGGCATGTCCAAATTATGTAAAAGATATAAACAGAACAAGTGAAACATAAACTCTTTCGAATATCCTGAGATATACTCCAAAAGCATGTTACCTTATTGATAACTCCCAACACCTTGCTCTAGTCGTGTACACTGCGAAACTATAAGTTATGTTTGGTCAATCTTAGACCAAACTCTTTTGATAATCTCTCAGGCTATTTTGCTGGCTCAAACTCAAGCTATAGCAGAAATGTTTGCATCCTCCACGTGAGCAACTCGAGATATCCTTCCACATTTGCAACAACCATGGTTACTCTGGTCCTCTATTCAGGCCTAAAGTAGGATAAAAGTCGATCCATGTTGCAGACATTGACTATGGAAAATGTAATAGGGGCAGACAAACTACTAGTATTGATGTCAATTGAAGCCAAGTACATGTACACATGTCGTGTATGGCTTACAATGCACTATAAACAAGTTTGAAGGTGATGCAGATGGCATCTAATGCAAGCATCATCATATAGTACATGGCTTCAACCTACATATTCAAAGTATAGTTAAATTGACACAAAAGAGTAATAAATGCACAAAAGTTGTAGGATTTTTACCAAACTGGTTCAAAATTGAAAAGACCTACCAAAAATGGGTTCGGAATTAGATGAATAGCGCATAAGAGGTTCATCGTATCTGCCTCCACTTGGACCTCACATCTATTATATGTGAGGAACAGTCCGTGTTGGTTGACATATTTTCTGGTCAAAGAGGGATCTCATGTCTAGCAGACTTCATGAAATCATGCACTTTAGCAACAACTTCATGAAATCATGTATTTTAGCAATAAACTCATATCAAAATAGCTTCCATTAATCAAGAAATAATTCTTACTCTTAAAAATGGAACCTTACTTACTTGAAGGTGTAAATCAAGCTAGCAAGAAATCCATTTTCTTCATTTCTTTTCCTTTCCCTTGCTCACGATTCACTTTCTTTGTATCTTTCTTGGTTTTCTTTCTTTCTCTCTTTTCTTTTCTTTATTTCTTTCTTCTTTCTCTTGTTCTTCCTTTCGCTTTTTGTTTTCTCCTTGGCTAGCAGCTTCTTCTTATTGTTTTATAAATTCCTCAAGTCTTAATTACAAGACTTTAGTGACTAAGCAAAGTTAGAACATATTAGAACATGATAGAAGTTTATATAACTTCATGGAAGTTAGAAAAACATTATAGAACTTCTTAGATCATTATACAACTTCTTAGAAATTGTTAGAAACTAATAGAATCTTGTAGAAACCTTGAAAAAGTTGTAGAATTCCACCTAATCATGCATGCAAACTATGCAACCAATCATATAACTCCAAATGACTTTCAAGTGTGGGTAAAACTAGCTAAAGTCCATTAATTAAAAGGCCCACCAAGCTTTATATATAATGGCCATTATAGATTTAAAATATATACTTATATATATATATATATATATATATATATTTATTTATTTATTTATTTATTCTTCTTCTTCTTCTTCCTCTCCCCTTTCTTATCTTTTTTCTAGCTTTTCCCATAAAATGCCTGCATAAAGAAATTACATAGGGAGGGGTGTTACATTTTTCCTCTGTAATGTAGGATAAACCTTCATCCTCTTCAGGCTGCCTATGCCATCTCCGAGATCGTCTAGTAGATTGACCAGTAGCAAACTCATCAGCCGAAGATAGGTACCTAGTAGCGAAGATTAGGTGCTGTTGTATAACAAAATCAGCATGCCTATTCTCAACTGCTACAACATCACCTTGTTCATAATCACCTTCTCCTTATGTACAGATGAGTTGCGATCCTACTAAGGAATATCAGCTGCAGCATGTTTGCATGCCTGTCTATTGTACCTTTGTACTAGTAATACTTTGCGATTAATTTCTTGCGGAATTGAAAGTATCAAATCAAAAGCATCGTGACATTTGGATAGCTCGTAGGATAGGCGAATCAAACAACCTACTTTACTAGCAACAGTCAGCGAATGCATGGTGAGATCTGTAATGGTTGCGAACACTTATCTAGACATGGAATCAGCATTTTGATATGCTTCATTACTTAAGTACAAGATTGGTACATTAATTTAGTTGAGATATGCAATTCAAAATGCCAATAAAATATACAAATCAAAATTCTATATTTTATTAGGTAATATAATTAAAAAAATCTATGTACTAATACTTTATCCGACCTACTGCTCAATTGATCACCCACTAGAGCTGTGATATTGTTGGATTCCCAATCAATCACCTAATGCGAGTCCAATACCATGCAACATAGTCATCTGAAACTACATTTATACCATAATTATGTTGTCCACTCATAACAAATGAATACTGGTTAACCCAATTAGCGAGATGTATTGTATTAATCTCACTCCACCATGCACCAGTAATCCTCATGTCACGTGCATGCAAATATTCACCAGTGTTAACTGCAATAGGGATTGTCTGCACCACTTTATGTGTACGAATTTGAGTATAAAAAATCGTATAAAAATAAGCACATTCCCAATCAAGTTTTGAATTAAAACATTAACCTCAAATTACATATATGAGCAAGCGTACTCATCATTAAGTATAGCATAGGGTTTAAAACGAGTATCGATCCTCAAGGAACAAGTATGCATTAATCACTTTTCTTTCATTGTGTGACCAACTCAATAAAGTGAAAAAGAATAAAAATAAAATAATATAATATATACATGTCAAGGATAGAGAATTATGTAACTCAAATCATTATTTTGACAAACATGACCTTAAAGTACCCAATCATTATCATAAATAATCATTCTCTTGGCATCATGAATGATCAAGATAGATTAACTTCTTTTCCAATCCATGAAATCACTATATTCTAGGCAAATTAGCATCACATATCCTGTCTCAACTAATTCACCCAAAAGATGCATTAAACACAATCCTTGATTAAATCCCCATATCCTGACAAACTTAAAACGTGAAATTAACCAATGAATCCATATCCTGGCAGACATCAATTAACCTTTAATTACCTAATTCTTAGCAATTAATCCCTTTTTCAAGCAAGTTAATACACAACAAATATGAAATTAATGAATTGAGACCTCCATCAACCCCTTTTCCAAGCAAGTTAATAGAAAGAAACAATAAATTAATCTCGTAATCAACATAAGTAATTAAATACTAAGAATAACAACCAATTAATCAAAAGATCAAAGTAACTCTAAAAATCATAAATGCCGAAAAAATTGTCAAATTATAATAAAATAATTAATACATCATTATTCAAGAAAAGAAAATAAAGTTAAAAGAAAGCACTTATAGACAAGCCTCCTTCTTCTTCATTCGTAGACTCTCTTGTACAATCCTCTTTGAATTGATGAATTCCTCCTTGAACTTGAGTGATTTTGTGTTTTTCTCCTTGAATTCATACATTTGACTTGTGTTTTTCCTATATTTATAGGCTTTAGAAGTGCCTAAATTCTTCCCTCTAGGGTCTCTGGCCGAATAGAAGTAGGAAAGTACCAAAATTCTGAAAATTATCAAAAAAGTGCATGAAAATCGAGGCACCACCTCTGTACCAATGCACAGCCAACACCACCTGTCCTGCCTAGGCCGGCACCGGTTGTACTCTGTCTCTTTGTTCGTTCGCTAATTTTTCTTGATTTTCATGCCAAGTTCTTCCAGGTCGCAGCCAGCGCCGCCTTTGGGCTCCCAACCGGCACCGGTTGTGTTCTGTTGAGCCCCTATTTCACCGATTTTTTATTACCTCAAAGTGCGTGCCAACAGCATGTGGCTGGCACCGTCTCTCCTGTCTTAGTCGGCGTCGCCTCTATTCTATTTAGCCATGATTTTACCTTATTTTACCCCTAAATTTTGAAATAATGCTCAAAATACCTTTCCAAGGGTAAAATCTCAAATATGAAGGAATATGAGAAGTTATTGCACAAAATGTATTACAAAATAGCCTCAAATAACTAGAAAATATATGACTAATTTAGGCCTTATCACATTCCCCCACACTTAGCTCTTTGCTTATCCTCAAGCAGAGTATCAAAGAGAAGTAGAAAAACACAAGTTTATACAAAATCACTCAATCAATTTCAAAATAATATTTCCAATGCTTTCTTTATTCAGGACAACAAAACATATGCTACTATACCTTTCATAACAAATGCAAAACTTGTGTAAGTGAAGAATGACTAGTAGAACCATCCCAACACTTAACATCATGTTGGTATTGTACCCTAGAGGCAATTACTTGTACATTGTATATGACACATTTTATTTTAATAAAAGGCATTATTTATCTTACAGTTTTTTTTGTTTACTTTTAAGTAATATAATTGTTCGATAAAGTTCCTAGTACAACACTATGTTAAGAAAATCATGATAGAGATCATGATATGAGATTCCTACTACACTGTATAGTGTTAGTACTTAAATAATCCCTAGTCATAGTATTAATGCATTAAGACTAGCATGTGTTAGACTTCCTGATTTGATTAGGCGGTGGTTTTAATATCTGTGAGTATTGAGATACTCAAAGTTAATACATAGATGCTTGTTAATAGAACAAGTTCATTGGATGACCTAACTTTGAGATAATCACATGGATAACTATTTAGTACCAGTGATATAATCTCAATATAGCAAACGTGCAAGTATCCTTAGACTTGAGATCTCCAAGGTAATTTATTTGCTGAGCATTGTACTTTGATTACAATCTCCAGAGCTCAATCGAGGGCCGCTTATGAGATGGATATTGGATATATTGTAAGGTAAACGAAAGTAGTTGAGAGGGTCAATAAAGGATTTACCACTCCTAATAGTAGAGGTGAATATCTCACGGCCACTTATAGGAATTACTACTCGAGAAGTCCTTAGTCAAGGCATATATGTATTGGAAATTGTTTCAATTGATACACATTTAGAGTAGTGGGTTCCTAGTACAAGTATTATTGTATTCGGGTCAGAATTAATTCTGGAGGGAGTTAGAACTAATTCTATACTCCAAACTGAATGAGATAGTGTATGGTGAAAGGAGTTAATTGCATTGAAATTTGTTATTGAATGGTTCATGTTAAGCCACTTGACTTCCTGGACTCTTGGGTGGTCATAATGTGTTGCTAGATACCACTCATGATCTGAGAATATGGGTTTATTAATTAATAAATTAATAAACTAATCTTGATTAGAATTAATAGGATTAATTCTAATTAATTATGGATTATTAATCTCAAAGACGTTTGGATTAATTCATGTTCTCTACCAATTGATTGGGAAACCTAACAGATCACACACAATAGAGGATTATATACTCAAGATGATAACATAGTGGGATTAATTGGGAGAAAAAGAAGTTGTTGTGAACAAATTATAATTAGTTATAATTTATGGTCTAAATTATAATTGTGAGAACTTGATGTTTCCAATTACAATTAGGGAATTCTAATAGGATTAGAATTCTCAATTTTAACAGGATTTTTTGGTTATATATATAATATAATTGAAACTCTAGCTGAGGTTGGATCAACAGACACTCTAGGCAACACACAACCAACATTCCTCTTTCTCTTTCTCACTTTGCTGAAAACATGAAATAGCCCTAGCCGCCATTTTTTTTCTTCTAGCACAAGAAATTTTGGTGCTTGAGTATTCCTCTATGTGAATTACTGTTAGAGATAATCACATACTGTGATTATAGTGGTTAGAAGTTCCACTCTCGTGAAGTTGGATCTAGAGGATTGCTGGATCGCGCCTCGACTTGAAGAAGAAATTTTTGTTCTTCGGACGATCAAACAAAGGTAAAAAGCTGCTACCTTTATTATCTTTATATCTTGTTTTCCACACATAGGCGGGTCCTGGGATGGTATCTCGTTTTATTTTTCACTGTGCCGTATAGGATACGAGCCTGAGATACCCAACACATCATTCTCAAACCATTGGAAAGAATTTAGTTCAAAAAATATGCATTCTATAAGCTTACTTTTCATACACTCTCTCCACTAATCTGAGACATATCATGATTCTACTTAGGTCAAGTAAGACTTTTAAACTTGTAATATAAGGCTAAAGGGTTTGTAATGTAGCTGTTAAACGAAGGATATAGGAAAATCAAATATCAAAGAAGATGAGAGTTTGCAAGAAAAGGATAAACAAAATGTACCGATAGATTCCAAACTTTTCTTGCTCTCCTATCACAAAACTAATCAAAAACCCATAACCTTGTATAGCAATCATATTACAGTTTAAGCAAATCTTGCATTCTTTTCATCAATAGTTCTCAACTCATCAACTATATTGCACAAGATTATCAAAATTTCAGCAATTCTTATTTCAACTCCACCAATATTCTTCCTGTGCTCTTCTTTTCTTTTTCTTTCAGCCTTTCTTTTCTTTTTCTCTTCTTTTCAAATGCTGCTTTTATTTGTTTCTCAGTTTTTTCTTTCAACATTTTCTAGCAGCTTTTTGTTTTTCTCAATATTTCTTTTTCTTTCTCCTTTCTCCTTTCACAATTCCAACTCAACACATGATGCGTGACTAAAAGTAACAAGTTATGACATTTACACAAGCCTTCTCTCTCATAATTCTTCTACTTGTACTTTTATCCATCAAGAGCAATCAAAGATTTGGAAGGTAAGTCAAACTCTCGAAAGAAGTAATGGACAAAGTATGATAACGGGTTTAAGAAAGAAATTAACAATTTAGGCTCAAAATAGGCACTAGAGATAATATAAAATAGGTAGGTTTGAAAAGCTCAAACTATCCAAAGAAGGCCTATTACCATCATTCCTAAGTTAAATCATGAATGTCTTTCTTATTTCGCCTCAAGAGGTATTCAAGTAAGTTCTAGAATACTTAATAAATTTTAGCAGAAAAATAGGTTTAAAAACAATGTAAAGCATTTGATCAAGAACTACTTTGTCCAAGTGCGTGCAAAAAGTCATGCATAAGCCACAAATGATATAGAGCATATCCTCTATGACCTAGCACAAAGACATGCATTAAAAATACATCTTGAAAGCTCAAACAAATAAAAAAAAATTAAATTTGCTCAAAAGGTTCAAAGAATTTCAAGAAGAATGAAGCATAGAAGAATTCACATTCTAACTACTCCCCCACACTTAAATTGGACATTGTCCTCAATGGCCAAACAAATAGAGCAAGGAAATATTGCCACAGGACCAAAAATAAAGGGGAAAAGAGAAGAAAGAAAATACCTCTATTGCATTGTGCATTCTCCTATAAAATAGTTGAATTCCAACAGAAAAGAGCCTTGTTGAAGTACCAAGAAAGAAAAATACAAAAAAAAAAAATACACACCAAAGCATAAAAACTATAAACGAAAAATAAGCAGAAAGTAAAGAAAATAGTGCGAAAAAAGAAAAGTACAAGAAATAACTAGAAAAGTCATAAAAATATAAAGGAAAAAGAAAGTGACAAGTAGGAACAAGTGCAGAAAAATCATCTCAGTCCTCCCCATCATCATCATCATGTGCTAAAGTGCCATAACCGCCATGCGGTCCCGGAAAACGCTGCATCCACTGAGCCCATTGCTACTCTTGAATAGTCTACCTCCGGGTAATGTCATCAATAGAATCTCGCATATGTAGCAACATATCCATCTACTGAGCTAACTGTCCCATCATCGCGGTCTCAAAGTCAGTCCTTAGTTGTGACTGTGAACTACTAGCTCGTGCTCGCAATGGTGGTGGTGGGTGCTACCCCTCTACAGGTGGTGGTTGAACTTGTCCAGGATACTTTACCTCATAGGGATTTAGCCATTTCTTCATCTCCTGGCTATATTTGTACCCATAGCTTATCAACGTTTACTCCGTGACCAGGTCATGCTCAGTGGTAGTCTTAGTCAATTCTCTCTCAGTACTAATACCAAAATCTCTCAAAATTTTCATGATTACTAGAGGAAAGACTAAGGTTTTGGTCGAGAGCCGATGGTGAACCACATCCCTAATGGATTGTATGATCAATGAGGCAAGAGGGATATGCTGAGTGGTCATCATCCTATGCAACATGTACATATCAATAGTACGTGTCTCATTAAATCCACTGGCTTAGAGTACGACATTAAAAGCAAACATGTAGACTATAGCTCGAAAGTTGGCATCAAGATCATTGTTAGAGTAGAAGTTGTTAGCTTTGAAAGAATTTTTCATACGCAACCCTAGAGTAGCTCTAGTTCTACTGGCATCCCAATTAGGGTCAGAAAGAATCTTTTGATGATTGGTTTCCATCCCTGGCCAAGAATCATCATCATACACATGGAGAAGAGTGGCTAAATGATTTCTTGTGATGAAAATGAGGGTTCCCTTCACTCGTGTCTCAATGTGTGGAAGATGGTTGTTATCCTTTGCCACCATGTTAGTATAGAATTCTCTTATGAGCACTGGACAATAATCCCCCTTAAGCTGTACTATAGGTCCCCACCCTAGTCTCCTAAACATTATTCTTAGTTTAAGGGCACGGTCTAGAGTTGGTGAAAAGGTATGCTCCACAATAATCTTATTTGAGGACCTCTTATCGTACCACTTCTCACAGGATGGATCAATGAAAACTGCTGGCCTAAGGAACATGGGGTCTATAGACGAAGGGGCTGAGGAAGAAGAAGCTCTAGCCCTTTTGGATGATTGGGTCCGTGCTCTAGACATATTAGAAAGTAGATAGTAGTGAAGATAGGAGTATAAGTACTAGGAAGTTCAAAAATTTTAGAAGAATATAATCTCCCCTTTTTCATACGCAATGCACAACACCACACTCAACTCTCAACCAGCTCACACCATAATTCCCTAACTTCTTAAAGTATACCTTTCACGAACACAATAACCAATTCAACCTCCTCCCATCAATCCACCACAATTATTACATAACCTGCAAGAATGAGCATAATATCACACAACCTACAAGAATAAGCATAAATGTGCTAAACAAGCCTAATGTATCTAGATTCTCATAACATGATCATGTAAATTATGGAATCATCATGGCATTATAGTAATCAAGTGTAAGATAATTCAAGGCCAATGTGCAACTAGTTACTCAATCATCATAATAGCCATAATCATACCCTTAAGTGAATACACAAACTCCTTAATGATCATGTGAATGAATAAAGTTCTCAAGAATCATCAACTCATAATATATCTAATGTCATGAAGCTCACAAATTGTTTCACAATGTAAGAGAACATTAAATATCCCAAATTTCGACCAAAAAATATACCTAAAATTAAAAAAAATTACCTACAACATTTTAACCATGGGAATTCAAGAAAAATGTACCTTTATGTTCTCCTATGCATGGGCAAGCAAAATATGCATCCTTTTTCCAGAAATTAAAGCTCTTTGAAGGCAGATTGAAGATTGGGATTTTGTGAAAAACAAAAGATTTAGAGGATTTTGATCCGTAGAATTAAAAAAAGAATGATAGATTGAAACTCTAGAAGTGTTTGGCCAAATTGGCCTATTTTTAGCGCCTCACGCGATAGGAGTCGGCGCCAATTCCAGGCCTGGCCAACGCCGACCTTAGGCTATCCGGGCTTCGATTTTTTCTTTTTTTTTGTGAAAAATAAAATTAAAATAATGAACACACAGCAGTGATGGATAATGCAATTCAATTCATGAAGAAATAAATAAAAATGAAACAAAACAAAGAAAATAAAAAAATTGTTCCAAATCATAAAAACTTAAAGTAAGAAAGACTCCAATGCTCTCCACGGCCTTGATCACGTGGATTTTCTTCAGTATTCCCTGATAATGTCCCTACTTGACGATTCCTAAGTAATTTAGCTAGTTGGCCAATTTAGCTCTTCAAGTTATGCATGGAGGCCTCTAAGTTCCTTGTTGTAGCATCAACTCCTTGAAACTTAGTCTCTGTTATACTTACCAATTGGCCAATCAATTCCTCCAATGGTGGCTTGGAAGGTGCTGAATTGTTGTTCAAAGGAGGTAGGTTCTTTTGATTTCCCCAAAATTGAAAGAGACCTGCCTTGGTTGGTTTGCATTGCTCCAAGGGAAGTTAGGGTGATTTCTCCAACCAGGACTATAAGTAGAGCTATAGGGATTGTTACCTAGATGGCCATTACCTACAAAGGCTGCTTGTTCCGTGGTTTCTTAGAGTGAACCCATATTTTGGCACTTATGATTTGGGTGCCATTCTCCACAAAAATCACAACTTACATTTAGCACTTGGCCTTAAGGCATCACCATTTGTTCCATCTTTTGAGTTAAAGCTTCCACTTTAGCTTCCAAAGTTGCCACAGCTTCCACTTTGTGCACTCCTTGCACACGAGCTCTAGACCTTGCACTTTCCCATGAATAATTATTAGAAACTAAATTTTTTATGAGATCGAATACCTGTTCTGGGGTCTTATGATTGATGGAAACCCCCGCAGAAGAGTCCACCACTTGTCGTGTTGCAAACGTAAGGCCATTAAGAAAGATGAGCATCTGCATTCCGAGCTCAAATCCGTGGTGTGAGCACTTTCTCAACATCTCCTTAAACCTCTCCCAACTTTCATACAAAGGTTCAGAATCTAATTGTTGGAAGGCAAAAATTTCGTTTTTGAGTTTGGATGTCCTAGCTGGAGGAAAATATTTGGCAAGGAATTTTTCAGCTAGGTGATACGTATTTATTTGGGTATAAAAATCATATAAAAATAAGTACATTCCCAATCAAGTTTAAATTAAAACGTTACCCCCAAATTACACATATGAGCAAGCGTACTCATCATTAAGCATAGCATAGGGTTCAAACGAGTGTCGATCCTCCAAGAACAAGTATGCATTAATCACTTTTCTTTCATTATTTAACCGACTCAATAAAGTAAAAAATAAATAAAATAAAAATAAAATAAAATAAAAGAATATATACACATGTCAATGATGGAGAATTATGTAACTCAAACCATTGTTTTGACAAACATGACATTACAGTATCTAATCATTATCATAATTAATTATTCTCTTGGAATCATGAAAGATTAAGATAAATTCACTTCTTTTTCAATCCATGAAACCACTATATTCTAGATAAATTAACATTACTTGGTCTCGTCTCAACTAATTCATTTAAAAGACTCATTAAACACAATCCTTGATTAAATTTTTTTGGTCTCGGCAAACTTAAAACATGAAGCCAACCAATGAATTCTTGGTCTCGGCAAACATTAATTAACCTTTAATTACCAGTTCTTAGCAATTAACCCCCTTGGTCTCGGCGAGTTAATAGACAACAAATATGAAATCAATAAATTGAAACTTTCATCAACTCCTTTGGTCTCAGCGAGTTAATAAAAAGAAACAACTAATTAATCCCGTAATAAGCACAAGTAATTAAATACCAAATTAATCAAAAGATCAAAGTAACTCTAAAAATCATGAATACCTAAAACAATGTCAAATTACAATAAAACAATTAATACATCATTATTCAAGAAAAAGAAAACAAAGTAAAAGAAAATACTCATAGACAAGCCTCCTTCTTCTTCATTTTTAGACGTTCTTGTACAACCCTCCTTGAATTGAAGAATTCCTCATTTGATTTGAGTGATTTTCTATTATGATCCATCAATTCTCTCATTTTCCTTGTGTTTTCCCTCTATTTATAGGCTTTGCCTAAAATCATTCCTCTAGGGTTCTTGGCCGACTAAAAGTAGGAAAATACTAAAACTCTATAAATTACCAAAAATCGCACATGAAAATCGAGGCACTGCCTTAACATTAAGGAACAGCCGGAGCCGCTTGTCCTGGCTAGGGCTAGCGCTGGTTGTGTTTTGCTTCTCCAGTCGTTCATCAATTTTTCTTGATTTTTGTGCAATCCTTCCAGAATGCAGCCAGCGCCGGTTCTAGCTCCCTAGCCGGTGTCTATTCGGTTCTGTTTCGCTCCATTTCACTAAATTTTTATCGCCTCAAAATGCGTGCCAACAGCACATGGCCGGCGCTAGCTCCTCTGTCCTGGCCAACACCACATCTGTTCTGTTTTGCGATGTTTTTGTCTTATTTTACCCCTAAAATCTGAAATAAAGCACAAAATACCTTTCCAAGGGTAAAATCTCAAAAATGAAGGAATATGACTAGTTATTGAACAAAATGTAGCATAAAATAACCTCAAATAACTAAGAAAAATATGGCTAATTTAGGCCCTATCACTAGGGCATTCCAAGTAGTGATGAAACCTGTAGGTAAAGACTTTAATCAGGATTTAGCTCTATCTCTCAAAGAAAAAGGAAAAAGTCTTAGTTTTATGGTATCTTCAGAAACACCATTCATCTTAAAAGTATCACAAATTTCAAGGAAACTGGCTAGGTGGGTATTGGGATCTTCTTCAGGTAGCCTATCAAATTGGACCATATTTTGGACCACCTGGATGATACTAGACTTTATTTCAAAATTATTCGCATCCACCCTAGGTCTAGTGATACTCGAGCCGTGCCCGAGATTGCAAGTTTCACAAAGTCATCCATGACCCTCATGTTATTTCCAGCATTGTTGTTTTGAGCACCGTCCATGTCTGCGAGTAAGTTTCTTTTAACTATCCGACGAATTTTTGACAATGTCCTTTCGATTTCAGAATCAAAATCTACTATATTGCCTTCAAATCGTCGGGTCATGTGCCAAGGCTAACACCTAAAAAAGACATGAAGAAAGTTAGATAACGGAATTCTCAATTCAAACAAGATTAAAAGAACAAATTAGTAAATTAAACATCAGTTAAAGTTAGTAAATTAGATTACAAAGATACAAAAGATGGAACCTTTTTGTAAAAAGAACAATTGTACAAATTCACATCTTTACATCTTTACATCTTTACATGGTTAAATCAACAAAATCTAAGCTTTCATGATATTATTCCCCGGTAACGGCGCCAAAAACTTGATGTGTACGAATTTGGATATAAAAAATCATATAAAAATAAGCACATTCCCAATCAAGTTTGAATTAAAATGTTAATCCCAAATTACATATATGAGCAAGCGTACTCATCATTAAGCATAGCATAGGGTTTAAAACGAGTATCGATCCTCAAGGAACAAGTATACATTAATCATTTTTCTTTCAATGTGTAACTGACTCAATAAAGTGAAAAAGAATAAAAATAAAAATAAAATAAAATAAAAGAATATGTACATGTCAATGATGGAGAATTATGTAACTCAAACCATTATTTTAACAAACATGGCGTTAAAGTACCGAATCATTATTATAACTAATCATTCTCTTAACATCATGAAGGATCAAGATAGATTCACTTCTTTTCCAATCCTTGAAATCATTATCTTCTAGACAAATTAGCATCACATATCCTGTCTCAACTAATTCATCCAAAAGATGCATTAAACACAATCCTTAATTAAATCTCCATATCCTGACAAACTTAAAACATGAAATTAACTAATAAATCCATATACTGGTAGACATCAATTAACCTTTAATTACCCAATTCTTAGCAATTAACCCCCTTTTCAAGCAAGTTAATACACAACAAATATGAAATTAATGAATTGAGACCACCATCAATCTCTTTTCCAAGCAAGTTAATAGAAAGAAACAACAGATTAATCTTGTAATTAGTAAAATTAATTAAATACCAAGAATAACAACTAATTAATCAAAAGATCAAAGTAACTCTAAAAATCATGAATACCGAAAATAATGTCTAATTACAATAAAACAATTAATACATCATTGTTCAAGAAAAGAAAACAAAGTTAAAAGAAAGCACTCATAGACAAGCCTCATTTTTCTTCCTTCGGATACTCTATTGTACAATCCTCCTTGATTTAATGAATTCCTCCTTGAACTTGAGTGATTTTATGTTTTGCTCCTTGAATTCATACATTTGACTTATGTTTTCTCTCTATTTATAGGTTTTAGAAGTGCCTAAATTCGTCCCTTTAGGGTTTCTGGCCAAATAGAAGTAGGAAAGTACCAAAACTCTGAAAATTGCCAAAAATGCACACGAAATCGAGGCACCGCCTCTGCACTAGTGCACAGCCAGTGCTGCCTAGGGCTAGCGCCGGTTGTATTCTATCTCCCTGTCTGTTAGTCAATGTTTTTTTATTTTCGTGCCACGTTCTTCTAGGTCATAGCCAGCACTACCTTTGGGCTCCCAACCAGCGCCAGCTGTGTTCTATTCAACCCCTATTTTGTCGATTTTCCATAGCGTCGAAGAGCGTGCCAGCAGCATATGGCTGGCGCTGCCTCTCCTGTCCTGGCCGGTGCCGCCTCTAGTCTATTTGGTGACGATTTTGCCTTATTTTACCTCTAAAATCTGGAATAATACACAAAATACCTTTTCAAGGGTAAAATCTCAAATATGAAAGAGTATGACTAGTTATTGCACAAAATGTATCACAAAATGGCCTCAAATAACTAGGAAATATATGACTAATTTAGGCCCGATCACCAATATTAATTATCACATGACTCTATCTAGATAATGCAAGTCTATTATCTCCCAACAAATTAGAGACGTGATAGATGCCCAAATATGTTACCCATGAGTGCAATATAGGGATAGAGTTGCCAACATGTGATCACCATGAGGTTGCTAAATAAACTGTATAAAGATACATTGTCAGTGTCAATAATAAATACCGCATTTAATATTGTTGTTGTTGATAGCAAATTAGTTGAGTAATACTTACATATCACATTGCATCCTATCTCGCTAGTCCCTATGCTCAAGTAGCACATGTGTCGGGGTTTGGAAAAGTTCTAATGGACCCTCCCATGCTAACCCTCTTGGCTATTGTGGATCAACATCATCTGCTGAATGGACTCTATCCAGTCTAATAGTAGGAATACGTTCTCAAGCCTACAACTATGTCAACATTAATAAGCATCACTTAGAGAAATACCCTTATTATTATTTCAAAATAATACTAAATTAAAAATATTTTTAAAAAAGGTTCATTTTATACCCAAAGAAACATTTTTGGGCCATTGATAGTATGCACTGTATAGGACATAGCATTGCACAAACAATAATACAAATGCACCAAGGCTACACTTTTCCAACTAAGCGTGCCCGATAGCTCCAAATTATGAATGTATTTTAAAAAGCACAAATGTACCCCGTTGCTAGATTTGTCCGAGAATAGAAGCTACCAATAAGTTGCATAATATAACACTCTATGTGTTGTTCTATCATTTATGGCATTGCGTATGGAAGTAATGGTTGACTTAGTACTCTCTCGACTGAAATGATCTTCAACCGATATTCTTCAAGGTCTATGCCTGTCAGTCAAAATACTAAGAATTGGTCACACATGTCAATCAATTTTGCAATCATATATGTGAATTGATGACCATAGATAGGATCACCGTCCATAGGTAATTTGAAGAAGACCTTTACATCTTGAAAGGTAATAGTAGGCTTTTTAATTGTAAGGTGAAAAGTATGCATCTCCTGCCACTATCTATCTGCCAATGTTGTAATCAGTGGATGGTCAATTTTCATTTAACATAAACAACATAGTCCATCAAACCCATCAATATCCATAAGCTGCTCGACATAGAGATCGAATGGTCGAGCTTTCCAAAACATACTGTCATTTTACTTTACAAAAAGTACATTATTGTATAACTATCCTACCTAAATATGTGTCAGCCTATGTCTACGATGCATGGTCAATAAATTGATATAATAGGACTAGGATCTACTCCTTGAGAAGTCGGCTCGTATATTGTGCCCTAATGCAAATATATTGGTAATATATAAATTAAAAATACATAACCAATATTAAAAATAAATACATAAAAACAAACACAATGAACAAATCAAATTGTCTCAAGGTAATATTAAAATTTAGCTAACCTATAAGATTATAGATTTGAGCAAAATAAATATTACATATATAAATAGGGATTGATATCTCAATTTAAAATAAATATTATATCAACCCTCCAAAATAAACAAACTATACATAGGCTGTGTCAAGATCACTCTACAGTACCCTGAGTATAATTCCTTATATTATGTCCACTGCAATGGTAATTCCCAAATCAATGAGGTGAATCAGGGTTGCACTCGTCCATCTCATTCTAAATGCATGTCATCCACATTCGACTGGCTCGACGGTTCTTGAAATGGTGAATAAATGATTTCTAACATACTACAAATACCTATGAACAAGATATTCCATATATTTCCCATTTGCAGCAACCGCATGTCCTAATACCAAGATTAACCTCGTACAAATTATTTCTTTTCCTATGATCACAATATGATGATACAACACTAAAAATACTCCGATTCTAGTTAAAACCCAAAACAAGGTGTCTTCTTCCCTTCATCTCAATCTTCACAAACTTAGCACATATTTTAGAAAGAAAGTGACATTTACCATGATTAGCCTCATATCTATGGTCATTGAAGTATTGGACTATTTTTCTGAACTAAGACTCAACAATCACCTTGATGGGTAAAGCACGTATACCTTTGACAACATTGTTAAATGATTCTACTAAATTAGTTGTTATATTACCATATCAATGCCCGCCGTTATAAGCAATAGCCTATTGTTCCTTTGAAATCGCATCTAGCCATGCCTTTGTATGGGGATTTAGCAAACTTTTTTCTTCTATAATCTTCAAAGATTTAGGCTTCTTGCTTTGCTCCACAGCTGTGTATACAACTTCTTCAACTGATGGTTCCTAAACTTTGCATTGAAGTTACTCCAAATATATCTAAGACAAAATCTATGCACTGTCATTGGTTTTTACCAAATGAGTAGTCGGTGAACTACATTCATTATCCTAATGTGTCTATCGGATATTAAATAAACTTTTCGATCCTTTAACAGATATTCTCTGAGCAAAGACAAAAATCAACCCCAACTATCATTAGTTTTTCGTCAACAACTGCAAATACAAAGGGTAATATATAATTATTGGCATCTTAACTCACTGTTGTTAAGGGCTTTCCCTTATATATAACCTTAAGGAATGTCCTATCAACACTGACCTCTAGTTTCATGTAAACAAATGCATCAATACATGATTTGAATGTCTAAAAAATAAATTTAAATGTTTTGGCGCATTGTTGTCGATAGGTAAATGATGCCACACCATGACTGTACTAGGATCCGAATCTTGTAAAGTAAGCATATACTGTGGTTGCTGTGTAAATGAAGAAGGTCAATCTCTATAAATAATCTCAAAAACATGTCTTCACGCATTCCATCATTTTCTGTAAGATATAGTGAAATGCAATAGGTTATGAATATAGTTGTTTATCTCGCTAACTTTAACCTCTGGATTATTATGAATCGTCAACAAGATGTGCTTCACCATGAATTTCGCAATCATGTTGCAAAGGTTCCTATCTACTGTCTGCAACAGACAAATGTACTCCCTATGCAAGCAAGTAATTTCCCATAAGCCACAAATTTTCTTCTTCCACACATGGATCCATCAAAGATAGGGATGTTGTTCAATAGAATTTTTATACTCGGCAATCCATAGTGCAGCCTTACTTTCTTGTACCGTAAACTCACGACCCATTCTAACATATCACAATAGAATAGCCCTATGTAACTCATCCTTGTCCCTAAACCATATGCCAAATCTCAATTCATTGTTAGATTCTAACCATAAATCCATCCCACTACTACTTGTTGCCATTCCATCAGCATCGTTTTCTATTTCCTACGTAGTATCTAACCTGTCAAAGTAGTTTGAATACGGTGGATTATGCAATTGTTCTGGAGCATCGGATCTATTAGTAGGTTGTTCTATTGCAAAAGGACCAGAAATATGATCTCTAGTATTGTCACCCTTCTTGTCCTCATCAGGACTATTAGATTCAATAGGTCCATCAATGTCTAATGGAGGTTCTAAACCATCCAGAGCCCCAATCATCAACTAGAGTTACTTTTAATGGAACACCGATAACCACATTTGGAAACAATGGTTCCTTGTCTATGTTTGGAGGGGCTAAATATGATCATGAAGTGGAGGCGTAACATACCTCATCGAAGTTGATGAGTATTGATTGCTAAGTACAACAACTGGGGTATCCGAAACTGATGTAATGTACAATGATTGGAAAATGTCATTTGGGAGATGTGGAGGATTATTGGCAATGGGTGTAGGTAGATATGTATCAAAATTAGAAATATTCACAGGAATAGCTAAATTTAATAATGCAATGAATGTACCAATAATAAGAGTTGGGCTATTCTACTCTTGAAGATCTGTAGTTGTTGTATTTGAATTCTGGAAGATCATGTGATAAATATGTAGATCAATTGGATGTCCCCTCACGATAGATGTATAGTACTACAAATTTTCTATATCTTCATCATCCATATAGAAGCCATTGTAAATCTCATCGCATTACTAATAATAGTGTCTTCTCTCGAATGATTTACAGCTTAACAGTAGATATATCCAATCCTCAAATTGCACATATTTTGTTGACTAAACAGAAGAAGCTACTTTGATTTCTAACAACCAACGTCTTGCGAGAGGGATCATTAAAAAAAATCACTATGTGAGATGCACATAATCTCTCAATCTCAATATAATTGTAATTCTACAGGTTGTTCTAATGACATTGTGCCTAAATAAATTAGGCAAAATTTTTCCATTAAAAAATAAAGTATGTTAAATTTTATACTATATCAATGAATATCAAATTAATCAATTAATCGACATAAATCAATCCAAAACAAAATATCATCGAAAATATAGATTTTTTATTATTCTCGTGAAATTATGTTAAGCCAATCATTTAATATTTTTATTTTTATTAAATAAATTATATATGTATAGTACATAAAAATTATTTTGTGAGAAATATTTTTAATTAGTTTGTATATAGAGAAAGATATAAAAAAAAAAAAGTGAAATCAAGGAACTAAAGAGTTTGATATCGACAAAATGAAATTTTATTTGGTTGAATTCAGTCAATTGCCATCCACGTGCATTTCATGGCTAAATCATACTCGGAGAAGAACTCAAAGAAAGCATTGCATCATTTAATATTTGAGTATTTATTTATTTTTAGATAAATTATATATGTATAATACAAAAAAATATTTTATGGGAAATATTTTTATTTATTTTATATATAGAGAAACATAAAAAAAAATTATTTTCAATCGAGGAACTACAGAGTTTGATATCACATTGCTGTGTAAATCTTATTTGGTTAAATTCAGTCAATTGCAATCCTCTCATTTCGATGGCCTGTACCCTTCTAGAATCTAATGACTTGCGTCACATTATACTGCAAATATAAATAGTTGTAAAACGAGCATTGCATGACTAAATCATACTCAGAGAAAAACTCAAAGAAAGGGTTGCATCATGACCACTACTTAATTCCAAGTCAATTAATCACAAGTAATATACCAAGTAAATTCAAATTAATCGCAAATAACAAGTTATAATAGAACACACAAAATCAGCTAATAGATATCCTAGGCATTAAAACTCCAACTAATTGCAACATATTTTTCTATTTAATTTTTTGTAGCAGATATATAAATTATTATTTTTTCCTTTAACTTTACATGTTTATTATTGAAAATACAAATTGCTTCATTTTCTTTTCCTTTTCGTTTAATAAGACAATTGTGATTGAGATAAGATTATCTTAGTCACTATAATTTTGTCTACCATTATTATTGTTTCTTTCCCGATAATGTATGTTTATAATGTTTATGAAATTTATCCACCATTTAATGTATCAAATTTAATTAATCACAAGAAATTATCATAAGGTAACTTGATATTTTGCTATTTAATTTTTATATAAAACATAAAGTTTAAATACTTGAAAGGATAATTTTTTTTTTTTTCTTTAACTTCACGTGTTTATTGTTGGAAACAATTTTAAAATAATTTTTAATTATCAGCTAATTTAATTTCAACTTTTTCGTTTAATTTTTATCTCAAAAAATATAATTCTCAACTACTTGATGAAAAGATAAAATTTTGTACATTTAATATTCGTATTTCAAATTTAATTTGTATGTAAAATATTTAAGGATAAATTTTCTTGTTTTTCATTCAATGCAAATTTTTATTTTTCACTTTTTTTGAAATTGAAAATAAGTGGATAATTTTTATCTTATTTAAATCGATATTTCATTATTTAATTTTTATATAAAAACATAAAGTTAAATACTTGAAAGGATAAATTATTATTTTTTCTTTAACTTCACATGTTTATTGTTGGAAATAATTTTAAAATAATTTTAAATTATAAGTTAATTTAATTTCAATATTTTAATTTAATTTTTATCTCAAAAAATATAATTCTCAAATAATTAAAAAGATACAATTTTATCCATTTAATGTTCGTGTTTCAAATTTTATTTGTATATAAAATATTTAAGGATAAAATTTTTGTGTCTTTCATTCAATAAGTTTTATTTTTTTCATTTTATTTAGATAATTTGATAATTTTCATCTAATTTAAATTGATATTTTTATTTTTATATAAAAACAAAAATATTTAAATACTTGAAATTACAAATTTTTATTTTTTGTTGGACTTTACAAGTTTGTTGTTGGAAATTTCATGAAAAAAAATTTAGTTTTCATGTCAATTTAATTGTAATCTTTTCATTTATTTTTTATTTCAACAAATTTAAATCTCAAATATCTGAAAATATAAAATTTCATCGTTTGAATATTCATATTTCAAATTCAAATTGTATATAAAAAATCTAAGGATAAATTTTTATATCTTTCATTCAATATAAATTTTTATTTTTCGCTTTATTTTAAAGAAATTGAAGATAATTTGATAGTTTTTATTTAATTCAAATTGCTCTTTCAAACGATTTAAATTCTCAATATTTGAAATGATAAAAAAAATGTTAGGAATATAGTATAATGCTAGGATATTGAACAGAATCATTGTTGAAAAAATAATCAAACCTTCCCTTGATAGATCTTTGCATATAACTAAGATATTTGAAAGGATTGGGTGGGGCCCATTTTAGGATTGAGAGGTGATTTTTGTCCTGCCCTGGTAAAAGAATTTTATGCGAACATGAAAAAAAAAGGAAATGACATCTAAAACAAATAGAAACATCTATAAAGGGCACCTCCATAATTTTGACTAGAACTCAATTGGCTATAATTTTGAGTGTTGATGATAGTGGCCCTTGAATAGAAATTGACCACTATAATAAGATGATCTCTTCTGAGTCAATTTAGAATTTTAATGTTGCTTGTTGGAAATTAGGTTTAGAACCAAAATCATATACCAATGGTTCTTTCTTTCTCTCTAGCAATGATCTTGCTTCCCCAATTAAGGATTATTTCATACATTTTGTGCTTCAATGTGTTCCCTCGATTGAGTAGCTTGAATGAAATAAGGGTGATTGATATTTATATATTGTATAAAATGCTTCATAGAGAATCTATTCCCCTTGCTTTTTTGTTACTAACTGCTATAAGAGAGGTGGCGGCTTATAGCCTTGCTACCAAAGCATTTGTTCTTCCCTTGGTGATTTCATAGGTTTTGAATGCTTTTGAAATTTCTCTGAGAATGAACTTGTGGAACCTACTATTTCGTGCAATGTGGTCACTGAACAAGTACTAAATCATTGTGACTATAAGTTTAATGATACAACATCTACATGGTCAAGGCTAAGGGAGGTTCCCCAAACTAGCATTCCTGAGTTTCAAGTTGAACAAGAAGAGGAACCTTCCCAACCACAAAGGCATTCTAGAAGACTCTCAAGTGTCAGTGATAACATTCTAGCCAACATTCATTCATTCTTGGAGCAATTAAAGGATGAAATGGCTGGAATAAGGGTAGACATAGCTAATACAAGGGTAAGGCATGATCAAAGGTTTGATAGGATTGAGCATACTCAGTAATGCCAAGATAATATTTTGCGCAATCAATAAAATATATTGACGTGGGGAGGAACATATTTACTAGTTATATCATTCACAATCGCCTGAATCTCAAGACGTTCTTTGAACCAATCAATCTAGATATTCAAGGGGATTATTGGCGACATTATTAGGACAGATAAGGAGGACCTCATGGTCCATTTGGGGGTCGTGGTGGCCCATTTGGTGGTCCATTTGGAGGACAATTTGCAAGCCCGTCTGGAAGCTCTACTTCAAGGGGTTCTTAAGTGCTTTGATCTTCTATTTTTCTTTTCTTTAATTTTTAGTGTGCTTTTATTTTGTTTTCTTTCAATTCCTATTATGCTTTTACTCAGTGTGTTTATTTTTCTTTTTGTAGGTTTGATCCTTCTCCTCTTGCTAACGATGCATCTTTCAAAATTTGGAGAATGAATTTCACTCTTATTAGAACTTATCTGCCTTGGGGTGTATTGCTTTCTTTTCTCTCTTTCTTTTTGTGGTCCCTTGGATATGCTTTATTGTGCTATTTAAGGCCATTGAGGACAATGTCCAATTTAAGTTTGGAGGGGGGTGAATTCAATGATTTTCTTTATCAAGTGCATAATATTTTTTATTGAAGAAATTTTGGGATAATTTTTTTTTTATTTTGACATGATTTTGCATAAAAATTGAATTTGGCATGAAATTGTTTTGCCTATGATAAGGTTATGATTTCTTCTATAAATATAAATTTGTCATTCAATTAATTGGATTTTTATTAGAGAAAACTTGTGTATTAAATTGAATATGTTAAGTCTTGACAATTTAAATTAATCTTGATTATGTTTTAGTATTTGAATTTTATTTTACTCTTCTTGTTTGGATATGGTTGGTATGATGAAATATAGGAAGAGTTATTGATTAATTCTTGATTCATGGTTTCTATATTTATTCAGCTTTAAGTTGAGAATAACGAATGTGAGAAAAAAGTGAACAATAGAAAAAAATGAGTGGAAAAATTCGTTGTTTTGAGATGTTGAAAAATGATGAGAAAAATGCACTTGTTTTTAATTTTGAAGACCTTTTGCTAAAAAGAGGTTTAATATGGAGAGAAGTAGCAAGTATTATTTGGTGCACTCTCTTGAAGTTATCCCGAAGACACGAAGGCAAAAAGAAAAAAAAGAGAGAAAATGTTGAAAAAAATGCTGAAAAAAGAATGACAATGACTATAAGGGGGTCGATACAATGTGTGAAGAGAAATCCATTCACTTGAGGCCAATTCCCTAAGTCATCTTGGAAAAATGAGTGTTGAAAAAACAAAGAAAAAAATTGAGTGTTTCCTTATTTCACTACTTAGAGTTGTGCAAATTTAAGTCTATGAGTTTTGAATTGGTTGAACAACTTGACTTATACAATTTGTGTTATCTATGTCTTTGCTTGAATGTTAAAATAATTTTCTTAGATAAAAGTATAAGCTTGTTTAACTTAACTTTGAGGTTCTTGACATGTGTGATTTAATGCATAAGTTTACAAGGTTTTGAAAGGGTTGAATGAATGACAAATTTATGTTTAAGGTTGGAAGAAGATTATTACTTTATTATGGATGAATTTGCTAAGGAAAAATGTGATGAATTGATTTGACTTGTTCATAAGCTATTGCTTAAGTGTTTTAATTCTTATTTGCTTAAGAACAAGCAAAGCTTAAGTGTGGGGGAATATGGTAGGGCCCAAATTCACATATATTTTTCTAATTATTTGAGGATATTTTACTGTACTTTTGATATAATAACTAGTCATATTCCTTCTTATTTGATATTTCACTTATGGAAATGTTTTTCTATAATTTTATGCAAACATAGATTAAATTAGAACAAAATTGAAGAAATCCAGTAGAGACCCGGCACCAACTTAAAAATACTAATCCGGTGCTAGGCCCCGTCTGGAAAAACAACACAAAATAGAAGAAAATTGACCAGAAACAGAGTGACAAAGCCATGGGAGGATTAACATGAACCATGGCCTAATTGTGTGCAATTAGAGAGAGGAGCCACAGGAGGCTTGCATCGGCTTCAACTTAGGATCAGCTCGGGCAGCTAGCTCGGCAAGGAAAAGAATACATAGCTTCATGGCTTAATTCGATCGGCTTGAGGGAGAAATAAGCTCAATGGCTCGGTGGCTCAGCAAAGGAAGAATTGTCTCAACAACTCGGCAAGGAAAAGGAAAGACGACTTTGAGGCTTCACAAGGAAAGGAAATTCATGGCTTAGACTTGGGAAGTGGCTTGAGATTGGCTCGGGAACGGCTCAATGCAATTAAGTCAGTGGATTTTGTATAGAATTTCATAAGTCTATTAGGAAATTACTTCTTTTGTATTTTGAATTTTTAGGCAGTCTTAGTAAATTAAGGCCATTCGCGTTAGGAAGAGGGTGTGTACAATATGGAGAATTAGAAATATATTTAGAGTGCACCATGTAATATTTTCTCTGGAGAAATTTATTACTTAAGGAGTATTGATTTAGGAGGAGTTTTCATTGGAAGTTGAAGGGCTTGTCTACGAGTACTTATCTCTTTCATTTGTTTTCTTTTTCTTTGAACAATGATGAGATTAATGTTTTAATTGTAATTGAATTTTTTTTTTTGAATTCATGATATTGTAATTTATTTAATCTTTAATTAGTTGGTTGTTGTTCTTGGTATTTGATTACTTGCTCTTATTTGATAGATTGATGATGTTGAATTTATGTCTAATGGACTTAAAAAATGAAGTTAGATTAAGTTCAATTTTAAATCATTCTATATAATTATTATCTTAACTGGATTGGAAAAGAAGGTTGAGAATTGAACCTAAATAATCAAAGGTTAGTTAATTTCGCATAGAGTATAGGGTTATTAGCTAACTTCATGTTTATATTGCCTAGAGTATGGGGATATTTGTGAGGAAGGAGTTTAATGCATTTATTTAGTTATGTTGGTTTGATTAGGAAATCTGCTAATATAATCAAGAAATAGTAATTCTATGGATTGGAAAAGAAGTGGTTTCTATTTTTATTCCTCCATGATACTAAGACAATGATTGATTGTGATAAGTATTAGATAATTCACGTCATGATTTCAAGAGTAGCTATTTAATTACATATTTTTCTCTCCAAGAGTTGTGTATATATTTTATTTTATTTTTTTTAATTTCTTTATCAATTTAGTTGAGAGGTTAAATAATGAATGAAAAGTTATTAGTGTGTACTTGTTCCTTGAGGACCGATACTCATTAATTTCCTATACTATATTTAATGATGAATGTACTTGCTCATATGTATAATTTGGAATTAATATTTTAATTAAACTTGATTGGGAATGAACTTGAAAATACATAATTTTTATATATCCAAATTCTATGCATCAATATGGTTAGAAAAGTCGTGTAATATTATAAAATTTTCAATAAGTTCGAAGTGTGTGAGTTCGTGTCACAATTTCAAAATTCAATGTCATGATGCATGAGTAATATAGACTTGAACGAATTTAATCATAATTTAAATAATTTTTGCATCTCAATTCATTATCGTTTTCGGAAAAATTTAGTAAATACAAAATCAGTACCTTACATAATTAAATATTTTTACAGGTAAAATTATTTATGTCACATTTCTAGAACATCAAATTCATTTTTTAAAATCAAACCCGTCATTCTACCATTTCTCGTATCACTAAGATACCGTACCGTGATACATACATCATATATATGGTTAAGGCATATACAATGTCAAATAATTGAGTAGTGTATATATCCCTCCCGAGGGAATACCCAGCCATCTCCCTATACCAAATTAAGTTGGATGTCCCACGTCCGTCCTCCAACTCCCCTTAGAGACCATATTGCTAGCTAAGGACTATTCTCAGTTACTAAAACTATCGCTTCATTTGAAAAAAAAAAAAAAAAACAGCTTTCCGGAGACGGCCAATCTATTGAAATTCTCTCCTAATCTAACGAAAGCTAGTCCTATAGCCTCGCCCATTGAGATCTCAATGTTATTATTTTAATTGTTCAAGAGTTCACTATTCCGATATGGAGTAATCAAATTATTTCTAAATTGTTCCAATCTTTTGAAGTAAATTTTCCAAGTCTCAACTCGACCAAAATCAAAATCATAATTATTTTTTCCCAAAATTTCCAAAACAACCATCTCTATATCCGTTCTAATATTCATTCAAGGCATATTAATTTATTTCTCATAATTCACCATAATAATATTTGTAGCCTTCACATAAGAACTCATGTCATGATTTTCACAATATTTTTTATCCATGAAATGCATAAATATTTTCATGTGTCACATATATTTGATGCATGGTTCCATAATCATAATACTTATGAGAAATTTTGCAACAATATTTATACATGAATAAATTACAATATCATAATAGATACATTATTTTCAATAGGCATTATTTTTATGCATAAGTGCTTTCTCAAAATGGCATGCTTATAATGTAAGTCAAAAATAATTATAGGTTGTAATTATAAAATATTTCATAAAATTATGCATATATTATATGTTCATTTGAATGCAAATTTTACATATTTTAAACATAGTATTTTTGTATGGATTTTGCATTTCATAATATGCATTTCAAAAAGATACTTGCAAGGACTTACCTTAGCCCATGTTAATAAATTTCTCAACTCAATTTAAGCTCTTGCCCCTCCTTCTTCGTCTATGTCCACCAAGTCTACCATATATAACATATGGAATTAATTTCCTATTATGTATCTCATATAAAATTCTAAGAAAGACCTTAGGGCAATTAAGGAATTTCTTTGGTTTTGAATAATTTCTAACACACTTGATTCTAGGGATAGAAATATCTCATCAAAAACTTTAATAGCCTTCTAAGGCAATCAATAATTTCACATAGCATATAGCTCCTCAATTTACTCAAATGGTCAATCAAAACCTTAATCACCAAGCAAACCCTAATTACTATTCTAAAACCCTTACTACTAGACATAATCGCACATCATCTTATAATCTATTACACATAAGTTTCAAGAAATCAAAAGATCACACTAAGTACAACATTAAAATTATGTAACAAAACTAGTTTTGTAAGAATTAAAATTCTTCTTGGTGTTTTATTGACAAAAAGCGGCTATTTTTAGGGCTTCATTACCCAAAACTATATAACTTAATTCTGGTTATCAAAACTCCATGAAAAATATTTTAAATCAACGTAGACATCTTAAAATTTTCAAATAAGTTGAATTCCAACATATTTATAGCCAAATTTTCATGCAAACTCATTTTTCACTTTAAGATTAAAATGCTGCTCATAACGGTAAAACAGAGGGTCTTAAAAATTACCTTAACTACCTAAGCAAAACACTTCATTTTTTAATAAAACTTTCCATAATAATACCTCAACATGTTAGGTAATTACCATATAATTTTCTCTCCAAAATTCCATTTAAAAGATGGTCAATTAATTTTTACAAATTCACTATTGGAACAGTACCCTATTCAAAGAGTTTTGCGCGACCATTTTTGAAAATTCATTTCTATTAATCTACAAATTTTCCATGATTCTCATTCTAAAATTTTCATAACATCTTGAACTTTGTACAATAAAAATTTCGTGATTAAAGTCAAACGGGAAGGGTGTTTTGGGGCAAAAACTTTCATGCCATTTTCATAGAATTTTGGCAGCAAACCAGTCATCTTTTCTCTTGTATAAATCCAAATTCTAATTATCAAATAATTACAAAACCAACTCTAAAACATTCCCAAAAAATCATATATCATACATAAACTCTAACCCAAGTAAGTTATTTACAATTTTTAAGTTCAAATACAACACCCATTTCGGCTCAAACACATTTCCAGCAGTGCTCTGTTTTGATCACACTATTATCACACTTAATACCCTCATCAAATCATACTATTTGCTTTCATAAGTTTACACACATTATAGTACACAACATCACATGATTCACCCCCTTTCACACAAAATTCACAAAGGAAATAGTATTATATAACAAAATACAAATTTCTGGATAGATTGCATGTAATTTTGGTTCATGCACAAATAAGGTAGAAAAATGGCTTCTTTACACAAAATACTCCTCCTACACATAATATAATATATCTTAATCAAACCCACAACATTCTTTCATCACCTTTGTAAGCAAACAAGACGTTGAAAGAAATATGACAAAATATGTAAAAGAAAGATCCTTGGAGTAGTCAACCATTGACAGAGAGACAATGGAAAACAATAGTTGCAAAACAAAGGTCTTGTGGAATTTAATTACTAAAAACAGAGTAAAGTGACTCACAAAAATGGTGAATATATAAAGGTAAGCTACTTGACATAAAAAACAATGAGTATAATGAGAAGAATAGCCATAGAAAAGTGAAGTTGCTTAAGTCATGAAGACAACAGTGAGCTTGAGGTGGTAAATATCAATTAAACAACTAAGAAGTTAGATATGTGAATTCATGACTTTAAGTAGTTGTCAGCATAACCGAAGCCTTTCAAAACATAGGTCTAGTTCACGCATGTCATTTTTAAAAAAATCGAAGTGAAGACAAGGTTTTTAAGAGTCAGCTATTCTTCATGAAAACAATGAAAAACAAAGCTTTAAAATAGTAATTTAAGGGACTCAAAGCTCACGGATTAACATCTATACATAGTGTAATACCCTGCTACCTACGTACTCCAAGAGGGGTGGCGATATCGTCCCATCCACAAGACAAAGGATCTTTATAATGAAGTAAATAAATAATTCATCCAAAGTAATACCTTAAATAAAACTTAAATGTATTACAGCTCAAGTAAAATTTACATAGAGTCTCAAAACAAAAAATGACAAAATATTGTCTCTAAGCAAACCAACTAAAATGTAAAGTATAAGATCTTGAACTCTAACCCCGAACTTGTCAATAGTGCTCAAGACCTGAAAAAATACACAAAAATGTGAGAAATAAATTTCCCAGTAAGTCTTGTGTCTGTGAGAGTGTTAATTTGAAACAATTTCATGATATGCATTTTAAAATCCCAAAAGTGCAATTGCAACCATAAACAACAGTTTTAAATAAAAGAGTGGTGTTTTCAATTTGTATTCAAAATAAACAACTTTATTTCATGGAAATAAACCACTCAACAACAAGGTAGACTATGAATCCCTGCATTATAGCCCTAAGTCATGAAACTCTATATCATGACCCTGTACTGTGAAACCTTTCATCATAGTACAGTGGATGATTGGCCCACTGGATGGAGATACTCCTCTTTCTCTCAAACCCCTCTAACTTATCGATTGTCCATTCTGGAGAAATACAGTCTCACTTGAAACTAGTTGCTAGCTCGGATTGGCCTAACTCTATACCACTGTCACCTAATCAAAAACGAGTTCACTTCTCAGAGGTGTCTGCCTACCAGAAAGCTAGTTGTTCCTTCTTAGGCTAGTCCTAAAAGTCTACCCTTATTGAGTACTCAATGTTTTAACATCAAGGAAACTCATTAGCATCAAGTAGTAATAAAAAAAGAAGATATCCAACACGACTTGGTAAACTTTGATTAAATCATTTAGTACAAAAGTCTAGTAAATGGTTTTGAAATCCTTTTTATTTAAGAAATCAGTATGTGAGTTATAATAGAGTAAGAAAAATAGCCATGCTGAACATTTTAACACAAAACCCGTGTTTCCAATGACAAATCATAATACTTATTTATTTTTCAATTACTATGTTTTATAAACAATTTTAATGTAAGAACTTACCTTAGTATGTCAAATTAATTTCTTAATCCTAATGAGTGGATCCTTACCTTTGACAACCTTCCAAGTCTAAAAATTCATAAAATAATTAAGTCACAACCTACTCCTAACATTTTAGGAAATCATATTCCTTATATAATTAATTCCCTATTCCTATATCACGAGCAGAACTTCAACTACATCCTTGTCTAAGCTATTATTACGCCCTAAGTGTAATACTTATAATTCCTACACATATAGAAGTATACAAATTAATAATAAAGAGTTTCCTTAAAAATTCCTAGGCTTATCCCAAATTCCAACATTTGTCTCATTTTTCTTAAGAGTACAATTCAAATGGAAACACCTCAGATTAACCTCAATTTTTACAGAGACATACCTAAACTCATATAGAACAAAATATAAGTGGCCTTGCACAAAACCCAAACTTTATTTGCATTTAGAAAATTATTTTTCGCTATAGAAGTATTCTGCCCAATACAAAATAGCATGAAAGAAAATTTTGTAACTTTTAATTCTCTCATCAGAAAATTCTGAACTTTTATAGTTAGTATCTACACACATAAGGCTATGTTTTCTCTATTTTGACCTTCTTTAAATTGGGGTTTTACACACTGAAATAATGGCGTCAAACTAACCATGTAGAAACAGGGCACTCTGTCCCTTCAGCTTTTTCGAAAATTGTTGGGTTTTGTCCTAGAGCTTTCTTGTGTGATTTCTAACATAAAACATACTTTAATCATGTCTAAATTACAATATCAAAATAATAAATCACTTGACTATTTTATTTTGCCTTAAATCCTACAACTAGCATATCATCACAAAAATTTCAGCTTTCATGGAAATAGGGTAAAAGTGTTTTGTTTTATAAAAATCTTTTGAAATGTGGTTTCTTTTAAATTTCTAAGCATGTTTAGATGAAAATCATAAATTTTCAAACAAGGAATACATGTTGCAATTTTTAAAACCTAAACCCCCCCCCCCCCCCCCTTTTTTTCTTTATAATGGTGGCAACAAGAAAATCAAGGAAAAAAAATGACTTTGGTCATTACCTCTCGTTACGTCTACTTCAAACAACCTTAGAGGGAAGAGTGGATGTCTCTTAACTTTCATTACCAGCAAGAACATCAAGGAATTGATGTAAGAATGGTTCTCCAAAGTTGTGATTTTGTGCAGAAATTCTCCTTAAGCAATAAAATAATTAAACATTGGCAAAAAGGGAGAGGATTTCGTAAGCAAGAGAGAGAGAGAGAGAGAGAGAGAGAGAGAGAGAGAGAGTGTGTGTGTGTGTGTGTGTGATGGCTGCTAAGGCTTTTTAGGGCTCAAAAATCTTATTTAGATAGGTTTTTAGTCAAGATCCTAGAAGGTTTGGAGAGCTAGGCGGCGGCACAAAGGAAAGGAAATTGGAAAAGAATATTCTCTAATTTTTTTTCTAAGCATTAAAGAATTAGAAATAATAAATCTCCTTCAAGTTAATTTCCCAAATATATAAGAATTGGATTTTTTTCCCCCTTTTTCTACTCCTAAATGGCTGCTACTAGGCTTCTAGAAGTCTAGTGATTTCCTCAAAATATTCTCTTAACTAGAATAAATATTTAAATTAAAGATATTCAATTTCTCTCCAAATAAAATAAAATAAGAGGAAAGTCTTACTAGTCTAATATTTAAATATTTCCTAAAATTAATACATAAGTAAATAAATAAAATAATCATATAATGAGTATTTAATAAATATATAGCAATTACACAAATATATTATAGATATATATACATATGTAATTATTTATCAACTGGTAAATAGTTATCTAAATTATTTTAATTAACCAATGTCCAATAATTAAACACACAATTTAGAGTTAGTTACATTTTCTTTATAAATAGTTCACTTTGTTCTTGAAGTTTTGGATTAAAATCAGGAAAAATCCAATCTTTTCTCACAAAATCCATTTTTCAATCCTTCTACTTGGTACACAATTTCTTCAATCTTTTTTGCATAGGATCCTCACCCATACATTGGAGATCATTGTGGTATGATTTTTTGCAGACGGTTCAATTTTTCATATTGATTATTAGGTATTTTCCTATGAATTTTGGTCAGAAATTCTTGTTTGTTTTTTTGGTTGGATGGATTGAATGAAAACTTTGCTTTCTTTGAAGCTTAGTTAGCATGGGTATATGATTAACAACGATATTTGATTAATGTAATTCATGTTTCACATCTTTTTGGAAGCTATTAAGCATGCCTCTCATGTGTGTAATTTTGAGCTTACCAAGATATTGGCTTCATAGATTGAAAGATAATTGTTCATGTTTAACTTAGCATTGTGATTATGAGCTTTACATTATGACATGAATGGCATTACTAATTTGATCGTGGATATTGATATTGTGTTTGAGATTGGACAATGGATATCTTTTTGCAGGTATTGTTGGAGGAGGTTGTGTTGTATTTTATTGATTATCTTGTGGTGTTTTCTGCTAGATTAAGGTGGTGGTTGTATTAAGTGGTGTTGTGATTGTGAGATAGTTGAGGGTTGCATTTGATTGTAGTGTAAAGAGTGATATTGAGGGTGTCCTATTTTCTTTCATAGATACTACCTTTTTCCATTATCACATCTTCATTATGTCTGGGAGACCTAGGGGATTGGCACCTGGGGCTAAGAGAGCTAGAGTTTTATTTTCATCTACACCTTTTTGGAGCCTCTATCTACCCAGCCTACCCAATTCTCTGACCCTACTTATTAAATTTGGTATTAAAGTCACCAATATAACAAAATCATAGTAGAAAAAATGTATAGGCCTTCCTTGGACAATTCCTTAGAGCTTTCCACTATGTTTAGGCTATTGGGGTGGAAGCCTATCATTAGACTTGGGCGTACTAATTGTCCTGTGAGAGTAAGAGAGTTTTATGCCAATATGCAGGAAAAAAGAAAAATAACCTCCAGGTTATTTCTACTATGGTAAAAGGGGTACCCATTGAGTTTGATAGGGCTAGATTAATCAGGATTTTGAGAGTACCTAATGAGGGGCCATGGAAAGCTGTGGACCATAATAACCAAAAGATTATTTCTGAGCCTACCTGAGATGTGAGTGCTGTGAGAAGGAGTTTGCATATATGGAGAAAGAGGCAAATAGGCCAATATCGGTACTACTTTAATAATGATCTTGAGGCTCAATTATGTGCCCTAGTCTACATTTTCTCTTTCAATGTTTACTCAAAGGTTAGTGGTTTCAATGAGTATAGGGTCCTTGATATTTACATTTTTGATAAGATGATGAGAAGTCTATTATTATTCAGTCTATAAGAGAGGTTGTTTACTCTGGCATATTAGCCAAAGCGCTCCAATTCCCCTTGGTTATTATGCATATCCTACAGGACTTTAGAGTGAGATTAGATGGAGAGCTTAGTAAGTCCACTACTGACCAGGACTTAGTGACTGAGCATACTTTGGTTCAGTGTGGCTATCGTTATGATGTGAGAGCGAGGTGTTAGAAGAAGCCTTATGAGGTTCAGCATTCAGGGATGGTGGAGCTTTCCCCTAATGAGAAGGACCCAGAGGAGCAACCTACTCAACCTCACACCCGTGCCACTAATTCTCATTCTCGTATTGATTTTGAGGCACGAGTGGAGGCCCAACTAGAGAGCTAAATGACCATCCTCCTCCAGCTACGTGACTCTGTTGCTAACCTCCATTACCGTCAGGATGTCCAAGAACAAAGGTTGGCGACTTTGATCCAACGATCCACTAGTGCATCCACGAGTAGAGTTACTGGTGATGAGGATGATGATAATGATCAGTTTGAGGATTCTTGATCTACTCCTTGCACTTTATTTTATTTTATTTTCTATCATTTTTTTGTTATTTATTTTTCTTTCAATTTTAATGACCTTGCTTAGTTTTTAGTTCTTTTCTTTCCTTTATTTTGATTTCTTTTCTTTTTCTTTTTCTAGATTTATGTTTTTCTGTTTTTGTTTCTGTTGAGTTAGGTCCTCTTGTGACTTCTCTAATGACTACTCCTTATGGTAGATTCACACATGTTGGAACTAATTTGAAATGGATGTATTTTCTTCTCTCTACTTTTCTTCTTTATTTATTTTGGTCTTCTTGGCTTTACTTTCATTGTTGTATTTTTTACCATAAAGGATAATATCCCGTTTAAGTGTAGGGGGGAGAGTTTAGGTATTGAAAATATTTTTCATATAATTTTTGTGTATCATTTTTGTGTGAATTTCAAAATTTTTATAGTTTTCATTGTTTAGCAAGGTTGTAATTCTTTTTCTTACTTAGATATAAGTTTTTTCATTCATTTGGTGGATTTTTATGAAATTAGTTTATTGGATAGGATATTTTTCAATACTTAAGAATTTGAATTAATCATGTTTATACATTGGTGTTTGAGTATTATTTGACTCATCTAGTTTGAATATGGAGGATATGATAAATGTGGAGAAAGTTGTTGGCTAACTCTTATATTATGGGTTTAAACTTTACTTAACTTTAAGTTGTGAGAAGGAATGTGAGGAGATAAAAGATCTTTGAGTGGAAAGATTGTGAAAAATTGTGAAAAAAAATTGATTGTGAGTTGAAGCAAAATGAGTTGATTGTTGTTTTCTCTTTGTTAGTGAGAAAAGTGTTTTTGCTTGTTTATAGAGACCAATATGGATAGTGAAAAGAAATTCACTTTCTTGAGGCTATTAATTTCCGAAAGCAAAAGAAAGAATGAATGTTGAAAAAAATTATGAGTGATGACTAAAAGAGGGCTAATACGGTGCGTGAAGAGAAATTTATTCACTTGAGGCTATTAATTTCCTAAGTCATTGAAAAAATAGAGAGAAAAAAAATTTAAGTGCTTTCCTTACATCATGGCTTGAGTTATGCAATTTTTGAATTTATAATTCTTGAGTTGGTAGATATCTTGACTTGTATGATTCATGTTATCTATATTTTTGCTTGAATGGTGAAATAGGCTAAGGTATAAACTTAATTAATTTAACTTCAATAGTTTTGTGATGTTCTATCAAATGCTTCAAAGTTTTAATTATTTTCAAATGATTGGATGAATGGCAAGAGTTTATCTAAAGTTTGAAGGGAGGTTATAAGCTTTGCTATGTTTCAAATTTTTGGAAGAGTAAAAGCTTATATTTTCTTGATGATTTTCTAGACTTAAGTGTTTTGCTTGAGGACAAGCAAAAGTTCAAGTGTTGGGGTATGTGATAGGGGCTAAATTCATCACTATTTTCCTAATTATTTGAGTTTAATTTGAAATACTTTTGATATAATAACTAGGCATATTTCTTCCTATTTGATATTTTACTTGTGAAAAGTATTTTTGACAAATTTGTATAGAATTAAGTAGATTTTGAGCAAAAAGTACAAAATTTCAGCTTGCACCTGGCACCAAGTCTAGCAACTGCACCAGGCACTAGGTCCAATCTGGAAAAATAGAGAAAACATAGCAACATCTAGGAGAAACATAAAATGCACTTGGCGCTAGGTGGGTCGATTGGACCTGGAGCCAGGTCCGATCTGGAACACACGATTTTGTGCACGAATTTGGTATATTCCAAGGGATTTTAGTATTTTTCGAATCCTACTCGACCAAGACTCCCCAAGCAACGAATTTTGGCATCAAAGAATCTTATTTAAACAAGAAAAATATAAGAGAAAAGTGTGAATCCAATGAGCAAAATTTCTAATCACTCAAAGAATGAGAGATTCAACATTCAAGGAGGATTATTCAAAAAGGTTTCTAAAGAGAGAATGAATGCTTGTCTATGAGTTCTTTCTTATACTTTTATTTTTTTTTTCTAGAATAATGATGTAATTAATGTTTCGATTGTAATTTGACATTATTTTTGGGATTCATGATTTCTTAAATTAATTTAATCTTTTGATCAATTCATTATTTACCTTGGGATTTGATTGCTTATTTTGCTTACGGAGTTGGTTGATTGATTCTTGTTGTTAACTTGCTTGAAAAAGGAGTTGATAATGACTTCAATTAATTAATTTCATATTTTTTATCTCTTAACTTGCTTAAAAAATTGATTACTTGTTAAAGAACTTGGGTAATCAAATGTTAGTCAATAGAATATGGATTCATTGACTAATTTCAAGTTTTAAATCACCTAGCATATAGGGGTTTATATGAGGATTGATTTTAATTTATCTTTTGGATAAATTAGTTGATACAAAATACTTTCACTAATTTAACTAGAAGATAGTGATTCCATGGATTGCAAATGAAGTGGGTCTATATTAAATCCTTCATGAGACCAAGATGATAATTGATTGTGCTATGTGCTAAGTGATTCATTGTCATATTTTCAAAAGCCTTTGTCTAAATTGCATATCTTCACATCCTTGAGTTGTACATATTTATTTATTTTTTTTATTTTATTACTTTATTTGGGTTGGTTAAATAATGAATGAAAAGTGGTTAGTGTATACTTGTTCTTTTGAGGATCGATACTTGTTAATCGCCTATACTATACTTGTGATGAGTACACTTACTCGTATATATATTTTAAGATTAACGTTTTAATTAAAACTTAACTAATGGATGGATTTAAATTTAATGATTTTTATATACCTAAAATTTACGCATCAATATACTACATATGTGTGTGTGTGTGTGTGTGTGTGTGTGTATCTTTCCCCAATAAATAGTTTTAGACTAGAATATTTTATCCATCATTATTTCATATACCGATTTCTCAAACATTCCAAAGAACTACAATTCCTCCATAACCATACTCAAACAAATTCATTCATGTCATTCCAAATATGTCTATATGCAAAAATACTCATGTTATATGGTCCATACATTCCCTCATTTCTAGAGGCACTTATAGTGGAGTGTCACATTCTTCCCTCTTAAGAGAATTTCGCCTCCAAAATTCCTACAATATCGTACCTCACTGCATCTTCAAATCTTTCTCTCGCAACCCTTCTTCTTATTTTCATGTGGCTTCTTAGACGACCCGACGCTCCATCCAGATAGTGTTGCTGCACCTGTAAAGAACACATCATCATAGCTATCTTCAAATCAGGTGTAGAGTACTTCATTTCATGCAAACATATGCAATAGATTCATTTGTTTACAGTCACAAATACTAAAAGTTGCATTGCAAATCCAGGACGAATTAAAAGGAATGTGTAGTAGAGAAAGTTTTCAATAACAAGTGAAAAATGATAATCAGGAGACATTAGAGAGTAAGGAAATAAAATTGAGAACAATTAATTGTCAAAGAAGTTATTATGATTGATAAGTACTAACTTCCATCAAATGGAAATGAGAAGTCCTTGAATAGGCAAGCCTTAGAAGAAGAAGAATTGCATTTACAAGAAGTAGCAAGAGGTATTGAACAGATACATGAGCACAGGAAGTTAATATCATTTGAAAAGAAGAAGAGAGTCTCCAATGATATACAGTACTACAATATCAAGAGGATGAAAAGGTTGTGCAAATGGTGTCGTTAGAATTTGGTGGAAGAGAAGGAACAAATAGTGTGGAAAATTCAACGCCAAGAGAAGATTGATGATCAATGCAAGAAAGGACACAAGCCAAGGGTGCTAAATCAAAAGGAATGAAATAGACCATATAATAGATGGAGTAAGTAAGTCCCATGAGGCGAGAAATAGATAGCCGTCATTAAGATAATGTGGAAAACATTTATAAGAAAAAGTATTGAAAAGTTTGAGGACTAATAATTGCGAATATTAAATTAAATATCAAAAATTGCTTTAATCAACCAAATCTTAGAAGAAAATTCCCAACAAATGGTGGAGAAAAGAGTTGGTATAAAGATGTTCAAAAGAGAAGGAGCATACCAAAATGTGCAAATGACAGAGATGGAATAAGTTCATTGCGATTAGATATAAGAAGCCAACATCAAGATGTTATTGGGAAAAATTAGCATAATGTTGATAGATTTGACAAGAGGCAATTCTGAACTATGAGCTAAGTGATAACGGTTGCCTTAACCAACTCAGTCCTGAAGGAAAGCTTATGATAACAAGAAAAGGTGAAGGAAAAGAGTTAGTAAGAAAAAGCTTGAAAAAAAGAACAACAAGCCTTTATTTATGAAAATTATCAACACGACTCCTATTCCTCCCTTGTTGCATTCATGTATAAGGCATAAGGGTCCCTTCTTCAAGTAGGATTAACACGGTTGTAGATATGAATTTTCTCTAAAGTTTCTTGGAGGCTCTTTTAAACTTCTCAACCATGGGAATAGCATGTGCTTCAGCCATTAGTTGAGTGAAGGCGACTTAAGGGTAAGGAATCCGTTAACGAGGCAATAGTATTATCGTGCTAATTGTAAGCAACTTCTAATCTTTGCGACTGACTCAGATTACCTCCAATTGGTGATAGCCTTCACTTTTAAATAAGACAACCATAATCCCATTTTTAGCTACTACATGTCTCAAAATAAAACTTTGCTCAATCAAAATTCACATTTACTAATCTTTGCAAAATTTTTTACTCCCTCAACTATTCTAAATCTAACTTAAAACACTTTGCATGATCTTTAGTGCTTTTAGAATATATTAAAATATCGTATGTTAAATCACCACAAACTTATCCAAGGAAGATTACGTAAAATCCTATGCATTTATTCCTTAAAAATAGGTTGGGGTACTTGTCACCCGGAACGTCATCAATACAAATTCTTAATGTCTATTCCTAGTATTAATCGAAATCTTAGGTATGTCCTCCTTTTAGGTGCGCTCTTAATAATAGCTTCATCCCAAGCCTAGAGAAATAGCAATATTCTTTTTTCTTTTTTTTGGTCAAACTATTCAATCCTTTATAATCTAAACATGACTTTAAAGTTCCATGCTTTTTCTACACTAGTAATACTGAGGCTTCATAAGCTAAAACACTAGATTGGATATAAACTTTCTTGATAAACTCCTCTAGTTGCCTTTTCAGTTTTTTGAGCCCTACTGTCAACATACACTACAACAAATTTGATAATTAGTAACGAATTGCTAAAATATGTATTGTCAGAATGTCATAGAAAGTGTTCACAACGTGATAAAAATCATAATTCGTATATTTTTAGTGACGGTGAAAAGGTAACGCTTAACATGATGATATAAAAAACGTCATAAAATATTATTCATGACAAAAATTAAACATTATGTGACATTAATAGGTGTGCCACTAATCATCAATTTTGGTGTAGTGATACGTTAAAGAGTTTCCGAGAAGGGTTCCACCTAACACCAAAGTCAATTGAAATTCTACTGCCTAAAGTAAAGGTAATGCGATCAATTTTGTTAGAGGAACTATTAGAGGAAACCTTAATTGCTTAGGTATCTTCCTATACATGTAGCCTATGGGGTATATCTACTAATTAGGCTGAAATCTAGGTATCCTTCAACATTGGTTTCGAGCCTTCACTATCACTACTAAGTACTACACTTTTCCTCTAACTTAACTCCTCTAGTTTAATCATATTCATCCGATCTTCAATAATACACCATTCTATCCCTACAATTAGCTCAAGCTTCTTGCTTTGGCAATCAATCCACCCTTAATGTGGTATCGTCATTCTTAAAGAATAGACATAATATTTCTTGGTAAATTTACTTCTCCAACCAAAATCTCATATCTCGGATAAAAATTTTAGATTTTCCACTTTCTTACACAAAGTGGTGCGTAAAAATGATTTATAAGCTTATATATATTCACCACTATAGTGCTTCAAATTAGTAATACACTACACAGTATATATATATATATATATTAATATATGTGTGTGTGTGGAATCGTGCAGAACATGGACCAAAGAGTGTGTTCCTATCAAGAGATAGGATATAAAGTTCACCTTGCCTTAAGGGTGCATCTAGTCCCTATGTCCACTATGTTCAAAGCGAGCTCTTTAGCATTCCTTGATGACTTCGTGCTATTTCCTCCTACTGTGATAACAACCTATCAAATTTGGAGCAGCTTTTGCCGGATGAGCCCTTGTTTTCTTTCCCTTGTTCTTCTACTGTTGCTTTACCAGTCTTTTAGCATGGAAGCTTCACATCTTCAGAATCATTCTCAAAATCGTCCTATCTAAATCTTCCTTCTTCATTTGTGTAGTTACATCCACTATAGCTGCATACATTGTAAATGGTGTTTACCTCCTACAATCATCTTTTCTCTAAATTCTACTTCCAAGTGATATCCAAATACCCCTCAGTGAAGTATTCTTCAACCCAATTATTCTAACCCAAAAATTGAAGTGCAAATATGCCATGTATTACAAACAATTAAATTCATATGGCATGCTCAATCAAATAAAACATATATAAAGTTGTTTTACGTATCATACACCATATGCAATCATAGGAGCATTCTAGATAATGTCCCCATTATACATACATAATTAACAAGTATTAAAAAAAATCACAAATCTCTAAAGTATAGATATCAAGATCATAAATCCCAGCAAAAATCATCATTCCTAGACTCTTGCTCCCACATTATACTATACCCTATCTGCTAACTCGGAATTAGGATAATCAAAATTGAAAGACTAGAATGGATACCAAGATCTTCTATCTCTCCTTACATTTAGTCTTCTTATACCTAAAGAATCTCACTTAAGTATACTCATCAAATTTTCAAAAATATCTACCCTTGTCAACACAGACCTTTTTCTCACTACCTCATCAAAGTTATCATTATTACAATAAACAGGGGTAAAATTGCATCAACTTTTTAATACCTATTAAGGACTCAAATTCAAATTATCATTAGAAGAACTCAAATTTGGGTAACAATAATCATACTTAGATTCTAAATCATTAAAATCAAAGGTAAGGCCCAATCCGAGGCTTTTTATTATTATTATTTTGGCTAAGCCTTCCTATATCTTCCTCTAGCTCACTCTTGTATTCCTCATAATCTATCTCTCTAGGGTCATATCTATCTAGAGCTATGATCTTGACCCAATAATCATTACTAGTCTGATCCTCATGGTCACAAGGAACTTGAACTCATCTTTGCTATTAGCCTACACTTTATTGTGACTATTAGCCTGAATTTCATCATCACTATTAACCTGGACTTCATTATATCTATTATCGTATTCATGCTCCTCATTTACTGATAACTCCAATGAGGAAGAATTATTAGGGGCTAGTTAGGACAGGTAAGCGCAAAGTCATACTCTTACAGACAGCCCTATACATTCTAATCATCGTACACACATAAAACACACTTAAGTCAATAACAAATCTAAATTCTAAAATACAAATCCATATAATTTAGAGAAATGTCTAAACCTAAGCTCTGATACCACTTGCAATACCTAGCTATTTACATACCCCAAAAGGGGCGGGGATGTCGAACCATCCACAGGACAAGGATCTTTATAACGAGGTAAATAAATAACCCATCCAAAGTAATACCTCAAATAAAACTTAAACGTATTATAGCTCAAGTAAAACTTATACAGAGTCTCAAAATAAAAAATGATAGAACATTGTCTCTAAGCAAAACAACTAAAATATAAAGTACAAGATCTTGAACTCTAGCCCTAACCCTGTCAATAGTGCTCATGACTTGAAAACATACACAAAAATGTGAGAAATAAATTTTCCAGTAAGTCCTGTGTGTGAGAGTGTACATTTGAAATAATTTTGTGATATGCATTTTAAAATCCCAAAAGCGCAATTGCAATTATAAACAACAATTTTAAACACATGAATGGTGTTTTCAATTTGCATTCTCAATAAATAACTTTATTTCAAAAAAAATTAACCACTCAACAAAAAGGTAGACTATGAAACCCTACATCATAGTCCTGAGTCATAAAACCCTACATCATGACCCTATACTGTGAAACCTTGTATCACAGTACAGTGAGTGATCGGTCCATTAGGTGGGGATACTACTCTTTCTTTCAAACCCCTCTAACTTATTAGTTGTCTATTCTGGGAAAATACAATCCTACTTGGAACTTGTTACTACCTCGGACTAGCCTGACTCCATATCATTGTCACCTAATAAAAAATAAGCTCACCTTTCAAAGGTGGTCGCATGTTGGAAAACTAGCTTGCTCCTTCTTAAGCTAGAGCTAGAAACCTACCCTTATTGAGTATTCAACATTTTAGTATCAAGGAAACTCATTAGCATCAAGTAGTAATCAAAAAGAAAATATCCAGCATGACTTGGTAAATCTTGATTAAACCATTTAGTGCAAAAGTCCAGTGAATAGTTTTGAAATCCCTTTTATTTAAGAAATTAGTGCGTGAGTTGCAATAGAGTAAGAAAATTAGCCATGTTAAACTTTTTAATAAAAACTTGTGTTTCCAATGGCAAATCGTAATACTTAACAATTTTGCAATTGCTATATTTAACAAACAATTTTAATGCAAGAACTTACCTTGGTATAGCAAATTAATTTTTTAATTCTAATGAGTGGATCCTTGCCCTTGACAACATTCCACGTTTAAAAATTCATAAAATGATTAAGTCACAATCTACTCCTAACATTTTAGGAAATCATATTTCTTATATAATTAATTCCACACAAGCAAAACTTCAAATAAATTCTTGTCTAAACCATTCTACGTTCCTAAATGTCAATACGTATAATTTCTACACATATAGAAGTATACAAGTTAATAATAGAGAGTTTCTTTAAAAATTCCTAGGCTTATCCCAAATTTTAGCACTTAGAAAATTATTTTTCATTACACCAGTATTCTGTCTAGCACAGACCAACATGAAAGAAAAACTCGTACCCTTTAATTTCCTCATCAAAAAATTTTGAAATTTTATATTTAGTATGTACACACATAGAGCTACATTTTCTATGTTTTGACATTCTTCAAAAACAGACTTTATCATGCCAAAATAATGGCGTAAAATTGACTGTACAGTAGAAACAGGGCACTCTATCCCTTTTGTTTTTTCGAAAATTGTTGGGTTTTGTTTCAAGGTTTTCTTGCATGATTTCTAACATAAAACATACTCTAATCATGTCTAGATTAAAATATCAAAAGGCCCTACTATAATAAATCACTTTACTATTTTATTTTGCCTTAAATCCTACAACTAGTATATCATCACAAAAATTCCTACTTTCATAAATATAGGGTAAAAGTACTTTCTTTTATAAAAATCTTTTGAAAGGTGGTTTCTTTTTTAATGTAATCATGTTTGGATGATAATTATAAATTTGCAAACAAGGAATACATGTTACAATTTTTAAAACCCAAAGCCCTAATTTTTCTTCTATAATGGCGACAACAAGAAAATCAAGGAAAAGAAACGACTTTGGTCATTACCTCTTGTTATATCTAATTGAAACAACCTTAGAGGGAAGAGTGGGTGTCTCCTAACTTTCATTACAAGAAAGAACGTCAAGGAATGGATCTAAGAATGGTACTCCAAAGTTGTGATTTTGTATAGAAATTCTCCATAAGTAATAAAATAATTAAACACTGGCAAAAGGGGAGAGGATTTTGTGAACTAAGGGAGAGAGAGCATGGGATAGCTTCCAGGGCTTTTTAGGACTCAAAAATCTGATTTAGATAGGTTTTTATAAGTGAATTATAATAGGTTTAGGAAATAGAAGAAAAAAAAAGAATTGAGAAAAATCCTATTTTTCTCTAGGTTTTAGCTAATAAAAATCTTCCTTTAATTAGTCAAAATCCTAGAGGGTATAGAGAGTTAGGTGGTGGCACAAAGGAGAAGAAATTGGAAAAGAATATTCTCCAATTTTTTCAAAGCATTAAAGAATTAGAAATAATAAATCCCCTTCAAGTTAATTTCCCAAATATATAAGAATTAGGTTTTCCCCATTATTCTACTCCTAAGTGGCAACTACTAGGCATCTAGAACCCAATGATTCCTCAAAATATTCTCCTAACTAGAATAAATTTTTAAATTAAAAAAATTTACTTTCTCTCCAAATAAAATTAAATAAGAGGAAAGTCTTGGTAGTCTAATATTTAAATATTTCCTAAAATTAATACATAAGTAAATAAACAAAACAAATATATAATGAGTATTTAATAAATATATAGCAATTACACAAATATATTATAGATATATATATATATATATATATATATATATACATATGTAATTATTTATCAACTGGTAATAGTTACCTAAATTATTTTAATTAATCCCTACCCAATAATTAAACACACAATTTAGAGTTAGCCACACACACACACACAAACACACATATATATATATATATTCCCAATGAGTAGTTTTATACTAGACTATTCTATCCATCATTATTTCATATAGCGATTTCTCAAACATCCCAAAGCACAACAATTCCTTCACAACTATATTCAAACAAATTCATTCATGGCATGCCAAATATGTCTATATGTAAGAATGCTCATACTATATAGTCCATATATTCTCCCATTTCTGGGGGCATTTAGGGTGGGTGTCACACATAGGCTACTGGAAATTCAAGCATCCAAAGCTATACATGAAATTGAACTGCAAGCAAAATCAGAATCATTTTTGCAGCACAAATACAACTATGTGTATATCAGGTATAGGTTGGAACTCATGGCTTCTTTGACATTAAATAATTGTAAGAAAAGTACTTTCATAATAGGGAACTTCACACAAGTTTTTGCTGCAAACATTTGCAAAAAGATTAATGAATCTCACATAAAGCTAATATAGAGTGAATAAAAAGGATTTGCCTCCTTGTTTAGAAAACAGTTGGGATGGGCTTCTTTCCACTTCAAGGAGCTAAGCCTCTTGTGTTTGTAAGGAGAAAGAGCAAAGAAAAGGTAGGAGGAAGCTCTTGGCTAGAAAAACAAGAGCTTCCTTTTTGCACAACCAAGCTGCCAAGAGCTTGGTGGAGGTATGGCTGGCCGGTGGCTTCTAAGGAGGAGAGGGAGATAGCTGATTTTCCTTAGAGAGAGTAGAAAGAAATTGGGAGAATAGAAGGGAGGGGTTGCCGGCTGTGAGGGTAGGAAATGAGAAGAAAAATAATATATATATATATATATATAGAGAGAGAGAGAGAGAGAGAGAGAGAGAGAGTAGGATTGTTCTTGATCCAAGGGTTGAGACAAGTTTATTTGAATTTTACCGAAATTCAAGGGTTAAGATTTAAGAGATTTCAATTGGTCAAAATGACTTATAAGTCTTAGGTTTCTTGGTCAAAATCATTCAAATTGGTCAAGTTGTCAAATAGTCTTAATCTTAAATTGACCAAAACTTTTAATTGATCAAAAATCAAAATAGCTTTGAAATAAAATTTAAATGTTCAAGAAGTCATTTTCTCTTACCAAAATCATTGTAATAATATTTATTTAGATACAATATATTAATTAAATCATAATAAATCAATTTCTACACATAAAGCAAATAGCCACATTAATATTCACATTTTCTTCATTTTATTCCTTTAAGAAATCTTAAATCTCATATAAAACTTAAATAAAATACACACATAAATAATTCATAGGATGAAATTAATTATTTAATTTTTCCTACGGTGAATTTTTTAGGGTGTTACATGTATAATACGAAACTATAAGTTGTGTTTGGTCAATCTTAGACCAACTACTCCTTTGATAATCTCTTAAGCTATTTTGCTAGCTCAAACTCAGGCTATAGTAGAAATGTTTGCATCCTCCATGCAAGCAACTTGAGGTCTCCTGCCACCTTCGCAACAACTATGGTTACTCTAGCCATCTAATAAAGCCTGAAGTAGGACAGGGGGTCGATCCATGTTGCAGATATTGGCTATGGCAAATGTAATAGGGGCAGACAAACTACTAGTGTTGATGTTAGTTGATGACAAGTACGTGCGCACGTGTCGTGTATGGCTTGCAATGCATTAAGAATAGGTTCGGAGGCGATGAAGGTGGCATCTGAGGCAAGCGTCATCACATAGTGGGTGGCTTCAACCTGCATAGTCAAAGTATAATTAAATTGACACAAAAGAGTAATAAATACACAAAGGCTGTAGGGTTTTTTACCAAATGGGTCAAAATTAATATTAATTAAGTACTCATCCCGTCGACAAATAAATGATCTAATTGTCAAAACCACTCATATTAAATAATCGTGGAATTTTATAATTAAAAAATTGAAATATTCATTTTAGCCTTGTTTTAATTTTAACAAAATTTCATTCCATTAATTACATTCCACTACTGCAATTCTCTTCCTCACGTTTCTCGTCTCTCTCTTAATTATGTAGAGAATAATAGAAAGAATAATTAAATAGACTTTTGACATTTTTACAGAGAATGTGTTGTCATTTTTAGTTAAAATAAATTCATTGTGGGTAGTTGTAGTGTTAATTAATTGATGGCAAATTGATGTAAGGGCAAAATTAGAAAAAAAAAATTAAGCACGACCTATATTTAGAAAGTACACAGTTATTTTTAGACAAACCAAAAAGAAAATTAAGCCACTTATTTCTAGACGGAGGGAGTATTTATTTTATTTAGTATATTTGATAACGTATAATATTAGACACTCAATTAATTAAGTGTGTTTGATAACAAATTTTTATTATCACTTAATTTATTAAGACGTACTGATATTTTAAGTGAAATGAAAGGTATTTTAAATTTGAAGTCGGAATATATTGAATACTCATCTAAATATTAATATTCTTTTATATTTAATATAAATTGTAATAAAATATAATGTAAAAATAAATTAAATAATTAATTAGACCTCAAGCTCATTTGATGAAATTGAAATCTAAATTCTAAAAATTGAAATTTGAAGACAAAATTCTAAATTTTAAAATTTAAATCTGAAATCTAAATTAATTATAATTTATTTTTATATTATATTTTATTACAATTTAAATTGAATATAAAAATATTAATAATTAGCTAAGTATTTAATATATTCAGATTTTAAATTTAAGTAACTTTATTTTATTTAAAATTTATAATTAGATTCAAATACGTTTTAATCAATTAAGTGACAATAAAAATTTATTATTAAATATACTTAATATTATATGTCATCAAACATACTTAATAAAATAAGTACTTAATTTAGTTGTCAAACCGTCCCTTCAAATTTCAAATTTCAATCTTTAAATTTTAATTTTCAGAATTTACTACTTAAATATTCAAATTTTAATTTTATCAAATAAGTTCTAAGTATTAATGCATTTCACTAATCCATCTTATGGCCAATTACTTAAAAAATATTTTTTTCGAAGGAAAAAAAATTAAAGTACATAGAACACACTAGAGTAATACATCCATATTTAAGTTGATCGCATTAGGAAATACATTGAGGTTGAAAGTGGCAATCCTCCTATGGGAGGTTACTTTTTCCAATTAGATCAAAAGCAAGTCAAATTGGTCAAAAACCCTAAATTTTAGGCCTAATCCCTTTATCAATATAACAAAATTCTAATCTAAATCAAATTTGTTTAATAAAATACCCTAACAAATATCATTTCAAACATATTGTCCTCTCTTACCTTGACCTATATATTTAAAAAAAAAATCAAAATCATTCTCAAACTTAAAACTAAACATAGTTTTATATTCCTGTAAAGAAAATCCAAGTGACCTAGTTGCGTAAAATTGATTAATTAGAAAGATATCTAGTAATAAATGTAAGAATTGCCATGTCCTCGCCCCACAAACCCCCCCCCCCCCACCCACAATACCACACAGCACCCAAAAAAAAAGAAAAAAAAAAAGCAAAAACTACAACTAAGCCAAATTTAAATTGGGGCAAACAAATAAAGCCATAGAACTCTGGGCCTTAGTCCAATTCATCATGAGCCAGCCAGACTCCCGTTAGGCCCAAGGAAAGTTTGGCCTACCAAATTCTTTTCTCTTCTTAAAAGTAAATCTCCATTAACAAAGTTGCCTCTCTCCCCAAGCTAACTTCAAGGAAGAAGACGATGGAAGTTCAAGAGGGTACACAGCAGCCTCATCTTGTCCTTGCACACAAGCTATTCTTGCTCACTCACCCGGATGTCGATGACATCGAGAAAGTACGCCTCCGTGACGAGGTCTACAACGCCGTCGTTGCCGACGGTAATTGCCCAAGCTGCCAGCTAGTAAATTGAATCGGTTACTGTTTCCTTCTTTTTTTTTGGGGGGGGGGGGGGGGAAGGGGGTGGAGGTTGGTGATGTTGAATGAGGTTTTCATTTTTTTTTTTTTTTTGGGGGGGATTAATTGGTGATTATGTTGAATTGTGGTTGTAGATATGGCGCCATTGTACGAAACCCTGGTTGCAAATGGAGTTTTGAAGTTGGATCAGAAGGTGCTCGATTCCATGCGTGCTAAGATTGATGAGGAGGTCAAGAAACTGGATGAAAAGTAATCCTAATTCTCACACATCTGTACACGTTTCATGTCTATATGGTTCATCGAAGGTTAATGTTTTTAGTTGTGCAGTTTAAGGTTTATTTGGATTCTTTATTGTGGGAGAACTTCGGCCAAATGTTAGTTCGGGGAATTTGACTAGTTGGGGGTACTGGTGTAGTGATTGTGTGGTGAATCTTCCATTGTGGATTTGTAGGGAAGGCTGTAACTTCAAACCATAAAGTTCAGCCGCAGCTATGTTTTCTTCCTTTCAGATGTTTCTCAAGTTTTTCTGTGTCTACTGTTCATGGCCTAGCATGATTGTGCAGCAGTCTAAAGTTAGTAGGTAGCTGAGATAAAGCATGGTCAACACCTCCTTCCAGTTGGTTGAGATGCAACCCTATCAAGTACTGATATTAGTTGAGATTTTTCTGATCTTCCCAAGCGTCTGTTGCCCCTCTCAGAGTGGTTATTCTAGTCTTTCGGTGTCTAATGCTCACCAACTAACATGATTGGACAATGATCTAAGCTTAGTTTAAGCAGGGAATATTAAGTAGTTAGTAAACATATTCTCCCACTCCCTTGACATGTAACCATGTCAGGTATCAATATTAGTTGAGGTCTGCCTGACCTTCCCCGCTGTTCATTATTAATATCAAGTATTGAAATTGGTTGAGGTTTGGCTTATCTTTCCGAAATGTATGTCATGCATGGCAAGTTGAATCCACTATACATGCTGTTATCCAGCCTGTTTTGCCTGTTATTCGGAAAATGCTGAAACCTGACCATCCTGAAAAGATAAATCCCAATGTCCTTCAACATTTCGTATGGACCTTCATTTGACACCTGAAAATTACCATGTCATGCCATGGTCAATAATAACTACAATAACTAAACCAATTCAATTCAGAAAGCCAAAACGAGAATAGAAATTTAAAACTCTTAAGAAACTCTACAAACTATAAAATTACTTATATAACCTAGACTTCTGAATAGCTCATAAAACTTGATTAAGCTAAATATTCCTAGCTATAGACTCATAAACTAGGATTTCCAAGACTGGAGCTAGATTGTAGAATCATTGCTTGACTTAGAACTTCAAAGTTTTTTGGACCCTTTTGTATTCTGCATCATATATGCTCTCAGTAGATTACACAAGTTGTTATTTTCCCTTCTCAATGGTAGTACCTTCACTGAGTTTGCCTTAGTCATGAAATTTGATTTCAGGACAAATGCAAAGCCACTTCTTAGCACATAAGAATATTGTGGATGCTGAACATCTTCTGTATAAAATACAAGTATACAACATGGACAAAAAAAAATGGTTGTATGCTACCTGTGTACAAAATTTATAAAACTATTTTATCCAAAAGTCATATCCTATCTTTTAGAGAATAGCTGTGTGCATGCTGTGTTACACTGTCATCTTGCTTCCAACTTAACAAGAAATCCTTCCAACTTTTGCCAGTGGAGCAATGACTTTTCTGTTTAACTTCTTTCTGAAGCCAAAATTTCCCTCAATGGCCAGCTTCACTGTCTATAGGCTGCTGCTCCTGACCTCTAGAAACATTAATAAGTGTTTTATTGGTTTGGAATTAACTATTTTTTAGATCTCATTCTGATGGGTAAAAAAAATGGGAAAAATCAAATATTACAAGCTAGATGAAGGAGAAAGGGGATATGGCTTAATGGGGGATGGGGAGAAGAAGAGGAGAGAGGGGCGAGGGGACAATGGCAGGAGATTTCTTAGTCATTTGGTTCTTTCATTTTGAAGAGGTTTCATATATCTCATAAACCCACTGCAATTGCTAAAACATCACTCATGAAGGCCTTGTATCTGGGTTTAGGTTCTCTTCTCTTTCTATATTGACGTAATGTATATGGTGTTGAAATCAGTTTCATGAGTGACTGTGTACTTTCTACTTTTGTGTTTATGTTGGTTCAAGCATCCTGGCTATTTTATATCGCTTATGATAGCTGCACTATATTCTCTAGGATTGCCGATGCAGAGGAGAACTTGGGTGAGAGTGAAGTTCGAGAAGCTCATTTGGCTAAATCATTGTTCTATATTCGAATTAGTGATAAGGTAGATAAGAATGTTACTCAGTTCTGGCAAATTTGCTGTTTTTCTTTATTCCTCTCTAGAAATTTTCTCAGTGTTTGGCTCATGATTAAACCAGGAGAAGGCACTGGAACAGCTTAAGTTGACTGAGAGTAAGACTGTTGCAGTTGGCCAAAAGATGGACCTAGTGTTCTACACACTTAATATTGGTTTCTTCTACCTGGACTTTGATCTCATATCTAAGAGCATTGATAAGGCAAAGAAGTGAGCAATATCAAACAGTTGCACTCTATGTAGTTTTTTTTAATTAATACTCTGTTTAGATATTTACTCGTCCTGTGGATGCAGCTTGTTTGAAGAGGGAGGTGACTGGGAAAGAAAGAACCGGTTGAAGGTTTATGAGGGATTATTCTGCATGTCAACTCGTAACTTTAAGAAAGCAGCTAATCTTTTTCTGGATTCCATTTCAACTTTCACAACATATGAGCTTTTCGCCTATGACACCTTTATATTTTATACTGTCCTTACAAGCATCATTTCATTAGATCGAGTTTCCCTGAAACAGAAGGTATGTAATGCACAATGTATGAACTAAATATATCCATGAGTACAAACAAGAAAAGTGATTATATTGTTATTATTTCTTTTATGAAAGTTTTTTAAGTTCTTTACAAACTTTTAAATTTAAATTCTTTTAAAGAAAGATGGCCTTTGCAAAGTAGCTTTTACCAATGTACTTGATGTATATGGCAGGTAGTGGATGCCCCAGAGATTTTGGCAGTCATTGGCAAAATTCCGCATCTTTCAGAGTTTTTGAATTCCCTGTATGATTGTCAATACAAGTCGTTTTTCTCTGCTTTTGGTAAGTTAATGTTTTTTTGCTTTATTTTCAGATGTTAACCAAAATGTGGGTTGAATAATTTCTACACGCTACCCACTTAGGTCCCTTTCCTGGGAGCATATTGTAATTGTCCAGATCCACATTTACTAGAGTTTTGTCGAAGGAACTAGCTCAACCCATCTTAATACAAACAAAATAATTTTTCACCCTATTCAATGTGCAGAATCTTATTCTCTAACCAACTTGATAACTGGAATGTTGGGGGAAAGAAAAAGAATGTTGGTCGCTTACCTGGTTTGGTGGTAGACCTTTATCTAGTACCTGAGTGGCTTAAGCCTGGTTGTCTGGGTTATTACTTGGCTTAGGCAAATTGCCCACCGTCTCATGTTCAAGAATATAGAAAAATAAAAAATACAGCATAGGTATACTTGGAATTGTTGGAGTGTTTTTTGTTGTTGTTGTTGTTGTTGTATTTGCTGTTTTCTATATGGAACTGAGATTTGCACTTTCATAATCTTTGTCTTGCAAGCATTTGGAGTATATTTATGCAGTGGCACGGTTATGTTCTTGTCACCCTCGTGAGTGGCCATCTATAGTTATTTAATGGTTTAAAAAAAGAGAGAGAGAGTAGTGCCAGCTACTTGGACTTCATTTGAATATAATTTCTTCTAATGATTTTCAGCTGGCTTGACGGAGCATATTAAATTGGATAGATACCTGCATCCACACTTCCGGTATTACATGAGGGAGGTCAGAACTGTTGTTTATTCACAGTTCCTGGAGTCATACAAGAGCGTTACCATTGAGGCTATGGCAAAAGCTTTTGGCGTCACAGTTGATTTCATTGATTTGTAAGTTAAATTGCACAACTTGGCTTTTTTATTTATGCTGAAGTCTAAATATTGCATGTATTTTCAGGCATCAACCACTTGGGATTAGATACGAAATTTCAAATTTCCTTTGTTTGCAGGGAACTGTCTCGCTTCATTGCAGCTGGGAAGCTACATTGCAAGATAGATAAAGTTGCAGGGGTGTTGGAAACTAATCGTCCTGATGCAAAGAATGCCCTCTACCAGGCAACTATCAAGCAGGGCGATTTCTTGTTGAATCGAATTCAGAAACTGTCTCGTGTTATTGATCTTTGAAGTAGGTAAATTTTCCTTTTGAAGGTGATACCTTGCCTGTAGAACTCGTCAAGATGTATTTCTAATATTTTTCTGTAGAATTTGTTAAATATGTTTTTAGACATCCAGAATTTCTAAGAACCATTATTTTCATTCATGTTAAAAAACACACTGAGCAAGATGGCTTGATTTAAAATTTCATATCCAACTAGGATTGAATCTCTATTTCCATGGGTAGATGTGGAAATACCATTCATCGTCGATTTTCGGTGCCCTCACTCCCCTCACTCCAAACCAAAGAGAAGAAAACTGTGGTAGGAAGAAATGGGAAAAAGCAAGTATAAATAGTTCCTTTCGCTATAGTTTCTGAAGGCTTCTGTTTTTAGTTTCTTTCATACTGTGTTGTTCAAATCTAGATTTCGTGAACTACGAAACAAACTTCCAATCATTAGTTAGTGGTTTAAATATCAACCATTTTGTTGGGATGTTAAGTTTAAAATATTTTTACAGGCCTAGATTTGCAAGTGCTTACGAAGTTCTGTAGGAGTTCTGTTCTCCAAAGATGGGATCAAAATTCTGAATTTTATTAAATATTACTTGCGTTGCATTTTTGGTCATCTTTCTTAAAGACAATTAATTTTATGTTCAAAAAATCAAAATATTTTCAACATTATTCTTTAAATGTGAAAAATATGATTTGATGTTATCTCCTCATTATTAACGTATTTTAATACTAAATGAAATATTCAAATATGGACTAAGGGAAGTAGTTTCTAAGAGAATTGCAAAAGTTATACTCTTTTAAAAAATAAAATTAAGGGTTTTACGAAAAGTATATTATAAAATTTTAAACAAAAAGGAGGGAAAAATCGTGCTATAGCCTCTAGTGTAAGCAAATCATTATCCACCAATTACTGGGCCTTGCAAGGAAGGCGACGATTTGGCTTTCTTTGGCAGTCATGCTTCCATTATTACAGCTTTGGAGGAAGCTTTCATGCACGGCCAATCATTCTGTTAGAGAAAAAAGGATTGAAAGTTCCCAAAGTTTGTTTGATCATTTTTTAAAATTATTTATTTATTTTATTTAAAATTAACTTATTAAATATTTATTTAATTAAATATATTTCATGATTATTTAACTCGATGCAATTGATAGTAACTTTTTGTTGTCACTTTAATCATTAAGATATATGTACTTTATAATGAATTTTAAGAGGAAAAAAAGCTATTTTCAGTATAACATTCATTTGGTTCGCAAAGGGAGGGAAAGTGATATTTTACTTCCACTGAAGGAAAGTTTGTTTGTTTAGGTTGCTATAGTAGTAAATAAAAGATTTTTTGTATTAAATTTAATATTATTTTAATTAATAAAAATAAAAAGGAAATGATTTATTTGTGTTTTAATTTTTGTTTACATTACAATCCCTCTAAAATTGAAGAAAATACTTACTCTATAATTGTTTAGAGCAAAAAATAAAAGTATTTGAGGAGAGAAAATAAATAGTAAAGTAAATGGAGAAAATCTCATATTTGATTGGAGGTAAATATGAAAGAGAACTAAAACTAGGAGGAGCAGTACTCTTCCACATCAACAAATCTCTTCCCTTAAGGGTGTTTTTCAATTTGATCCCTGAAAAGTTTGAGTTTCTCTCAATCAAATCCTTAATAATAGACTTATTTTAAAATATTATTTTCTTCTCAAATTAGTCCTTTCATCTAACTTTGCTAGGTTTTTAACGGTCAAAATACAAAAAGTTAAAAATTAAATTCAATCTAATCTCTATAAGTATGTAACTTATGCAATTAAGTCTTCAAGAACAATAAATATCAAGTTGTATTATATTCTAATAAAAAAGTTAAAAAATGTACGAAAACAAAATGGTAAATTTAGTTTTATTATATGTATTCTTAAATTATTAATATTTAATTGTCTTATCCACAAAATAATAAAAATAATCTCAACTTTGAATTTGAGAATTCAATCTAATCTCTATAAGTCTGTAACTATTGCAATTAATTCCTAAATAATAATAAATGTCAACTTGCATTAGATTCTAATGAAAAAAATAGAAAATATAAGAAAAATGGTAAATTTTGTTATATATATATATATATATATATATATATTCTTAAATTATTAATATTTAATTGTCTTGTTCAATAAAATAATAAAAATAATCTCTATTTTGAATTTTAAGATTCCATAATCTCAAATAATAAGACCAAAAAACTATATAATCTTAGGAGTATTTTTGTTTAACTTAAACCCAAGAACAGAAATAAATTGAATAAATTTTGTTTTATTTGTAATTTAATTTTAATTTAGTTTCACAAGATTTGTATTAAATCAAATAAAATGGAATTTCTATAAAATCACCTTTAAGCAAACCGAATTGAATTATACTTAAACTAAATGTTGAACACTCTAAAAATATACTTTCTTTATCCTATTATCATGATGTTTAAAATATATTACTATATTAATTTTAAAAAATAAAATTCGTCATCAAATTCATATATTCTAAACATTATGATTATCAACAAAAAATATATATATTTATTAAGAGTGTCTAATGATTAATTTAAGCATAAATTCAGTTTGGTTTAATATTCTTAATTTATCAAATATATAATTACTTTAGTTTTACAAAATAGTAGAAATAAAAATAATATTCATCTTCAATTTCATGTATTCTAAATATTATGATAATAAGACAAAGAAATTATATTTTTTAAGAGCGTTCAATGTTTAGTTTAAGTATAAATTCAGTTTGGTTTGATTAACGGTGATTTTGTAGAAATTTCAATTTGATTCGATTTAATATAAATATTGTGAAATTAAATAAAAAATAAAAAATAAAAAAAATTCAATTTGTTTTAGTTCTCAGGTTTAAATCGAACAAAATTACTCTTAAGATATATAATTTTTTGTCTTATTATTTGAGATTATGAAGTCTTAAAATTCAAGGTTGAGATTATTTTATAGAAAATGACAATTAAATATTAATAACTTAAGAATATATATAATAAAACCAAGTTTACTATTTTTCGTATATTTTCTATTTTTTGTTAGAATTAATACAACTTGACATTTATTATTCTCAAGAACTTAATTGCAAAAGTTGCATATTTATAGGGATTAGATTGAATTTACTCTTTTACTTTTTACTTTTAATATTAAAAAAACTAACGGAGTTAGATGGAAAGATTAGTTTGAGAAGAAAATAATATTTTGAATGACTAAATTAGAACAAGAAAATAATATTGAAAAAAGCTCAAACTTTCAAGGATCAAATACCCTTCCCTTAGTACAAGTCAGAAATTTTTTATTTACTTCCCTTTCACTTTAACCAAATAAAATAAAAGTAAATATAATTTACTTCTCTTAATGGAAGTAAAAGGGCCACTACACCTACTTCCTCTCTCCCTCCCTTTGTGAGTGGGAGAGATTGGAGGAGAAAGTTGGAAGAAAGAATTTGAAGCGTAAATTCTTGGTCAAGGATAAAAATTATTTTTAAAACTTATATCTACTAAATATATAATAGTAATAAAAAAACAGTGAAGAGAACATTTTCAACATTTTTTTCTAAAAATTAAAAATGTAAACTTTAACCATTTTTAGAATTCAATAGATAAATAATTATTGAATGTGTATTCATTTTAAGACTTTAAGATTCAATTTTTAGCGTTCAAGTTTCAGATTTCAAAACCTAAACACTCAAAACTTGAATTCATCAAACACACTCTAATTGCTTTAGCCTCTACTCTCTTTTATGAGATGTAAGGTTGCTTCATTTTCTTGTATGGATTTCTCTTGGAGAAGTTTGCACCCCAAAAGTTTCGCACATGCCAATGGGGCTATTTTGAGTTTAGCCTGTCCAATATATATATATATATATATATATATATATATATATATATATATATATATATATATATATATATATAATCAAAAGGAAAGAACTGTATTGCCAGTTGCTGAAAGTTTAGGCACGAACACATCACACAAGATTATGGATGGCATGAGATGAGAAGGAGTAGCATACTAGCATGCATAGAATAAAGCCTTCCAGAGGTGTGGATTAAGGGCCTCTTTAGGAAGTGGCTGGATTTGTGGGGATGAATCAGTTCATACCTTGAATGCACGACTCACCTTTTTTTTTTTTTTCAAAACAAAAGACTATAAAAAAAAATAACAAATTGGGTCGTAATCCACTTAAATTTAATGACTGTAATCCCTTTGGGGGCACCTATGGCTTACAAAAAAGAAAAAGATAGATATTTTCTATTTTTAGTTTATCGTTGATATCAATATTTAACAAGCACAAAACAAGTTAAAAGTTATCAGTTGGTTATGAGAATTTGTCACCCCGTGAATGTCATTAAAGTGTTATTCTATACTTTCTAAGTTAAAAATCTAAACTTTTAATTTTAAAATATTTAAAAATAATTTTTTGTTTTTTAAATAAATATATTTTACATCCAAACTTCTACTAGTAACTCCTTTATTTAAGAAATTTAAGTTTCCTTAATACCTGGATCTCATCAGCGACGTCTTTAATCAATAAGAGGGTTAATTTCAACTTAACACTCAAAAAATAGCATATTTTGCAATTAAGCCCCTCCCAATTCAAATTGAGCAACCATATTCTTCAAAAAATTTAAAATTCTCAATTAAGTCCTTCTGTCTATTTTCTAATGGATGGAGCAACATTGAATGTTTGATTGGACTGATAGGTAAAAAGAAAATTTTTGGAGACAAATATGTAATTTCACTTATTTCATTTTTTTAAAACTTTTTTCTTCCTCCTTTTATCTTTTTTCTCTGGCAAAGTTAAAAATTATTGAACCACATGTATTGAAGAGTTTTTCTCTTGCAAAGCTAAAAATTATTGAACCACATGTATTGAAGAGTTTTTCTTGTGTTATATGCAATATAAATTATATAATATAATTTTTCAAAATTATTATCCACATGTACCCGGTCTACAAAATAACATCCCCTTTTTCTCTGTTCCTCATTTCTTCTTAGTTTTGGCAGGTCAATTTGTTGATAATACATTTTGGGTGGATCGAGATGACCGATTGACTCTAGAGAATTGTTTCTTTTTTGCATATTAGTTCAGTATAAAGGCAAAGGTCAACTCTGAATGGATCCATTAAAAATGATTGAAAGGGCTTAATTAAAAATTTTAAAATTTTTAGGAAATAAGATCATCCGAATTATTCAAGAGAGGCTTAGCCATGAAATTGACTATTTTTGAAGAGTCAAATTAAAATTAATCTTTAATAAGAATAAGCTGTTAACTTACTTATTGTGAATAATCAAATGTTTTTCTAATATTCATACCAAGATAAAATAGAATACTAAAAGCTCCTCATTTTCTTTTTCCTTTTTCCTAGAAATGTTTACCTTTACGTTGAAAACAAAAAGTCAAATACATTGGAAATAGAGGCAAAATAATTATAAGAGGGAAAAAATAAAGATAGAGTGGCGAAGATTCAAAGAAGATTCCGGCAAGGGTAGGTTGGATTTATATCAAGAAAGTGGATAATCAAAATGGGTTAAATCAAGGAAATGGACAAATTAGTCTCTGCAATGCAGTGTATAAACTTATTTCCAAAATGCTGGCTAATCATCTTATCCACAGTCATTCACGAGACTCAATGTGCTTTCATCAAAGGTAGGGTGTAATGGGACTATCTTGAGACAGTTTTGTTGACTATGAACTTTCCCTGCTTCTTTGTTACCCTTATTATGAAATATGTTAGGACTGGTAGTTACTTGTAATTGTCAATAGTTCTCTGACATCGAAACTTCATTCACCTATAGACTTTATCACGGAAACCTTTTATCGCCCTTCTTATTTCGTATCTATGCAGTGGGGTTCTCTATAATAAGACAAGCTCACATAGAGAGGGACATCGAGGGCTTTATGGTTTGCTCGGTCAGGACCCACTTTTACTCATTTATTCTTTGCAAACAACTCCATACTTGTGTATAAGAATGATCCTAGATATCTTGGATAGCTTAAGGGGATATTTATTGATTATGAGACCCTTTTAGGACAATCCATAAACCTTGACAAACCTGTCATTTACTTTAGCAAGAATGTCTCTAGTTCTGTGAAGTTATCAACATGCTTTGTCCTTGGTATTGCGGAAGGGAAATTCTTATATGTACTCAGTGTACGTACACTAGGTGCATTGAGGTATTGTACCGCCTATAATACTTGTGATAAAACAAATGTTTTGTATAATTTTATTTGCAGGTAGTATAACACTTCAATGCATCAATGTACGTGCATATAAGAATTTTCCATTGCAGAAAGGGGTGAATATTTGGATCTTTCCTTTATGGTTGGTAGGTCAAAGTTGAGGTGTTCTACTTTATTAAGGATGAAGTGTGGAAAGAGAGGTGGAAAGAAAAACTTCTTTCCTAAGTGGGAAAAGAGGTCTTCATTAAAAGTGTTGTCTAGGCTATTCCGACTTTTGTGATATCTTGTTTTCTCCTTTTAGATCACACTATTAAGGAAATTACCTATGATCTCTAAGTTCTAGTGAGAAACAGATGAAAATCATAAGAAATATAGTGGAAAACCTAGGGCAATCTTTGTAAACCTAAAGCCAAGAGTGGAATAGGATTTAGAGACTTGCAAGGTTTTAGCCTATCTTTTTTTGTCAAAGTAGGGGTGGAATTTGCTAGCAAATCCTAATTCTCTACTTGTACATATTCTCAAGGCAAAGTACAATAGAGACCTTCTTATGTTTGGTGCAGTATCTCAAAGGGTCAAAATTTATTGTCCACAGGTCTCAAAGAGTGGATTGGTAATAGGTTATCTGTAGAAATTTTGGGACCATTCCCTTCCCACATGGTTTTTGTTTGTCCCATATATATGTAAAAATAAAACCCATAAGCACCTAGTCACTAATCTTATTGATTTAAACTTGGGCTGTTGGCGAGAGGATCGCCTACACATACTTTTTCTCCCATATAAAATCGAGGTCATTAATTAAAACTATTCCTCTTAACTTGACCTAGCCAAAAGATAGAATTATATAGTGTAACACCCCGTTTACCTACGTGATGCGTAAATTTTAGGTGTTTAAAAATCAATAAATTTAAATTCATCCCTTAGTCAAATTCTAATTAAAACATTAATCTCAAAATATATATACGAATAAGTATACTCATCGTAAGCATATCATAGGGAATTAACGAATATCGATCTTCAAATAAATAAATACATACTAATCACTTTTCATTCATTTTTTAACCGACCAAATAAAGTGATAAGATAATAAAAAGAAAAATAAAGATATATATACAACTCAAGGATGTAGGAATATGCAATTTAGACAGCAATCCTAGGAATATGCAATTTAGACGACAATCCTAGAAAATAACAATGAACCATTTAGCAACTATCTTAATTAATCATCATCTTGGTATCATGAAGGAATATAAAGTAAAGTTCAATCATTTCCTAAGTCTTGAATTCACTTATATAGACTCCACTTCTTTCCCAATCCATGGAATCACTATTTTTTGATTAAATTAGTAGATTTCAACATAACCAAAAGATGCATTAAATACAATTCCTCATAAACATGAAATTAGTCAACAACCCTATACTCTAGACGAAATTAATTAGTCTTTGATTACTTAGGTTCTTTGGTCTTAACTTCGTTTCCCAAGTCCGTTAAGAAATAAAAAATATGAAATTAATAAAATTAAATCAACTCCTAACGTCTTTTCTCAAGTCAATTAGAAGTAAATCTAACTTCATCAATTCTTCCATAATCACAAGCAATCAAACACCAAGAATGATAGAAAATTGATCAAATAGCTAAATTAATACAAACATCATGAATCCCAAAATTTTGTCCAACTACAATGAAAAAATTAAGTACACCATTATTCTAAAAAAAGAAAACAAAGGTAAAAGAAAGAACTCATAGACAAGCCTCCTTCTTCTCTCTTGAAGACTCTCTTGAACAATACTCTTTGATTTAATGAATTCCTCCTTTAATGAGTGATTTGCTTATTGATCCTTGAATTCATGCTCTTGTCTTGTGTTTTTCTTGTTTAAATAGACTTCTAAGATGCTAAAATTCGTCCCCTAAGAGTTCTGAATTGAGTAGAGATTGGAAAATACCGAAACTCTTGAAAATTGCCAAATCCACGCAAAAATTGAAAAGCTTGCCAACATGGACCAGAGCGGAGCTGGCGTTGGCTTGGAGGGTCATGGCTGGCGTCGGTCGTGCTCTGTTTTTTTTTTTTCGAAAAATTCCATATTTGTCCAGAATGGGGCTGGCACTGGTTGTGCTCGGATGGCAATGGTTTTGTTATTTTTTGTCGTTTTCTACAATAAAATTCTAAAACGCCTTTCCAATGATAAAATATCAAATATGATGGAATATACCTAGTTACTTCAATAAATGTATTACAAAACACCTTCAAATAACTAAAAAAATATAAATGAATTTTGCCCCTATTACTACGTAACCCAAAAGGGTTGGGATATTGCCCCATCTAATGAAACTGGGGTCTTTATAATTTGGAACAAGAAAAACTCAAGGAAATAAATAAAAATTATTACAAAGCTTCTCAACACTTATACAAAGTCTCAAAAACTTAAAATTGAAAATGAAATCCTAAGCAAGAAAAAATCAAAAACATAAAGACTAGGTCTTCAAAACTCTAAAGATTTGCAACTTTGTTAAGACTGGATCTTCCTGAAAACCATGATAGAAAACGTATGAGAAATTCTTCCTAATAAGTCCTGTGTGTACTCTTGAACTTTTAAACTCATTTATGATGCAAGTTCAAATAAAATGGGAGCAAACAAATACAAGTTTAGACATTTCAATTTTAGAATCACTGGATGGTTTTAATTGTATGCTTTCGACCATAAGCTAATCAAATAAATGTCTCAAATGCTGCCAAAGAAATAATTTCCAGAAAAATAGAACCACTCTTAATTTGTAAAAAGTCAGATTATGAAACCCTAGATCATAATCCTTGTTAATTTTTTATGAAACCCTGCAATAAGACCGAATACAGTTAAACCCTGCATCACAGTATCAATGGATGATCAGTTCACTGGGTGAAATGCTTCTCTATCTCTCACCTAAACTTAATGGTTGTCTAATCCAAGATAACAGCCCCACTTGGAATTATGTTGCTAGCTGCAGATTAGCCTAACTCACTAGTATTGGCACTTTATCCAAAAAAAATTCATCCCCTGAAGGTGACCTCCTACTGGAAGACTTGTTCTAACTTTCAAAATTTAATACCAATGACATACCCTTATTGAGTACTCAACATTTTCTATCCTTGCTTAGGGATATTTTCAATTCAAACAATCTACATTGTCAGCTCAAATATGCATTCATAAATATGTGTTAATTTTTTTTTTAATCAAAAGTCATTATTGAAAAAAATTTAATGTTCCAGTTTATCCATTACTACTTATACAAAATATTGCTCAATTTTGTCCAAAAGAATGTAGTCACAATTGCATTTTAGACAAAAGCAAAAAATCTTTCTTGTATTTATTGTGCGTAAAACTGCTTGACAAAACATAACAAAGTAGTGCTGAATTGTAAAATTGAGAATTAGTTATCAAATATTTATGCAAGAACTTACTTGCTCAAGCTTACTTAAATATTCAAATCACTGAATTGTTCTTTGGTACTGAAATCCAATTCCGTCTAACAAAAGATCACAAAAGCCTCAATTAAAGTCTACCCTACCAAATTCACTATAGTATACTACATAGACAACCTCATTTATATCACCACCATCTTTCGTGCATTATTCATCAATTCATAACCAGATATAATCCCTATATTACAATAGTCAACTCAAACATCCCATATCTAGATTTCACATCAAGCATACTTTTTCTCATATAAAAGACTCTAACAACCCTACTCATATAATACATAATCAAAGTCATATTCTCACTCTTAGTATAAACTGCAACACACAAATTAAATATCCAAGAAACAAAGAAATCTACACATGAAACACAAACCATATTCACACTCTTAGCATAAACGTGCAACACACAAGTCAAAGATCCAAGCAATAAAGGAATCTACACATGAAACACAAATCATATTCTCATTCTTAGCATAAAAGTGCAGCACACAAATCAAAGATCCAAGCAACAAAGAAATCTACACATAAAACACATATATCAAATTAATAGCTTCACCAAAATCCCAACCCCATATGCTTAATTACATCACCAAGAATCTAACATTCCTATCCAATACATATTGAAATACATAGAAACATACTACTAGATAATCTAGATTCGAATATATCACCAACATCACATATATACACCAGATCTCTTAAGTACACAAGTTTAAGATCAAATCTCCAACAACATATATTAATAGATCCGCAACATATATAGCAGCACTCATAAATCATACTAACACTAAAAACATAAATAAAACTAAAATCTATTCATGCTCATCTTCCCTCAAACAACCAAGAGTTCACCATGCTTTTTTACCAAGTAAATACGAAAATCAAGAGAATAAAAATAAGAAGAACACAATTTTACTTATAGAAGAAAGGCTCGCTTGGTCATAGAAATGGAGAATGCATGCTTGAAGCTGATTGAAGCTTGAAGGAGAGATAGATCATGTGTGTGATGGCTATGCTTCAGCCTTGAGAAGAGGGTGAAGAAGATGGAGGGTACGGCTTCAATTTGTATATAGAGAAAAGAGTGAGCAGAGAGTTGTGTTTATTCATGTGTTTTGTTTCAATTTGTGTGAGGAGAAGAGAATGGATGAGGGCTAAGAGCAACGTGAGTCTTGAGAGATTGAAGTAGAATCTAAAAAGAAAATAATGAATATGAGTTGCTCGTTTTAGTTGAGAGACAATTGAGTGGAGAAGACCGAAAGCGAGAAAGAAAAGTGTTTTGGTTTTCTTGTGAAAATGGAGTCCAAAATCCTTGAAAGAGTGTGCTTGTTCTGGTGTTTTGAAGATAAAATATCCTCAAATACTTTTAGGGAAAACTTTAGGAATTTTTGAAACATTAAAGAGAATATGCTTTGAAGTTCTTTGGCTCCTCAAACCTCTCCTATATCCCGATCTAGCTGAAATAAGAGAGGAGACTAGGGTGTGTCAATTTTGATGAGCATGGATAGTGATCGAGTATTTGAGACTAAAGGGAGGGCCAAAAGCTTGAAAAGAAATGGGGTGTGTGCCACTTTATGTAGTGCAAATCATTTAAGTATTTTTAGGAGAAGTTTTAGGTAGTTTCAATCTTGAAATGTTTTGATAAAATCTTCTCAAATTAAAAAATCCAAAAGGTTGAAAATCCCTTGAATTTGGCCAACTTGCGCCTATATAGGGCATGAAAATCAAGTGCTAAATCTTAACCCATATTCTCTCATTGAAGTTGACCATGCTAAAAAACAAATAAGAAAAATTGAACTATAACATTCAAGATAAATGGGAGTTTGTATAAATAGTAGTGTAGATTAAAGGAAAACTCCCTTACTTATCAATCCTCTTATCTTTAGGAGCTCTTAGTAGCAGTAGATTTTAAGTTGATAAAATCAAATTTTATCTATTATACACAATGCATGAATTAAGGAAACTAGAAGCACATATTTTATCTATTATACACAATGCATGAATTAAGGAAACTAGAAGCACATCAATGTTGGCCAACATAGGAGAATTACTCTAGAACTTTTTGTGATCAAATAAAATGCTTTAAATCTGGAATTACCAAAGTAAAAATGGCAGCTAGAATTTTAATTAATGAAACCATATTCTATTTATTAGCTACAATGCACAATCATAGGATTAGGCCAGATATCTGACCAAGAAAAGAAAATAAGATTTTCAATTAAAAATAATGTTTAAAATTAAAAGCAGTTAAAATAGGAATCAAATTTTTACCTAAATCTTTCCTTGATAAGCCATATACTATGTTTTAGAAGTTTAAACTCAAAAAGGCAGTTGGACAAGTGTAGTAGCTGACCAAGAAGATGAAAAAAAATAAGAATCCAATTAAATCGTTTAAGATTTGGGATTCAAACTCAGGTTGCTAGACATTAAGCCCAAATCTCTAATCACCAAACCACATTAACTTTTGTATTCCCTCATTCTCACTACAATCATTTTCATCCCCTAGCTTAACACATAACATCAAATACTAACATACAAAGACATGCATATAAATAAGATAGTCCCCTCACTTACTCAAACTACTCTATTGAGCCACAAACACACTAGGTAAAAACTACTTAGGCATATGAAAATTTCAAATGTATATGAGAAATGTTATATAATGGATGAACCCTCCTATATCTAAGGGCGATTTAGGATAGGATATTACATCCTCCTCCCTCTTAAAGGAATTTCACCCTGAAATTCATGATGTCATACCTTTAGAGTAAATTCAGGTACTTTTTCTTCATCCACTCCTCCGTTTCCCATGTCACATCCTATGCATGTCCTGTGATGCTCCTATAATTCCTTAACCTTAGATATATGTTTATTCCTAAGTGCCTTGATACTTCAGTCCACAATTTTAACTGACTTCTCCACATAACTCAGATCAGGATGTAATTGAAGTGGTTTGTTATTGAGTACATACTCCGGATCAGGTAGCTATGATATATGGAATATATCATGTATTCGAGTTAAGCTATCTAGTAAGTCCAATCGATATGCTAGTGGTCTAATTCTCTCAATCACATGAAAATGTTCTAGATATCTTGGACTAAGTTTCCCTCCTTTTGGGTGTCTTAAAATTTTCTGACTATGAGTCAACTTCAAGAACACCTAATCATTGACCTAAAACTCTATCTTCCTCCTCCTATTATCATCATAGCTCTTCTATCTGTTTTGCACTATCCTCAATCTTTTCCCAATTATCTTCATCTTATCCGCCATCACATATATATAGACTTCTTTAGGTTTGTTAATTTGTCCATCTTCTGTCCAACTCCAATATAAGAGTACTTGACACTTCCATCTATACAAGCCTCATAAAGCACCATGCCCATCAATTATTGATAGCTATTGTTGTAGGCCAGCTGAGCATAAGGTACACTGTCAATCCACTTGTCCTTAAAGTCCAGTATAGATGCCCTAAACATGTCCTCTAATATCTGTAAAACTCTTTTTAATTGTTTATCAGTCTGTGAGTATTTTGAAATGTTGAACTTCAGAGTCATCTCTAACACCTCTTGAAATTTGGCCCAAAACCTAGAAGTGAATCTTAAATCACGGTCAGACATAATACTAGACGAAACTCGATGAAATCTTACTATTTCCTGTGCATAAATTCTTGTCAATTTTTCCACTGAGTACCTTATATTGACTGGAATAAAATGTGTTATCTTTATCAGTCTATCTACTACTACCAATATAGCATCCTTCTGAGACTTTTTCATGGTTAATCTAGTAATAAAATCCATAGTTTACTTCCACTCAGGAATCAGTAATTGTTGAAGTAATCCAGCTAATTTCTTATGCTCTGCCTTAACCTTCTAACAAGTTAAGCAGGTTGACACATAATGCGCAATATCCTTTTCATGCCTGGCCACTAGAATACTTTCTTTAAATCCTGATACATTTTTATTTCCCTGGGATGTATGACATATCTACTCTTGTGCGCTTCTCCTAATATCTTTTTTTTTAGTTCTTTATCATCAGGCATGCATATTTGATTACGGAAGTATACTACTCCTGTTTCATCTTCTCAAAAATCCTTACCTTCCCTAGCAATCTCTTTATCTTTAAAAGTATAGAACTTAGTATTGCTCTACTGAGCCTCAATAATTTCTTTCTTAAAATCAAGTACTAATATCAAATTACTTGTACAAACTTTTCCTTCCTAAACTTTTGCTCTCTGTGCTAATACCTTTTGCATTCAGCCTAGCCATTTTCACCTTCCTACTCAGTGCATCAACCACAACATTGGCTTTACTTTTTCAAGAATTCCATTCACTTTCATTGGCTAAGGTTCAGATCCTTTTAGGTGAAAATATTTCAAACTCTTATAGTCGGTAAATACTTCATATTCCACCCTACACAAGTAATGTCGCAATTTCTTTAATGCAAACACAATAGTAACTAAGTCCAAGTCATGCGTAGGGTAATTACCCTTTTGTGGTTTTAACTTTAGAGAGACATAAACTATAACTTTATTGTTTTAAATTTGTATTGCTCCCAACCCCTCATTAGATGCCTCAGCGTACAAAGCATATGGCTTGCCTTTCTCAGGTAAACTCAATATAAGAGTTGTCGTCAATCTCCTTTTGAGTTCCTAGAAAATCTTTTCACATTTCACATTCCAAATAAAAGGTGTATCTTTTTTCAGTAATCGCATCATAGGTGAATTTAGGATAAAAAAATCATTTGATAAATCGTTGTGATAGTATCTAACTATCCCTAGAAACTCCTGAGCTCAACGATACTCTCGGGTTGCTTCCAATTTGATATAGCCTTTATTTTTGCTGGGTCCACCTTAATACCATCTCTAACCACCACATGTCCTAAGAAGGATACCGTATCCAATCAAAACTCACATTTACTAAATTTAGCAAAGAATTTGAGTTCTCTCATTTTCTCCATAACTAACCTCAAATACTTAACATCCTCCTCAAGACTTTTGGAGTAAATCAAAATGTTATCAATGAAAACCACCACATATTTGTTCAAGTAGGGTTGGAATATTTTATGCATCAAATTCATAAAGATAGCAAGGGCATTTGTTATATCAAATGGCATTACTACAAATTTAATCTACACTTGATAATATCCCTCTGCTTGAGGTCCAATTTTGAGTAGCAACAAGAACCTTGAAGCTGATCAAACAGTTCATCAATAAACGGTAATGGGTACTTTTTCTTGATAGTTAGGTTATTCAATCCCCTGTAATCAATACACAATCTCAAAGTTCTATTCTTCTTTTTTAAGAATAGTACAGGAGCTTCTCACAATGATACACTTAGTTGGATATCAGCAATTCCCCTACTTGCTCTTTTTATTGGAATGTATGCCCAAAATGACCTATGTATTTCTGAATTTCAGAAATTAATAAAAGTTTCATTTATTAATAGTTATTTGTTTACAAATATTGTACAATAAGATCTAAGTGTGTTAGTAAGCAATCTACGTGATTTGATCGTACTTTCACAGTAAGGTGTAGATTATAGGCTACTAACATATAAACGAAAAAAATTTCTTGATCGATTAATGAAGTTGGGCACTTTATTAAAGTTAGATCCTTATACTATGGTTTCTAAATAGGAGAATGATTTACCTTTAACTAGTGAGTAGTCTACTCACATTAATAGTGTAAGCGTATTTGGAATACGTAGAATTAGACCACGCGATAATAATCTTTATAAAAGTATTAAAATAAATAAAGATTGATTTATCATAGCTACTACATGGATGAGTACCTTAAGACTTGAGTATAAATTGGTGATCTGGTAAAGTTGGATTTGTACACTTTGATGTATGATGGGTGAAGTTTTAATGTAAGGCTAATAACCTTGTACGTTAAGTGTACGACTTTAGTTAATTAAGACAAACTTACACAATAGAGTTTATATACTTCATTACGTGAAGAAATCACCCATTGTGATTGTTCGGGATAATCTAAATAATCCAAGACCCTAAAAAACATGACTAAGTATGTATACTTTTGTGTAGCTTCCTATGATAAGTAGATATATATTGGAAGTCATGGATTATCAAACTAACTATCAAAGGATACTAGATGTCATTTAAAATGGTGTTAGTATATTTTTCCTATTTCAATGACAGATGTTACATAGAAGGGTTTTTTCGTCATTACACCTGTAGGTCGAAGACAATATTTTTGCAATATTATTATCGGGGCTAATATTTTCATAGTGATAAATGATCTATTTAAAATAATAAAATACAGCTATTTATTAGTAACGGTATTTTGATTATTTTAGTAGTCAAGAATAATGTATCTTTTAGTCCCCAAGATAGCTCTAAAAATCGGAATGACTATTTTAGTCATTACACAAATTATTTGAAGAATGAGAATATTTATTTTATTCAGGAAAAATCAATTGTGCTAGAATAATTAATTAAGTTCAATAGTAATTCATGGATTAGATTAATTAATTAATTATAGAATGTCTAAAGTAATATATAGGTTTGAATAAAATAAATAAAGATTAGCCTAATAATTATATTGGGTCATATATTTATTATGTTGGGCTGACTGAGGAGAGAAAGAGACAAGAGGAAGGGGAAAAGACGATTGGTTTGCAAAATATTTTAATTGGGGAGGGATGACTAAGGAGATAAAGGGACGAGGAGGAAGGGAAAAAGGCAGATGTGCAAATAATTTTTTAATTAGACTGAACTGATATTTTTCTACTGTTCTGTTGCAGAAATGGACAGGGAGGAAGGGGAAAAGGTAAATATGCAGATAATATATTTTCTATTGTTAATATACACTGAACTAGCATTTTTCTGTTGTTAATTACACTATTCTGTTGTTTTCTTACAGAAAGGGACAATTGGTTTGCGAATTTTCAGTTTTGTTTGAAATTATTGGGAAGGGATGACTAAGGAGATAAAGGGACAAGGAGGAAGAGGAAAAGGTAGATGTGCAGATGATATATTGTTCTGTTGTTAATTACACTGTTCTGTTGTTCTGTTGCAGAAAGGGACGATTGGTTAATTACACTGTTCTGAAGGTATATGTCTACATTTTAATATTTTAAGTTTACACAGCTTGTACTTTATTTTTTTAAAGATGCTATCGTTTTCTATTTATTGGAGTCATTTCATTGTCAAGACTGATCTCTAATTTTTATATTGTGCAGGTAAGGAGATATTCTAAAGCCTAACCCACTGACCTAGAGTTATGTTGGGTAAAAACTAATATTTTGTCGAGACTGAGGAGAGGAAGAGACGAGGGGGAAGGAGAAAAGATGATATCATGAAGAGATAAAAATGAAGTGGAAAAGATGATGCTGTTGTTTTACATGTACTACTGTTTCTAATAGATTCAATTTTATTTTATTTTGTCGAGACTCAATTTATTTTATTTTGTCGAGACTCAATTTTGTTTCTTGTTTTACATGTACTACTGTTTCTAATAGATTCTTTGGCATTTCCTACTTGTTATATATGTAGTATTACTTCTCTTGTAGAGTTTAAGGATTATTTATGATTTCAATATTCAAGAGATTAATTTTGATTTGTTTGGTATTAATCAATTTGTATTTTATTGTGATTGGTGTTAAATGAGTTGAAATGATTGTATTTGGTTTAAAGTTGCAGGTGAATAGGCCTAAATTCCAATCAATTATTTTTTAAAAAAAAAATTTAATTAAATACGACCGTTACAAAACCGTCGTATTTGCTTACCAATTGTGACGGTCACATTTTTTTTAAAAAAAATAATCAAACACGACGATCACATAACCGTCGTATTTGCTCTAACTGTAGCCGTCTTGCTTTCGGTCGTAGCCATCATATTTGCTCTTCAAAAGCTGTCGTATTTACTCTGACCATAACCGTCGTATTTGATGAGCAAATACGATGATTTTTTGAGCCGTGTTAATAAACCTTTCGGTTGATAAAAAATGATCCCTTTGTTCAACTGTCGTATTTGCCGTCGTATTAGTCTAATACGGCGATTTTGTAGTCGTTATCGATCAAAAGCGACGAAACCAAATACGACGGCCTTATAACCGTCATTATAACCATTGTATTTGATGCTTATTTTAGTAGTGTCAATGTCATCTTAGTATTGTCTTTAATATTAAACTCGTCAATTTGTTTAGGCATTTTTACACCATCAACATTTTTTAATGGAATAAAAGGACCTTTCTCTATCAAATTTCACAACATAAAGTTGATTGAGCACACACAGATTTTCATTCTGTTTTTTCAGAATGTATAGTTATTTCTATTGAATAAATGAGGTCAATTTGTTGAAGATCTTTCAACATATCGAAGAGATGATGAGCTTTCCATGAGGATCTTTCCTACAAGGTTGTTAAACTAAGAATATGTAGACTAAACTCTGATATCAAATAAAAAACTTTAGAGGGGGGTGAATAAGGTTTTTGACAAACTAAAATTTTCAAGTAGTCTGTTATATAGAATATTAATGATTTTTAAGTTTTTTGGATCAACTTCATGGCAGCAGAGAAAGCTATCCAAAGAAACTTTGAGAAATATCCAAATTCAAACTAAGGTAAGAAATACAATGCAGTTAATGTTGTATGCAAAGAAATGAGACACAGAATGTATAGTGATTTGATCTACTAAGATCTACATCCTCTACCTGAAGCTCACACTTAAGGATTTTCAACCATATTTCATTTACTCAACTTAATGAAATCAAACTGCACCAAATACAAGAGAGGATCACCACACTTGATTTTCCAAAACCTCTCAGCCAAATAATCAAATCAAGGCTCACCCTAAATGGGTTTTACACCATAACCTTATAATACAAAAGAGATTGAATATCAATGGAATAGTAAAAGCTCACTTGTTTGAGCAAATGTGCACCAAGAAAAAAGCACAAACACTTTTACTGATGAGACTCCACTTCATCATGGAGGTCAAGATCGAGGAGGGGAAAGCGTGACCATACACGGATGAGGACCGATGACAAGAGTTAAGTCCAAGAAGCTTCAAGATGATTTCCACTTGCTCATCAAACCATACTTGAGGATGGAAGAGGGTTGGAAGGTTGAAGAAGCTAGCCAAAAGTTCATGTTGATGACCATCCAAGAAGGACCTCAACAAGAACTCAAGCCGGCAATAAGGCAGACGAAACTTGACCAAGGGAGGCCTTCCAGCGGACGGTCGGCGCTGACACCAAGCAGCCAAACCGGCGTCGGCTCCAATCTACCCAACAACATCTCAATAGCAACTTGAACCGGCTCGAAGGAAGTACATAGCAGGCGCCGGCTTCAAGGGACCTAGCCGGCGCCGGCTTCCCCCTAGGCAAGTCAACGATTGTCCCGCATTTTTTATGTTTTCTTCGATTTTCTTCAATTTTAATTGCTTGTAAAGACTAATTATGACCCTAAACTGTAATAGAACCTTAGGGATTATTTAGTTAGGGTTATGATAGTATAAATAGCACCTTTAGTGATTTGACAACACAATTTACACACTTTAATTCAATTTTGAGAGAGAATCTTAAAAGGCCCTAACCTCCTTGTTCATCTTATGCAAGACCATGCTTAAGGGTTAGTCCTCCTTATGAATGAGTCTATAAAATCTTTTGGATAATCCAATGTGATTTTTTTGAATGGATCTTAGTTGCTTTGTTCTTCTAAGATTTGTTTGAATTCCATTATTTAGGTATCTATTTTTTCTATTCTATTTGTTCTTATTTGCCTTAGTTGCTTCAAGGATATTGAGATGAGATTACAGTAGAACTTTTTACTTTTCTTGAGGGTCTTTAAAGCTTAGTTCTTCAAGGATTTGATAGAGGGTAGGTTGTTATTTCACTTTCTCCTTTTTGTCTCTAGAAGAATTTCTGCTTTGGACCCATTTAGTTAAGCTGAACACATAACCAACTAAACCACTCACAACACCAAGAAAAAGCCCACATAAGATCATATCAAAGATTTTGATATCAGAGTAAGGAAAAGCTTGATTCTAATCAAAGCTTGAAAGTAAGAAAATGAGCCCTATAAAGTTGAAGAAAAAGAAAAAAGAGAAAATCCCGTAACTCAAAAACATGCTTCAAAAAGGTCATAAAATTTTTGCTATTTCTTGATTTTTCTCTTGGAAAATTTCTCTTTGATATTAATATAATCCTTGAGAACAAATCTTTCTTGTGTTTGTGGTGAAATTTGACTTGAATATGATTGAAAATATTGGTTGTTCTTATGTGACGGGATTGCAGCCAAAGTATTTGATAAATGTTCTATGAGAATGTTTTTGGCTATAGTTAGAAACTTTGATTCTTAATTTTCATTCTTTGGGATATTGGGATTTAGTATATCACTCTATTGTTGAATTCCATGTGCATTGAACTCAATTTTTCTAGTAGACACTTGTGATCATCTTGTTCTTCATAATCCTAGTTTTAGTTGTTCTTGTTTCTTTGTTCTTGATAATTCTTGTTCATTTCTTACTTAGAAGTGTTTCTTGTGTGTCTAGTGTTTGTTCTTGTGTTGATTGAGTCCACATTTCTTGAAATTCTTGATTAAAAACTTCTTTGCTTAAGGTGCCCAACAAGTGTTTGTTGAAATTCCCCTAATTAGAAAACTCCTTTGATTTTTTTGATTCACTAAATTGAACTAAAACTTTAGCCATTCGGGAGAATTGGGATTGAATAAGAAGACTTGAATATTAAGAAAAAGGTAAGAGGGTGAGCCTATTATTAAAAGAGCCTAAGAGAGTAAACACGAGTGTGGAGTGATCAACCTTAAGAGCTAACACGTAAGAAAGTGAAGTGAGGATCTATTTTTCTTTCTAATCTCTTTTGTATTGCAAGTATATGTAAGTAAATATTTCATCACCATGGCCCATGATCAAGAGATCTCTAGGCCTAACCCAAGTGGCCATAGTAGTCCTCAAAAGAACAAATTGATGCTAGGAGTTTGCGTGAAGACTTGCAAGTTATGATGAGGACTATGCAAAGTGAGTTCCAAAACATGATAAGAGAATTAATAAATCATCTTGGACAGTCTTCTACTATTGCACAAAGGAGAAGTCAAGAACGATTTGAAGTACCTAACCCACGAATAAAGGATGGTGATGCCCATACTCCTCTGTTAAATGCCCAACAAGAGGAAGAGTGGGATGAGCACTCTATTGGGGTATGTTAACAAGCTCCTATGAGAGGGGGAAGACATGGCTTGATAGGAGGACGAGGTAGGGGCCAAGGAAGGAATGGTGGGAACAATTTAAGGGGGTTAGAAAGAGAGTTTGAGGGAGTTGATGAATGGTATGAAGGGGAACAAGTTGAGGCCTTTGGGGAACACCATAGAGGATGGGGTAATAAAGGAGGTAGGAGAGAAGGAAATGATGAGGAGAGGGAGTTGAACCACATTACATTGAAGGTGCCCACATTCTATGGTAAGAGTGACCCCGAAACATATTTTGAGTAGAAAAGTAATATGGAGATCTTCTTAGAAAGTCATACCTATAGTGAGAGGTCAAAAGTGAGGTTGACTATTTTGGGATTTTCGGAGTATGCTTTGGTTTGGTGGGAGCAAGTTAGTATACAAAGGAGATAAATGGGAGTGAAAACCGTGGCTAGTTGGAATTTGTTGAAAGATATGATGAGGGCAATGTTTATACCACACCCTTACTACAATGATCTTTACCAAAGGCTCCAATCACTAAAGCAAGGGAACAAGAGTGTGGAAGATTACCATAAAAAAATGGAAGTAATGTTGATGAGAACTCAAATCAATGAGGATCCTAGAGCAACAAGAGCAAGGTTCTTGGGAGGATAAAATAGGGATATTGCTAATTTGGTGGAATTATACCCCTATGATCGATTGGAGGATATGGTACATGCCGTTATAAAGATTGCGAGGCAATTGAAGAGGAGTGCATTTACTAGACCACCACTTCCAAACCCCAACACTACTAGCAAGGTGCCAGTTAAGAATGATGAAACCCGTAAGCCATTCCAAAGGGACTTCAACAAATCAAGGGAGGCTTGAAAACCTAGAGAGGATTGGAAGCTTAGGAAGGATTGGAAACCTAGAGAATGATAGAACAAGGACAAGGGAAAAGCCATTGAGAGGCCACAAAGAAATAGGGATATCAAGTGTTTTAAGTGCCTTAGATATGGACATACTTCCCATGAGTGCCCAAGCAAGAGAACGATGTATACTAATCCCTATGGTGGGGTTTCTACCGACGAAGAAGAAGAAGGAGAAAGATACCAAGGAGACCAAGAGGGAAATGGAGACGAGGAAAGTGATGAAGGAGAAGTTATTAGTCAAGAATACTCTTTGGTGGGAGTTACAAGAAGGTCATTGAATTCACAAGCCATTGAGGATCAAGATCACCAACAAAGAGAGAACATTTTCTATACTAGGTGTCTAATCAACAAGACTCCTTGTAGTGTCATTGTGGATAGTGGGAGTTACACGAACGTGATTAGTGCAAACTTAGTTGAGGAATTGAACATGAGTTGGATGAAACACCCTAAGCTCTACAAATTGCAATGGTTGAATGATAGCGGGGAAATGAGAGTAAACAAATAAGTTTTGGTATCTTTTGAGATAGAAAAATACAAGGATGATTTGTTTTGTGATGTGGTCCCCATGCAAGCGGGTCACTTGCTCTTAGGGAGGTCCTGGCAATACGATAGGCATATTAAGCATTATGGGAGGAAGAATACTTATTCTCTGCTTAATGAGGGAATTAAGTTTACCCTCACCCCCATGGCCCCTAATGAGGTGAACAAAGATTAAAGAATCATAAAGGAAAAAGAAAAGAAAAAGGGAGCACAAGATGTCAAACAAAAATAAAAAATTGAGAGGAAATAATAAGAGATGAAAGAAAAGGAATTGAGAGAGAGGATGGACAAACAAGTACCTTTAGCAATCAAGGATAGGAGTGAGCAAGGATAAGAGAGGGGGGGTAAAAGAAGAGTGAATTTCTTTACAAAAGAAAGTGATGTCATAGAGGTTATAGAAACTAAGGAGCCGGTTATTCTTCTTTTATGCAAATGTTCTTATGTTTCTACTAATGATTCTACATTGTCTTTATCTAGTGAAATTGTAGCTATTCTTCAAGAATTTGAAGACGCTTTCCCAAATGAGATGCCCGGAAGACTACCACCCATGAGAATGATTGAGCATCAAATCGACTTTGTGCCCAGAGCTGTCATCCCCAACCGACCGGCATATAGAAGCAACCCGGAGGAGTCCAAGGAATTACAAAAGCAAGTAGAGACATTACTTGGGAAGGGACATGTGAGAGAGAGCCTAAGCCCATGTGCGGTTCCAGTTCTCTTGGTGCCCAAAAAGGATGGGACATGGCGTATGTGTGTGGATTGTCGCGCTATCAACAATATCACGGTAAAATACCGCTATCCCATTCCCAGGCTAGATGACTTACTTGATGAGCTATTTGGTACATGCATTTTCTCTAAAATTGATTTGAAATTCGGTTATCACCAAATTAGAATAAGAGAATGTGATGAATAGAAAATGGCTTTTAAAACTAAACAAGAGTTGTATGAGTGACTAGTCATGTCCTTTGGATTGTCTAATGCTCCTAGTACTTTTATACGATTAATGCACTATGTCTTGAGAGAATCATTAGAAAATTTATTGTTGTGTACTTTAATGATATATTAATCTATAGCAAATCATATGTGGATCATTTGAATCATGTTCAAAGTATGCTTGTCGCCCTCCGAAAGGAGAGATTGTATGCTAATCTTGAGAAATGCTCTTTTTGTTTGGAGAGGATTACATTCCTTGGGTATGTTGTGAGTGCCAAAGGAATTGAGATTGATGAGGGAAAAGTGAAAGCTATCCAAGATTGGCTAACCCCTACCATCATTACCTAAATCCGTAGTTTTCATGGGCTAACTAGCTTCTATAGGAGGTTCATCTAAAATTTTAGCACTATAGCAGCCCCTCTAACCGAAGTGGTAAAGAAAAATGTGGGATTTAGGTGGGAGGAAGCCCAACAACAAGCCTTTCAAGCCCTCAAAGATAAATTAAGCCAAACTCTAATTCTTATTCTTCCTAATTTTGAGAAGGCCTTTGAGATAGAGTGTGATGCAAGTGGGGTGGGAGTAGATGCGGCCTTGACCCAACATAGAAAATCCATTGCATACTTTAGTGAGAAATTATTTGGGGCAGCCCTCAATTATTCTACCTATGACAAAGAGCTTTTTGCCTTTGTGAGGACCCTAGAATATTGGCAACATTATCTTTTGTCAAGAGAGTTTGTCATTCATACCGATCATGAGACCCTTAAACACCTCAAAAGGCAACAAAATTTGAACAAGAGGCATACAAGTTGGATGGAGTTTATTGAGACATTTCTATATGTCATTCAATACAAGAAAGGTAAGAAAAATGTGGTAGCAGATACACTAAACTTCTTGGATGTTAAACTTCTTGGTTTTAAACTTGTGAAAGATTTGTATGTTGATGATGAGGAGTTTGGGGATATTTTTCATGCTTGTGAGAAAAGTGCATTTGCTAAATATTATAGGCATGATGGTTTCTTGTTTAGAGAGGTAAGGTTTTGTGTGCCAAAGGGTTCTATTAGGGTGTTGCTAGTTAGGGAGGCCCATAATGGGGGACTAATGAGGCATTTTGGTGTTGCAAAGACCTTAAGCATTCTTAAGGAGCATTTCTTTTGGTAAAAAATAAGAAAGGATGTGGAGAGACATTGTTCTCAATGCCTTATTTGTAGACGAGCTAAGTCTAAATCCCTTCCCCATGGTCTTTATACTCCTTTGCCCACACCTAATGTGCATTAGGTTGATATTTCAATGGACTTCATCTTAGGATTGCCTAGGTCCAAGAGGGGTAAGGACTCTATATTTGTGATTGTTAATCGATTTTCTAAAATGGCTCATTTTGTGTCGTGTTCCAAGATTAATGATGCGTCCTATATTGCAGATTTATTCTTTAAGGAAGTGGTAAGAATGCATGAGATTCCAAGAACTATTATCTCGGATAGGGATACTAAATTCCTTAGCCACTTTTGGAGAGTTTTATGGAACAAATTTGGTACTAATCTCTTATTTTTCACAGCTTGTCATCCTCAAACGGACGGACAAACGAAGATGGTCAACCGAACACTCACCCAACTCTTGTGGACCATAATAAAAAAGAACTTAAAAAATTGGGAAGAGTGCTTGCCATACATTGAGTTTACTTACAATAGAGCTATTCACTCTACAACTTCTTATTCTCCTTTTGAAATTGTATATGATTTTAATCCTCTAACTCCTTTAGATTTAGTTTTTTTGCCTATAGGCGAACGGTTGAATATCGATGGAGCTAAGAAGGTGGAGATGATGAAGGCACTCCATGAGAAGGTGAAAGTAACCATTGCAAAACGCAATGAAGAGATCGTCCATAAGCGTAATCAAGGAAGGAAAAGTGTGTCATTTGAGTCGAGCAATTGGGTATTGGTGCATCTTCGCAAGGAAAGATTTCCCACACAATGACGGAGCAAATTAGATCCAAGGGGAGATAGTCCATTTTAAGTTCTCACTAAAGTTGGAGATAACGCTTATAAGATAGATCTACCCGATAAGTATCATGTTAGTGCCACCTTTAATGTTAGTGACCTCTCTCCCTTTGATGTAGATGAAGGCGATGATTCGAAGACGAATCCTTTTCAAGGAGGGAGAGATGATGAGACTCCACTTCATCATGAAGGTCAAGATCAAGGAGGGAGAAGCGTGACCATGCACGGACAAGGACCGATGATAAAAGTTAGGTCCAAGAAGCTTCAAGATGATTTCCACTTACTCATCAAACCATACTTGAGGATGGAAGAGGGTTGGAAGATTGAAGAAGTTAGCCAAGAGTTCATGTTGATGACCATCCAAGAAGGACCCCAATAAGAACTCAAGCCGGCAACAAGACGAACGACACTTGATCAAGGGAGGCCTTCCAGCGGACAGCCGGCGCCGGCTCCAATCTACCCAACAACACCTCAATAGCAACTTGAACCGGCTCGAAAGCAGTACACAACTGGAGCCGACTTCAAGGGACTTAGCCGGCGTCGGCTTCCCCCTAGGCAGCCGACAACTGCCCCGCATTTTTTATGTTTTCTCCGATTTTCTTCAATTTTAATTGTTTGTAAATACTTATTATGACCCTAAATTGTAATAGAACCTCAGGAATTACTTAGCTAGGGTTATGATAGTATAAATAGCACCTTTAGTGATTTGAAAATACAATTCACACACTTTAATTCAAATTTGAGAGAAAATCTTGAGAGGCCCTAACCTCCTTGTTCATCTTGTTCAAGACCATGTTTAAGGGTTAGTCCTCCTTATGAATGAGTCTATAAAATCTTTTGGATAATCCAATGTGGTTTCTTTGAATGGGTCTTAGTTTCTTTATTCTTCTAAGGTTTGTGTGAATTCCATTATTTGGATATCTATTTTTTCTATTCTATTTGTTCTTATTTGCCTTAGTTGCTTCAAGGATATTGGGGTAAGATTACAGTAGAACTTTCTACTTTTCTTGAGGGTCTTTGAAGCTTAGGTCTTTAAGGGTTTGATAGAAGGTAGATTGTTATTTCACTTTCTCATTTTTGTCTCTAGAAGAATCTCTGTTTTGGACCCATTTAGTTGAGCTGAACACATAGCCAACTAAACCACTCACAACACCAAGAAAAAGCCCACACAAGATCATATCAAAGAGTTTACCTTTTAAACACAATTTGAATTCACTTTGAAGAACTTTGATAAAGGAAATTTTTGTTTTCTATAGAATAAGAGTGTTTCTTAAAAAGATACCACTAAAATCTTATGTCAAATCATATTTAGAGACTTTATATAAAGCCAGCCATAAAGTAAAGTACCAACTGCTGTAATTATTCTGTTAAATTTACCTGTGTTTTGGACTCGTATTTCGGATGATAATACATCCAAAATGTAAGTTTAAAATTATACTTTTTCAAGCAGAAATTATTTGACACTATTTACAAGATTTTGAACGAATCTTTTAGATGCAAAATCATCCAAACTACTCAATCCAAAAATTTTGAGATTTAAAACTTTGAAATCTTTTTCTTTGTGTGTTTCAAGGTAGAAATCAATTGAATCATAAGGTAAAGAGACATAGGAATTAACAAGAAATACCTTAATAACAATTCCTAATCTAAAATTCTTCTATAAGGACTTCTTGGTATACAATCTCATAAGCTTAAACTTTATCTTGATCACCCATTCTTGAATTCCATTGCTTAAGAGTTGCTCAACAATCTTATTTGAATGCCTTAGAAGAATTGAGGTCAAACATGTCCTATCACATATAGATTACACAAGTTAGTCCACATCAATGTTTGTCATAAGTCAAAATATAGGAGAAAGTCCTTAGGGCTAACAGTTCTCAATCCTATTGAGATCACTTAATTAAGTTGGTCCTAACATGTAGCCATTTGGATATCAAAATTATCCTACTGCACCTTATTTAGATAGATCATGCATTTTACTTTAGTAGACATTCACATAATCGATCTGGGCCTTGACGAAGACTAAATTTGGAAAACTTTTATTTGATTTAATATTTAGTTTGAGGAACTTTTAAAATTAAATGATCTTGTTATAATTATTTGTATTAATGATTTTATTTATTTTGATCAAATTAATAGACATATATATCATATATAAAACATAAAACGTGATATAGTAATAGCCCATCCTATGTTGATTCTCTCAAGTCAATGAAAGAATCAAAGGTTAGTTAAGGGGGAAGAAAATAAAAGAAAATCTTCAAGCGCCTCCTTGAACCACCTTGTATGGTTGCCTTTACATTCAAGAAGAACGAGGTGAGAAGAGAAAATACAACCAAAATAATAGAGAAAGATATGACACAAAAGTCGTATTTCAAAAATATAATAAAATAAATTATTAGATAAAAGGCTATTGCTATGCACAATGATCAAACAACATGTCAATCATGCTATATTAAGGAACACATAAAATAGAGACATTTTTATAATTTAGTTCTTTTTAATGGGAGTTTGCTTATGGGTTTTAGATAAAATCCCATGTAATGGTCAGGGGGTGCACTCCCTTGCGGAGGTTAAGGGGGCAACGCCTCTTTTGCTTGGTCAAGGGCCAGAGCCCCTTGTGGTAGTCTAGCTAGCAGGTCAGCGAATGGAGTCTATAGGTAGCGCCTTTGCGCGGTGCCCCAAAACTTAAATGGTAAACAAAATTTACCAACCATTTTCCCTTAACAAGTTTAGAAATTATCAAGGAAAATTAATCACCCATACATTGAAAACAAGTTTTGAAGTAAATTCTAAAGTATGAAATTTTGAAAATGATTCCAGAACTCTTCCTAAAAAGTTCAACTTTTTTCTAGATTCATAAATCTTAACCAATCCCGGTCATAAAATAGTTTTATGGATTTTATCAAATAAATGCCTCATAAGTAATGAACACATGATCATATAAAAGCATTCAATTTGAATAATCAAGTCAAAATATGATATCATATACCATACATAACATATGATCAACCAAAACTGTAAGGTACAATAACACATAGAACCAATTGGGACTCGTTAGTGGCTTCAATACCACTGTTAGAGGAAAATTAGATCCAAAGACACAAAATAGTAGGGGATTAAAATGGATCTATCTATGCCAAGGATCTTAACGAGTTGGAACCAATCGATTTGATTAAAGATTATATATATTTTTTTATCATTTTGCTAATTGTTTCAGTTGAACCTTCAAACCGAATCACAAGTAAGACTTCAACAATCTTGCCTTTATGGTATTCACTTGAACTAATTCAGATTGATGCCTCGAATTGTAGTATTAGCTGATTTTCAAGGTTTCTTACTTAGAAAAAAAAGGTTTTTGTTTTAGTTTAAATTTTTCTTTGAACTAAAAAAGAGAGATAAATTCCCAACGTTTGGGACTACTAATAATATCTTTTATAGACTTTTAAAGACATATCCTTGATATCTTGGAGATTTGGATTCTATTTCTTAATCAGGATTTCAACTGAATTAGAATCATACTCTAACTTGGAAATCTTTCTTTTATTCATCCTAATTTTGTTCTGAAATGAATTTAATTAATTGGACGGTTCAAACTAATATGGCCTAATTAATCAAAAAACCTAGACCAAATCAAAAAAAAAAAAAAAACTTCCGTGGCCTAATATAAATTGATCTTAAAGTGTGACCAATAGGTACTTATAATATTGGCAATTCCTCGTCACAAATAAAAAGTGGTGCTAGCAACATATAATTATTCCTAAATTACTATTAAATGGTGATTCAACATAATTACTATAATGATTAAGTAATTGATTCCTTTGTCCTTGTTATCTAGATTGAACATAAGTCGCGGAATGTGTCATGTTTGCATTGTTCAATTTATACATTTCTCAATTCCCAGTGGACTAATTAAATTGACATTTTTATATCCTAATATCGATTTATTTATTCATGGCCATATAGATTAGTCTCACACAATCAATGGGCTCAAGATATCACTCATGTTATATAGGAAGGATAAATCTTATCTTGATCATACTCATTCTTTCCTATAGTCTGTAACATACACAATTAGTACTTTTATTCAGTATATCACTACCAAGTGTATTTTCAAGGACATATTAGTTTGGATTATAAAGAAAGGCACTTAACTTCAACTTACAATTGTTGCCACCACTTGCTAATATATTTGGTATGAAAGGAATTTTTCCTGTTTTGAAAGGAAGCAAATCAAGCTAGAGTCAACAAGCATTTGAGTATGAAGTCTAGTAGAAAAGTACATGGAGATACATATGAAGGGTTCTTGGTGCTATTCAACTAGGTTATCCTACACTAATGGAAATACACCTACCAATAGTCCTCAAACATGGCTGAAATATAATATGGATGCAACTTAATTTCTAGACAAAAGTGCAATGAGAGGTATAATATGATATGCCAAAGGGGAGTTTATAGTAATGTGGTCCAAACAACTTCATTATGTTGTATCTACACTACATGCTAAGGTATAAACTTTTATCTAGGGATTTTAGTTTTCCTTAACTAGAGGATATGACAAAATTAAAATTGAGAGTGATTATCAAACACTCGTACACAATCTCTTAGGTATAGCTACTGTTTTTATAGAATTTGGTTCATTGATCATTTGGTTAGGAAGGTTCTAGAGTCTTATCCTTATATGGGTGTTTCTTTTGTTCAATGAATCAGGAATTTCCAATGCATGCGGTTGCTACTACTAGTCTTAATTCCCCGAATTTTAGTGTATAGGAATAAATGATCCCCTATGATGTTTATTTCACAATTTTAAAGGACATTACGTAATGAAATTTTATTTTTTCATAAAAAAAATAAGAGAATGGAGGGAAAAAAAAAAGATGGGTGGGGGCATAGGCATGGGCTTGAAGCATGAGTAGCGGTAGGGGTAGAGTCAATGATAGGATTGTTTTCTTGTAGTTTAAACGATATATATTTGTTTTTAAAAAAATCTTATAAAAAGTACATGGTTTACATAATATAATTCATATAGCACAATATTAAGGAAAGGTAAATTTTTGTAATGAAGTTTATTATTTTGTTAGACATATTAATTGACCTATTGAAATTAGTTAACTTAAATAGATGTTCGTATTATAAGATGATCTTTTTTAAAAAAATTAGGTTGGTGCCCGTGCGTTGCACGGGGTAGTTTCAATAATTTGTTCAATTTTTTTACATTAAAAAAAATTCAAATAAAAAGATAACTCTAATATTTAAAAAAAATAAAAAAATCAATTGATTCAAAAAAAAAAATCAATTCAAATAACCATAATATTTATAAAAAAAACCTTCAAATTTTTAAAAAGATGAAATGTATAAATATAAAATAATACTTTTTGAGTTTCCAAAAAGATGAAAATGAGAAATTAAAAAGAACATAATTCTAGAAGGTTTAAAAAAGTTAGCATAATGATTAGTTCTATCTTATTTAAATTCAGCAATACTATTTAATTGATGGATGAAGTCGTTGTCCAATTTTGTATGGGTCCTTATTTCATCTCGTGTTACTTGCCTAAGAAAATGGTGTAGCTAATTGTGATATAGTTTCTCCACTTAACTGTTTTCTTGAGGGTTTATAATTGCTTCGATTCATGTTCTCATATTTGATCTACTGATCTTTAGACCAGGACAGGACACAAATGGTAAGCATCCACCACTACTCTAGCCTTTAAGTAATACCATAAGAAACTACATCAACCATTTTCACTAAGTACTGCTGCAACTGCAACAACCTAGCTTGGAACATAAACCCTCTCTAGGTCCAATTTCTTTGCTCCATTTTCCATCCTTTTTCCACCGTCAGAAGACTCCTGGTTTATGGCCTTCTATCAACATTCTATTAAAGAAAAACAAATGACAACTTATAGCCCCAGCCATTGCAAATCAACATTGATAGGATATGCAAGAATTTTTTTAGACTGTGGTTACAAAGAACAGAACATGAGAGATACCATTTGGTCTTTTTGTTTAAAAAAGGCTACCCAAAGCCTTTGCTTTGTCCCTAAGGATAAACTTATAAACCTTGCTAGTTGATGTTTTTGGCAGGTCTTAAAAAATGATTGTTCGAGGTGCCATATAATGAGGCAATTGATCCCTGCAAAATCTTATTAATTCTTCATCATCAACCTTGAATCCATTGAGTAGCTGCCACCCTATTACTTCCCATTCTCTGTTGCTTTTTCTGAAAAAAGCAAAGGTTTTAACTGAACACATTAGAATCTGTAAAGTGTCATCATATATAAGTATGCAGAACAAAGCAATCTAATTTTTTACTTTTCTCAAAGACAATTCTAGGGCATCTAATTGGCAGTTTTTCAATTTCAAAAGAAAAAAATTTGTCAAAGCAATAGCGGTAGAACAAATGTTTCATTTTCATGCAAGAAACACAATCCCAGTTTCAGAAATGACCATCCTACAAGCTTAAAGCATGTGTTGGTAATATTTTGTCTGAATTTGTCTAACTAATTTTCATAGGCACCACCATCCATATGGTAAAGCTTTGTGCTCCAACGATCAGACATTTGACCTACGTGCATTGTAATTAGATTGTGGTGTCAATCTGAAATTGTCATATCTGAGAGTCCAAAAAAGCTTCATCATGACCAATTAGAATTTCAGATAGATCACATATCAATCTCATTGTTCACAAAATTATTTTGCATCAAACTCAGAAAATTTTCCAAATCAAATTAATGTTCATTGTACTCATGGAAATGTTCTATAGTACTCCTGGACATGTGCTTCTGCCTTTGTAAATTCAGAATCAAATGAGTTAGGATTTGTACAAAGCTGGCCCACTGACAAACTAAATACTTACTTCAACCAAAAATTAAATCACAGTTTAAGATAAACCAAATATTTATTATGGGTTTGTAGTTTTTGAATGCTATAGACCATGCATCCTTGGATGGAGCAACCTTCTACGAAAGATCTGTAATCAATCTAAATGAAGTTGGTACCTGAAATCATAGCATTGATACCAAGCTAATTAGTACTCTAGTCTTCATCTAAATGTTGAATAATACACCTGCAAATGTTGTTCCTGTGAAAATTCAGAATGTTACAGAAAATACATATGGCATTCATAAATCATTTGCAAAAAAATATTGAGGTACAAATCCAGAAGTTTGGGTTTTCTACATTGCTATAAAGATGAAAAGTCTGGTAGCTCTATGTGTTGAGTTACATCCATTGTACTTATGACCAAATCCAAGTTTTTTATTTATCTATCTTCTCTATTACCATTTTTGCACGTCGTGTAGCAAGGATCTTCTTTCTTTTGTATGCCCCTTCTATATTCAAATCATGGTTTTGATTGTTTTCTCCAATGTCTTGAGATTTGTTACAAAAATCTAGGTATGTATTTCAAATAGCATAAAATTTTGTCAATAATATAGAATAAATCAAACCATCATTCATATCGTGGGTGCCCTATTCTTTTTTTTTTTTCTTGTTGATTTGGTGTTTTAGACTCAAGCATTTTCTCCAAGTCTTTTGCTTCTTCAACTTCTGAATGTTTTTCAAGTTTCATAATAGTCTACCAAGAAACTCCGCCTGTGAGCTCCACGGGTTTTGTCTGCGGTGTTCATTGCCGGTCTCAAGCCCAGATAAAGGAAGAGAGTTGCGGTAGGCTTGTGACGGCCAGCGTAAAACATAGTCACATCTATGACATGAACCAATCGATTGACTTCGTGGGGGCGTTCCCTACTCAGGGACGCACTGCACTTCTTAGACCCGGGTGTAGTGATAAATATGCGAGGGTTGCTAGGTCGTTGCCTGGAAGCAACGCGCCGTGTCAGTCCCCGGATGCGGTGTCAAATATACAAGGGTGTAGGGTAAAAAAGACAGTCTATAAGGATAAGATTCGTCTAGCTACATGGAATATAGGATCTTTGACCGGTAGATTGACAGAGCTAGTTGAGGTAATGCGGAGGAGAAAGATTAGCATTTTGTGTCTTTAGGAAACCAAGTAGGTAGGTGAGAAGGCGAGAGTAGTCGCTCCATGGGGTTATAAGCTTTGGTATTCAGGTAGAGTTAGAAATAGAAATGGAGTCGGGATTATTATTGATCGTAAGTTTATTGATGATGTGGTTGAAGTATAGAGGAAGAATGATAGGATTTTGAGCATCAAGATCATGATTGGCAGCGAGATTACTACTGTTATTAATGCGTATGCGCCGCAAGTAGGACTCGATGATTCGGTTAGGCAACAGTTCTGGGATGATTTAGATGAGATTGTCCAGAGTGTACCGTGTGTAGAAAAGCTTTTCATTGGTGGTGATCTAAACGGACATGTAGGTACTGATAAGAGCGGGTTTGACAGTGTTCATGGAGATCAGGGTTTCGGAGCTAAAAACGAAGCAGGAACTACTATTCTTGATTTTGCCTTGGCCTATGATTTGACCATAGCAAATACTTGGTTTAAGAACAGAGATTCTCACTTAGTGACCTTTAGAAGCAGGTTAAATGCCAGCCAGATATACTTCTTTATTATGAGGCGTAGGTTTCGTAGTGGGTATGCAGATTGTAAAGTTATTCCAGGTGAGAGTGTAATTACGCAACACAGGCTGTTGGTCCTCGATTTTAATTTTAGGAAAAAGAGTAAGCAGCAGAATTTTCGAGTTGACCCTAGGATTAGGTGGTGGAGGCTTCAGGGGGATGAAAGAATAGCCTTTGTCAATAAGGTAGTTGAGGCGGATAATTGGTCTTCTGATATGGATTCGGATCCAGATACTATGTGGAGAAAGATGACTCAATGTATTAGGACGGTAGCTAAGGAAGTGCTTGGGGAATCTAAAGGAAAAATACCTCTTAACAAGGATGTGTCGTGGTGGAACAACGAAGTGAAAGAAGCCGTAAGGAGTAAAAAAGAGTGCTATAGAAACTTAGGAAGGTGTAGGAGTGATGAAAATTTTGAGAAATACAAGGTCGCGAGAAGAAAAGCTAAAGAAGCTGTCAGAAACGCAAGAGCCATAGTTTACAAGGATTTATATGAAAAGTTAGATACCAAAGACGGATAGAAGAATATATATATAGACTGGCGCGTTACAAGGAGAAGAAGACGAGAGATATAGGTGTAGTGAAATGTATAAAGAACGAAAACCACAATGTTTTAGTTAAGGATGAAGAAATAAAGGAGAGATGGAGATCATATTTTGATAAGTTATTCAATAGGAGTCAAGTCCAAGTTTCGAGTGTAGGTAGCCTGGCGCTTTCAAACGAAGAGGTTAACCGTGCATGGATTCGTCGTATTCAGAAGCATGAAGTTCGTGATGCCCTTAAAAGGATGAGTCCAAAAAAAGCTGTAGGACCGGATGGTATACCGATCGAGGTTTGGAAGTGTTTAGGAGATATAGGTATTACATGGCTGACAAGTCTGTTCAACAAGATATATAAAGTTAATAGGATGCCTACAGAGTGGAGGAAGAGTACTCTGATTCCTCTGTACAAAAATAAAGGAGATGTCCAGGATTGTGCCAATTACCGTGGGATTAAACTCATGAGTCATACTATGAAGCTTTGGGAGAGAGTGATTGAACAGAGGTTACAGGGCATTATACAAATTTCAGATAATCAGTTTGGTTTTATGCCTGAGCGTTCTACTACGGAGGCAATTCATTTATTACGACAGATGATTGAATATTATAGGGAAAGAAATAAAGATTTATATATGGTATTTATTGACCTGGAAAAAGCCTATGACAGGGTTCCTAGAGAAATAGTTTGGTGGGTGCTAGCCAAGAAAGGTGTATCAATAAAGTATATTACTCTCATTAAAGATATGTATGAGGGAGCATGTACAAGTGTAAGGACTGGCACCGGAATGACTACAGAATTCCCTATTAATATCGGAGTGCATCAAGGATCAACGTTTAGCCGTTTCCTCTTTGCAGCCGTTATGGATGAGTTGACCTGCACTATACAGGAGGCTGTGCCATGGTGTATGTTGTTTGCGGATGATATTGTATTAATTGATGAGACTAGAGCCGGTGTAAATGCTAAATTGGAGTTATGGCGGCAGACATTGGAATCCAAAGATTTCAAAATTAGTAGGAGTAAAACAGAGTATATGGGATGCAAGTTTAGTGGTAGCAGAAACATAAGGTAGAGATATACCGTTAGCTGATTGTTTTCGCTATCTAGGATCTATTATTCAGAAAGACGGAGAGCTCGATAGTGACGTTGCACATCGAGTTAAGGCGGGTTGGTTGAAATTGAGGAGTGCGATTGGTATTCTTTGTGATCGTAATGCACCGTTGAATTTAAAGGGAAAGTTTTATAAGGCAGTCGTACGACCTGCTTTGTTATATGGTATGGAATGTTGGGCAGCTAAAATGTGTCATATTCAAAAAATGAAAGTAGCTGAGATGCGTATGTTATGGTGGATGTGTGGATATACTAGGGATGATAGAGTTAGAAATGAGATCATTAGGGAAAAGGTGGGTGTGGCATCTATTGAGGAAAATATGAGAGAAAGTCGTCTGCGTTGGTTTGGACACGTTCAGAGAAGACCGAGGGATGCTCCTGTTAGGGCGATGGGGAGAGTGAGGCAGGATAGGTTAGACAAAGGTAGAGGTAGAGGTAGGCCTAAAACGAGAGATATGTCTTTGTTAGATTTGGATGAAAGTATGACGTTTGATAGAAGAAAGTGGTGAGAGAGGATTCATGTGGATGACCACACGTTGCCTAACGTTGGTTTATGTAGCCGACCCCAAGTTACTTGGGATTAAGACTTAGTTTGTTGTTGTTGTATAATAGTCTACCAAGAGCAACAATATATATGTGTGTGTGTGTGTGTGTGTGTGTGTGTGTGTGTGTGTGTGTGTGTGTGTGTGTGTGTTAGCATCTTTTCAAAACAGTTTACTATTATGCTATATATGTGTGTGTGTGTTTTTTTTTTTTTTTACCTTTGAATGATGTTCAGCTCCAAACTATACCATTTTTCCTTCAGTCATGATAATCTGATTCAATTCAGCAAGGTTTTCTTGTTTTTCTCATACTACATTTTCAAATTCATTTAATATGTTATATATATCTACATCTACAGAAACAATTTCATGAAGCAAAACAAAATGTAAAAAGAGACAGACTTATTGTTGATCCTTAATTGTTATACACTGTAAATCAATATGGTGTCCTATTCGAGTCATTTGTTCAGTAGGTGGCACACATGTTATCATGCCAATAACATCTGGCAGGCGAGCAAAAGTGCAATCAATATTTTCACAAAGCACTGTTTTCATAAGTATACAAATTTTAATAAATGTTCAGCTCTATTTCTATAGCTACTTGTTTGCTGTTATGTTTAAACTATTTATGCGTATCACAAAATTGTCATCACAGATGCCTAAAGTCTGCGAAACATCTTTCATATATCTGCATTCATCTTTCTATATATCAATATTTGCATGGCAAGGACCTGTTTTTCAACAGCCTATATATGCAAATCATTAACATAGTTATATAAGTTGCAGAATAACCTGGTTTGCGTACAAAGTCCACGTCTCCATGTCTTTCTACTCTTGTGAAAGGGAAACAATAAGCCATAGTTCAACACAGCATATCTCAGCATAATGTCGATCTGCCCAAAACTACTCCATTTTATGATATTAGATGAATTCAACATGGTTCAATTTTTCAGTACATTTATTCCATGGCCTTACAACATGAATCTCATGTTCAAGTATTCATTTCTGGAACCAATATGCATTTTTTTTTCAACTACAATGAATGCATAAGCAGTTGCATTAAGCGATGTCCAATATATCTCTTCAATGCATGCATTCAAATATGTGTAAATGTAATTGTAGGTGTTTGAGAAAAATCTTTGGCAAATTAGCTACATGCCCATTCAAGTCTATATGTACATAAACTGCCATCCAATGAAGGATATATCACCTATATCTAAAATATGAACAACATACTGCTATATTGCAATATTCACATGATTGGAACAAATTCAACTCACAACTATTGAAGAACCATTAGATAATCTCACAGCTCACAACTCACAACTAAAGATAGAATAGGCGATAATAGGAACAACATACACAACCACTTCGTCATTGGCTTCCGACTCGGCATCAGACTCTTCGTGTTATCTCCAACTCTACTCTCAGTGCCTTGAAAAGCCTTTGCTTTTGAAACCGCAGACTCAAAAATCCAGCCTTATGAAACCAAATTTGTTCCACAAAATAATAAAAAAAGATGGAAAAAGGGATCAAAACCAATGAAAAGAAAGAGAACAATCAACGAACCAGAGAAAAATAAATTTGTTGATATATTCCCAGTAAACTAATACAATATCCTTGAGGTACGTATGCATATGTTCAGTAGTTCAAAGATCAACCAGCTGTTCGATCATTTTCTCAAAAACAACCCTTCCCCTCTCTATTTCTTCAATTTCAGTTGAAGGAATACGAATGATAATAAAGAAACGCCTATCAATCATTTGAGCCGTCATTGTGAGCTCTGCATAATCTAACATTTAAACAGGCCAAATCAATGCAATTCAAATTATTCACACCGAAATCTAAGTCCAATAAGCACCATAAACTATGGAAGTGACAAAATCTTCACCAACAAACATAAATTTGGCAGGAGTTCATCGACAAATTACCAGATTGAATCCAATGCCTTAGTTTAACGAATTATCAGTCCAATAAAACCTAAATTCTCACTTCAACCCATAAAAATACTGTACAAATGAGGAACAATATAACCGCTATATGCTTCATTAAAATAGTGTACGCTATGCAGTAACAATTGTACTCCATAGAATAGAGACTGTACCAGGACAATGCGATGGGTAGAGATGGCGATGGGGCTAGGGGCAGATTGGTTGTCGAATGCAACCAAAACAACATTGGAAAAAGGCGGCGTATAGAGGTGTGACCCCCAAAAAAGAAGAATTGCAGGGCTTATATATATCAAATAAAAAAAAAATACTACCTTTGAGCGATTGGAGAGGCGAAGGCAAAGAATCAGAACCCTATTGACTCGCTTCACAGGGAAGAGGAAAGATTGAGACTGTGGTTCGAGGCCTGGCGATTGGAGGGCAGAGTGAGGAGCAAAGAGCGAGACTGTGAGAGGTGTATGAGAAGTGTCACGATCGATGAAGTTTGGAGTCGCGATTGATGAAGTTTGGAAGGGTCTTGGAGGACACATTGGAACGTCCATTCAGATGATTCCCAAAAAAAAAAAAAACTTAATTGAAAACTTAATTCTCACTTAATTCCAAATGTCAATATGTAGTGATGCCACATGTCGCTGTAAGGTGCTTCCGCAGCTACTTTTATATGTATATATAGATTTCCAAATGTCAATATGTAGTGATGCCTATATATATATTTAGTTCTTTCCTTGGACATATAAAAATTGATTAGTACATATAAAGAAAGGTCTTGCATATGTGGATTGAAAAAACCCTAATACATTACATCTTTATTCTACGCCAAAATAAAGTAGGAATATAGGCTCAACATGGTCATAAAAAGAAAAATTGCCATATTAAACTATACACGGTCAGCATGTGATTAAAACTATTAGATTCTATTGTGGAATTTTTAGTTGAGATCGCATGTTTTTTTTGTGATTTCTTAAATACTGAAAAAGTTGAGAAAAAAGATTTAATACCTTCTAAGACAATCAAAATAGTCCGAGGTTAAATTTTCCTAGTTAGCCACTATAAAATTTAGGAGTTTTCAGTTGTGAATCTAAATATAATGTCATATAATATAAAATAAAAATACTATCATAACATTTCTTAACTTTTGAAATCATATAATGTATCATGATGCCATAGTCAGTATGGTAATAATATTAATTGAAAACCTGTGCTGCTTTTGGGAGTGTGAATGATATAATTAGTAGTAGAATAATAAAATACTAGTAAAAGTTCAGTCATTTTCTTAAGCATAAATAAAAATGGTAAAATTATAACAAAATTATTAAAATGGGTGCATGACTTGAGGTGAAAATTTGTTACTATTACAAAATTTAATAACTTGATATCAATAAAGACTTTGTATTTTGAGTTGAATTTCATCTAGTAGTAACATCTAATCTAAATTTTTAGAAAAAATAAAGACCATGTTCATTGCATAAAACTTTAAAATATTGTAACCTAATTGAAGGAGATTTAATAAGTAACTAACGCTTATGATTATAGTAAGAAAATCTTCAATTATTGTATATCAATCCCTACAATATAAATTAAGAATATGACAAACACATCTATTATGGAATAAAATATTATTTAATATAGCTATCATAATATTCTTCAAAATTGGGATGTCATTGTTCTTAACATTATTAAAAGAAATGTACATAATTTTATTAAAAAATTTACAATCATGCTATATTGGAATAATCAATCTAGTAATAATATTAGTTAAATGTGTATATTCAAATAGTTTAAAACACGATAATTCTTTTCTGGATAAGCTAATTAAGATCAATTTAATGTTATGTAATGCACAAAAAATTTTCATTAATACATGCTTTCGAACCATCACAAGTAAATGCATATTTCCAATAATAAATATCACTATATATCAAACATGAAAATAAAATAATCTCTCATCTCACTTTATAATTTTATTATATACTTACTATCGTTCTAGGGACCTTTTTGTGCATAGATTATAGAGCCATGTACATTAATATCTGAAATTGTTTGCTTTCAGTAAGACACAAAGCATTCTATATAGTTAATAATAAATCTATCTATCTCAACTCTGACTACTTTATAATTGTAACAAAATTATCTACCACTTTTGACCTTTTATAGTTTGTATGTATTATTGTCTAATTATATTTTTCATCCAACCTTTATACACTCACTTGCTATATCTATCTAATGTTCGTGTCCCTGTCTCCTCTTGTGGACATATTTGGCTTCATAAATTTTATATATTATATTATCTATTGTGTCATCATTATTAAAAAATTTATATACCATAGACATTTTCATCTTCTCCGTAATTTCAGAATATTCCATGCTAAATTCAGGCACATTAACATCATCAAAATTAGGAATATTTTGTGCACTAATATCTTTCTCACCTACATCATGATCTAAATTTAAGGCTGGATTTACAAAATCAAAGCGAAAGTATACTAAAGATTGTAAACAATAATGATGATGAGGTTCCATTTGTTCAAATTCTTTAAGCAAAATTAAGTAAAATAACAATCAATCAACTAAACAAAACTAATAAATAATACTTCAAAGTCCAAGTGAACTAACTAATTAGGGATATAAATAAAAATAAAAAAAATGTTTTTAATTAAGTTAAACAAATAATAGTTCAAAAAATAGAATAAAAGATTAAATTAAAAAAATAACAAAGAAAATAATTAATTAACTAAATACTGAAATATAAGACAAGTAAAATAACTTGTAAAGGTTAATTTGAAATAAAACCAAGTATTAAGATAACTAATTAAGATTTAGAATAGGAATATAGAATAAAAAACACTAACTAGTTAAGAGATGAGAGTACTTTTTTTAAGAATTCTTCAATAAATCACCATTTCAAAATCTTCAAAATTTCGGTGAAGTTGCTTGGAGAATTAAAAAAATTTTTAGCCAAAAAATATAATTATAGGATTTTCCAGAGGAAACGGAGATTATGAGGGAAGAATAGGTGAAATGGAAAGTAAGAAAATTTGGTGAGGAGTTTGAAGGATATTTACAGAAATTTTACAAAGTTTATAAATTCTTCTTTGGATCAATTTATTTCCAATTTTTAGTATGTGATTACTTGGGTATATTGTGTTGAATTAATTCTTTAAGATTAATTGATTCAATTTTTGTTCTCCGTTAATTAAGTCGAGAGATGAAATGAAAGGAAAGAATTTAGAAATCATTGAGATTTTAGTATCACCTAAAAATACAAGTATTAAATTCTTCTGGATTTGCTTTTGGTAATTTTGGGGTTAATTAGATTTAAATCATCATAGGATTAAATTGGTGAGATAGAGATATTTATTAATTGAACAAAGATAGAAAATTCATAACTTGAAAAAGAGTAAATTACGCAAGAGTAACGTGTATCGGTACTAAATTGGGGGTGGAATTGTCTTGAGTATGTGTTCGATAGTTGGCTATTTTTGGGGATCAATTCCATTCAAATACATGTGTTTTTTCTCCTTCTCTAACTCCTTGATATTTTTGTGACCTATGTTGTTAGGTTGATCTTGTTCTCTAGTCTAGGAGTTTATAATTGTTTTTTATGTGGTGAATTATGAGGCGAAATAATGAGATTAGAGGGAGTAATGTTACTTGTTTCTTAAGGATCGATACTTGATAAATACGTATATTATATATACGATGGGTGTAATTATCCTATTGTGTATAGTTTTTAATATTTAATATTTTATTTAAATTTTGACTCTTTGTGAGCTTATCGGTAATATTTTTAACATTCAAATATATATTATCATTTGCTAAGGGTCAAACCAAGAAAATATGCTCAAATTTGTTAAGAGAGAGATGACATAGTGATGCGATCGTTTGAAAAGCCTCCTATAAATAATATTGGTAGAATGTTTAAGAGAAGCTAGATAAAGATGAATAATTTGAAGAATAAATATCTTTGTGTTATCTTAGCATTTGCAACAATGCATTGGGCTTCTAAGATATGCATGTATCCAGAGTGCAGATATAATGTTTATCATTTTCATTGTGCATCATTACATGATATGTTCCCATAATTTTTTAGGAAAACATTCTTAAACATAATTTAATTTTTATAGCAGATTTGGTGTAACTTTTCCAATTTTTCTTTTCATTTTAAGAAATTGTGGGAAAGAAATTTTCACTAAAAATTTAAAAATAGTGATTAAAACCAAAAACAATGTTGTACTTAATTTTCAATTTTTCTTAAAAATAGTTTCATATCATAAATTATGAAACATCCAACAACATGTTGTACTTAATTATTCTTAACCATAGTTTTAAGTGAAATAAAAACCAACCATTGAAAATCCAACTTAAAAAATATAATGCTCATAATAAGCAATGTAATTTCAATGATTTTTTCATATAAGCAATGTAACCTTTGTAGTTTTTTTCTCTAACTATAAACATTAAAATTAAGTTATAAAATTATACTATAATGCATATAATAAGAAAGGTTTGTCAATGATAATAGACAAAGTAGTAATACATACATATATATATATATATATATATATATATAGATAGATATATATATATATATACATGAGTCAAATGAGTCGAACTTCCCTTGACTAAAACTCAATTCATATTTTAAATGAGTAAAAAATCTTGACCTATATGTTACTCATTGAATTCATGAGTTAAACTCGTTGAGCTAAATATTGAATCAAATTATAAGCTACTCATTACTTGGTCTAACCTTCATTTGTAGCCTTACTTTTAAGTGCAATATTTTAAATAATATTGGATATTATTATAGTTTAATTTGTAAATGTTTATATTTAATACTATAGCAAAAATTTATTATGTTGATAATAAAGTTATTATTGAAAAAATGCATTAAATATTTTAGCATTAGACTTAAAACCATTTTCCCTAAAAAACAAAGAGAAAAGACTCGGAAATAGTTATATAGTGAAACAATAAAGCTTAAACGGCTCACATTGAATATATTTTCATTAAATGATATTTTTATTAATTGTTACATAATATTCAAATGATTTTGTCACGTCAAGTTCAAAAAAAAATTAGACATTGACCTTATTTATGTAATATCTTGCAGTAAACCATACAAGGCATATTAAATTAAAATTTTATTCCATTTAATATTAAAAGAAAGAAGAAGAAGGAGAGAGACAGAGACAGAGAGAGATAGCAACAAAAGCATAAAATTAGTAAAGTGAAAGGAAAAGATAAGTACAATTATGCGACTTTAATTACCATCTGGGCCCAATCTCTAAACTTATAGACATATATACTTTGAAAGGAACATTTTGGGAATCAAGAAACCAAATGTCAAGCCACTAAAAAACTTCAAATTTAACAATTTAAAAGTCTAGGATGACAATATCAAAATTCTATAAAACTTTGCTATGCTTAAAAAATAAAAACAACAAATTTATTGAGAAAATTGAGTAAATTATACAAGAAATGATATATAAAGAAAACATTTGAGCTTTCTTTTGCCTCCAAAAACATCTTTTACAAAAGAAATAAGTAATTAAAATAATAACTTTTACATTTAAAGTTAATGAAAATTTTAACACTATTAGATTAAGGATAAGGACTCTTATTCAACGCTTTTGAAAGTGTAGTTACATACAGGGGTGGACGCACATACACTCCGCTGCCGGGGGGGTGTTCACGGCCGCCTCCCATTTTCTTTAAAAAAAAAATTCATATGAATTATAGTATATTAACTATAGACTACAAAATATTTGTATTATTGGCTCCTCCCAATTTTTTTAAGATACTTATTAATTATAATATATTAAATTATATATATATATATATATATAATACAATTGAGTTATTTTCAGATCCATTAGTCATTATCTCTACTTTTATATTTATTAAATTTTAAATTTTTAATATTTATTGACTCACTAAATTATTTGTTTGAGACATTTTTGTCTCATTAAGGCATTTTCTCTTACCTCCCTTTCATCAACTAAATAATAAGTCTTTTGCATCCATATCAATTTTTGACTCCTCAAAAAAAAAAATAAAAATAAAAATAAAAATGCGTCCACCCCTATTTAAATTTGATTATGGCAACTTATATTATACTAAATCCATAAATGTAAATAATGGAAGAAAATAACTCTTAAGATACTAATTATATAAACACATACAACGATGACAAATTAAATTTACGATATAAAAAATGTTCTAAAAAATGAAAACATATTCCTATTTAATGCACTACTCAAAGAATTAGTGTACTCTACTCTAATTTTTTTTTATATCTAGTATATTCACTAGTTTTCATTGCTCATGACTACTTATGCTTTTGCATCATGTATAAATTTGTTTTACTATCTCTAATTCAATTTCAACTTATCCAAAATTTTTTTGAAAAGTCTTAAAGTTTGAGTATGAAAAATAAAATTAAAACAAAATTAAACTCATCAGAAGGGATGTTAGTGTGAAAATTTCAATTCCAACTATTTTGGTCAATTGAATGAACAAAAAATTTAATTTTGTAAGATTTAGCTTAATCAAGTTAAACTCAAATAAAAATAAATATATTTTGAAATTGTTTTAAAATAAAAAGTTGGAAGCTCTTATTTATCTAGAATTTACTGCTTTTTCCTCCACCGCTGTCCCTATACATGTCCCCTCGGGCTTTGCTCGGTTTTAAACTATGCCGCAGCAGACCAGGTCCCCCAGCTTAACGAGTGCACGCTACTCAATTGAAGGCCATAGGCCATAGGCCATAGCCCAAACATACAAGCTATGGTTTCTTCAAGCCACATACTCCCTGTTATCACCATCTCTAACATTCCCAACTTTCATTCTTAACCATGCATGCTATTTGATGTTGAGCTTGATTCTGATTTATGAAAAGAAATGTGGATAGCATGATCAAGAACCTAAATCCCTCATATAATAATGAATTTGTGAAAGGTTTTCACTTCCAAGTACCTACCCTTTTGCCTTGAACGCCATCCAATCCACCAGTCCAGTAGCCATGCTTTTCCCTCTTGAATTCAAAGAATTTCAAGAAAGGCTTTCCACTCACTTGAGACCTTGGCAACGCTCTTTCCAGTTCTGGGTTCGCACTGTCGATATCTATACTGGCTATAAGGTCCTTTTTCCTCTGTATATGTATGATTCAATTGGAGTTTTGCATTGTTAATAACTCAATTGGGGGAATTTGGGTTTTTTTAGGTGTTTCAACTGCGAGTGAGCTTTGAAAAAGATGTGCAAAAGCAAGAGGCAATGTGGGAGAGGCAGCATGAGATTGCGGCTGATAAGATTTATAATATGTGCTCCGACCTTGGTGGATTTTTTCTCAAGGTATTTATTACTTAATTTCCCACTTTCTTATTCATTTCCAAAATTTTACACCTTTCTGGCTAATGTTTGAACTTATACGCTTGTCATCCTATTGGTTTTCTTTGATAGAGGTTTACTCTTTAAGCTTTCTTCTAGTCGATACAATTTCTAGTAGCATGTGACTATTTCCTTGTGCATTTGTAATTAAATGTATTGGTCAATTTGGTTCTTGTGGCCTTTTATTTTAGGACAGGAAACCTAAATGGATTCCTTTTATGAAAATGTTTTAAAATTAGCTGCACCTTGTATTGATGAAAATTAGTTCCATAGTTAATTAAATTCTACCTCTCATCATCATCTTGCCCTTTTGGAGGGAACTCTATATCTCTTTAGCTCCTCAATCTTTTAATTACTTCCCTAATTTGGTTCCAATACCTAATACTTTGATTGCAACTTAGCCTTAGCAAGAAGAGTTTGGTTTGTGAATTGGGAAACAATTAAAATGGATTCTCTAGTTGGCACGGTGTCCATACTGTATTGCCAATTGACATGTCTTGAAGAGCTTTGGTCATAAATTGATGAAAGATGTTGAGGCTGCAAAGTTGAAGTTTCAAGAAACAAAAATATTTTCCTGTTCTTCAGAGAATGTGCCCTATACTAGGACAACAGGAGACTGATTACCGTTTTTTTTTTTTTTTTGGGTTGTTTAATGGATTGATATATGTAGGTTGCCCAAATTGTTGGGAAGCCAGACCTGGCACCAGCTGCATGGGTGAGAAGGTTAGTAACATTATGTGATCAGGCTCCTGCTACACCACATAATGTGATCAGAGTTGAGCTGGAGAGGGAGCTGGGAAAAACAGTTGATGAGTTGTTTGAAAGATTTGATGTCAGCCCTCTTGGTTCAGCTTCAATTGCACAGGTTCATATTTATTTGCAAGTTTAGGTTGCTGACTTGTTTCAAGGTACCAGGAATACATATGGATAGCTTACACTAGATAATGTAGGACATCTATAGAGTTTAATCTTCTAAGTTTCCACCTTCTAGTAATAGCAAATATTAACTGATATTCAGTCTGCTTATTTCTTTGTTTGTGTCATTTGACTTCACAAAAGTCATATACATGACAATCTTGCACTTAATCTTTGATTTCTTATATGTTTCTTGGTTTAGTCTTTTATCCCAAATATACATAACTGAGAAAGAGATGTGATATTGAACACGAATAGGAAGAGAAAGGCTCAATTACCTGGAACATATAATGTTTTGATAAGTTAAGAAAATTATTTGGGCCTTATTCTTCAGAATGTACTTTAGGCTCATCATAATACTTTTTGCTTGAAGACCAATGCCAGAAGAATCCAGAAACCTTTCTGGTCTCATGAAATAATACGCAAATGAAAATACAATTCATTTTCTGGAATTAGGCTAAATAAGGACTTAGTGAATTTTGTCTCTTGGAAAGGATTATGACAAATCTGAAAGTGTGTTTAATTTAGGCTTGCAGTAAAATCCAATGTGGATGGTTTTTTCTCTTCCTCTTTCATAAGTTGGCTGACTTTTATTTGGAAATTCCATGGAAAAGGGCACCCAGACCATGCATTAACATTCTGGGGTGTAACAATCAACTTATGTTATATGCATGACTTAGGTTCACCGAGCAAGACTCAGAGGTGACAAGAATGATGTTGTTGTGAAGGTAAGAAAGGTTCAAAATCAATTTTACATATTTACTCCACTATGGGCATTTCATGAACATGTTAAGTGCAGGTACAACATCCAGGGGTTCAGGATTTGATGATGACAGATATCCGAAACTTGCAAGCTTTTGCATTATATATGCAGAAGACAGATATCAAATTTGATCTGTATTCTATAACAAAGGAAATGGAGAAACAGGTTTGCAAATTACCCTGCATTTGCAAGTGTCTATGATGAGAAGTTCTGCAATTTGTATATCACAAAATGCTACTATTTTCACTGTCAACCCATGTGTTTCTAGGAAAATCCTGTAAGTTCTTCCACTTTTTGTTTTAGGGGTTGGAACAACTTGGATTTGAATCAGAATGGTGTTTCCTTGCAAAACTTATTATTTTGTGTTGTTGCCATTTGTAGAGATGCCTCAGGACAGCTTTCTCAGTAGTCAAATGGTAAACGGATGATATATGAGAATAAATGCAGATTCTGGCTAGTTTTGGCTCATTTTGAACCTTTAGAATTTAACGAACATGTTATAATACTAAATGAATCTTCTGGGTCAGAGGAAGACGTGGATGCTCATAGTGTTTTTGAGTTTCTGGATTAGTAATATTTTCAAGTTACATTTGCTCCTTGACTAATGCCAGGTTGGATATTTTTTTTTACTCGATACCCATTAAACTATTTGTGCAACTTCTCATTCTTTAGTTTTCCAATATTGGTGAGGGATGTTAGCCTTGCTGATGAGTCAGTGCTACTTGGAACAATTAGAAAACAAGTGAAATTAATGTGTTGAAGCAGGCAAATGGAAATTGGACATCCTAAGACATCAAAATTTCATCTTGCAGTATTTCTGAGTTTGTATACCAGGAGAGTTATTGTAGGCACTAACTGTTGTTTCTATATGCTGAATGAAGTGAAGTGCTCTATGCTCCTGCTTTTCATTTATGCTCTTTCCTGTGCATTACTCTGTACATGGTCATCCTTCGTTAGAAAGATTTTTAGTTTTCTGTATTCCTTTTGAAGTCCTTGTATTCCACATTGATGAGAAGGACTGGCCAGAATATTTTGGAAACATCAGAGATGTCTCCTTTGATAAATTTCTATGTTAATTTCAAAAGATTTTGATGACTTCTATTATATGTCACTCCATATAATCTCTTTATCCTTGGCTGCAATCTGTGACACAGTTAAAAATGGGTACATGTTGAGATGTCTCTTCTTGTGTATTTTAGATTCTCTTTCTCTGTGGATACTATCTGTAACAAATTTAATTTAAAAATGGGTACATGTTAGATGTATCTTATTCTGTAATTTAGATTACCTTTTGAAAAGTACTGTTTCATCTCTTGAATGTATTAAATACATAAATTCTTCCTGCTGCTTGTATCAAAATTTCAGCTGTATTACAGTCGATTACACTTATGTGCCATGTTAGATTGGATATGAATTCGACTTTGTGAGGGAAGCCAATGCAATGGAAAGGATTCGCCGTTTTCTTTATGAGAATAACCAAAAGAGTCCTGTTTTGGTGCCTCGGGCAATGCCAAACTTGAATAGTAGGTATGTTTATTTATTTATTTTTTCCTGGGGGGGGGGGGGTTGTGCCTCAAGCATCTTAAAACTCAATAATATTGTGATTAAATTTATCCATGAAGACTTAAAAGATATATTTAGCTTGAGCCAAAGAGATTCTTTCTTATTTATGAATTTAGACTAAGTGCCTAACCTATATCTTGATTTTATTTTTCTATCAACTACTGCAGAGACATTCTTTTTTATCCAGTTGAATAAGTTTTGGGAGAGAAATTTCTTTTACTTGGGAAACTCTATTGTCTTGTATGGTGATAGATGTTGACGTGTCAGATACTTTTGTGTTTCACAATATAAAGCTTGTTATTCAGATGACCAACATTTTCTTTAAGAAGTATTAATTGTCTAAGTGATCATCATAAGAGTGTAAATCAGGTTCTACGGTATGTGAAGAATTATTTTGACTTGCAATAATTTGCTGAAGTTTGGTGCAAAGCCAAAGATCTAAGATTGTTTTGAGAGTTGGTAAGACTGAATCATATTTGTTCCGTGCTTAATGCTCTACATGAAGAGGGAGAAGAAGGGGGGGGGGGAAGAGAAGAACAATGGGAATTGGGATTAAATTCTGAAGATTCATTAACATACATATATATAAATGATGCAAATTGATAAACTTAGTTAGATGTCTGGAACCAATGAAAATTGACATGTACAGAACTTAGAGAAGAAGAAAAACTTTTATTTCTTTATGACGTTGTGTAGGTTGGGATTTCCTTCTATAATGAAAGAACTTAGTTGCAGAGGGTCAGCAATCTTTACCCACTGAGAAAATTGGATTGCAGAGTTTGAATATTTCCTTACACAATGAGATAACTGAACTGTAGGGTTACTCCAACTTATCTTCTTTCAATAACTGAAAGATCCACTTGTTCTTTGGTAATTCTTTTTACTTGCAAATTGAAGAATTCTTTCTTTGTTCTCTTAAGATTTAGAAAATTTCAGGCAGCAAAAGGAATTCTATTCTTTTATAAGCAATCAATTGCAAATCTATATTGTTCTATAAGTTTACAAATGTAGGGATATAGATTTTATGAATTAGAGTCATTTTATTTTATTTTGATTTTATGAGTATGTGAGATATTTATTTTATTTTGACTTCCTGCAAAATACGTTTATTTTACATGAGCTCTTCAGTTGAATTAATTCAGAAGAACAAAGGATGGCTCTAATATGAATTTCTAGTCCAATACTGCGAAATTAGATGAATCACATGTAACACTCTACTTCTATATCTGGTGTAAAACTGATTTGATAACAGTATTTAGCGTCAGCATATGAACCTTCGAAGAAGTTCTTTTTAATACTTGGAACCGCTTTAAAAGGACAGCAAAGAAATTCCTATTATTATATATTTAGAAAATCAAATATATAGTGAATATAATATGTTACTCTATGCTTGATAAAAGAGTTAGAAGTCTTTTCAGAGGAGTATTATTTTCTTCCAGTCAAATGTGGTAGTTTTCAGGACCAGTTCAATGAATTTACTTTCAAAAGTTTTCTATATTTGCTACTTGTAAGAAAAGAAATGCAGATGCTTTTCAAGTGGAAAGCTAATATCCAAATTAGATAATTAGCAATAGCCAGAAATGAAGGCCTAGGTAAACTGTCTGTATTTGCGTTTCCCCTTGTTATAAGGGAGGGAGACATAAAGCTGATGAAGCTCTGATCCAACACCACTTAAGTTGATAAGTGATCATCAGGGTGTAATGCCAAAGTACCAGCTACACCTGGACTGCCAGTTAAGTGAAGTCTTGTTGGATCAGAGCTTCATCAAGAGCAGAGAGTTGCTTTTATTTGAGAGCATTCATGAGACTTGAATTCTGGAATGAATTTCTTATATTGAATCAATGGATTACAACCACTATTTATATACAATTGCAGACATCTAAAAAAGGAAAAAACCTAATCAATCTTTTATAAATCCGCTACTTAATCAATCTCCTACAGATCAACTAGAGATTATGTATCAATTAATATCTCTACAACAGGAAACTTCCTAACTAATTTATACAAAATCAAATCAAATAAAATCTTTCCATAAATCGACACTCCCCCTTAAGCTGGTGAATGAATATCCTTCATTCCAAGCTTGCTAACATTATCTTGGAACACAGTACTTGGTAGTCCCTTCGTGAGAATATCTGCTAATTGATCCTTAGTAGACACAAATGGAGTACAAATCTGTCTGCTATCAAGCTTTTCCTTGATAAAATGTTTGTCCACTTCAATATGCTTCGTTCTATCATGCTGCATAGGGTTATGAGCAATGCTAATGGCTGACTTGTTGTCACAGTATAACCTCATCGGACCTTTCCATTTTATCTTCAAATCGTCAAGGATTATCTTCAACCATAATAGCTCATAGATTCCCATTGCTATTGATCTAAACTCGGATTCAACACTTGACCTCGCCACTACATTCTGCTTCTTACTCCATGTTACTAGATTTCCTCCTAGAAATATACAATAACCTGAAGTAGACCTCGTGTCATCTAGTGATCCTGCATAATCAGCATCAGTGTAGATTTCCAATGCCATTTCCTCTCCTTTCTGAACAAAAGTCCTTTGTCGGGGTTAACCTTCAGATATTGCAAGATCTTGTGAACAGCCTTGAGATGTGCTTCTTTGGAATTGTGCATAAACCTGTTGACAATACTAAATACAAATGCGATATCTGGTCTTGTATACATCAAATAGATTAACCTTCCAACAAGCCGTTGGTATGACCCTCTGTCTACCACTTGATCTTCTAACACGTTACACAACCCATGATTGAACTCAATACGAGTGTCTACTGGCTTGCACCCCAACTTCCTTGTCTCTTTTAACAAATCAAGCACATACTTCTGTTGTGAAATGAAGATCCCTTGTTTTGAATGAGCTACTTCAATGCCTAGAAAGTACTTCAGTCTCCCAAGCTCCTTGATGTCAAATTCTTCTAGGAGACGTCTTTTTAGATTAAGTATTCCCTTTGTATCATTCCCTGTTACTATAATATCATCCACTGAACTAGCAATGCTGTCACTCCCCCTGAATTTGAGTGTCTTGCGAAAAGAGAATGGTCACTTTGACTCTATTTATATCCCAATGATTTCATAACTTTGGTAAATCTTCCAAACCAAGCTCTTGGCAATTGTTTTAGGCCGTAAAGAGCCTTTTTTAGCCGGCAAACCTTTCATTCTTTAGATTCAAATCCTAGAGGAACTTCCATGTAAATTTCTTCTTCCAGGTCATCGTGGAGAAAAGCATTCTTAACCTTGAACTGCTGTAGATTCCATCCAAAATTGGCAGCTAGAGGCAATAGTACACGAACAATGTTCATCTTTGCACCAAGGTCTCAAGTAATCTATGCCATAGGTCTGTGTGTACCTTTTAGCTGCCAATCTTGTCTTGTATCTCTCAACCGATCCACTAGATTTATACTTCACTGTAAAAACCCATCTACATCTTACCGATTTCTTTCTTCTCGGTAACTTCACCATCTCCCATGTCTTGTTTTTTCAAGAGCTTCCATTTCCACCTTCATAGCATCCTCCCATTTCTTGTTCCCTAATGCCTCAAATAGATTTCTTGGAATGGGAATTGTGTGAAGGTTGCTTAAGAAGGCTCTATGAGTGTGGGGAAGATTTTGATAGGTCATGAACAGTTGTAAGGGGTGTTTGGTACAAGTTCTAGTTCCTTTGCTAAGAGCAATTTGAAGATCGATATCACTTGCATCTTCAAAGTTAGAAGGCTCAGTTGGAGATAGGTTACTTTCAGGAGTTTGAACAATAGCACGAATAGGAGATTGTACCTGTACTGATTGAGAGATTGGAACTTTCTTTCTAGAATAAGTCAAAAGTGGTCGATCATCATCTTGTTTCCCCTTGTCTGTCATCATATTAGGTTGAAGAGATTGACTGGAAGAATATGGATCTGACTCAAATGTGGGTTCGGATGGACATGACTCCGAGGTGCGTTCGGTGGACTTAACTCTAGACTAGGAAATTCAAGAAGAATCATGTCCTTTGCTCTATCTTCAATTAAGTTCTCCCCATGAAGATAGGAAGGTTGAAAGAAAGACTCATTTTCATCGAATGAAATGTCAGCAGAGACATAGAATTTTCGAGTGTTGGAGATTTAGTCATTAATGTGTAATATTTAGCTGTCAATTTTATGTAGCTGTTATCTTTCCTTTATTAACTGATTGGGTCAGATTAGGAAAGTGTAAATTAGGAAGATTTGATTGGCCTATTTTTGAGGGATTGATTCCCTGTTTTGATGGCCAAATTATGGCACACTAATTGTATATATTGTACTACTCATTCATTGAGAAATCAATCAAGAATATTTCCAAAACATTCTTGTTTCATGGTATCAAAGCTATGTCCCACTCTTTACAGGTTACACAGCACAAACTTAATGGACAGAATTTTCGTGAGTGGTTTCAGTCTATTATGCTGGTAATACGTGGAAGAAGGAAGGCTGGTTATTTGACCGGTTCTGTTACAACACCACTGAACACATCACCAACTTACAGCACTTGGGAAGCAGAAAATTCAATAGTCATGGCTTAGCTTATCAACTCTATGGAGCCAAGTATTGGAAGGACTTATCTCTTCTATAAGACAGCAAAGGAGATTTGGGATATAGTTCAAGAAATATATTCAGACCTAGAGAACACATCTCAAAGTTTTGAGATTAGGTCTAAGATTTGTAACAATAAACAATGGAGCCTTATGGTCACCGAGTATTACAATTCCTTGGTTGAATTGTGGCAAGGAAATGGATCTCTTTTATGAGATAGGATGGGAATGCTCGAATGATGCTGAGAAGTACAAAAAGATGGTTGAGAAAGAGAGGACCTTTGATTTCTTACAAGGTCTTAATTCTGATCTTGATGAAGAACGAGGACGGCTACTTGGAGTGAAACCATTTCCAACCCTTCGAGAATCATTCGCTGAAGTTAGGAGGGAAGAGAGCAGAAAACGCGTGATTATGAATCCTACCAATACGGTCACGACCCCTCTAGTAGAGTCACAAGGTTCTGCACTCGTGGCAAATAAGTAGAGTGGTGACCATGGTTCAGAGTCCAAGGAGAAAAGATGGTGTGACTATTGTAACAAGCCTTGCCATACCCGTGACACATGCTAGGATTTGCATGGGAAGCTAGCGGATTGGAAACCGAGGAATCAGCGTGATCAGGGAAATCAGCTTGGTCAACTTAAAGCAACACACTTGGTGGAGTCAAACACCAGGAATACTGTTGGTGTTAATCTCTCGGTAGAACAAATGGAGGTGCTGTGACAACTTTTTAATCAATCCATGCTCGGAGCAGGAACTAAAAATAAAAATCCTACTGCAGCCATGGCACAAATAGGTAAAACACATCTAAAAAATTGTTGGATTGTTGATACAGGAGCTTCGGATCATATGACTGGATCATTGGATATATTTGATGCATATGATAAGTGTAAGGATCAGATTAATGTGTGGGTTGCTGATGGGAAGACATCACCTGCTATAGGAAAGGGCACGGTTTGCTTATCTAATATGACTTTGAAATCAGTTTTACATGTGTCTAAGTTAGTAAGTTAACAAAGGACATGAACTGTGTTGTAACTTTTTTACCTACTCATTGTGAATTTTAGGACCGTTTTTTGGGGAGGATGATTGGAATTGCTGAGAAGAAAGATGGCCTCTATTATCTCAAAGAAACTCGAGAGTTTCCAAAAAATAAAAGTTCTTTGTTGGTTACTTCCGAGTTTGAAATTATGTTGTGGCATCGACATCTAGGACATCCGAGTTTTTCTTATATGAAAGTTTTATATCCAGATCTATTCATTAATAAAGAAAATCTCTCTCTTCAGTGTGAACATTGTGTCCTTGCCAAACAAACCCTGGTTCCTTATCCTGTTCATGATTATTTACCCACAAAGCCGTTTCAGTTGATTCATAGTGATATTTGGGGTCCTTCTAGAACTATTAGTTTGACTAGAACTCAGTGGTTTATCACCTTTACTGATGATCATACAAGGCTTGTTGGGTATATTTGATGAAAGACAAATCTGAGGTTTTTTTCTGGTTCAAACGGTTTCATAAATTTGTCCAAAACGTATTCCAATCTACTATCCAGATTCTTCGAACTGATAATGGAGGGGAGTATTTTTCAAAAGAGTTTGGTCAATATTTGGGGGCAACTGGGATACATCACCAAAGTTCTTGTGTGGATACACCCAAACAAAACAGAGTTGTGGAGAGGAAAAATCGCCACTTGTTAGAGGTTGCTAGATCCATCATGTTTGCAAGTTCAGTTCCTAACTCCTACTGGGGGGAAGCCATTCTCACAGCCACTTACCTCATAAATTGTTTACCCTCCAAAACACTAAAATTTCAAACCCCCTTGAGTGCTCTTTGTGGTTGTTTCCCAAACATTAATATATTCAATCCTTTGTCCCCAAAAGTTTTTGGGTGTACCGTGTTTGTCCACAATAAACAACCTACCCGAAGTAAGCTTGACCCCAGGGCATTTAAATGTGTTTTCGTAGGCTCTTCCCCAACCCAAAAGGGTTATAAATGTTATTCTCCTGTCCTTAACAAGTTCTTTGTGTCATGTGATGTCTCCTTTTTTGAGGAACAGCTGTACTACCCCAATAACCTTTCCCAAGGGGAGAATTCAAATGAGAAAGTTCATTGGGATCCATCTGTGTTTTTTTCCATAGCACCAGATATCTCTCGTTCCTCTTAGACTACAAGTCCGATTGATCACATTGTTTCAGTTCCTACAAACGTTGACACCATTCCAAATCGGATTGACTCTAAACCTACTAATGTTCCAAGACTCTGAAAATTCCAATTAGCAAATATCAGAACCAAGTCTAAACCCATCTGAACCTGTTTCAACCTCTTCACCTGGTCCTCATAGGGAAGATTTTGTGGCTGAAAACCATTGCAAGTTTACTCTCGCAGGCCAAAAACTCTTTAGCAAGATCAATCCTTCAACCGAGATTTGGATAATGAAATGACCAATGACCTGGACTTGCCTATTGTAGTTCGAAAAGGGGTAAGAGCCTGTACCAAACACCTAATCTATAATTTCCTAACCTGTAAGCAATTGTCTTCGGAATTTAAGGTTTTTACAGCAAAAGTTGATGAGGTCGAGATTCCGAAAAACATCTATGAGGCCTTGAAGGACCCGAGATGGAAAGAAGCAGTGCAGGAGGAGATGAGGGCCTTACAGGATAACAGGACCTGGGAGATGGTTGACTTACCCGAAGGAAAAAAGGTGGTTGGAAGCAAATGGGTGTTTACTGTGAAATACAAGGCTAATGCAGAGGTTGAAAGATATAAAGCAAGGCTAGTGGCACAAGGATACACACAAATATATGGAATTGACTATGATGAAACATTTGCTCCTGCAGCAAAGCTCAATTCCATGCGTGTTCTCCTATCTATTGTAGCCAACCTTGATTGGAAGCTACATCAACTCGACATTAAAAATGCGTTCCTAAATGGCAATCTTGATGAGGAAGTGTATATGAAGATTCCACCAGGATTTGAAATATAGGAGAGGAAGGGAAAAGTTTGCAAGTTGAAAAAGTCATTATATGGTTTGAAGCCTCCTGGAGTATGGTTCGCTAGATTTAGCTCTATCCTCACTCGGTTGGGATACCATCAAGCAAGGGTTGATCACATCGTGTTCATCAAAATAGGAGAAGCAGGTAAGAGAACTGTTCTTATTGTGTACGTAGATGACATAATACTCACAGGAGATGATGAAGATGAGCTTCACAAGCTTAAGGGCAAGTTGAAGGAGGAGTTTGAGGTTAAAGACCTAGGGCGGTTGAAGTACTTTCTAGATATGGGAGTTGCAAGGAGTAAAGAAGGTATTTTCATTTCTCAAAGAAAATACATTCTTGATCTGCTAAAAGAAACAGGGAAACTGGGCTGTAAACCAGTAGGAACTCCACTTGAGAAAGCATGGAAGGGCAAATTTCTAGAAAAGGAGGAGCTTGTGGATGTAGGCAAATACCAACGCTTAGTTGGGAGACTGATATATTTGTCTCTTACACGGCCAGATATTGCCTATGCTGTAAGTGTAGTCAGTCAATATATGTACTCACCGACCCAAAGGCATTTAGAGGCTGTAAATCATATCTTGAGGTATCTGAAGGGAACGGTTGGATAGGGGCTGATGTTTTTAAAGACTAAGAATAGGAGTATCGAAGGATATGTCGATGCAGACTGGGCTAGCAGTGAAGATTGCAAGTCAACTTCAGGATATTGTACAAAAGTGGGGGGTAACTCAGTTACATGGAGGAGTAAAAAACAAACAATTGTTGCTAGAAGTAGTGCTGAAGCAGAATTTAGGGCGATTGCACAAGGAGTTTGCGAGGTAATTTGGTTGGAAAGATTGATGCAAGATCTACAACTTATTGCGAGTTCTTCTAAGTTGTACAGTGACAGTAAATTAGCAATTAGCATAGTAAATAATCCAGTCCAGCATGATCGTATGAAATATGTCAGAATTGATCGGAGCTTCATCAAGAATGAGATTGAACAAGGAGGAATTGATCTATGCTATATTTCCACTCATGAACAAGAAGCAGATGTTCTGACCAAAGGCTTACTGAAATCGAACCATGAAGGTCTTCTTTGCAAGCTTGGAATGAGAAATGTCTATTCCTAAGCTTGAGGAGGAGTGTTGGAGATTTAGTCATTAATGTGTAATATTTAGTTGTCAATTTTATGTAGCTGTTATCTTTCCTTTATTAACTGATTGGGTCAGATTAGGAAAGTGTAAATTAGGAAGATTTGATTAGCCTATTTTTGGGGGATTGATTCCCAGTTTTGATGGCCAAATTATGGCACACTACTTGTATATATTGTACTACTGATTCAATGAGAAATCAATCAAGAATATTTCCAAAACATTCTTGTTTCACCGAGTAGAAGGATGATAGCACTTGTACCCCTTTTGTGTGGAGGAGTACCCAATGATAGCACTTGTACCCATTTTGGTTTTGGATGGTACTTTATGTGACCCCTATTAGATTGTAAGTACACACCTTTAACTGGGGGATGGAGAACCATGGTGTTTGAGATGTTAGGTGCTTGACAGATTATTTAGAAGGCATTGTGGTTAAAAGTTATCACAATTGTGGAAGGGACTTTTTCTGGCTAAATCCCTCCATGAAAAATTTAAAGGAATGAAGAGAAGATGACACTATTACATACTTTGGGAAACATCCTGTTGTATTACACAATGTGAAGAAAGCTAACCTGGCAAAGAAAACAAAAAGGAACTAAAAGACAGAAAGATTGGATTGAATTGTTTTTGCATTGATGCTACATAGGATTTTAAAGATCCTTCTATGGTACATATTTGGTAACTAGTCTCCCTAATGATCCTATCCCTATGATTGCTCTGATAGATTTATTTACTGCTATAATTGACTTAATTACAGCTATACAAATCTATATTTAATTACAGAAAATTACTCCTAAAATTACTCCTGATCTTCTAACACTCCCCCTCAAGCTGGCATGAACATATTGCTCATGGCAAGCTTGGTTAAGAATTCTTCAAACTGTGCCTTAGGAAGACCTTTTGTGAAAATATTAGCAATTTGGCTAGTGGTTGGTATGTATGGCATGAATATCATACCGCTGTCCAATTTTTCTCTAATGAAGTGCTTATCTACCTCTACATGTTTAGTTTTATCATGTAGAACTATATTGTGAGCAATTGATATTGCTACTTTGTTGTCTTTTTTTAGTGCTTTGTTGTCACTATATACTTTAATAGCATGGGAATGGGAATTTTAAGTTCTTCTAAGAGCCTTTTAATCCAGAGAACCTCACAGAATCCATGTGCAACTGAGTGAAATTCTACTTCTGCTATGCTTCATGCCACTGCACTCTGTTTTTTACTACTCCACTAAATTCCCTCCAACAAATGTGCAATATCCTGAGGTGGATCTTCTATCATTTATACTGCCCATCCAATCTTCATTAGTGTAGGCCTCAATCTGAAAATGACCTTTGTTTTTGAAGAGAAGACCCTTCTCAGGAGTTCCTTTAAGATACCTTAAGATCCTAAACACAGCCTCAAAGTGTTTTGTTCCAAGAGAATGCATGAACTGGCTTACAATACTTACTGCAAAGGTGATGGCAGGTTGAGTATGAGCTAAATAGATTAGTTTCCCAACTAACCTTTGATAGCGTTCTCAGTCTACCAACCCATATGCATTGACTGCTTCCAACTTCAAGTTTGGCTCAATTGGATTATCTGCTGCCTTACAACCAATCATTCTTGTTTCTTTAAGCAGGTTCAGAACATACTTATGCTGGTTAATAAGGATGCCTTCCTTTGATTTGGTAAATTCTATCCCAAGAAAGTATTTAGGCTTTCCCAGACCCTTTGACCTCAAATTCAATATCAAGTTTCTTCATAAGACTATTTATTTCAAGATAATAATCTCCTGTTATGATTATGTCATCCACATATACAATCGAAACGGCAACTTTACCTTTGGCAGAGTGTTTGTAGAACAATGTGTGATCAGCTCGACTCTATAAAAACACCATGTCTTCTCGCAACATTCCCAAGGCACTCAAACCAGGCTCTAGGAGATTGTTTTAAGCCATACAGAGATTTCTTCAACTTGCATACTTTTCCTTTCTCAATTTTATCTTAGAAGCTAGAGGCAAATCCATATATACTTCCTCTTGCAGACCCCCATTAAGGAATGCATTCTTCACATCCAGCTGATGAAGTGGCCAATTGGAATTGACTGCAAGAGACAAAAATATTTTGATTGAGTTGATCTTAGCAACAGGAGCAAAGGTCTCTTGGCAATCTATACCATGAGTTTGAGTAAAACCTTTTGCTACTAGTCTGGATTTGTACCTTTCCACGCTACCATTTGCTCTATACTTCACCGTAAATACCCATTTGCACCCAATGGTCTTTTTGTCCTTTGGCAAGTCACAGACACTTCAAGTACCATTCTTTCTAAGTGCATTCATTTCTTCCATAATTGCTACCTTCCAATTTGGTTCACTTAGTGCTTCTCGAACAGCTCTAGGAACAAACTGATTAGAAAGTCCAGACACAAAAGTTCTGTGATTACTTGACATTTTTTTGTAAGACAAGTATCTTGCAATAGGGTGTTTTGTATTGGTGCCGGTTGCTTTTCTTAGAGCAAGTGGAAGATCAAGGTTAGAAGGTGGTAAGCTAGCTGAATCATCTGAAGAAGAAATGGGAATAGGAGGGGATGGATTACTCTGAATATTTGGAGTATGACCATTGCTCGGTGTGATAGGTTCGTCTTCTGCTGCAGAAATAAATGGTGCATTAATACGTTTGTGAAACTTCTTTATGGTATAAACCTGAAGCTTTCAGTGGGTATCTGGAAGTACTTCTCCCCTGTTTTAGATACAACAATATTTGGTATCACAAAATCTGGAATACCACTGTTTTCCGTATGTCCAATATTTATTTTCTAGACTTGTTCATTGGAAGAGTTTATAGGTTCAGAAAATTCAGGAACAGATAAGGTTATTGTACTCCAAAAGCATCTTCCTTGACTATGTTCTCCCCCTGAAGAGAATTGTTGGGAAAAAAGGGTTGGTTTTCAAAAAAGAAACATCCATGGTTTTAAAAAATTTCCGAGCAATGGGATTAAAACATTTATTCCCTCATCTGTTTGATGCATAGCCAAGGAAAATACATTTTTCAGCTTTTGGATCAAGTTTTGATCTTAAAAGAGTGGGTATGTAGACATAGCATGTACAGCCGAATACTCTTAGAGGTAGATTTAGAGGTTGATGTACAAATAATCAAGATGTGGGAAAAAAAATTTTCAAACAGTTTAGAGGTGTTTCATAATTCAAGACACGTGATGGCATTCTGTTGATTAGGTAACATGCAGTCAAAAGAGCATTACCCCAAAGATATTTAAGAACATTCATTGAGAACATGAGGGCTCTTGCTACTTCAAGTAAATGACTTTTTTTCCTTTCGGCTATTCCATTTTGTTGTGGTGTATCACGACAAGTTGATCGATGTACAATACCCTTCTCTAAGAGAAATGCTCCCAAATGTTTATTGAAATATTCTGTTCCATTATTTGTCCTCAAGATTCCAATTTTAGTTGGAAATTGGTTTTCAATCATATGGAAAAAATCCTTAAATCTTTGTTCTACTTCAGAATTTTTCTCTAGTAAGTATACCCATGTAACTCTTGTATGATCATCAATAAAAGTTATGAACTATTTTTTGCTAGAAAATGTGGTTACTTTAGATGACCCCAAACATCACTATGAACCAAATGATGGTTTGGATGCAGAATATGGTTTTGTTAAAAAGGAAACACGATGTTCCTGAGCTAAATGACAAACCTCACAATGTAATTTTGAACAATCAATTCAACGTCCAGGAAATAAATGTTTGAGATATGGAAAATGAGGGTGTCCTAATCTCTTATGCCATAACATTATTTGATCATAGACAGAAGTAGAGTTAGTACTACCTAGTCCCTAAGCTTGTTTATTCCCAAATGCTGTTTCAGCAAAGTAGTATAGCCCATTTATTTCTCTGGCAGTTCTAATCATCTTTCCGAACTCTGGTCCTGAAAAACACAATGTGTGGGTAGAAGAAGAATGGAACAGTTAGAACTTTTTGACAATTTGCTGACAGAGAGAAGATTACGGGTAAAATTTTGGTACATGTAAAACTAATGTTGGAGTTACTTTTTTTGAAATTTTAACATGTCCCTTGCCGGCAATTGGTGAAAAACTTCCATCAGCAATTCTGACATTTTCGAAACCAGAACAAGGGGTGTATGAATGGAAAAAATGGGAACAATTTGTCATATGATCAGAGGCCCCCTTATCAATAATCCAAGGACCAGCTTTTGCAAGCACAGAGAATGCAAAAGACTTTCCACCTGATTGTGCCACAGAACCAACAGGAACACTAGGTGAAAAATAGGACTTTCTCAACATAAGAAGCTGGTCACTTTGTTCCTTGGTGAAGCAAGATGAATCAGCTTCATCAGCAGCAGCAGTGCTCCGTCTCCAGGTCTATTTCCCTTGTCATTTAGTGGTCTTCCAGCGTTGGAAGATGAAATTTCTAACATATTAGGGACAAGAGGATGGATTCAATCCTTAGGAATTTGTTATTCTGATACCAAAAAGACACAGAGATTGGACTGAATTGTTTCTGCATTGATGTTACATAGGATTTTAAAGATCCTTTCTGTGGTACATATCTGGTAACTAGTCCCCTAATTATATTGTCCCTATGATTGCTTTGATGGATTTATTTACAGCTATAATTGTTAAGATTTATATCTTTGTTAGGGTGAGAGTATAGATAATTCTAGGGACTTGTATGCAAAGTTGTAAAGGCTGTATATAAGCCTAAATCGTTATCAAATAAATTAAGTTTTACTCGATTAATCAATTTGGTATTAGAGCCAAACCCTAGCCGTAACCTGCTTCGCTGCACAGTACCTACAGCTATAGTGCCGCCGCCGCCACAGTACAGCCACTGCTACAGTACCAATGCTACAGTACGCCGCTACAGTAAAATCACTCCAGTAACAGTAACCCTCCTTTCTCTCTAGGCCCCTCACAACTTCCAGTTTGTTTTCTATCTCCGTGCCCGTGCGGGGAGGGCGATACCCCATGGGTCCTGAGATAGCATGAAGATGCCGGAGTTCTAGACAGATCTTGATGTGTAGAAGATTGAGATCGGGTCAAGGAGAAGAAGAAGGGTAAGTGTGTGATAGACTCGTGTGATAGGTGTGCGGAACCTGAATACGAGTCGATGACAGAGGCTAGCAAGAATACGATAGAGGAGGTGGTTTAGAAATTGGATCCTGCAGATCTTGCGACATTGATGCGGTTTATGAGGATGTCGGGGGGTGAAAATTTTGCGAGGCCACCTACTGTTAAGGTGGAGCTTCCACCTGTTGATTTGAAACTCGATGGGCCAGCAACGTATCTGAGCTGGTCACGTCGGGTGAGGTATACTCTGGAAGGGAGGAATCTAGGGGAGTACTTGACAGCTGAGAAAGCAGAGCCAGCTGAGGGCACGGCAGGGAGAGATGAGTGGAAGTCAACTCACATGTTGGTGTACATGTGGCTTCTCAACTCAATGGTCCCGTCTATTGCTACAACAGTGGATGGTATCGAGAAGGTTAATGATGTCTGGGAGAAGTTGAGGAGAACCTATGATGGTGTGGGGAACAATTTGAGGGTGTTCCAGATTAAGAGGGACATCTATGCTACAGTCTAAGGAGATAGGACAGTGCAGGAGTATGCCACAGAGTTGGAACGCTTGTGGCTAGATCATGATCATTTCTCGCCTCGAGCATGCTGTAAAGATCCTGAGTGTAAGGAAAGAGAGGCCTTGATTCGGGGAGAGGACTATGTTATTTCTCCGGGGGTTAGCCCCGACATTTGAGCAAAGGACAGCGATGCTGCTAGCTCAGACGAGGATCCCTTCACTTGAGGAGGCGGTCTCGGCCATGATACAGGAGGAGAGTCGTATTAATCTACAGGTTGGGATAGGCGGACATCCTGGGATGAAGTCAGCGCTAGTGGTCTCCAACTCAGGTAACACAGGGTTCAAACAGGAGACTAGGCAGTGCTACAACTGTGGTGAAGTAGGTCATCTGAAACAGGCTTGTCCTAAGCTACCCAAGGAGAGAGACTCAAGTGGACGTGGACAATTTGCTGGTTGTGGTTGTGGTCGCGGCCGTGGGGGCAGAAGAGGTGGAAAAGGCTATTGGGCCAATCTGATGGTAGTGGAGGAAGAGGAAGAGGCGGGTGTGGTCTTTACTGAGGAAGACCAGGCGCTGTTAGAAATACTGAGAAGGAAGCAGAGAGCAGCAGGTGATGGAGCCAAAAAGAGTGCGGTTGTGGATGCATCCACCTCCGCTTTGCCCATGGGTAACACTGCTACCTATGCTCAATTGACCTAAGGTATTGCTCTTGCCTCTATCTCCACCACTAGATCACCAGAATGGATCCTAGATTCTGGTGCATCTCGACATGTGACAGGTAATGCTAGTGAGTTCTCTTCCTATACTCACTTAGCGATGCCAGAGAGCATCCAGACCGCTGACGGGACAACACAGCCTGTGGTTGGTAAGGGTACAGTGAAGTGTACGGGTTCAGTAACTTTGTCCAATGTTTTGCATGCTCCTTCTTTCCTAGTAAATCTTTTATCTATTAGTGCCATTATACTCCAACTAAAATGTGTGGTTTCCTTTGATATTCCCAAGGTGATCTTCCAGGAGAAGGAGACGGGCCGGAGACTTGGGACTGGCACGTGGCGTAATGGACTGTGGTACCTGGATTGTGAGGGGATGAACTCAGCATTGATATCTGTGGTGGAGAAGGTAGGAGTAGGAGGATCTGAGATGAGTGCTGAGGATGTGTTGATGCTCCATCACCAACGCATGGGACACATTTCGTTTAGTGTGTTAAGTCGGTTGTATCCAGTTTTATTTGAAAATGCCAATAAACAGAAAGTTGTGTGTGATGCATGTGAATTTGGAAAACTTACTAGAAGTTCTTATGTTAGTTCTGGTCATAGAAGCTCTTGTGCTTTTGATTTGATACATTCTGATGTTTGGGGACCTTGTTCCACTAGTTCTATGAATGGTTTTAGATATTTTGTGACTTTTATTGATTGTTTTTCTCGTGTTACGTGGTTGTATTTGATGAAAAATAAGAGTGATGTATTTGACTGCTTCAAAGACTTTCATAGGTCTATTCAGACTCAATATGGAGCAGTGGTGAAAATATTGAGCTCTGATAATGGTACAGAGTATACCAATAGAGCATTTGCGGAATACTTGTCAGCTCAAGGCATACAACATCAAACTACATGTCCATACACACTAGCTCAAAATGGGGTAGCAGAAAGGAAAAACAGACACCTTCTAGAGACAGCTAGGAGCATGATGACCGCGATGAATGTCCCAAAGTAGTTATGGGGGCAAGCGGTCTTAACAGCTGCTCAATTGATCAACAGGATGCCTACAAGAGTGTTAGACTGGAAGTCTCCGTGTGAAATGTTGAAAGGAGATAATGGTGGGATCCTCCCATTGAAGGTGTTTGGTTGTGTGTGTTTTGTGAAGGACAACAGACCATCCGTAGGGAAGCTTGGTCCTAGAGCTGTGAAATGTGTCTTTGTAGGATACTCTGCTACCCAATAGGGGTATGTTTGCTGGAGTCCAGTAGAGAAAAGGTTGTTTGTAAGCATGGATGTGCATTTTCGAGAGTTTGAGCCATATTATACACTGGGAGGTGACCTCACCCATTGGTGACTTATCGATAAAGAAGGTATGAGGCGAGAAGGGGAGAATGGTGAGAGGTTGGTGAATGTAGGATCAATTCCCTTATCGATTCCTTATTCCGTTGAGAGGAGGGAATCGGTTGAGGAGCACGAGAACAAAGAAGAGGAGGAACCCGTCGGTGTTGGGACTCGGGCACGGGGGAGTTGAGAGTGTATACCGGGAGGAGGCGAGAATGAGGTGCTAGAGTCGACATCTGCGGTACCATCTGGTGCCATCAAGTCCCTTGTCCCGGCCTACTCCAACTTACGAGACACCCACACCACCCTCAAACTCGGAAAACACGGGTGCTATAATTCCTTCTTCTCATCCCACTCCCATGATAGTAAGGAGGACCTCTCGCAATAGTGCGGGAGTTCCCCCGACCGTTATGGTTTCCCACATGACATTGCTCAATTTGTCTCATACTCTAATTTATCACCTACGTATGGAGCATTCATTACATCTTTGGACTACGTTACTTTACCTAAGTATTGGCGGGATGCTAAAGAGGATCTAAAGTGGAAAGCGACTATGCAAGAAGAACTTGGAGCTACGGATAAGAACAGAACTTGGGAGATAGTGTCACTACCACCAGGCAAGAAGGCAGTGGGGTGCTAGTGGGTGTTCACAGTGAAGCAGACCCCAGAAGGAAAAATTGATCGCTACAAGGCACGGTTGGTGGCGAAGGGGTATAGTCAGACATATAGCATCGACTATGAGGAGACCTTTGCTCCCGTGGCCAAAATGGGAACAGTAAGGACACTTGTCTCCATTGCAGTGAATGGGGGTTGGAAACTACATCAGTTGGATGTTAAAAACGCATTTCTTCACGGAGATCTGCTAGAAGAGGTGTATATGGAGGTTCCCCTAGGCTTTGGTACAAAACAGACAGTGGACAAGGTTTGTAGATTAAGGAAGTCACTGTATGGGTTGAAACAGTCTCCTAGAGCTTGGTTTGACAGGTTCAGAAGAGCTATGGTAAGCATGGGCTATCAGCAAATCAATGCCGATCACACAGTGTTCTTTCGACAACAGAGTGGTCACATTACTATGTTAGCAGTGTATGTGGATGATATGATTATCACCGGTGATGACGAGGGTGAGATTGCTCAACTGAAGGCAAAATTGGGCAAAGAGTTTGAGGTGAAGGACCTCGGGCAGCTAAAATACTTCCTGGGGATTGAGGTGGCTCGTGGAGAAGAGGGGATTGTTCTATCTCAGAGGAAGTATGCATTAGACTTACTCACAGAGACGGGCATGTTGGGTTGCAAGTCTGCGGTTTCACCAATTGATCAGAGGTTCAAGTTGAGCGCAGAGGCAGGAGAGCCAGTTGATCGTGAGCGGTACCAGAGGTTGGTAGGACGTCTTATCTATCTGAGTCACACTCGTCCTGACATATCATTTGCTGTGAGTATGGTGAGCTGCTACATGCATGACCCAAGGAAGGGCCACATGGACGCAGTGTACCAAATTCTGAGGTACCTGAAGAGTGCACCAGGGAAGGGGTTGATCTTTAAGAAGAATGGACATCTGAACATTGAGGGCTATTGTGACTCTGATTGGGCAAGTTGTGCTGATGATAAAAAGTCCACAACTGGATATTACGTGTTTGTAGGAGGCAATTTGGTATCCTGGAAGAGTAAGAAGCAGTCAGTGGTTGCAAGGTCAACAGCAAAGGCTGAGTATAGGGCAATGGCTTTAGGAGTTGCGGAGATGGTGTGGTTGAGAGCTTTGTTGGTAGAGCTCAAGATGGATAAAGGAGTTAAAATGAAGCTATGGTGCGACAGCAAGTCCGCAATTAGCATTGCCAATAACCCCGTGCAACATGACAGAACCAAACATGTGGAGATTGATAGGTTCTTCATCAAAGGAAAGCTGGATAGTGGACTATAGGAGCGGGAACATGTAGCTACTAGAGAGCAAGTGGCTGACTGTCTCACTAAAGGACTTAGTTCATTAGATCTCTCAAGATTGTGTGACAAGATGGGCTTAATGGATATCTTCTGCCCATCTTGAGGGTGAGTGTTAAGATTTATATCTTTGTTAGGGTCTTATTGAGAGTATAGATAATTCTAGGGACTTGTATGCAAAGTTGTAAAGGTTGTATATAAGCCTAAATCGTTATCGAATAAATTAAGTTTTACTTGATTAATCAATTATAATTGACTCAATTACAGCTATAAAAATCTATATTTAATTACAGAAAATTACTCCTAAAACTACTTGTAATTTTCCAACAGAACTTTGATTTTAAAACCAAACTCTTTCTCCATAAACCTTTTCATCATTGTCCAGGACTACATCTCCAAGTCCAAAAATGCATGGCAACAATTACTTAAACAGATTAGAACTTAACAGGGAAATAAAATTCTGGCAAAAAAGATCTAGAGAAAGATATGGCCAGGAAAATTAAAATTGCTAAATTTCTAAAACATTTTGACAGACAAGTCAATATGGAGTCAATAAAACTTTAAAACTGAATTGCTACTAAAGAAAAGCCTAAGGACTGACTGGTCACAAAGGAAAACTCCAGTAACAACTATTTGGCTGTGTTCCTTCGTATATCAAATTTACCCAAAAGTGCCGTGTCTTTTATGAATTTTATTCAGCTGTTACCATTGTCTATTTTACTTTGTAAACAAGTGCTGCTATTAACCTATTTTACTTTGTAAATGTAAAATCTAATAACTTGAGAAAAGTGAGAGTCATATATTCAGTTCATTGAAAAAATATGGAAATGTTATTTGCTTCTCCTCCCTCTGTACAGCACTTCTCGAGTTTGCTTTTTTCCTCTAGTTGCTTTGAACATTAAGAGTGGCTAGAAAGGATCTTGTACTAAGGGACAAATTGTTGTTCATATGATTTCACTTTCTAAGACTACCCAGAAAAACATAGTGTTTCTCTAAATTAAAAGCAGAGTTCTTGATTAATTATTAGTATCAGCAGTATCTAAATTTTCCCTGAAAAGCATCATCTGCGTTAAGTGTCCTCTAATTCTACTGTTTTGTTAGAAAGGTTGCATCTGTGGTTTTTTAGCATGTCTCCTAAAATGGTTAGGGTTTGAAAACACTCTGTTGAGCTACTGTTATCTGCAGCAATGATTTACTTCCTTGTGTTGCTAATGTAAACTGTCCGAAGTACCATGGAACATGGCTCCAAAGAAGCAATTTATTTCCCATGAAAATTTTGTTGGAGCTCCATGTATGGGCAGAATGGAAATTGAAAGTTTAATGGGCGAGTAACATCGACTTGTAGATGTTAAAAGTTGGCAATTGGATTTTGTGCAATCAATCATATTGTTTAATCTCACATACAAAAATTTAGACAACTAGATGTAGATTTTCCAGTCACTTGTGCTTGAATCCTGTTACTTATATCTTCCATGTGGTTTGATGAGAACTTACCAGGAATTCAATTCGTCTATCCAAACAATAATGTCGATGTTCTTTGGATGGTGGCCTGGTGGATTATCTGCGATAGCTAAAACTTTGAGCCACCTAGTTGTTGAACTGTTTACTTGTCTAATTCTTTTTACAGGAAGGTTTTAGTGATGGAATACATTGATGGAATCCCAATCATGAAACTTGGAGATGAAATGGCAAAAAGAGGCATCAATCCTGGTGGTAAGATAGCAGCAGCCGCAAAGCAGTAAGCCCTTAGATTAGTCCAGAGAGTATGTTTTTGCTTTGGATTTTTTTTTTTTAAATTTCATATTATAGCATTTTGCTAGGGTATTTTTGCAAGCATTACCATCATAATCCTTATAATTTTGTTCTGCAGAAAATCACGATTCCTGCTTCCCACTTGCCCCAAACCCCATCCTGGGAGCCATCTGTGTCTGCTAAATTGCTTCTTCTCCTTCCCAACTTCCTAGCATTTTGTTTCTTATTCTTGAAGATTGTCTTTGCTTTAATCATCCAATGGTCACCTATGCTTTTTAAATTTAATATAATGAGAACATTATGGTAATTCCAAGAGTGATCCTTGAAACTTGGCTAGATGAGATCCGTTAAGTATCCTTATGTCAAGTCCTACCAGTTAAGATCCACTATAGGAAATGAGCTAGAAATAGAACAAATCCTTCTACCATTCAAAATCGGCTTTCCTTCTAAATAAAGAATATCTTTTAATCTGTATGTCAATATGCAATAAGTCCATATGTTTACAAACAGATCCATGAATTTGTCTCGAAATAATAATAATCATGAAATATGATACAACTTGATTAAAGGTTAACTTAACCCATATTGCAAGCATTTTGAAGAATTTTTGGTGCAAGTATTTGATAACTACATTATGTATGATTTTAAAAATTGAGTTTGTATTGACATTTTGTACGGATTTCTTGATTTCAATTGGAAATGATTGCAAAGGAACAGCTACGTGAAGGCTTCACATTTTGAGCTTTTATTTGGAGGGTCAAAGCTAATTTTTTCCGTGTTTGCAACACCAAAAAAATTGTAGATGATATTCAAGTTAGAAATACTATTTTGGTTTCTATAATGCCGTGTTGAGATGAACTCGGATCCGTTTAGTTGGAGAAAGTTTTCAAGATGTCGAAAGCTTATTCAATTAGATAAGTCAATTAAATGTAAACATGAGTTACACCAGTTGATTTTAAGGCCATAATAATTATGCGGGTAATGACTATTGAAGGAAATTGAGAGAGAATAATCTCTTTTTCATATATTTCAAAGATTACAATGAGCTGATTATATACAAGTTGCCTAAGGCACAAATATGGCTACCCTAATAAATTTATTCACAAAATCTCCTAATCAATCCCCTAATTACTGCCCACAAAATCTTCTAATCTCTTATTACAAAATCCCCTAATTTAAGGGTCAAACTTCTCTAATTCTAGTGGTACAATATTTACAGCTGTTCTTTCCTAAAATACACCCTTTAGCTATATTTTCCCACACTCCCCCTCCTCCATTCCCAGCTTGAATACAATATTTTCAAACACTGGACCACTTAACCCTTTGGTTAACACATCAGCAAACTGGTCATTTGTAGACACATAAGGTGTGCAGATCAATCCACTCTCAAATTTCTCCTTGATAAAATGTCTTTCAATTTCAATATCCTTTGTCCGATCATGCTGCACAGGATTGTGAGCTATGCTAATTGCAGACTTATTATTGCAGTAAAGTCTCATTGGACCCTCCAACTTGATCCTTATGTCTTGTAGAATGATCTTTAACCAAAGTAACTCACATACTCCTTGAGTCATCGCTCGAAACTCAGCCTTTGCACTAGATCGTGCTACTACATTTTGTTTTTTACTCCTCCAAGTCATAAGATTTCCACCAAAGAACGTACAATATCCAATGGTTGATCTTCTATCACTTAATGACCCAGCATAATCAGCATCTGTATAGGCTTCAAGCATTAGGCCCCCACTTCTCTTAAAAAGAAGTCCTCTTCCTGGGTACCTTTAAGATATTGCAACACCCTGTATGCTGCTCGAAGATGAACCTCTTTTGGACTGTGCATAAATTGACTAATCACCCTCACAGCATAAGCTATATCCGGTCGTGTGTGGGACAAATAAATGAGCCTTCCCACCAAACGTTGGTATACCCCTTTATCCACCATAGCATCTTCCTCTGCTGGTCTAAGCTTTATATTTGGATCTATCGGAGTACTCACTGGTTTGCAAGTGGTTTTTTTTGTCTCCTTGAGTAGATCAGTTACATACTTCTGTTGAGAGAGAAAAATACCCTTCTCTGAATGTGCCACTTCAATTTCGAGAAAATACTTTAGCTTCCCAAGTGTCTTAATCTCGAATTCTTTTGCCAAGCACTCACTCAAAGAATGTCTCTCCTCATTATCACTTTTTGTAACAATTATGTCATCCACATAAACTAAGAGGACCGTGACTCCTCCTGAAGACGAATGCTTGATGAACAAAGTATGATCTCCTTGACTTTGCTTATATCCTAGCATCACCATAACCTTAGCAAACCTGCCGAACCATGCTTGAGGAGATTGTTTAAGCCCATACAATGCCTTCCTTGACCTATAGACTGTATGGTCAACAACTCTTTTCCCATAACCTGGAGGTATCTCCATATATATCTCATCCTGGAGATCTCCATGCAAGAAAGCATTTTTGGCATCAAACTGCTGTAAATCCCATCCAAAGTTGGCTACCATAGACAATAGGACTCTAACAGTATTCAATTTTGCAATTGGGGTAAAAGTCTCTAGATAGTCCACTCCATACGTCTGAGGATAACCCTTGGCAACCAGCCTTGCCTTGTATCTTTCTACTGAACTATCAGTTCTATATTTGGTGTACACCCATTTACACCCCACTGATTTCTTCCCTGCTGGTAACTCCATAAGCTCCCATGTTTTGTTCTTTTCCAGTGCCTCCATTTCTACATTCATAGCTTGTTTCCATTTTTCATTGGACAAAGCTTCGGATAGATTGGAAGGAATGACAATGGTTTCTAGGTTACTGAGGAAGGCTCTGTGTGACAGAGAAAAACACTGAAAGGACAGGAAGTGTGCAAGAGGGTATAAAGGCCTTTAGTGCACTTTCTCGTACTTTTTCTCAATGCAATGGGTAAGTCTATGTCACTACTACCCCTATGGATCTCACTCTCTACCTCTAGTTCTGTTTCAATCTGTAATGTGGGTTCAGAAGTTATTACCTGATCAGACTCTTGGACTTGCGTAGGGTTGGGGGCAGCCATCTTCTTCCTTGTATACATCCTTCCTTTGCCATATCTAACATCCTTGGGAACAGATTCAGCGTCAGATTGAGCAAATAGAAGTTCAAATATAGGTTCAGAGTGAACTGACTCAGATAGTTCAGAGTGAATTGAGACAGGATCACTAATGGATGAGAAAGTAGGATGATCAGAAGTTGAAAGATCCAATAACAAGTCAAAACCCAAATTCTCATCTTCTCTCACAAACTTCTCTCCCTGAAGATAAGATGTTGGAAAGTACGATTCACGTTCATTGAAAGTAACATCCATAGAAACAAAGAATTTTCGGGAGGGTGGATGATAGCACTTGTATCCTTTTTGGGTTGACGAATATCCCACAAAGACACATTTTATAGCCCTTGGATCCAATTTTCCTCGGTTGTGACTATGAACGTGGACAAAGGATGTACATCCAAACACTCTAGGAATAAGATTATTTATTTGTGGTGTGGAAGTTAGGATAGAAAGTGGACAATACATCCATTAGACTCTGAAATTCTAGGACTCTAGATGGCAATCGGTTTATGAGATGCGTTGCTGTAAGAACAGCCTCCCCCCAAAAGGTTTTAGGTACATGATGTTCAAATAACAATGCTCGAGTTTTTTCAAGGAGATCGCCATTTTTCCTCTGTGCAACTCCATTTTGCTGTGGGGTATACACACAAGATGACTCATGGATTATCCCTTCCTTTTGAAAATATGGACTTAGAGTTTGATTGAAATAGTCTCGTGCATTGTCAGACCTAACTCTCTTGATGGTCACTCCAAACTGGTTTTTAATCATGGAGCAAAAATTTGAAAACACAATTCTGACATCGGATTTTTATTTAAGAAGGAAGACCCAGCAAACGCGAGTACAATCATCAATAAAAGAAACAAACCATCGTGCCCCAGAAATATTAGCAATAGTAGATAGACCCCAGACATCACTATGGATTAAATGAAAAGGAATGAAACTTCTGTTATTGCTCACTGGAAAGGTACACGTTTATCTTTGGCAAGTTCACATTTTTCACAATGAAATGACTCAATATCTAAATGTCGAAACAAAGATGGAAACAAGAGTTTTATAACTCGAAATGATGGATGTCCAAGTCGACGATGATGGAGCCGAATTTTCTTCTTATTGGATGACAAAGATTTGGAAACAAATGACACTAATTGTTTACACTTAGGGATAGTTGGTTGACTTGCTTCAAAAAAGTAGAGGCCACCCTGTTCTCTAACATGTCCAATCATTGTCCCCGAACTCTTGTCCTGAAATACACAACCATTATGATGAAAAACCACCATACATTGTAAGTCATGGCAAGTTTGTGGATGGATATCAGATTGGTAGCTAGTTTAGGGACATGGAGAACATTTTGCAAGGTTAACAATGGGTTAATTTGAACACTTCCAATTCCTGCCATAGTGGTTAAAGAACCATCTTAGGTGGCTATTTTGCTACTGCTCGGGCACGGGGAATAGGTGGTGAAGATATTTGGTGAATGGGTCATATGGTCGGTAGCTCCTGAATCCATGATCCAAGAGGTGAAAAAGGTTGTATCTGAAATATTTAATCCAATGGAAAGTGGAAACTTACCTGAATATGCCACAGAACAAGTACTTGAGGGCTTTTCTAGACAGTTGATGAGTGCTCTCACCCTTTCCAATTCATCTTGGTTGAGACCAGCAATATCTGACTTTGGTGGCTCAGCAAGTTGGCCAGTTGTTACATTGGCATGTCCACTTTTGGATTGTCCTCCATTGTGTTCCCATTCTCGGCTAGGTAGCTTCCCATGAAGCTTCCAACAACGCTCATGGGTGTGCCACTGTTTCTTGCAATATGTGCACCATAACTTGTCTCGGTCTTAAGTCCTAGAGGCTCCCGTCTGCATGTCAAGCACCGGTTTTCGTTCATCACCAGAAAACTTCTTTTTAGTGGATATATTCAACTTATTTTCATTACTTGCAAACATTTCTGAGTTGATTGAAACTTGTGGCTCCAACATCAGACTTCGCCTGCTTTCCTCTCCTCGAACTGTGGCTACGACCTCATTGAAGCAGGGGACTTCAGATTTCCCAAGAATCTGAACACGCACCTGATCGAATTCTGGATTCAACCCAAAAGGGAAATCATAGACTCTATCCTGTTTAATGAAAGTCTTCAAAACAGTAGCGTCATCTGGACACTTTGTCTTTATGACTCTGTATTGGTCTAACTCTTGCCACAGGGCACTTAATTGATTGGCGTACTCTGTGACTGTCTTATTCCCTTGCCTTGCTGCCATCGTTTTAACCTTTACCTCATACACCTGAGCTGCGTCCTTTGCCTTTGAGTATGTTAGTTGAATCGCATCCCATACTTCTTTGGCAGTGTTCAGAAACATGCATGTGTCGCTGATTGCTGGGGTCATGGATCCCCATAGCCATGCCATAATCATTGAGTCCTCTTCCTCCCATGCTTCAAAGTTTGGATTACTGGACTTCGGACCCGTACCTATGAGATGGCTGATTTTCCCTTTGCCTTTCAAAATGGTCCAGACTAATTGGGACCACTTCAAATAAATTTTTCCGTTCAATTTGTATGCCGCTGGAACATGTTGCAACTCTCTGGGTTGCTGTGAACGAACTACCTCCTCCGATTGGGCTGTAGTGGTCTCTGTAATCTCAAACATGCTACTCGGTACAAATCAGTATCACACAATGGGAAACAACGCCAGCAATAAAGGCCGGCTATATAGCACCTTGGAGGAAGGAAAATAGAGAAGAAATACCAGCAATTAAGGCTGGCTAGTCGTAGGAATTAGAATGAAAGAAACACCACCAGCAATTAAGGTTGGCCGGCAGAAGAAGAAGAAGTAAAGGATAGGCGCAAGCAGAAAATTCAGAAGCAAAGCAGGATGACTGCTTTGATACCATAAAGGAAATTGAGAGAGAATAATCTCTTTTTCATATATTTAAAATATTACAATGAGCTGATTATATACAAGTTGCCTAAGGCACAAATATGGCAACTACCCTAATAAATTGATTCACAAAATCTCCTAATCAATCCTCTAATTACTGCCCACAAAATCTTCTAATCTCTTATTACAAAATCCCCTAATTTAAGGGTCAAACTTCTCTAATTCTAGTGGTACAATATTTACAGCCGTACTTTCCTAAAATACACCCTTATAGCTATATTTTCCCACAACTATCACAAATTTTTATTACTTTTTCAGTTGTATGGTGCAGAAAGTTGTGCATTTCCTTTAATTTTGGCGTTTAATGTGATCTTTCTTTTAATTATTTTAATTGATCTGGCATTCTTCTATAGAAATGCTTTGAAAATGCACTAACGTGGTAATTCAGAGGTATCATCCACTACTCCACTTTATTTTATGCAGGAATATTCTCAAAAGTTTGACTCTTGCATATGGACAAATGATACTGAAGAGTGGATTCTTTCATGCCGACCCTCATCCTGGAAATATTCTCATCTGTCGGGGTTCTGAGGTGAGTGTGCACTAGTTTTTGCTAGGGTCTTGCTATTCTCTCCTTTTTATCTTTGGGCAATATTTTTCAGAATGTTGATCAATCTGTATTTATTGATCAGAGAATAATGTGTCTAGTGCTCCTGATTTAGGTTTCTTTGCTTGATTATGGGCAAGTGAAGGATCTCCCTGACAAGCTGAGGCTAGGATATGCTAATCTAGTTCTTGCTATGGCTGATAATGATCCTATAAGGGCCATGGAGAGCTTCAGGTGTAATGATTTTCTCAGGAACTCTTATATGTTGAAGTAATCTCCTTTCTTAGCATGAGAAAGAAACATAACATGAATGATGAGAAACATAACATGAATGATGAAGAAATAGTGTAGAAAGTAAGAATAAATAAAATGCCTAATAGGGCAATAATGATTTTCTCAGGAAATTCTTCTTACATGTTGAGGCTGGATTTTTCTTGGCAGGAGAAAGAAAGCATGGCATTATTGGTTAGAAAATAGGGCAGAATGCGAGATGCCTTGTTGGAAAATAGTGATTTTCTCAGGAAGTGTTCTTATTTGTGGAAAAAGTCTTTTCTTAGCAGAAGAAAAAGAAGGGAAAAAAAAAGGAACAAAAACAAAAGCATGAATGCTGAAAAAATAGAGCAGAAAGTGAGAATGAATAGGATGCCTTTTTTGACAAAGTACTGGGATGCACATTTTGGTTATGTGCTAAAGTAAAGAGTTGATCTTGTTGACTAGAGGTTTAGGGACCATTCTTACATCTTGAAAAAAGGGTGGAAAAGCAATCTTGCAGCCAACTGATGAACGCATGAATTTGATGTCAATTGTTACTAGCAATGGATGTATTCTCTCTCACAGTCCATATGTTCATTTTTCTTTGTAGGGAACTTGGCATTGATACCTTGAGCAAATGTGAAGATGAGCAAAAGGAGATGCTTAAATTGGCACAAACGATGTTTGATACAAAATTACCTCCTGGTGTGACGATGTTACAACCATTTTCTGAAGAATCATCAATTAAAAAAATTTCTGTCCAGGTTTGCACTAACCTGTAGTACAATCCAGCATGCCACTTTCTTGTCGCAATCATATAGAAATGTTTTTTTGTTATTTCAATGTGAAATGACTAATAAGGACTTTATTAGTAGACCAAAGAAAGGTTCAGCTTACCTCTTTAAGCTATGAATTTGAAGGTTTTTATTTTTATTTTTATTTTGTAAATAATACATAGAGCAGAAGAAGTACAGAATCTTTGTTATGTCACACAAGATATGGAGTTCCAATGAAGTAGAAGAGAAACAAACAAGGGAAAGAGATGTTTCTTCTTTTGAAAGTAAAATGTTTTGAAGGAAATTATTTAAGTTATCCATTTGATATCAGATTGGGTCAAAGCTGAGTTCCTTCATGGGTATCCAACCCACTTGAATTTCGCAGAATCATTCTCTCCTTCCACCCTTCCTTTTGTTTAGCCGTTGATGGGTATTTCTTGGGTCCTCATGGTATTTCATGGAAAATCAAAATTGGTTTGTTAGGTGGGTTTGTCAAGGCTCAGACTCGTTTAAAGCCAGAAGAAAACAAATAGGCTGCGGCAAAATTTTCATTACTTTTTATTCTTAACCTCTATTTGGGGGAAGTGAGATTCTGTTGAGGAAAAAGCATTCAAGTCTGTCTTTCTTTCTATTTTCTTTGAAATGCATTTTTCTTAAGAAGATTAGAAGCCATATGCATGTTTTATGGTATTGTCTGTAATATTGAGAGTTGCTGTTTGAGTAGCCCCTTTTAGAATGTCACTTCACCCTCGACCTGACTCCAACTTCTTTTTTCTTGTTTTTCATCTTATATAATTTGAAATGAGTAGCCTATGTTTGAATAAGATCTTTAGTTGGTCGACATATTTTAAGGGCTATTCTTGGTTATCTTCGCTCCTAATACATATATATGTTGTAGAATCACTTTCTTAAATGAGATGCACAAATTTGCTGAGGACCAAAGCTTAAAAAGTGTACTTACCATTGCAAAAGAATTATAATGGTATGCATGGTAACTCACTTTATAGCAATTTCCAATTTCAACGATAAGGTGGTAAGCAATGGAAAGTTAGTGGCAAAATTATCGCCGTTAAAGCAATTATCATCACTGTCATCTGATAATGTAGTTATTTTTGCATTCCTAAAATGCATTTTTTCTTTTTAAATTTGATTGTGGATTATTTGTGTTAAAAATGAAAAGGTCTACTGAGTGCTACATTGAATCCTAAAATTTATGTGGTGACGATAGGCTTTTCCAGAAGAATTGTTTTCTGTTCTTCGGACGGTTCATCTACTCAGAGGACTTAGTGTTGGTTTAGGAATTAATTATTCATGTGCTGAGCAGTGGAGACCAGTTGCTGAAGAAGTTTTGTGTCATGCATGCAGACTAGCAGGTGACTTTCTCAATTCTGGTAGATATCTAACTATCTATTTCCTGTGAATGCAACTATACTTTTTGGGCATGAAAATCAGTCTCATGTTTACCATGAATTTGGAGGGGAGAGGGTATACTAGCATATTGAATGGATTCTGGTGATTTCACGGAAGATAACTTCTTGGGTTCTGTTCTTCAGCCATCTGTCAGTGGCTCTACATATATATATATATATATATATATATATATATATATGTATGTATGTATATATCTTTTTTTTTTATTTTGGGGGGGGGGGTGTTGGGCAGGGAGGTGGGGTGGGGTTTTACTTGGTTCATTATTATCAATGGGCTTTTCCATTCTAGCTCGTGGAACTTGAGAATTTATAATTAATGCATGTCATTTGCTTCCATGTGAGGTTCATGTAAAGTTGTGCCCTATGATTGGCTACCACAATCTGCAGTAAAATTCATTCTGGATACAATATAGAAAAACTCTAGTAAGCAAGGGACAAGAGTGGATGTATGGTCAAATGGGGTTTCTCTTGCACCAAACCACAAATTAGAAATCAATAAACCCTCAGATTTGGATAAGATCACATTATTCTTTAATCTTAACATGCAAGAAAATAGTTATTGCAGTTCATAAAGCAGAGTTGGTCCAGACATACCAGATCTCTGTCCCCCACCAACGCAAAGGCACAATCCCCCCCCCCTCCCCCCAACCCCAACCAAAGACCTCCCTACAACCACTTTTTGGTGGGTATGGCCTTGCGCAAATGCCAGAGTTCATAAATTATTAACATACTCTTAATACTTTTTCAGATAGGAGTCCAAAAAGAGGGCATAGACGGGGTACTATCCGAAGAATATTTAGAAGACGATAAATTGGTTGTAATGGGGAGCAGGTATGTGACAATGTGTTCTAGTTGTTATTTGACCGCCCATTTTGAACATAAACTCAGTTGTAAGTCACTTATTCAATATCAAGTTCTTTCATTGGAAATACCTCAAGTTATTGCTTTTGCCCTTCTGAATTCCGAGCTGTCAACTATGAGTTGTTGGTAATTATGGTTTCCCAATCAATTAATTCCTTATCCAATACATGCATAGGTTGAATTTGATCTTTCACATTGCCTTGCTCTTGTTTTGGTCTTGGAAATGAGGTTTGTCAACATCTATGTATCATTGTTGCTGTCATGTTCCTGGATCACAATCATCATCACTATTGTTTGGTTGGGTTGTAAAATGATTGGTTTTACTGGTCAAATTAGAATTGTGTATCACACTGCCACATCTAGCATGTTGTGGTTCCTTTGAAGAGCGGAACCTTAACCAAACCTTCTAAGGAGGAATTACAATTATGTTGCAATTTTGGTTCTTGCATTGTTCTTGCTGTTGGTAAATAAAAAAAAAAATTCTTAAGCAATGATATATTTATTAAGAGAGAGAGAGAGAGAGAATGCGCGGTTTGAACTTAATTTGAGTTGCCTAAACTTAAGGTCCTCATGCATCTTCTTAGGATATAGAAGATTTGAGATTTGGGAAGAGAGAATTGAGAAATAATTGAGCTATGAAAGAATCAATGAAGCTACTTATTCTTTCCCTCTGAATTTGAATGTAATATTTTAATTTGTTACAAAGATTTAAGAGAATATTTAATTATGAGTAAGTTAATGCCTTCTCCTTATTGATTTTTGGAGGTGAGTGGTAGGATTCATTAGATTAGTAGAGTTTATATCCCCAGACGGAGAGGAGGTTGGTTGTGAAAATTTTAAGGGAAAATATGTTTATTTTAGAAAAGTGGATATTTATTTTCAAACATCCGAAAAGAGAAATGTTGACATTCAATTTTTTATGGACTACAATATTTGAGAGAGTATTGAGAGACTTGAGAGGGATTGGTGTGTGGTGTAATGGTAATGGAGGAATGTTTATGGGGAATTACGGAAATGAAGAAAGAAAAAGAAAAAGAGGAAAAAAAAAAGGGCAGCCAGTTCTGGTTCAAAAAAAATTAGGACCTTTAAATTGAATTTCCATAGTTGGTTTCCGATTCCAAACCTTTGTTCGGTACCGGTACGGTTCGGTTCTACAGCCCTAATTATATGAAAAAACTTTTACATGGGGATCATATTAATGTTGATGTTATTTCCTTCTGTCCTTCAATGGTTAAGAAGATTTTACAAATTTACTTGGACTTTTCTAGTTTTGCAAACAGAAAATTCCCAATTGAACATTTTTTTTTAAATATATCTTTTTGAATCCCAAACAAATTATGACATGAATTAAGAGGACTTGTAACCACTTTTTCAGTTAAAAATGTCACGTGCCAGGCATGTGAATAGAAAGTGAGTGTAAAAGTCTTTTTTTACTCCCTCTCTCTCTCTCTATATATATATTCCTCCTCTCTCATGCAACAGATTATATATCCTTTTATATTTTATCATATATAATTTAGAATGTTTATATCAGAGAAACCCTGACCTCCATCCCTGACAGCGGCATTGGCTCTGATGATGCCACCATGACAACCACCACTACCTTCTGCACCCTCACTTCTTGCCACTGCAACCCCCTCTGAAATCTATCTTTACACCAATCTCTCAATCTGTCAACTTCCGTCCAAATTGATTTCAACTGAATCTTAGATAAAATGAAGCAAAACTTTTCTAAGACTCAACAAGGACCAATTTGATCCAATAATTGCAATACACTAAAAAAACCTGCAACCCAAGCTCCCTCCCTGACCAGTGCTGCAGTAGCCACCTGCCCTCTTCACACTTTCCCTAGCGCTACTGCACCAGCGCCGCCCACACTCTCCCTCACATCACCGCGTCTATCCCCTCTTCACTCCTCTCTTCCCCTACTGCAGCCAGCACCATCCCTTCATAGCCAGCTATTAGTATAGTCGAGTGACATTTAAACATCTAATACTGATTATAGCAGTTGATATTCTAATCAATCAGTAACATTTGATTCAAGTATTTCAGCCACTAAGGGCTATATTTTGTGACTTGGAGAGAGCTTTTGCGGATTTTTATAGGAAAAATTAGACTTTGGTAAGACACTTGAAAGCTTGGAACCACCCTCTTTGTTTTCCAAATGAAGACAATGGTTTAAACTTGTGATCATGGCTGGATTTGGAAGTAGTTTATGCACTCAAATTGTGGTGGCGTTTCAGATAGGCTAATTTCATGTGGATAAATATAACTCTAAAAATATGTATCCATTTCAATTGTCCTTTTTGACAGATTTGTTTGGAAGAGACTGCTCATGGTAGGCCTAGCCATAATTGCCAGTTTCCAACTGCCACTTGACTATTAGCCTAAATGGTCAACCTTAACCTTGAGCCTGAACTATTAGTTGACCATAGTTGGTCAATCAAAGTTTGGCAGCTAAAGGCTAGCCTATTACTATTTTCTTTTAAGTATAAAAAATGCTTACAAAATATTTAAAATATTATATATATATATATATATATATATATATATATATATTTGAAATTCATTAGTGTGTAAAGAATCAAAACTCTTACAATTCTCTTACTTTTCAATTTTTTACCTCAAGGCTCAATCACTTCTGCTAATACTAGTGATTTATTCTGTGTATATGTCCAACATTTTGTCAGGGCAAACATTTTCTTCTAACAATTCTCGACCATAATCTAATTGTCTATACATGATTGAAATTTTAAAATTTTTAGCATCATTATTGAGCAAGTTTCACCCAAACTGTTATTTTCATAATTAAAAAAATTGTTCTATTATAACAGTGGGAATGGAAATAACATGAATTAACTTAGCCATCAATGCTAGAATATGAAATTTGTTCTTATTTTTGACCCACCACCTCATGATATTAAATGTTTCGCCAATATCATTCCCTTCCAGTGTATAATTCAAGTTTCGTGATGGAACTTGATGACTCTTTTTGTCATTTGGATCATTCTAATATAAGAAGTTTTACCTTGTTAATTTTCCTAGTACCGAATGTTGGAATATATAACATGTAAGAAATCTGAATTGAACTCACAAATAATATTCTTTATATTGACAATTAAACAAGAAACATCAGAGAAGATATAAGATCTTGAGTGTTAAAATCATCATCATTATCATCCTCCTCCTCCTCCTCATTATCTTAATCATTTTTTTAAAAATTAGAGAGTTATAATAACGATTAAGTTAATCTTATAAACCAATCTATTCTTGTACGTAGATCAAGAATAGTACTCTAGTAACTAAATTAATATCTGATATTTTTAAATAATGTTTCAATCATTTAAATCTTATAACTTTAATACAAGGAAACAAAAGAATATCTCTAGAATATATATTAAAAAAATTACCAATATTAACATATTTTGAACAACTAAAATTGAAATCGAATAATAAATACTAAACAAATCATAAGAAGTATCATTAAATTTTTAAAAAATATTCAAAGTACCTTCACAACTTATTCTATTGTTGAGAAAATAAATGTATTCTAATAGTTTAATTTATACAAAAATCATATATAAAATTTTGATATTGAAAAGATTCATTTAATAACTTATGAGTTAAATTTCATTTATTTGAAACATCTCTTAAGAATTATTTGAGCTTTACGCCATTTCAATAAAATTATACCCATGTTCTTTTAATTAATAGCCTAAAATATAAATAAGAAAAAAACGGTTTTTATTGTTTCAGTAAAAAGATCAATTCTTTTAGAATAATCTTACACACATCAATTCAAAACGTTACATATGCATTTAACATAAAAAATAAAAGGCAAATTGGCGAGTTTTCTCTTTAAACATTTATTTTTTGACTAGATTGGTCATTAATCTTTATTTTTAACTTTTTAAGTCCTCCATTAATGTTCGTAAAAATTATTTGGTCCCTCCGACCCATTTCCGGCTAGTCAACTTCTAGTCAACAACTTATGTCCGGTTTGAAAAAAGTAGTGGAGGGTGTAATACCCCATATAAGACCACTTTTAGTAAGTGGGGAAAAGTTATGCATGTCATATTGAGTTATACCATATTTGATAATTTGAATTATTTTCCATGAAAATATTGGTTGTGGATTACATGAATTAATTTATTCTTGATGTAGTTGGATTGCTTGAGCTTTCATTTATTGAGAAAAGTTTATTAGAAAAAGGAGTAAAGCAAGTGGGAAGAAATCAAGGGAGTTGTTAGGAGAATATTTAGAAAGAAAATGTAGCTTGGTGGATAAAGCTTGGCATTTAAACCTTGACGAGCTTGAGTTTGAATCCTAACTATTTCCAATCCTTTTCATTCTCTTATTTTCTTTCCTCATTCCCTAATTTCTCCCTAGCTTGGCCGAAATCCCTAGGAGAATAGCCACTGGGAAATTAATTTCTTAAGAAAAGAAAAATAAATTAGGAGAGTGATTTATTTGAAAATTATTTTATAAAATATTTGAGAACAAATTAAATTTTAGTTTCTAATATCTTATCATAATCTTTTAGAGAATTTTAAAGATTACTAATCTAGATTTTCTTTTAGCAATATCTAAATAAGATACTAGTAGAGAAAAATATATATAAGAAAGTATATAGGTATTATTTTCAAGGAAATAAATTTCCTTATTTTATCTTTTTTCAAATAATATTTTTATTTATGGAAATAAAAAGCTTAGAGGTGAATTTAAATGAAATAATTATCTCTTGGATAAGAGGATGATTTTCGAAAATTTAGGAAGGAAAAGGAAGAAGAATTCGATAGCTTCAAGGAAGTAGGAAACCAGAATTTTCTCTCAATATAACTATTTATTAGCTATTTAAAAATTACTCAAATTAAAATAGGGAATTAATTAAATTATTTCCTAAATAGATAACCTAGTTTCCTCACCAAATATTCTGAAAAATTGCATCAAAGCTGCCGCCACCCTTGGAGCAAGTATAATCTAAATCAAACTCTCTAAAACCTAGTTAGGTTTGTTCAAGAAAACCTTAACCAACTAGGACTTTGTTTTAGCCAAAAGAATAACAGAATTTTCCCCTCAAATTCCTTTAGAATTTTGGCAAAAAAACCAGCCTTATTCTGCACGAAATTCTCAGCAAAAACCTGCACAGAAATTCTTCTATTTAGCAAGCAAAATACAGCTACACAAAGACTTCTTTTCCTTCTCTTGTTTCGCCACTTTAGAGACCAAAACCAACCAACATTCTTCTCTCATTCTGTCCAGATTTTTCCTCATTGTTTTTTCAGAATTTCGGCCACCCTTAGCTTCACAAACACAGCAGCAATCAACCCTAATTTCCTTGCAAAATTTCGACAGCCATAGAGACACCCAAAGCTGAACAATTTTCTCTTGTGATCAAGAAACCCTAGCAAGACCAAAACTCCTTTAAACACCTAAACCTAAAACCCTAGCCTTTTCTATACAGCAAACCACGAAAATCTCCACCCTTTCAGCCCCTCAAACTCACGAAAAAACCAGCATTCAACCAGCTCCAAAATTCGGCCAGCCTATTCCAAGAACAAAACCAAAACCGAATCTCTCTACAAGGTAATTGATCTTCAACCATTCTATTCAACCCCTACTCTCTTCTTTTCCTTTTCTCTTCCTTAAATCACGTCCATAAGGGACTGCTTTTACCTATTCTTTGGTGAGAATTGATCAAGGGCATCCAAGCGAACCAAACTCTTCAACTATTGATCAAACTCAAGCTAGTCAACAAGGAGTTACCGTGATTTAAGTGTAAATCACTAAGAGGTAATCAAGATCCTATCTTTATTGATTTAAATGGTCTTAAACTTCAAAATATTGGCTTAAGGATGTCTATGGAGTCTAGTATGAAAGCATGAATATATTAGATTGATGATCATGTTGAGAAAAGCCATAGACAAAGCATGTATGAGATAGGACATTGATGTATCTTATCATGATGAATCTTGATCCATGCTAAATAGACAAAAGATGAGATTTTTTAAATATGTATGGGGCTATTTATGATGATTTTATGTTAGTTTAATATGGAAGATGTCATGTGTTGAATTGATCTAGATCAATGCATAGTTATGATCAATAGAATAGTAAAAGAAAGTTATTCATGTGATCTATTGAATTAAATACCATGGATGAAAGGGGTAGATAATGGAATCATGGAGAGTCATGTTGTATGAAATAATGGATGGAACGATTGAATCCTAATTGTGGGATTATTTACTTTAGATAAGGAAGGAGTGGAAAGTAGAGCAATCGATTGAGTGGAATTTGGCTGTGATTTATCCAGGTAAGTCACTGCATAACTGTTTTGATACAAGTTATATGTTTGCAAGCAATTTTTACAATGTTATTTGGAATTGATGTCAATATGATGTTTTGACACAAGGATTGAGCCTTGACTAAAAATGATGAGTTATACTGGATTGGAAACGTGGATGTTTAATTTTCAAAGCGAATTTACTAAATTTTATTTATTCAAACTCAAAAGTGATTTCTTACACTATTGTCAAACGATTTGAAAATGCCGTTACGAAAATCACGTTTTGCAATCAAACTAATCAAGACTTTTGGAAAAGGGAAAATGATTCTGCTCCTAAATGGGGAGCGTTGAGTACTCAGCGGGGGTAGGTTAGTAGTACTAGTTTCGAAGAGTAAGAGCGAGTCTTCTGGCAGGACGCCACCTCCAGAAGATAAACTCAACTTGAAGAGGCGACAGTACTACTTAGTCAGGCCGGTCCAAGCTAGCATATTGGTCCATGTGGACATTGTTTACTCGGATTAGACAATTGGAGTATTGGGTGAAGAGATGGAGGAGTATCTCACCTAGTGGGTGGTGCCCCCACTGCCCCTTTGTTGAAAGAAAATATTAGGGAGCTATCATGGTGGTAACTATGATATGGATTGTGTTATTATATTGTTGAATCATTTGCTAATCCCTATTTAATGAATTGTGAATGTGATGAAATAGTGATTTATTGTGAACTGTTTTGGATTGATTGAGCAAGGCTCATTTGTATGACTATTATTGACGAGATTGGCTTGCAAATACGATTTTGTGGTTTTGATAAACTTGCATACATGAAATGATTATAATTGATATTTGCACACACGGGACTTACTGAGATGCCAATCTCACACCTTTTATATCATGATTTCAAGGGATTGCTTTCAGTGAGCGGGGCGAAGTTGGGGTTGAGCTCCAGTTCATTTATTTAGTTGTGTTTTGAGTTTATTTCAAGAGACGCTTGTTAGTTTTGATTTTCCAAACTTGTATAATTTTTGCTTTCGAATGTAATGGAATTTTTCTTTTAATTTTATTTAGTAGTTTTTGTTTTATTTTATTCCTCGTTATAAAGACCCCTGGTCCTTTGGATGGGGCGACATCCTGCCCTATCTAGGTACCTAGGGTATGGGGTGTTACAGAGGGTGTTTTCGGTACTCCACTGTTGATATTCCTGCCAAATTAATTGTCCTATCAACATTTGTCCATCAATTCAACCAAATCCTCTACAAAACCTTGGGTCACTGAACATACGAGGGTGAAATCCGGCTCCTTGAGGACCACCTTGGTACGAGGGTTTATCTCTAAACATACGAGAGTTTGTCTCTGCAAAGTTACCCAAAGTTATCGGTCGATGAACATATTAGGGTTTGTCTCTGCAAAGTTACCTAAAAATTGCCCCATTTTAATAGAAGATCAGTGAGAACCGGAATCTATTGAGGACCACCTTGGTAGGGTTTATTGAAAGTGATGGCAGGAACTGGAAATAGATGTACACGTGGGCAGATTTCTTCACGACATTCCAGGTAGTCAAGCATTTTACAGGGGATGCCTGACTCAGATATGGTTGAGCGATGCCTCGGGTAAGATAGTTTATGTTTTTATAATTTTGTGATTGGTGTCTATAAATTTCTGGGTTTGCCTTCCATCGTTTGAGTTAATGGGAGTTTTGATTTTTTTAGTATAATTTGGAGGGGCATAGCAGAGGAGAAAAATACATTTGCATATCTGGACTCACTATGGTTTCACCTATATACATGTAAGAGTAAAGAGAATGTGTTCAAGTGGTTGAAGAACAAAGATATTCTGTCTAAGAAGTATGTTATGGTTCCTATCATCCTCTGGTATGTCCCTCACTTTAATCAATCCTATTGCATTTTCCCATTTTTGGTTTGGAAAGGGATGACCACACACAGTGTTCCTTCTTTGTCATTTAAAAATTAGTTGTGCTCTTTCAGGGATCACTGGAGTATGCTGATCTTATGTAACTTCGATGGTAAATCAAAGTTAAGAAGTCCATGCATGCTCCTATTAGACTTTCTGCAATCAGCAGAACAAACAATTGAGCCTCTGATTAAAGAGTAAGTAATAGTGCCATCTAAAGTAAATATACATTTGATCTTTATATATACAAAAATTCTTATATCTGCAACAAGTAGTTAAGTCCTTGATTTTAAATGTACTTCTTTTTGTGGATAGTTTTGTATTGGACATACTTAAATTGGAGAGCAGATAGGCTATTAGAGATATAGTGGGCAAAATTCCTCTGCTCTTACCCAAGGCAAGATAAATTTGAATATGAGTATTTTGGAAGTTTTATTCATTCAATTAAAGCATGTCTATTGTGTTAATTACTTGGTCAATTTATCATTAGGTTCCACAACAAACAAATGGAGAAGATTGTGGTAGTTATATTTTGTATTATGCTTATTTGTTTATGCAGAATGCTCCTGAAAATTTCAGCATCGTTGATGGATACCCTTACTTTGTAAGTCTAGAAAATGTTATTGACTCAGATTTTTTTAACATAAGTTTAGGCACCATTGAAAATCATGAAAATATTTTTTGGTTCTTATACTTTTCATTTCATGCATTGTAGCTGAAAAAGGATTGGTTTACTTTGGAGGAATTTACTACATTCAGACATAGCCTACATGCAATGGAAAAGACATATTTTGGTTCTGATGCTGCCAAGGTCGGTGATGTGATTGAGCTTCATGATTCTCCTGGGGAGAACAACGAGACTGGTATAGATACCATGCAATTTCAAACATCAGGAATTGAGCATTTTCAATTATTAGAAGATATTAATTTAGAAGGGGATGAACATGCTAAATAAGAAAATTTTGACATTGTGATAGGTGAAAAATTACTACATCCAGTTGATGTGGTGGATGAGATAGAGGTTGAGGAACTTCAGGACTTCATTTGTTCTAATGTTTCAAGTGTTAGCAATAACGATGGGATAGAAGTTTGGCTACCTGTGGATACTTCAGTTTTGGATCATATCAACACAATTGAGTGGGCTAGAAGTTGGGCAGAAGAGATAAGTGATATGGCAAGTGAGCTTTCCAAGTTTACCAACAAAGCTGGGCAGAAGAGACCATGGTCTGATTTTAGCAACCAAAACTTGAGTAGTGATTCCACTGAAGAAGAATCTAAATGTGAGGTGGATGAATACTTTCATGATTCTGATTATTCAACAATTGACGATGATGAAATGTTTGAAGAGTTTGTGGATCAAGGACTTGAGGACTTTGATGAAAATGTGGAAAGGGAAGCCAGCCGTTTGAAGCTAAAAGTCTCCAATGATTCCAAGATTGATGAGACAGAAATAGAACAGCAAGAGGAGGCTGCAACAAAACATAATGTTCAAGAAAACTCAAATGAACCAGCCAACAAACAAGCTACAGGGAATGTTTTGCAGCCTGAAAATGTAGAACATTCAGGAAATGTTACATGTCTAAAAAACAAGAGAGGGGGGGGGGGGGGGATAAAGTGTAAAAGAAGGACCTAGTTGTATACACAGTCTTTTAGTCAAAATGAAGATGTATTTCTTGAATCGGAATATATGGACATTAGAGATGAGTCCAGCTATGGAAATTCAGATGATGAATTCAATAAAGATCAGTCCATAGAGGATGATTTTGATAAGGACAACAAGATGGAAGAACTCCCCATGTTTAACATGAAAAGATATGATAAAAATCCTAACTTTCAGGTAGGCAGGAAATTTAACATTAGGAATGACCTTAGGACTGCCATTATTAACCATGGAATTAAGTATGGTAGGCAAGTGTGGTTTAGAAAAAATGATTAAAAAAGAGTGAGTGCTTGCTGTAGGGGTGCAAATTGTGACTTGATGGAGTACGAACACAGGATAAAAGACACGCCGGGTTTCCAAATTAGAACTTTGCAAGTAAAACATCAGTGCTCTAGGAATCTAAATCACAGACTTGTTAATGCAAAGTATTTGGTTGCCAAGTACATCGGAATCTTCAGATCTGCAAATGGTGTTAAGGTGGATGAGTTCCAAGATAGAGTTCATGAAGATCTCATCGGGAACATCTCACCTTGAAAAGTCTACAAAATAAAAACAATAGGCAAAGTTATTGATAGAAGGTAGATACATGGACCAGTATAGGTTGCTGTGGAATTACTGCGAAGAACTAAAAAGAAGCAATCCTGGTAGTACTGTTTACGTTGATGCGATAGAAAAAGAAGACACTGGAAATCACTATTTCAGGAGATTTTGTCTGTATTGATGTACTTAGAAAAGGGTTCAGAGCTAGTTGTAGAAAGGTATTGGGACTGGATGCAATATTTTTAAAAGGACCCCATCTGGGAATTCTTCTTACTGCTGTGGGTGTCGATCCAAATAATGGGATGTATCATGTGGTCTATGCCATAATTGAAGGTGAGAACAAGAAAACTTGGAAATGGTTTATTAAAGGTCTTATAGAAGACCTTGGGATATACAAGCAGGAGGATTGGTGTTTCATGAGTGATAGACAAAAGGTGAGCATTGTAGCTTCCTTGGTAAACGAAAAGAAACTACTAATTTCAGTATATTATTGATTTTGCTTGTCGTATTATTAATTATTTGTCATGCTGTTGTTCAGGGCTTAATTCAAGCAGTTCAAGAATTGCTACAAAAAATTGAACACCGACATTGTGTACGACACTTGCACAATAATTTTCAAAAAGCCCATCTTGGAGATACTCTGAAGGAATAAATGTGGGCATGTGCCAAAACAACTTACCAGAGCAAATTTGAAGCAAAACTGCAAGTCCTCAAAGACCTTGATGAAAACGCCTACAACTGGTTGAAAAATCAAACATTTCCAGTGTTTTGGACTAAATCTCACTTCAGAGAAGTCACCAAATGTGATATATTACTGAATAATCATAGTGAGTCATTCAATAGACAGATTCTTCAAGTAAGGTCCAAACCTGTATTGCAATTATTGGAGAGGATAAGAGTGCATCTTATGTTGTGACATCAGTCGAGGAGGCAGTGGATCAGTAAACAAAAAGGGAAGATCTGCCCACAAATTACAAGACGACTAGAGACATTGAAAGCAGAATCAGGAAAATGCATGACATCCTATACTGGTGGTTCAAAGTTTCAAGTGAAGGAAAAAAACCGGAACAGTTTGCAGTTGACACTGAAATGAAGGCATGTTCTTGTAGAAGGTGGGACATTTCTGGCATCCCTTATGTTCATGCGGTAACTATTCTAGGTTATATTGGGCAGAACCCTGAAGACTTTGTAGATGAATGTTATAGCATAGAAGCATATGAAAGGGCATATAGGGAAATTGTTTGCCTAGCTAATGGCCCTAATAACTGGCCCATTTCAAAGAAGCAATCACTGCTGCCTCTAAAAAATATTAAATTACCTGGAAAGCCCAAAAAGAAGAGAAGGCCTAGCATTGGAGAGAAAGGCTACAAGATTGATGAACAAGGGGTTCAAATGATGAGGAGGGTTAGTTTTAGTGATAACAAGTGTAGAATATGTGAAATTTTTGGACACAATTCCAGAAAATGCCCAAGTTAGCCAGTTGAAATTGTAAATGTTATATTTGGTTTGGCACGTGTGGGAGCTGAAGTTGAAAAGAAAATTGGGTATAATATGAACAAATGTGGTAAATGTGGCAAATTTAGTCATAATAAATGATCTTGAAAAGCTCCTACTGTTGTAAATGATGTAAAAATGGCCTCACATGGGCCAAGTGAGGGTACTGAAAATGTGGGCCAATCTAGTGCTAATTGCTTACTGCCATCTGAAGGTCAGGACCACAATGCTGTTCCAATTCAACAAGTAGAGTCAACTGTCCAAATTGATGAGGGAGATGTAATACCTCACTTTTGAATGATTCATCATTGAAAAAAAAATTCTTTTGTGTAAATTTGAATTGAAGTTGTATTTTGTGTTGGACAATGTTGTTTGTTTCATAGGCTACAATAAAGGCCAGGAGACCCTCGAGGTGTAGTTGGTGTGGAGCACTAGGCCACAACAGAGCAAGATGTACTATGCAAGGTGCAAGCTTGCATCCCAAGATCAAAATGTTAGATACTATGAGGAGGCTGGACTAGAGGGAATGGAATGTGATGTAGTTTTTAGAGGAGGCTGGACTATGTTGGATACTATCAAGTTGCAAGTGTAAATTTGTCTTGGCTGAAAGTTGTTTTTGGTAGTGCTAGAAAATTAGCATGAGTGTGTTTTGGAGATAGGTAGGAAAAGACAATGGTCTAATGTAATTGCCTACTATGGATATTGTTTAGATTGTGTATGAAGGGTGCAAAGATGATGGTCTAATATTGTTTAGTTTTGTTGTCTATTCCAGAAACTTGGGCTTTGTTTTGGCATTAAGCAGAAATTGGATACTATATTGTGTATGTAGAAAAGGAAACCTTAGTTTTTGTTGATGTTTAATTTATATGATGTACTTGGTGTTTTGTGTCAGTTTTCCTGAGATTAAGCATATTCATTCATCCTCCATTTCTTCGATGGTAATTTTATGCCTTTGAAGCAGGTCAAAACACATACTAAAATGGCAAGAAATTGATATAGAATGGATACGACCATTAGGACTTAACCCATTTAACTGATATAGAAGACAGCAGTATATCAAGCCAAAAGATATAACAAGCCAACGGATACAACAAGTTATTTTTGCACAAAATGACTTCATAACTTGAAAGTTGAAACTACTATATCATAGTAATACATAAGAGTTCATTCATTCACCCATCACTTAGTGCATTAACGGTAAAACACAACATATTCCATCAAAAAGCAGGAGCCTACACATTTCCTTTCCTTTTCAACACAACAACATTTACATCAACAACTTCTAGCAATAACTATTTTGAGCCTAGCCAAAGGACTATCACTAAGAACCAAGACAGAATGAGAACACTCCAAATGCCCTTCTTCTTTTTCTGCAACAAGGCCCTTTCTGCTTCCATCTTCCTAATCCTTCTTAACAAATCAGGTATGACAACCTTAGATCTTTTGCACATTGGAGGATCAACCCCAATAGAAAAATTTACATTTCTTCACACCCTGAAAATAGAGAAAAAACAAATACCTATTCAATTTTCAACCTTTGAACACAACTGCTTATATTCATTGACAACATTTCCACTCACCAAGATATTTTCTCACGCAACAAATCACCTCCCTGGATTTTTATTAGTCCACGAAGTTCGAATCAAAGTTGGGATGTGACAATAGCATTCTGTTGGTAGGTTGTCTGAAAAACGTCTTCTCTCATTGTACCTTGAACTCGAATGGCTTGAATCTCCTTCGTCATTTCCCCTTCCCTCTATCACTGACATTGTGCTACTCTAGGTTGTTTGCTTTTACCAGATTTGGGGTTCTACTGTGACTGAGGAAGGAGAAGACGAGGGTGATTTTGACGGGGGAAAAAAAAAATTCACCTTACCTAGGTTGTCCTCAATATCACAGAACTTTTGCCCAAACTCTACCAATTTGGGTTAGTTTGAAGAGACAGTAGAACATGCTAATGTCATTAGTTTGATGAAGGAGTTGGATTCCATCAACAGAAGCTCAACTTCTGAGTTAGTTTGCAAAAGAGTGAAGTCCGTCAACAAAAGCTCAATTAAGTTGGTAGAATATCAACAGTGGAGTACCGAAAACACCCTCCACTACTGTTTCCAAACTGGACATAAGGTGTTGACCAGCAGTTGACTAGCTGGAAATGAGTCGGAGGGACCAAATAATTTTTACAAACATTCATAGAGGACCTAAAAAGTTAAAAATAAAGATTAAGGACCAATTAGTCAAAAAATAAATGTTTAGGGAGAAAACCTACCAATTTGCCAAAATAAACATTCCTTCAAAAGTTACTCCTTAAATTTTTAAGGCTAATAATTGAAATCGTATTCGTACTCGTCTTATCAAAAGAACTTAAATTATTTTCTTCTAAAATAATAATTAACGTTAACAAATATTTTTTATCTGAGTGTGAATTATCAAAACACTTGTTAGCAAATACATGTTTTTTAAATATTCTAATCATTATTTATCCAATGACAGGTGATATCCTTATACAAATGAACTAGCCAAAGATTACTTCAAATAGAAATTTGAATCGAAGCTGATGGTCAATTAGTAGTCGAATGGCATGCTAAACTTCTCTAGGTAGAAATTTGGATCTCAACTCTCACCCAGTTTTCCTTTACCCATTGGAACTATTTGGATGATTTTAAAAAAATAATAAAGAAAAATGACATTTAAAAGGAAAAATGACATAAATTTCTCTAAACTTAATAAAAATGCGTTATTTTTTCTTCAACTTTATTTCTATAAAATTTTGCCCTTGAATTATGTAAACTTATCATTAATTGCGTTTTTGTCCAAATTAAGTGCTAATTCATGATGAAATGATCCCATGTGACCCGCACATAATATTTCTAAAAGGTATTTGATCAATATATATAGGCATATAGAAAGACTCTTTCCAAATGACTGTTTGAACGGTCACTTCTTTTTACTCTGCACTCATCTCTTTAACTTCACACTTAGCAAAATGAGATTTCATATAACCAACAAGGAAATTGTCATTAAAATTTTTAGAATAGGGTTTTAATAACTATGCTTTCTCTAGACTTTGGAGTACAAAATCATCGCAAAAATTGGAAGAGTAGTCCTCCTGGTCACAGACGAAAGAGTAAGGGCAAGTCTAAAACTCCTCATTAGAGAAGAAAGAGAAGCAGAAAGCCTCCTACGCAATACAGTGAAAATAGATTTGGGTATGCCGTGGAAGAACATCATAAAAGGATCGAACCTTCATGGCCTCCCATTCTTCAATTAGTATCCCAAAATCCTCAATTCCAGAAAAAGCCCATACTTCTGGAAAAAAAATTCAAATGCGCCCTTGTTCTATTCAATTCTGAAGCTAGTCTGCTTATTTAAAGGATAAATATCAAGAGATGAGTCCTTTGAGCTCCTGCCGTCGCACCAGATGACAATGATGATGACTACAACAAGAAATCCTCTGATGAAAATGATAAAATTGAAGGTAGCTCGTAATCAATATTCTTCAAAGCGTTCCGGCATTCTAGCCTCGACCTCGGCTTAGTTGAGCCATCTTTGCTAGTCGGCTTGGAGTGCATGTCGCTGCCACTCCTACCACTACCACCATTGATGCTTCCTCCTCCACCATTTTTATAGATAATGAAGATTTTGTGTATGCGATGCATTATAGGAGTGATCTGTGTATTAGTTCAGAACTGCAAAAATGTCTCGGTCAATTTTCCATATTAAAGCTATGGATGTTCTGTGTAGGGTAGGGTAGGCTGGCTGGGTGGAGGGTGGAATTAGGGGAGAAAAGAGTGAGCAGATGCATAGAAGTTGAATAGAATAAAATTGGTTTCAATTTCTTGATATGATTGAAAATAGATCTGATTCTACTAGTTAAACTCGTGTTGAGACAGAGCAAAACGAATGTAGAAAGGAGAAGATAGGGATTTATTTGGTGAGGTGATGCACTTTTGATGTGTAGATCACGTGAGGGGATTCTATCGTGGGTTATTGTTCAATTTAAACGGAAGGATAACTAATCATAAGTTTATATAGTTCAAGAGTAAAATTTTACGAAAATGAAGTTGAGGGACGAACAACGCGTTTTTGTTAAGTTCAAGAGCAATTTATGCCATTTACCTTATTTAAAACTAAAAATAAAGAAAAAATATTTAATATAAATAAGTACTCATTAGAAGAATTTTGGATAGTTAAGAGAGTATGAAATAAGCATAAAGAGAAAAAATGGATAAAAGTGTGAAAACTGTTAAAGAATTTGAATGGTATTTGTAGAAAAAAGTGAAAAATGAAAAATAAAAGAAGAAAATTGTTGTTGCTACCAACGGCCAAAAACATGGCCGCAACACGACCACTTCTTTGAATTGTCCACTGTGGAGCACCTATCGGCTCAATAGTAGATGACATATATATATTTTTATTTTTTGAAACTACAACGTAGCAAAATAAAAGGTAAAAAAAAAAAAATAGTTGTTCGACCATGGTTAACAACTAGGAAAAAAAATCCCAATGTCAATCACATGATAGACCATAGTTTTGGTTCATTTTTTTAGCCAAAAGATTCCTAACTGTTAACTACCATTTAGTTAGTCAGTTCAACTATGAACTAGGCCAAATCTTGTCAGACCTAGTTCACGATTCAACAAATAGGGGAAGGATTTATTTGGTTTGTACTATAAGGTAATGCATCTTTTGTTGGATTGATTAATTATTGTATATAATTATTAATTTCAGTAATTGTGATTAAATTAAGAGTACAGTTACATTCTTTTAGTGAAGTGAAACGTAATTAATAAATTATTTTTGTTGACAAAATAATTTATTAGAGTTTAGTCTAACTGTATTCAATCGTGTCCTTTTAGTGGCTCCTAATTATGAGACAATAATAATTTATAATTTATTAATGAAAATTGTAAGAAACCAAAAATCGTATTTGAGATAGAATAGGATAAGTGAAAATAGTTGTACCCACTATACTTTTCTTATTCTATCAGGATTCGTATTTTGAGATAGAGTCAGCTATACATATTAATTTATGACTTTATTTTCGATATAGACATGAGAAACAACGTTCTTATTCTCTCAATTTTTTGTATGAGTCCACCCTCAACAAAGAGAGAGAAAAATATGATTAGCAATTTTCTAGTTCAGGGAGATTACATTGAAGAAGACTTGGGGGTCTGGAGCATTAGTAGAAGGCCAAAGACTTCAGGTATCGTATTGGTAAAAACGATATCTACAAATGTATGATTTGTTTTTACGTATTCTTAAAATTTAATCTGGTTGACACATAAATATATCAATCCTATAACTAGCAATTGGTATCAGAGCCCGATTTTGATATGTGTTTATGTGTTAAGATTAAATCTTTTATGCATATATTTAGTTGAGCGGTGTAGGAATAATACATTTATGTTCATGGTGAATAATTTGATTAATTTGTTCAAAATAATTTTATGGTCATAATTTTTTATTCGATGAATATGTATAAGTATTATCGAGTCTTGTAACAAAAAGAGTGGATTACGTCTTTATGTTTCCCTTTTGAGTTATTTATTATTATTATTATTATTATTATTATTATTATTATTATTATTATTATTATTATTATTATTATTATTTATGTTGTTATTTTTAAAAAATTATTGGACACACTGGAGATGGATTGGCCAGTGATAGGTTTTGAACCTAGGTCACCAAATTAGCAATCCAAAGTCTAAACCAGTGCACCAGAGATAATCTTGTTACAAAAGAGAGCTCCATCAAATTGATATTGCAAAATGATTGAAGATTGGCTATTTTGTTACTCAATTAAATTTTCAATCGTAATTTTGTAATTTTATTTTGAAGTCTAAGTCGGACATAAAATTATTTTTATTTTATAGTTTTTTTACCATTTAATTTTGATTGAATTATGTATCATTCATGTTAACATGCCATATACTTTGCATTAACACCATTTTAGGTACTATTTAGTTATGCATAAATAAATTAATATTTTTTATTAAATTAAAAAATTAAGTGTAAAATGGTTGTTTTTAATTAACCTTAGGCCTCTCCTATTAACCTATTAGTAAAATTAACGTTTGTTTCATGCTATTTTAAATGGTCCCCCTATAGGAAGATTACATTTTATTGGTTACTAGATTAGGCATCAAAAGTTTAATTATTTTTTTAAAAAAAGGTTTAATTCATTCAAAATTATCATAGAGGTGATGTGATTGGATTGGAAATTTTATAAATTTTTTTTATAAAAAAATTTGAATATAGGGGTTACATTTAAATCAAAGACATTATAAGGATGTCCTATAAAATATCCAAATAATGTCTATGTTGGCCAAAATATTTAATGACACTAAAATTAATATTGTATTTAGATGCAGGATATATTAATTTTAGTGGTATGATCCAGACCTAACTATAAGTTATATTGTTATTACTATAGAGGTGCATATTACTTTAGAATTTTAGGTTGTGGATCTTAACCTAACTATAAGTTATATTAGTATCTCTTATAGAGGTACATGTTACTGTAGAGTTTTAGATTATCGTATTTTGATATTAGTTTTTATTACTACTTAAAATATTATCATATTGATCATGCATTATATTATAATATTTTGATCATGCATCATGATATGATGAATGCCTCATATATTTTATTTTATTTTATTAAGAAAAAGTCTTCCAACATTTTATCCCAAATTTTAATAAAAAACCAATTGGTTGGAGAAAATTTTATTGATTGGAAACGGAACCTCATAATCATATTCACGATTGAGAAACTCAAATACGTACTGACTGAACCGTGTCCTGCTAAGTCTACTGAACAGTCCATGCGCGAACAAAAGAAGGCTTATGATAAGTGGTTGAGTTCTGATGAGATGGCTCGCTGCTACATTTTAGAATCTATCTCAAATGTGTTGCAGTAGAAACATGAGAACATAACAACCGCTGCAGAAATCATGAGAAGCCTCTAGCAAATGTTTGAACACAAAGGACGTCAGGCCCGTCAAGCAGCAACGAGACGTATAATGAATATGCGCCTGAAACCTAGAACACCCGTGAAGGATCATATGTTAGAATTGATCACTCAATTCAATGTGGCAAATGTCTTAAGGGCTGAAATTAAGCTTGAGACTCAAGTTGATATGGTTCTAGAAACTCTCCCAAAGATATTCTCGCAGTTCAAAGTTAATTATAACATAAACAAGATGGAGATGTCTCTTACAGAGTTAATGAAGAAGCTTAAGAGCATCGAGGCTACCCTAAAGTGGGAAGTGGCAACGCTTTTGTTCTAACTCATGCTGGATCTTCCTCTTCCAACCCTAAGGGCAAAGGAGGAAATAAGAGGAAACAAAATAATAAAAAAAAAGGCCTAAGCAGTAGATTAAGAGAGCAAAAGTGGATGAAAAGACCAAAAGCAAATGTTTTCATTACAAGCAAAAAGGATATTGGAAGACACAGTACCCAGATTACTTAGCTAAATGCAAGCAAGGTACTAGTGAGTTATCCTACATTGAAACTTATTTAGTGGTTGATTCTACAAATTCTTGGATAGTAGATTCTTGAGCCACTAACCATGTTTGCAATTCATTGAAGGGGTTCCAAGTAACCAGACACCTTAATGAAAGAGAGCATATTCTAAAGGTTGGCATATAATCAGTGATATCTGCAAGAGTTGTTGGAGATGTTTATCTTTATTTTGATAATAAACATTTGATTTTGAAAGATTGTTATTATGTTCTTGACATTTATTGAAATTTGATTTCGGTTCTTTATTATTCAAACAAAAATATTCTGTTAAATTTTATGAATTATCAGTAGAGATATTTAAATAATGATCCATATGTTTTGAAACCTAATAATAGTTTATTATATCATACTGAAACTAACAAACACATTAAGTTATCTCCCACTAATGAGACTTTCTTATGGCATCTTTAACTTGGTTATATTAATTTAAATAGGATTCAAAGACTTATAAAAGAACCTTTAAGTGACTTAAAGGTGGAACCTTTTCAATTTTACGAATCTTGTTTGGAAGGTAAAATGACATCATTTCCTTTCAAAGAAAATAGAGCAAATGAAGTCTTATAATTAGTGCACTTTGACGTATGTGGACCAATTAGTATCCAAGATAGAGGTGGGTATGAGTATTTCATTACTTTTACGGATGATTACTCAAGATATGGATATATTTGTTAGTGTTATGCCCTAAAGGCAATCATTTGTACAATGTATATAACACATTTTATTTTAATAAAATGTATTATTTATCTTATAGTATCTTTTGTTTACTTTTGTATAAAATAAATGTTAGATAAAATCCTTAGTACAAAACTGTGTTAAGGAAATTATAATAGAGATCATGATATGGGATTCCTACTACACTGTATAATGTTAATACTTAAATAGTCCCTAGTCATAGTATTAATGAGATAGGATATCATTAATACGTTAAAACTAGCATGTGTTAGACTTTCTGATTTGATCAGGCAGTGGTTCTCATATCTGTGAGTATTGAGATACTTAAAGTTAATACGTGGATGCTTGTTAATAGAACAAGTACATTGGATGACCTAACTATGAGATAATCACATGGATAACTATTTAATGCCAGTGATATAATCTCAATATAGCAAACGTGCAAGTATCCTTAGACTTGAGATCTCCAAGGTATTTTGTTTGCTAAGCATTGTGCTTTGATTCCAATCTCTGGAGCCAGATCGAGGGCCGCCTATGGGATGGATATTGGGTACATTGTGAGATAAACGAAAGTAGTTGAGAGGGTCAATAAATGATTCACCACTCCTAATAGTAGAGGTGAATATCTCACGGCCACTTATAAGAATTACTACTCGAGAAGTCCTTGGCCAAGGCGATTATGTATTGGAAATAGTTCCAATTGATACACATTTAGAGTAGTGGGTTCCTGATACAAGTACTATTATATTCAGACCAGAATTTTATATGTGTGTGTGTGTGTGTGTGTGTGTGTGTGTGTGTGTGTGTGTTCTTGAAGGAGTTGGCACTAATTCTGTACTCTAGATCAAATGAGATATTGTATGGTGAAAGGAGTTAATTGCACTATAGTTTGTTATTGAAGGGTTCATGTCAAGCCACTTGACTTTCTGGACTCTTGGGTGGTCATGATGTGTTGCTAGATACCGCTCATGATATGCGGAATATGGGTTTATTAATTGATGAATTAATAAACCAATCCTGATTAGAATTAATATGATTAATTCTAATTAATTATGAATTTTAATCTCAAAGAAGTTTGAATTAATTTATGTTCGCTACCAATTGACTGGGAAACCTAATAGATCATATACAATAGATGATTATATACTCAAGATGTTATTTGATAACATAGCAGGGTTAATTGTGAGAAAGAGAAGTTGTTGTGACCAAATTATAATTAATTATAATTTATGGACTAAATTGTAATTGTGATAATTTGATAGTTCCAATTACAATTAGAGAATTCTAATTATTTTAGAATTCTCAGATGGAGTTTGTAGCCATGTTTTCAGTAGGCTTTCGGGATATATGTGAGATATATGCACGATACCTAATTAGATGAATTATTCACGGCAAACAACATACTCCAAAACCTTCTCTTCTTTTTCTCTCACAGAAAAGCTAAAAACCCTAGCCACCTTTTGGTTTTCTGCTAGCACAGAAACATCTCGGTGCTTGAGAGTGATCGTTCGTGTGGATTTCTGTTAGAAATAATCACACACTGTGATTGTAGTGGTTGGACATTTGACTCTCGTGGTGTTTGATTAAGAGGATTGTTGGATCGCGCCTCAGATGAAAAAGGAAAATTTTTACGATAGGGACTCACTAGAAAGGTGATCTTTTTCTCTTTATGTCTTATTTTCCACATGTATGCAGATACTGGGATGGTATATTGTTCTTATTCTTTTTGTTGCGCCATAAATGATATATATGAGATACCTTACAATATTTACCTAATGACTCATAAGTCCGATGCGTTAAAAAATTCAAAGAATTTAAGGTTGAGATTGAGAAGCAGTTAGGAAAGAACATTAAGACACTTCAATCAAATCGAGGTGGAGAATATCTATCTCATGACTTTAGACCTTACTTGTCAGAATTGAGATTTTATCCCAATTAAGTGCACCTAGCACTCCTCAACAAAATGGATTGGCAGAAAGGAGAAACATGATCTTGTTGGATATGGTCAGAATAATGCTAGGCTTCTCTATACTCAGTACATCCTTTTGGGGATATGCTATACAAACTGTGAAATATATATTGAATATGGTTCCATCAAATTCTATCCCTAAGACTCCATTGGAATTGTGGAATGGGCGGAAGCTTAATTTAACACATATTCGTATTTGGGATTATCCTGCATACGTGCTAAAAGAAAATATGGATAAAATGGAATCTTGATCAAATTTATGTCTGTTTGTTGGGTATCCAAAAGGAAAAAAGGGGTTACTATTTCTATAATCATCAAGATAAGAAAATATTTATAAGCACAAATGCAATTTTCTTAAAGGACAAGTACATAGAAAAACATGGATCTAAGAGTAGGGTTATTTTGGAAGAAACCAAGGGAGATAATCCTAAGTAAATGGTTACAAAAATCCATACTCAAGATCCACGTAGTGGATTTGTATCTATGCCACTTAAATTGCCAGATTCTAGTTGGAAAGAAATAGATGTTACGCTTTCTATACCCACTGGCTCTTCGGCATATAGAGTGGAAGAACCTCCTGTCCCTGTTCAAAATCCAGTCATTGAAGAATCAGCAGATTTGGTTCTAGTTAACGAGGAGGAGGAAAGTCCAATCATTCAAGAACTTCCACAGCTTAGACATAGTGGGAGAGTCATTTAACGTCCCTCTAGATACTTACTCTATTGAGAAACTTTTCAAGCAATCTCTTTTGTGAAAGAAGAGGATCCCACTACGAATAAAGAAACTGTAGAAGACATAGACGGGGACTATTGGAAGAGTACAATAGATTCAGAAATCAAATTCATGTACACTAACTCCGTCTGGGAACTTGTGGACTTACCTAATAGGTAATGAGGTAAAACCTATTAGGTATAAATGAGTCTACAAAAGAAAGAGAAGAGTAGACGGAAAAGTGGAAACTTTTAAAGCTAAATTGGTTGCTAAGGGTTATATCCAATGAGAAGGTATTGATTATGAGAAAACCTTCTCGCTTGTGGCCATGTTAAAGTCTATAAGAATCCTTTTATCTATTGTAGCTCACTTCGACTATAAAGTATGGAAAATGGACGTTAAAACAGTTTTCCTTAATGGAAATCTTGACGAATGTATTTACATGATACAACCTGATGGTTTTATCCAAGAAGGTCAGGAGCATAAAGTCTGCAGGTTGAATAGGTCCATTTATGGGTTTAAATAAGCGTCTAGATCTTGGAATATTCGATTTGATCAAGCCATTAAGTCTTATAATTTTAATCAGCATTCTGATAAACCTTGTGTCTAAAAGAGAATTATAGATGGTAAGGTGACTTTTCTCATACTGTATGTTGATGACATCCTTCTCTTTAGAAATGATGTAAGAATATTAACATTGGTGAAAATGGGTTGATATGAAGGACTTGGGAGAAGTAAGATATATTTTGGGCATTTAGATCCTTCGGGATAGAAAGAATAGGCAAATAGCTTTATCCTAAGCTTCATATATTGACAAAATATTGATGAGATTTTCAATGCAAAAGTTTAAGAAAGGTCAATTGCCTTTCAGATATGGAATTTAGTTATCTCAGAAGTATAGTCCTAAAACTCCTAATGAAGTTGAGTACATGAAACGAGTTCCTTATGCATCAGATGTAGGAAGTCTCATGTATGCTATACTTTGTACTCGTCCAGACATTTGCCATGTTGTTGGGATGGTCAGTAAATATCAATTAAATCCAGGGCCGGAACACTGGACAACAGTGAAGCATATATTTAAGTATCCTCGCAGAACTTAAGGATATATGCTAGTTTACTCAGTTCTAGAATTGGTACCTATAGGTTACACTGATTTTGATTTTCAAACTGATAGAGATTTTCGCAAGTCCACTTCAGGCTTTGTTTTCACCTTAGGTGGTAGTGCATTCGTGTGGAGAAGTATCAGACAATCTTGTATTATTGACTCTACAATAAAAGCTAAATATGTGGAGGCTTGTGAAGCAATTAAAGAAGCAGTATGGTTGAAGAAGTTCTTGATAAAACTTGAGGTGGTTCCTTCTGCATTTTAAGCTATTAGTTTATACTGTAACAACAGTAGTGCAGTGGCAAATGCAAAAGAACCACGTAGCCATCAGTATGGTAAATACATTGAACGTAAATATCATCTACTTAAGGAGATTGTTCAACGTGGAGATGTAGAACTATGCAAGATTTCTTTTGTTGAAAATTTTACTAATTCTTTTACTAAAAGTTTACTTGTAACTATTTTTCGAAGTCATATAGAAAGTATGGGTATTTCTGACATGTCTCATTTACTCTAGGATAAGTGGGAGAATTTTGTTAGATATGTCTATCAAGTAAATACAAAATTTGTATTTTGAAATTAAATAAAGTATATTTTTATATATTTATATGTATGAGCCTGTTTTGTCCACGAATTATTTAGATATTATAAGTTAAGTATTTATTTGTTAAACACAGAAAGACTTGATTTATAATTTAATTTGAAATAAATCATCCACGATCTAAAACAAATTTGGGCAATTTATTTTGGTGAGATCGTCTTAATTTTATTGAAGTCTGTTTTTGACTTTGGTAATAAAATTAAGGATACATTTTGATATATTGGATGGACTATCAATGTTTATTTGTGGAATAGACCATACAAACAAAACATTAAAAGATTGTTATACATAATACCTCAATCCTGAGCAAATAATTATTTATATTTACTAACTTGAAGTTTCTCGAGTTACCAAAAAGTGAGATTAACTCAATAATCAATATCTCGGTATCTTAGGAATTAAAGTGAAATAAATATGAAGTAATTATTATACAATATAAAATCTGTCACCTTCAATAGGTAAGATCATTTCCTCATGAGTTCTTCTAAGGGACAGTTAAATATGAGCTCAGTAATTCAATAGTGTCTATTGAATTCAATTTATAAGTGTGACGTGATTACATGGTATTGTTAAATTGAAGATGAGAATTGAGGATTTGAATGAGGGATACTATGGTCATACTGCCTCATTCAAAGTATTATATTAATCGACGAATGTAATTTATTGGATCGATCAATCATTGGATATAATTATTAACTCCAGGAATTGCGATTAGACTAAGAGTGTAGTTACGTTCTTTTAGTGGAGTGGAACGTAATTAATAAATTCTTTTTGTTGACAAAATAATTTATTGGAATTTAGTCTAACTGTATCCGGTTAGGTCCCTTTAGTGGTTCCTAATTATGGGACAATAATAAATTATAATTTATTTATAATTTATTAATAAAAATTACAAGAAATAAAAAATCATATTTGAGATAGAATAAGGTAAGTGGAAATAGTTGTACCCAACTATACTTTTCTTATTCTGTTAGGATTCATATTTTGAGGTAGAGTCAACTGTACATATTGGTTTATGACTCTATGTTCGATATAGATGTGAGAAATAACGTTCTTATTCTCTCAGTTTTTGTGTGAATCCACCCTCAATAAAGAGAGAAAGAAAAATACGATTAGCAATTTTTTGGTCCAGAGAGATTACATTGAAGAAGATTTAAGGGTATGGAGCATTACTAGAAGGCCAAAGATTTTTAAAATCGTATTGGTGAAAACGATATCTACAAAGGTATGATTCATTTTCACATTTTCTCAGGATTTAATCTGGTTGACACATAAGCATATCGATCATATCTTTACGGTGTGATAATTGGCCTAATTGTAGAAAAATCGCTGACCTTCTCATCCTTATCTTATAATTTCTATTCGTACTGCGAATGGCTTTTGGAATGTTCTATTTTTGTCAACTTTTTTGTATCTCAACATGCTACAGACAATCGTCTCCATTTTGGACTTTTCTATCAAGAATTCTTATGTTGACAGGATGATTTAGATGTTGGGTATCTCACGCATATCATATATGGCACAGCGGAAGAATAAGAACGAGATACCACCCAAGATCTGTATATGTGTGGAAAACAAGACAGAAAGAGAACAAAGATAATAGCTTTTTACTTTTCTTTGATCGTGTGGAAAGCAAAATTTTTCCTTCTTCAAGTCGAGGCGTGATCCAGCAATCTTCTTAATCAAATACCATGAAAGTTGAACGTCCAACCACTATAATCACAGTGTGTGATTATCTCTAACAGAAATCTACACAGAAGATGACACTCAAGTACCAAGATGTTTATAGGCTAGCATAAACCAATAATGGCGGCTAGGGTTTATGGTGAAGAACTACGAATGAGAAAGAGAAGAGAAAAGGATCGTGTATCCTCTAGGGTTTGGAGTTGTTTTTGTTTTTCGTGGATTGTCATCAAGCTCGGGTTTCGTATGTCTATCACATATATCATACGAAAAATGCTGCTAAAATCCTCCATCTGAGATTTCTAAAACAATTAGAATTCTCTAATTGTAATTGGAAATATCAAGTTCTCACAATTACAATTTGGACCTCAAATTATAACTAATTATAATTTATCCACAACAACTTTTCTTTCTCGCAATTAACCCTACTATGTTATCAAATAACATATTGAGTATATAATTCTCTATTGTGTGTGACCTATTAGGTTTCTCAGTTAATTGGTAGAAAATATGAATTAATTTAAACATCTTTGAGATTAATAATCCACAATTAATTAGAATTAATCATATCAATTATAATCATGATTGGTTTATTAATTCATCAATTAATAAACCCATATTCCCAGATCATGAGTGGTATTTAGCAATACATCATGACCACCCAAGAGTCCAGAAAGTCAAGTGGTTTGACATGAACCCTTCAATAACAAACTACAATGCAATTAATTCCTTTCACCATACAATATCTCATTCGGTTTAGAGTACAGAATTAGTGACAATTCCCTCCAGAATTAATTTTGGCCCGAATATAATAGTATTTATATCAGGAATCCACTACTCTAGATGTATATCAATTGGAACTGTTTTCAATATAAAGTCGCATTGGCCAAGGACTTCTCGAGTAGTAATTCTTACAAGTGACCGTGAGATATTCGCCCCTACTGTTAGGAGTAGTGAATCCTTTGTTGACCATCTCAACTACTTTTGTTTACCTCACAATGTACCCAATATTCATCCCATAGGCGAACCTCTATTTGGCTCCAGAGTTTGGAATCAAAGCACAATGCTCAACAAACAAAGTACCTTGGAGATCTCAAGTCTAAGGATACTTGTACACTTATTATATTGAGATTATATCACTGGCACTAAATAGTTATCCATGTGATTATTTCATAGCTAAGTCATTCAATGTGCTTGTTCCATTAACAAGCATCCATGTGTTAACTTTGAGTATATCAATACTTACGGATATGAGAACCACTGCCTGATCAAATTAGAAAGTCTTAACGCATTAATGATGTCCAGTCTTATTAATACTACAACTAGAGACTATTTAAATACTAACATTATACAGTGTAGTAGGAATCTCATATCATGATCTTTATCATGATTTTCTTAACACAGTGTTGTATTAGGAACTTTATCTAACAGTTATTTTACCCAAAAGTAAACAAAAGAAACTGTAAGATAAATAATGTCTTTTATTAAAATAAAATGTGTCATATACAATGTACAAGTGATTACCTCTAGGGCATAACACTAACATTAGAAGCCAAATACAATTGGAAATTCTAGCATTTGTGTTAAAGTCGATGCAAGTGCAATTGTGAGAACGGATTTTGGCAAACTGAATAGGTGATTTAGCTTGACTAGCTTATGTGTTTGCATCTTGGCATAAGTTTGATGCAGAGGAAACTGACGAAGAATTTAGAAGTCTATTTGTTGAGGGAAAATTCACCAATTTTGTCAACTATTTTAGTTTGACCATTTTGGTCTATAATATTTGTTTCTCAATTTTTTTCATCTTCAAACTATTTTCGTTTTACCAACTTAGTCCTTCCAAGTAGTTTCCCAACTGATTTCCATCAACCTTCATATTTTTTAGAGGTAAAAGTGAAAATCCACTTCTTTCCTTCCAAAACACATCTGGTCACGTGAGGGGGGTTTCATATTTTCATTTTTCTCCAAATCCTTTCAACTGAGAAACCCTCTAGGGCTTTTAACTCTTCGAAAATTCACCATTGAGATAGGAAAATTGTAATGAAATTCTCTGCAAATCTTCGAACTTACCACTAACATTGAACAAGTTTTGTGTATTAGTTTCCATTTGTTAAAGAGAATAAACATAAGGCACAAGTTAATTGGGTTAAAGTTGGTGGAAAATCATTGCTATCAAATCAAACTTTTGGTGCTTTTGGTTCTAATGATCAGCATCATGACTTAGGAAAGATCTTTCTAGGGTCTAAAAGATTCAAATTTTTGAGACAAAAAAGGATTTGACATTAAGACAACATAACTCTGACGACTAGTTCCTAAACCAAGAAGGGGCAGAATAATCGAGAACTTCTGTGATGCTGATGGAACCTTTAGCCAGAACAACTCTAACCCATTAAAACCTATTGCGGGTTGTTTCAAAGAGTTTGCCCCAAGAATAGTGTTCATGTTGTCCAAATTGACAAGGTGAATTTGGAAGATCACAATCTTCTGGACTTACTTTGAATCTCTGGAAGCCAATGGTGGATCACAGTGGATAAATAAACATGCGTTCAGGGAAGAATTAAAAGGCAAGTAATGGAGAAATGTTAGAGGAAATGAAAGATTGAAAGATGTTTGAGCAATATTTTGAGTAAACTCTTTAAATCCTCAGCACCTTATTTCACCTGTATTATCTATTCACAATATATTTCTCAAGTTTACATTGCAAAGCTTAAGCTTAATGGAACAAAATAGAAGCAAAAATGGATAGTAGCTACATTACAACTTCCACCATATGCTATATTATACAGACAGTAGCTGCATCCCAAAACATATGCTAAACATCCAACATGAGCCTATTGAAGCTATGCTACGTCTTGACAAGCCATATGATCAACGCAATGAAACATTCTACCTATAGTGCATTTGGGTAGAACTTTGCCTTTTTTTAATTGGTTACTACTTTCCTTTTCCAACTTGCTCCTTTCCTCTTCCAACTTGTTCTTTTCCTCGTCCAGCTTTCTCACTTTCCTTAATAGTCCATAGATCACAATAATTGATCTGGGATGTATTTTGTCATCAAGCCCATTAAAAAAAATCACAGCCTCTATTCTCCTACCACACACGAAAGGAAAAATGTAAAATTGTTGATCTGGGAGGCATTTTCTTCAAGTCCACTTACCCAAAAAAAAAAAAAAAAGAATAAAAGAGATCTAACAGGAAAGGTATTTCAGCCATACCTCAAAATGTTTGCACCCAAAGAAGTGTTGTCCAAGATTTTGCTCCGTCTAAGATGTCCTCAAACACTAGAGTTAAACCATAGTAACACAAAGAAGATGGACTTGAAAATCTCGCCAAATATGCACTTTGAGATCTCACTGACGATGTACTTGCAGACCTTGCCCTTCTGTCCATGGAGATCCAAGAAGATGAAGTCATTTCTTGATTTGCGTCAAATTTCCTCGCAGCCTTTGTAATCCCTTGTTCTTCAGAAATTTTTTTTGGCGTGTAGTTAGTCGGTAAATGAAGAAAAATGAAAATATGAAGCCCCATTCACGTGATCAGATGTGTTTTGGAGGAAAGAAGTGGATTTTCACTTTTACCTCTAAAAAATATGAAGGTCGGCCGATATCAGTTGGAAAACTACTTGAAAGGATCAAGTTGGTAAAACAAAAATAGTTTGGAAATGAAAAAATCGAGAAACAAACATTAGGTACCCAAATGGCCAAACTAAAATAGTTTGGGTACAAAATCGGCAAATTTTCCATTGTTTGAAGATCCTTAGCATATCTTGAGAAGATCTTACGGACGTACCTTGTAAAGATTTTGTTCCAAGATGGACGAAATCAGAAAGGAAAGGAATTGCAGGTAACAAAGGAAACATGTGAAGAAGTTGTGTTTTAATTAGCAGCTTCCTAATCTAAGTAAATCGCTTGCTTCTGTTGTGTATTGATAGAGCCAATTAGTGGAAGGAGAGATATGGCAAGGAGAATAACTCTGTGAGCATATGCACAAAGAAAGGTTGTGCAAAAAAAAGATTGAATGAGTCTCATGATTATACTTTGAGAAAGATCTGATGCGCTGCCATTGATAAGAGATCAAGCAATTCTTTGTTGATTCTTTGAATCAATGATTCAAGTATACTTGCATTCACTTTGTTATATCTACACGAACATATTTGAATCAAATTATTCTTCGAATCTATTACCTTTCGATTGAAAAGATTTGAGCCAAATGAAGACCCGTAGAGTTGCTGCAACAATGATTGATGGAAAGCATCGATCTTTTCACGCCTTTGTAAGATTTCTTCTCACACCAACATATGCTCTCTAAAATTAATGTGTCTACTCTCCTTCTAGGTTGTTGAGGTACTTTCTTGTAGATTTCTCCAAGTAGTACCAAAGTCTAAGTTTCTAGGGTTTTCTCCTATGCAAACATTTCAAGGACATTCTTGTCATTTTACATATGTAGTTTACTGCTGCATCGAAAAAATTTAGAGAGAATCTTCTGGAAAATGGTCATTAGGCTATGTTTATGCACTCTTGAAAGGCAAAATAGTCTATATAGTTAATTTCTTCTATTTTTACTATTTTTGCTCTTTTAATATTTCAAAAGAATAATTATAAAAATAATTTTACATTAAAAGATACGGTAAAAATGACCTCTTCGACCATTTGTAATTTTTTTTTGTTTTTTTTTTAATAATACTTCTGTTTCCTTCGGATCCAACAAGAATACAATGGTAAATAAATTAAATATTGTTAATAAAATTAAGATGAAATTTTTTCATATAAAAATGTTACATTTACCCTGAGAGTTAGTAATGATTCACTTAAGAAAAAAAAAATCAAAAGGGGAAAATCTTCAATACTCTACATTAACATGTCACATGTATTTATGCCTTTAAGGAACACATGCATGAAATAAATAACGAATGCCAAGAGGCGAATTATCAAGATGAGTTAGAAATCTACCCCTAAAAAAGAAAAAAGAGATATATCGGATTAAAAAAAAGAAAAGAAACGTGCGTACATTTAAAAAAAAAAAAAAAGCAACCATAAAATTTTTAAACCATCTTATCCTTTAATTTTTTTTTGTGTTTGTGGTCAAGAGTCTTAACCCAAAATGTATTAAAGGGTATATTATCCTAAAATACTGCCTTCGTTCCTAAATAAATATCGTTTTAAAAAAATATATTTTTTTTAATTTTCTGTTGTTTTAGAATATTAAGTATGTATTCATTGTCTTTTCTCTATGCTTATTCTTATCTTATTTATTATAACACTCTACCTAACTATCACTTATTTAGTTTTTTAGCTTCCGAAAAGGAATAATATTATCCTTTGTACCTTATAATTCAGGTTATTGATTAATAACCTTTTTAATTTTTATATAAAAACTATAAACGACATTTACTTAAAAATGGAGATAGTATTAAAGTATAACAGATTTTGAAAAAACTTTGCCCAACTTAATATTTCTAACTAGCATTTATTCTTCATTCGAGGAATGACAGATAGAAAATTGGAAGAATCTGCATGAAAAAAAAAAAAAAAACCAATATTTGTATTTTTATTTTTTTTTTTCAATTTTCTTAGGAATTTGCTATTCTTTCACCCTAACTTTGAGATTTTCTAATGACAATTTATCCCAAATACAAGACATATCAATTATAAATTTTAAGAGATTTATAGATTATGATGTTAAACAAACTGTAAGAATGTAAAATGTAGTAATCGATCTAAAAAAAATGATTTGTAATGCCAATATTAATTTTCTTAGTATGAAAAATTCAGATATACATATGATTTTTGTGGATAAACTTTAAATATTTATATTATATCGTGATTGTATGTTTAAAAGGAACAAGTATTCCACAGAGAGAGAGAGAGAGAAAGAAAAAAAGAATCATCAATAGATTTTCTTGTTGGCAGTATATATGAATTGCCGCAGAATATACTTACGAAGAAAATATCGAAAGAACTATGGCCACCCTAACAAGACATTTATAACACGTTAAATTGCACAAGATTCTTGATCATAAATTATTTATTTTGTATATTAAATTAATGAAAATTGAATGGTCCTAGGTAATATATAAATGTGTATTGCTTTTTATAATTCTATTCTCCTATGTACGCCGGCCAAACGAATTTAACTTCTGTTTTCTTACGGCCAATTTGCGCCGAATAATGAAAGTTTTGTAACTCCATTTTAGTGCCACCATTATACTTTCGCTCGCCGAAGTTAAATATTTTATTTTAACTTAAGATAATATTTTAAAAGATTATTTAATTATAGACAAATTATTCTATTTTTTTATTAATTAAAAATGTTAGTGATGAAATTTATGCATAGGTTAGTAGAGCTTGTATGAGTTCTCTACAACAATGAGATGAATGAGATAAAAGATTTAGTTAGGGTTTGGGAGGAAATCTAGTCCAAACTGGGGAATTACTTGCAAGTCATAAAAATTTAGCAATTGTCTCTTACATCCTTATTCGGCCATTAATAGAAGTTTAAGATTGGGGTCTTCTCTACTCTTTCTACTTGCACTTTAAATTGCTAATTGTGTGTTGGTTAAGGATGAGTAGTTAATTTGGTTTTAGTCAGAACCAAGTTACTGCCAACGCAATGTTTTAAGTTTGGATAACGGACCTAATATTATGAAAATTGTGCTCAGAGTTAATTGTAGAAGTTCAACAAAAAATATATACCTCCGTCCCTATTTATTTATCATAACTAAAACGTTTTGGTGTCCCTTTTTATCTGTCACATTTAAAAAATTTAGGTGTCATTAATGCTAATTTTACTGTTATACCCTTGTATTAAATAATTTTGAAAAATGAAAATGTAATAATTTTAAACAGAGAGTTGACCAAACAATTAAGCAAAAAATAGTTGTGGAGAACATTAAATCCAATGGTACTTTTGGAATGTATAAATAAAGTTGTATGAATTTAAGAAACTAATTAATTTTTATTAAATTGTATGAAATTGTTAACTCTAACAGATAAATAGAGATGGAGAGAGTACTTATTTTAGAAAAGTGAACATTTATTTCCAATATCCTAAAATAGAAATATAGATATTCAATTAGAATACTTGGAATTGTACTAAAATAAATATCCAATTTTCTATTTAAATTTCTACCAATAAGCTCCTTAGCATAAGGAATTTGAATCCACTAATGTACAGCCGTGGCCAAATCCTCCTAATTTTAAGGGTAATGTACTAGTTTGAATATGACCAAATATTCCTTAAATTTTTATACCAAATTAAATATGAACATTATTATTATTATTATTATTATTATTATTATTATTATTATTATTATTATTATTATTATTATTATTATTATTATTATTATTATTATTATTATTATTATTATTATTATTATTATTATTATTATTATTATTATTATTAAAGGAACTCACAGCAACTATCAAATGTGCACACAAAACTCATGTCTCAAGAGAGATTGGAATCTAGGAGGGCAGTATAAAAATTCCAACACTGATTAACTAAATGAACAAATATATTCAGTTAAAATAGAAGGCAATAAAGTAATACTTCAATTAGTTAAAATACTTTCACCCCACAATAGATCCAGTGTTGTATTCACATTTCTATAACCTTCGTGCATTATTAAATAAATAAATAAATAAAACTGCCACCTTCAAGTATTATTTATTAAAAAAAAAAAAAACTAGATGGAGGGTGTATTGTCTAATTAGCTTAGGTTAATTTACAACAGTAAGAAGAAAGATATTATTTTCATTTTATGGTTTTGGTGACATTTTGATGGTTTGGCTGAACACTTGGAGGAAGTAAACTTCCGAAAGTCACTTCAAATTGGTTTGCAAATCTGTTAGTTGGAAGCTTTGAAATGGAATCCTCAAAGAATTAAAATTGGCGCTTGACTCAAACTATTTGGCCAGGGTCTAAAATTCACCTATATCATTTGTTAGGTTTCTCCTTCCTCTTCTCCAAAAAATTAAAAAATTAAAAATAATAATTAAGATTAAAAATGTAATAATCACAAGTTGAAGATGATCAATCAACTTCAATCAAACTCTTCCCAGGGCCAAATGTTTATCTATTTTTTAGGTTCAATTTGGTCCTTCAAAGGGCTAGATTGAGACATGTTCTCAAAGTAAATATTATTATTTATCTTTTAAAAAATTTCAGAAATATTTGACCATTTAATACATTTTCAATTATGAGAAAATAATTTTAAAATATATTGATTAATAATCAATTTATAGACATGTATATTAACATATGACATATAAATATAAATATTAAAAAAAAAAAAAAGACAGAGTGGGAATAGTACAATTTTTATCTCTAACTCGCTCACCTTCACCTGGTAAACCACGGAACAAGACCTGAGCCTATTCCTATTCCTGCCAAAATTCAGAATTCCCGATCAATGAGATAGATTTCTGATTTAAACAAGAAAATTATCATCCTTATATGTGTGCATATTTTTGTTAAAAAGAAAGAAGAATTTTTCATACATAAAGGGATAGTAAGTCAATAATGTCAATTGGATTGAAAATGAGTGAATATAACCAATTTAAACATATATATGTATGTTGATAATTACATAGTTTTGAATATGGTAAATAATGCATGCCGCTATGACTTTTGTCACGCCTTCTATGTTGTTCAGAAAACTGACCGTGGAATAATTTTTGCATTATGATTTTCAAAGAAATGTCTAAAGTAAAAAAATAATTGTCTTAAATTGATTATAATAAACATAATATTTACTTGCACTGTAAAATCCAGCTTGTACACAACATTAAGAAGATTAGTAGATTATGAAATGTAGGCTAAAGGATTTTCTTTATTTTATATTTTTTTCCCATTACTAGAGGATTTATTACAGGGTTGGTGATAAAAGTACATATAAACCTATAATAAAAATATGAGTATTACTCTTATATTCATTTAGTAGGATTCGATTTTTCTAAAAAGTTTAAGCAAGATTTATATTTAAAAAAAAAAACGCAAGATGAGGAGTTGATATTTATATAAAGAGATTTCGCCATATACAGTAATAGTAATATTTTTTACATTATATGGTATCCACTTATAAGAATATTTTATACAACCTCTAATATTGTAAGGGTTTTTGAAATTTTTACCGTTATAGTTAGGGGTGGCAATCGTGTCGTGTTCGGGTTGGCGGGTCGTATCAATTTGAGATAATTACACTTGACAGGCCAACCCGAATACGACCCGATTAATAAACGTGTCGTGTCGTGTCAACTCATTTATTTTCGTGTCGTGTTCATGTTATAAAACGGATTGACACGACATGAGACAATTAGACACAAAAATTAAATAGATAATTACTAAATTCGTCAACCCAAATACCTATTAAACCCGCCAATCTGTACACCATTACACAAAAAATTTGAAAAAATCAAATCAAATTATATAAAATTAAAAAACTAATAAAATAGTCCGTAAAGTTATAAATAACCAATAAAATAACAAACCATCCTATTAAATATTTAGAGATCTTAATAAATTCAAAAGATTTAATCTTTAAAATATAAACAAATGTAATTTTGCAATAAAATTGGATTATTCAAGAAATTATTTTCTCTAAATATTTAGAACAACAATTTTGTCGTAGCATGTCAGGAATTTTAAAGAGCAAATGGAGAGTAAAAAACGAGCACGAAAGGAAGGCTTGTCCTTGTAAGGTGTAATTCAAATTGTCTTTGTCCCCATGTCAGAAATAGCACAGTATACGAACTGGTCAATCGATGCTGAGTGAACCTTACCCTCTGGTAAATGCACCATACAAGCTTCTTTTCATTCTATATTCGATTCGACCTGTAGGCATATTACATACGTTATTTCCTAAAGGTCTAACTTTCCCCTTTAGACTTGCGTAAGGTCGTTGCTTACCAACTCATACTAATATTATTATAGACACTAAATAATAATTAATTAAGAATGATTCATTTACTATATATCAAGCAAATAACCACATTAACATCATTTATTTTCTTTAAGATGTCTCATATAATTAAACAAAATAGACATACAAACAATTTAATTAATTCATATAATAAAATTTAATCCAATTAATTCATGTAAAAAATTAAATTATCTAATTTTCTATAGTAAAATTTGTAGGGTATTACAAAAAGTATTAAAATATAAATATTAAAAAAAGTTAAACGGGTTCGCGGGTTGAAACGGGTTAAAACAGGTTAAACCCGTTTATGACCTGTACACGTTTAAAGTTAAACGGGTCGATCTGTTTCGATCCGAACCCGCAAAATCCTAACCCTAACCTGCTATAACCGTGTCGTATTCGTATCGTATTGACGTATCGTATTTAATATTGGCACCCCTAGTTATAGTAATATAGTTTTTGCAATTATAACCTTCTTTCGTCAAAATAATCAATGTCATCCCTTCAAATTATTGAAATGTGCGCTCATACTCTTCCGTGTCAGTTTGACTTTTAATCATTTAAAGAGGTTTTTTTTTTTTTTGCTAAATATCATTTAAAGAGATTTACTTATTAAAAATTTTAACAAGGGTATATTCATAATTTTAACAATATTTATATATTATTCATAATTAAGTCAATTTCAACATATATAAGCTTTTAAATAATTAAAAATCAACGTGAAATTATGATTTTGGATTTTTTAAAAAATAATAAGTGCAATTGATTCTAATCAAATAATAAAAATTGAGTTGGCCACTGATCAACTAACAAAAATGTGCAATTACAAATTTACAAATTTAAAAGTGGTAATATTAATTCATTTGACAAAAAACAAAATACATTTGAAAAAAAATGGTAATATTTGAGGGATAAATATGCTAATAACCCTACCATATAAAAAATCATCATTTGATCTTTTCTAGTCAAATGTTCTAAGAAAATATTATCCCGAGGAATGTAACTAAAAAAGCCAACATATCAATAAGCCTGGTAGGGAAGGAAGTTGATTCAAAAAATATATAATTTGAATAGGGGAAAAAAGAAAAAGAAAAATCTCCGGCGGCACGGCAACAATGAATCCGGGGGAACGATTCCCAAACTTTGGGATCAAATCAACCTAAAGTCATTTGTCTCATGGGAAGTGACAAAAGGATAACAAAATACTACTACATTCGTTTTACGATATAAATCGTTTTATATTTATATACAATATTTTAAAATTTACATAATTTTAAAATTAAACTTTCAAAAATACTTCTAATTAAAATTTTATTTATTTTAATAATTAAGAAGAGTTAAGTCATAATTAGTGGAAATAGAGAGATTGAAGAAAGAGATAGAAGTAGATAAAAAGTAATAAATATTTATAAAATTTTGAAAAACGATTTATATTGTGAAAATTTTTTTCAAATCTAAAATGATCTATATTGTGAAATAGAGATAATATTAAAAAGGGATTTGGATCCTAAGTTAACCTTTGGAACTTGAGTTAAAGGTTTATGCAGATAGTGTTTCGCATATCAGTAACATATTTTTTAGTATACTTCTAGTTCGTTTTGATTGTTATGGTATACTATAAGTTATTATTAGAATATTTAAAATCTAATTATATTACCCCAATTTTCGTAATATATTTTTTAGTATTAGTTGTCTTATTGTGGGGACTCGAATTGATGATCCAGATCCGACACGAAATTTTGAGAGCATAATTTGAAATGGAAATTTTTTAAGGTATGAGATGGTAGTGGATAGGTCTAAGTTTGGAACCCACCACTAACCTCTTTAGAGAGTTGTCCCTCGCTGTATGGTAACATGTATTTTTTATAAATATATAATTTGAGAAATTATAAGACCGATTCTCTGTGTAACAGTTTTTTAAAAAGAAATAAGAAAAAAATAAAAAATCTTTATCTATCCATAGATGTAAGTCACATTAACCGAACTATGTAAATCTTGTGTATACTTTATTTTTTTCTTACTTTTAATTCATTTGATTATTATTATTTTCCGTAACATTTAATATAATTATAGTTCGCTTGAATTGGTATGGTATATTATAAGATATTACTAAAATACTTAAAATCTAATTTCATATTAATTTTGTTATTAGATATTAGACTAGATGATTTGTAAGAATATTTGTAATCAACTAAATTACTATTTTAATATACAAGGAAGGGATATGGAGAGAGAGAGAGAGAGATAGAGATCCAATAGGCTGTTTCATAAACAAATTTTAATAAAGGTTTTTCATTCACCTCCAGTCACAATACAGTGATAACCAGCCTGAACCATTCTAGAAGATTGTGCTAGGTACAAGTGTTAGTCTCCAATAGATTAGCAATACATTGAAAATGAAATATGGGTTTTTAATGTTTCTAATTGTTGTATGTAATTCATACTCCGTTTGATTCAATTTATTTTTTACATTGGACGAAAACAGACAGATTAAAAAAAATATCTGAAATTTATCGACTTTTAAAGAAAAATTACTATAGTACTAACTTTCTCGATAATTTAAAATAATACTACAAAACAATTAATGTCCAATTTTAGTGAAATAATAATAACAACGGTAAATTTTTTTTATAAAAAAAATCATAAGGAAAGTGGGCCTATTTAATCTCCGATCTTATATTTTTTGATCCTTTTGATTCTCATTGTTTTTTAACTTTTTTTATTCTTTGTATATTTAACTCAAACTTTTTTTTTTCTAACTGTTTTTTCAATTTTTTTCATTCTTTATACATTTAACTCAAATTTTTTATCATTCCAACAAAAAAAATGGACAAATTCGACACCTTATACCGCAAGACTTGCAGCAGACAATTTTTTTGGAGGATAAAATTGGAACAAAACTCATATTCCCTCCAAACCCGAACTTTCTAAGAGACGAAGCATTTGGAGGAGAAAAGAACTCAAAACTAAAAGCCTCTCGGCGGTGATTGTGGTTTGTCGCCATGGATTAACAATTCAATCTGTTCTCCCTCTCAATTCAACATAAATTTATAGAGTTTGGAAGGAATATGCGTGTAGTTCTAATTTTACCTTCTAAAAAATTATCAGCTGTAAGTCTTATGACATGAGGTGTTGAATTTGTCCACTTTTTTTGTCTGAAGAACTAACAAAGTTTGAATTAGATCTATAAGGGATGAAAAAACAACTAAAAAGTATATGATTAGAAATTAAAATGACAAAATTTTCAAATCATAATTAATATTTTTTTAATCTCTAACATGTCCTGTAATTTCAAGGGGGAAAACAATTCGAAGAATACTACTTTTGTTCTTTTTCCTTGAGGGCGGATAGAAATTAAAAAAAAAAAAAATCATTGGGCATTAAAGTATTTGAGAAGAATTCCTTCGGTTATAACGATTAACAAGAAAATTTGATGTTTGTTGTTGGTTTCCTATAAAAAACTTGCTTTCTTGTTAAAGAGTTGTTTCATAGCCTTCTTGATTTATCACTGTCAGGAAAGGAGAAAAAGAGGGAGATATTTCATGATATGGCCCCTAGTTTTTTCCCTCTTGAGTCATTGACTGAAGAAAGCGATATTCAGATGACTAGAGGCATTTTGGATCTCAGTTTTCGATCACTGGCTCGTTATCCTCATTCCTGTCTTGCCATTCTTGACAATCCTTCTGCTACCTGCTGGTTTCAGTTGTCTGATGAAACTGGTGACTACAAGAAGCTGAAGAGAACTGTGAGTATTAATGGCGATTCTGTCGAATCCAATTCCAGCAATAGCATTTCTAGCTCTGGCAGTGGCGGTATCTCTCGTACCAGCAGCACTAACAGTGTCAACAGCTGGCCAAGGCTTCATTTCCGAGATCATATACGGACTTATACGCAGAGATATCTCGCGGCTGAGGCTGTGGAAGAGGCGGCCGCATCCATTATTGGTTCTGAGGATGGTGGAAATGTAGAAGAAGATAGTGGCGATGGGATGAAATTGGTCCAACTCCTTATTTCTTGTGCTGAAGCTGTGGCTTGTCGCGATAAGTCCCATGCCTCGGCTCTTTTATCCGAGCTTCGGGCTAAAGCTTTGGTGTTTGGCTCTTCTTTTCAGCGTGTGGCTTCTTGCTTTGTCCAGGGACTTGCCGATAGGCTTGCTCTTGTTCAACCATTGGGGACAGTTGGCTATGTTACTCCAAAAATGAACATAATGGATGTTAATTCAGACAAAAGAGAAGAGGCTTTACGCCTTGTTTATGAAATTTGTCCGTATATGCAGTTTGGTCATTTTGTGGCCAATTCTGCAATATTGGAAGCCTTTGAGGGAGAGAGTTTCGTCCATGTGGTGGACTTGGGGATGACCCTTGGGCTGCCGCATGGTCATCAGTGGCGTAGGTTGATTCAGAGCCTCACCAGCCGCCCCGGACAACCTCCATGCCGCCTGAGAATCACCGCGGTTGGCCTATGTGTGAAGAGATTCCAAGTCATTGGAGAAGAGCTTGAAGCCTATGCACATAGTTTGGGGATCAATTTGGAGTTTTCAGTGGTGGAGGGCAACTTGGAAAACCTTAAGCCAGAAGATATCAAAGTCACCGATGGTGAAGTCCTAGTGGTTAACAGCATTCTTCAGCTGCATTGTGTGGTGAAAGAGAGCCGGGGCGCTCTGAACTCCGTTTTGCAGATAATTCATGAACTTTCACCTAAGGTCCTAGTCCTTGTGGAACAAGATTCAAGTCACAATGGACCATTTTTTCTTGGGAGATTCATGGAAGCACTGCATTACTACTCAGCCATTTTCGACTCCCTTGATGCAATGCTGCCTAAATATGACACCAGGCGTGCCAAAATGGAACAATTTTACTTTGCTGAAGAAATAAAAAACATTGTGAGTTGTGAAGGGCCTGCAAGGCTGGAAAGGCACGAGAGGGTGGATCAGTGGCGGAGGAGGATGAGCCGAGCTGGCTTCCAGGCAGCCCCAATAAAAATGATAGCTCAGGCAAAGCAGTGGCTGACAAAGGTGAATGCTTGTGAGGGCTACACTATAATGGACGAAAAAGGTTGCTTGGTTCTTGGCTGGAAATCAAAGCCCATTGTTGCAGCTTCATGCTGGAAATGCTAAATAACAATCCCAAATCCAAGATTCCACATTTCCTGTAATACGATGAGATCAATCATCATCTACAAATTGCTACAGGATGTCATGTAGCGTCCAATTTCAGTCACTGAGGTAACTGATTTTGGTGAAAATAAGTAGCATGTTAATTGAGTATGACCTAAAAGAAAAGGGGGGGGGGATGAAGTTTGTGACCTTTGAGGGGGAGAAGATATGAAATAAAGTACTAGTATTTTTGTTTTGAATTGCATTTATTGACTGGGAGTGTACATGTACAGGTCATTAATATGTCTGATTCTTTGATTGCCAAAATGGGTTAATTCCGGAGTTTTTTTTTCCTTCTTTATTTAGGAAAGAAAGGGTTAATTAATGGGTAGTGCTAAAAAGATCAAATTGAGCAACAATAAACTCAATTCAAGAGTAGTTGAAAGTTTTAAAAAAATCAATATGCCCTTTATTGTATTGGAGGAAAATTTATATCTTTCCCCCCAAAAAGATTTCTCTCCATTGTATTGTCTCTATTCTCATGTTTTCTCTTCTTAAGTTTTACGTATAATATTTTCAAAGCATCTAGTTTATATAAAACTATTAGTTCTCTATATCATTCTGTCAAATTAAAACTCCAACTATTACATGCAATATCTCGTTTTTTATTTTCCATTATCATTTTGTTATATAATCATAGTTGACACTTCTTTCTTATTCTATCAATATAGCAAATCATAGTTGATGTTTTCGTCTTATACTATCAACTGATATGGAAAGTCATAATCAGCTGTAAGACATAATACAAGAAGAAACATTTATTTGAGTTTGACTTGAAACGAAAGCCTTAAGTCATAGGTAAGGCCACTTTAGTTCTCAATGGGACTTTTCTTATAATTAAGAATTTATTTTAAAAGAAAAATATAATATAAGTTAATTTTTAATTAATTTACAATAGTATTATTAATATTGCCTTATTTATATAATCTAAATATTTATTTAGATATTAAGAATTTATATTATTTATCCTCTAAATTCTTATATAATCTAAATTTTGTCTTATTAATGACATTATTTGTATATAAATATTTCAAATTAAAATGAATGACTGCATGTTATTATAAAAATAGATAAATATTAAATAGTTTTAAAAATTAACTTTCATAAATAATTTAAGTAATAATTATATTCATCATATTTTATAAGATTAATTTTTTTTATGCTTTTAAGATGAGTTTTTATATATTATTTGTAAAAAAGAAAAAAACTAGAGCAGTATCTAATTCAAAATGTCGTATTTAATTTTGAATAGATCTAATATATATCATTTGTTTTTGTCAAATTTTAAATTAATGACGAAAAATTTCTCCTAATTCATTATTAAATTAACAACTGTTAAAAAAAAAAAATCTCTTTTCTTATTCTGTTAACTATAATTCATTAATAAATTACCAACTAATGCCAAAAAAAAAAAAAAAAGGCCCGACAAAGGAGATTCAAACTAGCAACATGATTTAAAAAGGGCTCGACAAAAGGAATTCGAACTTGTAACAAGCTTTAGGCTATATAGCTTGGATATGCCAGCACACCATCAGATGTTTTGTGATTAGCATCATCCACATCATATTTATATTTTCCTTCCATACTGCATCTAATAATAATATTCACAACAAATATCTCATTAGATATTTGTATTTTGATTTAAACAATGCAATAATTCACACTTTCTTGCCACCCCTATCCAATAATAACATTCATAACAAATATTTTATTAGATATTTTTATTTTGATTTAAATAATACAATCATTTATACACATTTTTTAATAGAAAATAGAAAATTATATTTAGATAAATAAAATATATCTTTATAATATATATATATTAAAACTCAAATGCAATATAGTGTTTATGTGTAAATGATGATTGATTATATATATTGAGTTGAATGACTTGTTTCAAAGATTAACATACAAAAGGATATGAATTTATAGGTAATATAAGGAGTTTGGTATATTTCAACAATTTATTCAAATATAAATGACTTTATTTATTTTTCATATTTATAATTTATTTGACATGTAACTCAGTAATAATTTTATGAAAATTCATTTATCTAACTTTATTCAGTAAACGTTCATTTATTTACTTTTTGAAGCAAAATACTAAAAGGAAAGGTAAAAATACGCTTCAAGGAAATGACATTTTTTAAAAGATAATTTAGTATTCACTTAATTTTGAATAATAAATGATGGAACTATATCTTTTCTACTATGTTCAAAAATTCCTTTAATATTCTATTAATAAACCATTACTAAAGTGGTACCAATGGATTACTAATAGGATTATTTTATTTTTCATTTTTTTAATATTTATATTAGTACTTCATTGGTAATCTCTCAGTAAAATTAAAACTACCAATAGAAAAGTAATAGAATATTAATAGATGAAAATATTTATTTTTAGTTTTTAATAATCCTTTCAGCAATTAAAATCATTATCAAAATGGTACTGAAGATTAAAAGGCAAACGAATCACAGCAAACCAACAGAAGAACAAGGAAAAAAAAAAATAAAAATGCAGCAGCTCTTGCATAAAGGGAAAAAAAAAATTACCTCTTCTTGTTCTCAAAATTGGCTGGACTGGAATATGTAGAACTGGGATAGGTGCACTGGTAGAATCCTTTGGTGTGATTCCTGTAAGCCTCCTACTACGTCTGTGCATGTATATAAATGCCAAATTTCCTCTCGGTCTTCCAATATATGGCCTGCCTAATTCACGTTTGGTGAAGACTTACAAGACTAAGGAATTTTTCCAGAGAGAAAGGAGAGTTTTTTTCTTAGGAAGAAAATGCCGTTCGTTTTCTATTTTCCTAAATAAAACCTCAGGTAAAACTGGACTTTTAATTTGGTCCGTTGGACTCTTAGTTTAGCCTTTTGAACCAAATTAATTATTCTAATCAGAACCAAATAAATGGCCTAGTAAATAATTAATTTTTCAACCCAAATAAACTAGTCCAATTAACAAGACTATATTAGTTTAGTCCTAAGTCAATCTTCAATTATTCAAACTGGACTAAAGCCCTGAACAATTAATTAACCCACCAAACTAATTTAATTAATTTTCTTTCTCTTTGGACCTTTATTTTATTCTAATCCAATAATTAAGTCAGGCTACTTAAATAAAATAAAATATATTTAATTTAATTTAAGACCAATTCCTTAGCCTGTATATAATTAGGATTTACGGTCTATACTGGGGATCAAAAGACACACCGCCTTGGTTACTTAAATGACCAAAATACCCTTGACATATAAATAGTTGTATTTTGCATTTTAAATATTTCTTAATATCACCATAAGGAAATATTGATCCCAAAGATAATGTCGCGTTAGCAAAGTCTCCGACCTACAGGTGAAATGACTAAAATACCCCTCTATACATCGTTGTGCATTAGAGAGGAAGAAATATACTAACACTTCTCTGAATGACATCTACCATCCTTAGGCTTCTAGTCCAATGATTCACGACTTCTTGGATTGTTACCACTTTCCAAGGGAGTTACCCTAAAGTAAATATCCAAGTCATGTTTCCCAGGGCCTTGAATATTTAGATCATTCAGACAACCACAAGAGACGATATAGTATAGAAATTATCTTATATAAATATGTCTTAATTAACTAGTCATATATACCCAATATGCAAGTATATTGGTCCTACGACAGAACCTTAACTAAAGTATATCAAAGTACATGCTTCCAACTTCGTCAGACCACCAACTCATACTCAAGTCGTAGAGTACTAGTCTACAGTGTAGCAGTAGTAGTCTAGTTTTGAAGGCATGAAAAAGGGAAAACACAGAGCACGCAGTGGAAGCGAAAGTAAAAAACTGGAAAAACCAAGAACACAGGAATTCCTGTCCAGGGCCGGTGCCGGCTCCTAGCCAGCGCCGGTTAGGCTTTGGCTGGACTCCAAGGTTAAAAATTTCTTACCTCTTTTCCTCGTTCTAAGAATTGACTGAACCAGAATGTGTGCAACCGGGGTAGGTGTGCTGGTGGAAGCCTTTGGTGTGATTCCTGCAAGCCTCCTACTCCGTCTTTGCATGTAGGTGAACGCCAAAAATCTCGATCTTCCAGTATATGGCCTGTCTAATTCCATTTAGTGAACAACTAATAGAACTAAGGAATATTTTCTGGAGAGAGAGAGAGAGAGAGAGAGAGAGAGAGAGAGAGAGAGAGAGAGAGAGAGAGAGAGAGAGAGAGAGAGAGAGAGAGAGAGAGAGACGTTCTTTTCCCACAGAGAAGAGTCTGTAAAAACAACGATGATCTCCAATCCTCTTGTTTAACCTAAATAAAACCCTAGATTAAACTGGATTGGGCCATTGGACTTTTAGTTTAACCTTTTGGACTAAATTAATTATTCTAATTAGAACCAACTTAATGGCCTAACGGATAATTAATTTTTTCAGCCCAAATAAACTAGTCTAATTAACAAGCCTATATTAGTTTGGTACCAAGTTAATCCCTAATTATTCAAATTAGGCCAAAACCCTAAATAATTAGTTAACCTACTAAACTAATTTAATTAATTCTCTCTCTCCATGGACCTTTATTTTATTCTAGCTCAATAATTAAATTAGGTTACTTACATAAAATAAATTCTATTTAATTTAAAATCAATTCCTTAGCTCATATTTAATTAGGACTCACAGTCTATATTAGGGACCAAAAGACACACCGCATTGGCTATTAAAATGACCAAAATACCCTTGCCATATAAATAGTTGTATTTTGCATTTTAAATATTTTCTAATATCACCATAAGGAAATATTGACCCCAAGGACAATGCTGCGCTAGCAAAGTCTCCGACCTACAGGTGTAATGACTAAAATACCCTTCTATACATCGCCGTACATTTAGAGAGGAAGAAGTGTACTAACACCTCTCTAAATGACATTTACCATCCTTAGACTTTTAGTTCAATGATCTACGACTTCCTGGATTGTTTCCGCTTTTTAAGGGAGCTACCCTAAAGCAAACATCCAAGTCATGTTTCCTAGGGCCCTTGATATTTAGATCATTCAGACAACCACAAGGGGCGACATAGTATAGAAACTATCTTGTACAAGTCTGTCTTAACTAACTAGTCACACATACCTAACATGCAAGTATATTGACCCTACAATAGAACCTCAACTGTAGCATATCAAAGTACATACTTCTAGCTTTGTCAGACTACCAACTCATACTCACGTCGTAGAGTACTAGTCCACACTGTAGCGGTAGTAGTTTAGGTTTCTACCATATATTTCTTTCAGAAACTACTATTATAGGTCCTGTTGTATGTATTCGAAATACGCTTATGTCATGAAGTGAGTGGACTACTCACTGACTAAAGGTAAACCATTCCCCATTTGGAATTCACAACATAATAACCTAAACATGATGAGATTCCCATTCTCATCAATTGGTTAAGAACGAATGTTTATGTGTTAAGTAACTCGTGATCCATACCTTACTGTGAAAGACCTCCATTCACATGGACCACTTACTTAAACACAATGGGTCTTTTCCAAACGTAATTGTGCACAAATAAAAATGTAAATTTACAAATAATTTCTGAAAATAAATTCTTTTATTAAAATATTCGATTTTTACATCTGAAACCTAGTCTAAGAGGGCATATTTTTCAACAAGTTTCTACCATATAGTACTTTAAGAAACCACTACTATAGGTCCTGTTCTATGTATTCGAAATACGCTTATGTCATGGAGTGGACTACTCACTGGCCAAAAGTAAGTCATTTCCCATTTGGAATTCATAACATAATAACCTAGACATGATGAGATTCCCATTTTCATTAATCGGTTAAGAACAAACGTTTATGTGTTAAGTAACCTGTGATCCATACTTTACTGTGAAAGACCATCATTCACATAGACCACTTACTTAAACACAACTGGTCTTTTCCAAACGTAATTGTGCACAAATAAAAATGTAAATTCACAAATAATTTCTGAAAATAAATTCTTTTATTAAAATATTTGATGTTTACATCAGAAACCTAGACTAAGAGGACATATTTCCCAACAATCTCCCACTTGCATTCTAAGACTAAGTAAGTTCGTAGGTGCCCACCTCGATGGTGTCTAAGTGTCTCTTGAAGACTCTCTCAGCCAAAGGCTTGGAGAATGGATCTACTAGATTATTTTCTGAGACAATTTGTTCCACCACGATTTCCCATCTCTAGATGAAATCCTGGATCAAATGGAACTTCCTCTCGATGTGCTTCCCCTTCTTGTGGTTCTTGGGTTCTTTGGATTGCGATACTGCTCTAGTGTTGTCGCAATACATCACAATCGGCCTGTTCATGTGTGGCACGACTCCAAGTTCTGAAAGGAACTTCCAGAGCTAGACTGCTTCATTGGATGCCTCCGTAGCCGCCACATACTCAGCTTCCATGATTGAGTCAACAATGCAAGATTGCTTGATACTTCTCCATGAAATGGCTCCTCCAGATAAGGTGAAGACATATCCACTAGTGGATTTTTTCTCATCCTTATCTGCCTGGAAGCTTGAGTCTGTATATTCTGTAGGAACCAAGTCATCAGCCCTATAAACCAGCATATAATCTCTTGTTCCCTTGAGGTACTTAAGAATATGCTTTACAGCTTGCCAATGAACCTCCCCAGGGTTTGATTGATATCTGCTAACTAAGCTTACAGCAAAGCAGATATTTGGCCTAGTACATAGCATGACGTACATGAGACTTCTCACACCTGAAGCGTAATGAATCCTACTCATTCTATCTTTTTCTTCTTAAGACTTAGGACAGTCCTTTGAACAAAAATACAACATATGTCTGCAAGGAATTAGAGCTCCCTTGCATGAGTCCATGCTGTACTTGGCCAACATCTTGTCAATGTATGTCGTTTGGGATAATCCTAATATTCTCTACTTCCTATTTCTAAGAAGCTTAATCCCGAGAATGTAACTGGCTTCTCCCAAGTCCTTCATACTGAGTTGACTAGACAACCAAACCTTTGTAGATGACAATGCTCCTACATTATTTCCAATGAGTAGAATGTCATCCACATACAAGACAAGAAAAATCACATTAATGCCTTCAAGTTTCCTGTACACGCATAACTCATCCTAGTTTTGAATAAAATCGTAAGCCTTTATAGTCTCGTTAAAACGAATATTCTATACTATCGATGCCTGCTTAAGTCCATAAATGGACTTCTTAAGCTTGCAAACTATATGTTCTTGGCCTTTACTAATAAAACCTTCCGGTTGGGACATATAGATGTCTTTGCTAAGATGGCCATTTAAAAAAGCCGTCTTGACATTCATTTGCCATATCTCGTAGTCATAATGACATGTGATGTTAAAGAGGATACAGATGGACTTCAGCATGGTTATTGGGAAAAAGGTTTCCTCATAATCGATTCCCCCCTTTCTGAGTATACTCTTTCACCGCAAGCCTAGCTTTGAAGGTTTTCACCTTTTCATCCACTTCCCTCTTCCTCTTGTATACCCACTTATACCTAATGAGTTTTATCCCTTCAGGTGAAGTTACAAGATCCCAAACTTGATTGAAGTACATAAACTCAATCTCAACTTTCATTGCTTCATACCAAAGATTTGCATCGGCATTAGCAATAGTCTCCTCGTATCTAGTGAGGTCTTGTTCCTGATGGTCGGAGATTAGCTCAAAAGCTTCTCCAGTCTATCTCTCTGGAACCCTAGACACTTTCCCACTATGATGAGGCTCCATCTATACAGGCTCTTGTGCCTGTGCCTCTTCTTATTCCATAATCGGGTCCGAAGAAGTTGATTCCGAAAATAACTTCTTCTTGAGTTCCAACCTAGTTGAACTTTTAGTAGAAGTACTCCGATCATCCTCTAGGTATCTTACATTGGTACTAACCAGTACTTTCTGCTCCTCAGGATGATAAAAGTAACCACCCTTTGTCCCTTTTGGATATCCAACAAAATAGCATAATTCTGATCTTGTTTTCATATCCTGAGATGATTTAGACTTGGCTTATGCCTAGTCCACATCTCATAGGGAGTCCTAGGTACTGACTTGGAATGCACAAATTTTAGAATGTATGTCGCTGTTTCTAGGACATATCCCCAAAAAGACACTAGAAGAGTAGCATGAGACATCATGCTTCGGACCTTTTCCATCAATGTCCTATTCCTTCTCTCAGCTGCTCCGTTCTGTTGGGGTGTCTCCAGTGCAGAGAGTTGGGATACTATTCCATGATGTATTATGTAGTCTTTGAATTCACCAAGGAGGCACTCTCCACCACGATCCGATCATAAGGTCTTGATCAGTTTACCTGTCCGACGCTCCACTTCAGCCTTAAACTCCTTGAACTTGTCTAAAGAGTCAGACTTGCGTTTCTTCAGGTAAATATAACCAAACCTTGTACAATCATCCGTGAAAGTGATGAAGTACTCAAACCCCCTCTAGTTGGTTTAGACAAGGGACTACACACATCAGTGTGAACAAGACTCAATATCTCCTTGGCTCTATCCGTTTTTGGGGTAAATAACCTTTTGGTCATCTTTCCCATTAGGCAGGATTCACACTGAGGCTAATTTTTCAATCTCAATGAGCCCAAAGGCCTATCATGGATTAACCTCTGAATCTTGGTTGAGTTGATATGACCCAATCTTAGATACCAAAGATATGAGTCATTGACATTGGTCTTTCTTTTTCTAGTTAAATGTTCAGATTGAGTGTTATTTAATTGATTGTTAATAGGGTTTAAGAAGAATAGATTTCCATTCATGTGCCCAGTACATAAATTTCTCCATCTCTACTAATAGAAATACCAGAATAGAAAGATACAGAATATCCTTGATTTATTAGTTTCGCAACTGAAATCAAATTCTGTTGAAATCCAGGTATATATAAAATATCTTTTAAAACCACTATTCTATTACAATAAAAAATAAGATCTAGTTCTCCTACTGCAAGGGCCTAGATTTGTGCTCCATTTTCCACGCGTAGCCCATGTTCACCCTTCTTGAGTCTTCTAATCTTTCTCAACCCCTGCATGAAGTTACAGATGTGATTAGTGGCCCCTGAATCAACAATCTAAGCGGAAGTTGATCCAACCATTGATATAGACACTAGATAGAAAACATTGCCTATGTGATTTTTCTTGGTTTGAAGATTTGGATACTCCTTTTTCCAGTGTCCCTTCTTTCCATATTTGAAGCACTTGTCCTTGGGTTTGTCTTTGGGTTGGGACTTGGGCTGGGCCGCTATATTTCCTTTCTTCCTTTTGAACTTTCTGGGCTTAGGCCCAGTTCTAGAGGAAGAAGCCTTAGCAATCATAGCCTTTGATTGAGGCTTCATGACTTTCTCCGCCATCTAGAGCTCCTTCATCAACTTAGTTAAACTTATGTTTAACTTGTTCATATTGTAATTCAATTTGAACTGAGTAAATGAACCCGATAGAGATTCGAGAACCATGTTCACTTGGCTCTCGGGGTTAATGATAGCCCCTAAGATTTTTGCTTCCTCGAAAGCAGCAATTATCTTGAGCATGTATTTTCTGACTGATGCTTTCTCAGCCATCTTAGTGTTAATTATTGTTCGGGCCCGCTCTTGTCCGCTAACATAGTGGCTAGTGACTGGCTAATATCATACGCAAAAGCCATGTGCTCGTGTCTTGACTGGAGCACATTAGACATGGAGGCTAACATATAGCAGTGTGCCATTTCGTCAGCCTTCTTCCATGCCTTTTTAGCCTCTCGCTCTTCAGCAGTGGAACCTTCCCTGATAATAGGGCAGGTTTCGTAGAGGACATACTTATACTCTTCAGCTATGAGTATTATGTCCAGGTTCCTCTTACAGTCTACATAGTTTGGATCCGTTAGCTTATTTTTTTGGAGAATAACGACCAATGGACTAAAAGAACCTCCAACCATTTTTGAAAAAAAATAAAATAAAATAAAAGTAAGGATTTAGTTCGTGAAAACAAAATAAATTTGTGCACTTTATCCTCATATTAAAACTGATAATAGTTACTTTAATATAATTAATTTGGCTCTTAGAAAAATTGGCATAGCTTCTTGGGAAGATTAACAGTTCCCTAAGCTAAGTGTGTTAACCACCACAAATTAATTTCCTTTCTAGGTAATGATCTAGAAGATAACTCTATCGAGGGGATGGCCATTTTCTCTCATTTTTTATGGTCATACCTCGTACTATAACCTCCAACGTGGGCTAGCCGATCATAGTACGTGTCCCGGGTTATTAACTACATCATTCCATTAGATCGAAATCCTTGTGATATTCCCATCCTATACAGGTTTACTCCCAGGGTGTTGCAAGGGGACCCGATTCCTAATGAGGATCGTGATGGAAGCCGTGGGGCCGTTGGAACCCCTCTCCCACTTAGTCTTTTAAAATAAGGATTTTTTTTGAAAAATATCATTTTTGAAAATTTCCATTAAGTTTTTCCTTAACTCAAAAATAAAATATCTAAATCCATTAAAATCTCTATGTCAAGGTTTATATCTTTTGAGAGATTTTTCCATGGACTAATTTTATTTAAGTTAAAAACTTAATGGTTTCAAAAATTTTCAATTAAAACTTTTTAGAGACTTTGATCTCAAGTTTATTTGATAAAATAATTTTTCTTGTGCAAAAATAAAACAAAATGGCTTTTATTTTTAACTTACAAAAATATCTAAATCCAATATATTTTCTATGTCAAGGATTAAATCTTTTGAGAAAATATCTAAGGATTAATTTTTGTTCAAGTTAAAATAACTATTTAATTTGTAGAAAAAATATTTTTCTTGTCAAAAAAATTCCCAAAGACTTTGGTCTTTGAGAAAATGTGCACATAGGAACTCAAACATAAATAGCATGCTAGAAAACAGTAGATGTTTTCATGCTTTTCCTATTTTTAAATCTAAGTGTCCAAATAATAGAATTAAATACATTAATTAATTAATGGTCTTGTTTAATTCTAAAATCCCTTACTAATATTTTTCATGTAAAAATATTCCACGAATATTAACTATTGCAAAAATATTAACTTCGCTTGGTATGAAACCAAAAAAAAAAAAAATCTTTTTGGTCCACTGCACCCGCCACACTAGAGTGTGGCCTATCTGCACTGCGGTCCACAACACCTGCCGCACTGAACAAGAACCTCGTGGGCCATCCAAGTGTTAGGATTCGTGGACTCCTAAATGCGAAAAACATCCACGAATTCCTTTCGAAGATCCAAATAAACGATTAAGAAAATCTAAGGTTTACAGAATTACCTCTCTTCGGCGTAATCGAGATCCTTCGATTTTGATTTTGCATTCGTTCGTGCAACCTGAACGATCACCAGACGCTGCAGTGTATGAACGTCCTCTATAGGTATACATGGAAAATTGACTCATTACCCCGAGAGTGTTAGCGCTTAGGGTGTGAGATTTTTTTTTGGTGAATAGAGACACGAAATTTTTTCAACAGAATAGGACTTGTGAGAAGACGGCTGGGGTTTTCTTAAAAACCCTCGAATCTCTTAAAGTCCAAAACTGATAATATCTTATCATATTTTAATTTAAATTCAAATTAAATTAAAAACTGATATGATAAGATTCTACCATTATCTCGGTAATTTAACTAATTAATTTATCGAGTCAGATTCTTATAATTTGGATATCATCTAGATACATCAATTGTGGACATATTTCTAGATTCATTGTATCTGATAAATTTTTTAGGTTCGATTAATTTAGACATATTTCTAGATTCATCGAATCTGGTTATCAAAAAAATAACCTAACAAGTTCGCTTATTGTGTGACCTTATAGGTTCATTTAACACTGGCAATGTGCCTAAATCATATTTAAATGGCCCACAAGTTATAAGCGGTTTCTAGCAAAACATTATAACTATCCAGGTTAAATAAAGATCAGTGATCTTTTTGAACCAAACCACAATTTTATATTTAGTCCTTTTGTCACACGATATCCAGATTAAGCATAAGGCACGGAATATGTCATCCTTATTAAGTTTAATCAATTATTTCTTGATTTCATAGTAGACTGTTTAAACAAATAATATCAATATCTTAGATTGATATATTTGAGCATGACCATGCATTTTAACGGTCTAACTTATCAAGGGGCCCATGGATATCTCTCCCATAATTGAGAATGACAAATTCCTTCACTATCAATCATATTCCTCCCCTTGATTTATTTTATATCTAACAGTAGTCTAATTTATTATCTGGTTAAAGACAACTCTAGACAATGTCAAAATATAGAATTTATCAAGTAGGAAACTATAATGAATTTAGGTCGAATGACTTTTAATATCATTATGGCTAGAAAGTACTTATGACATGTTTCATGAAGTACTTGAAGATGATGACAGTGGACAGAGCATGCACGGTGGACAAAAATGGAGAAATAAAAACATGAACACAGAGCATCGAAGCATTATGGTGGCATGAAAACATACCTTTTGGAGCCTTAAAAACTTGAAGATTGTTGAAGGATTGCTTGAAGGACATAAATAGCTTCTTCATCTTCTCCAGTGAGCTTCCTATGCAAAAATGTCTTATTCGGTGAATGCTAGCCTTTTGGCTCACAGAATATTCCCTACCTAATCTTTGTTTGGTGAGCAACGAATTGGAAGAGAAAAGCCACTCAAATGTCACTTACTTTCCTTCACCTCTCGGTTGGTATTTATAGCAGTGGCTCCATGAACCAAACCCAGAATCCAGAAAATCAAGAGACACAAATGTCCTCTCGGTTGGCTTCCTTTGGTTTCAAAACAAAAAACCAGAAGAAGAAAAGGCACGAGAGAGTACGAGAGAGAGAGATCCAAGAGTCACCGGGGAAAAAGAAAATATTATTATTATTTTTCTTTTTTATTTTATTTTATTTTATTTTTTCACACAGAAAGCCAAGAGTCATGAAACCAAAAATAATTATTTTGACAAAAATAATATTCCCAGGATTTAATACCCGAATATTATATACAAAATAAATTTTAGCTTCACCGTAAACTCTTTTGTACTGTGTCCGAAAAAATCCTATGGTCCAGGCTATTGGGCCAAAATAATATTTATTATTTTTCTTGGACCTGAAAAGTCCAAAATAATAAACATTAATTATTTTTCTTGGGATTAAATAAATAACCCAATAAATAATTAATAAACCCAAATGAACAAAAAAATAATAAATATTAATTATTTATTTCTTGGGATTTAATTAAATAAATAACCTAATAAATAATTAAGTAATAATTATTTTTCCTCTAGTTTAAGTCCCGATTAATTTTCTAATTATTCAAACTGGACCTAGGTCCTAAATAATTAATTAACCAATTAAACTAGATAATAAATTTCTCTCCATTTATTTTATTCTAGTCCAATAATAAATTAGACTTCCCGAATAAAATAAAACTCTCTCAACTGAGATCATTTTCTCAATCCAAAAATTAATTAGGACTTACGGGCTATTCCGAGGACCAAAAAGACACATTGCCTTGGCTACTAAAATGACCAAAATACCCATACTATATAAATAGATGTATTTTACATTTTAAATATTTCCTAATATCACCATAAGAAAATATTGACCCCAAGAATAATGCTGCATTAGCAAAGTCTTCGACCTATAAGTGAAATGACTAAAAAATCCCTCTACACATCGCCGTACATTTAGAGAGGAAGAAATGTACTAACACCTCTCTAAAAGACATCTACCATCCTTAGGCTTTTAGTCTAATGATCCACGACTTCCTGGAGTGTTTCCGCTTTCCAAGGGAGCTACCCTAAAGCAAACAGCCAAATCATGTTTCCCAAGGCCTTGGATATTTAGATCATTCGGACAACCATAAGGGGCGATATTGTGTAGAAACTATCTTGTATAAGTCTGTCTTAACTAACTAGTCACACATAGACAACATACAAGTATATTGGCCCTCCGATAGAACCTCAACTATAGTATATCAAAGCATATGCTTCCAGCTTCGCCAGACCACCAACCCATACTCAAGTCATAGAGTACTAGTCCATGCGTAGCAGTAGCAGTCTAGGTTTCTACCATATAGTACTTTTTAGAAACCACTACTACAGGTCCTGTTCTACGTATTCGAAATACACTTATGTCATGAAGTGAGTGGACTACTCACTGGCTAAAGGTAAGCCATTCCCCATTGGAATTCATGACATAATAACCTAAACATGAAGAGATTCCCATTCTTATCAATCAGTTAAGAACAATTATTTATGTGTTTAAATAACCCATGATTCATACCTTACTATGAAAGACTTCCATTCACATGGATCACTTATTCAAACACAATGGGTCTGTTCCAAACGAAATTGTACACAAATAAAGAAAATTATTTCACAAACGATTTTTGACAAATAAATTCTTTTATTAACATATTCGATATTTTTATCAGAAAACTAGTCTAAGAGGGTATATTCCCAACAGTACTCTCACAGTGAGTTATGTCCAATACAATGTTCTTTAACATTTATTTATATTTTGACTTAATATCACAAATATCCATGACCAGTAAAACATAGCCATCTAGTCACAAATATACTAATCTTAATTTATTATTGTTCTAATAATAATAATCGATTAGAGATTGTTTTAGAATAGTCATTGTATTTATTATTGGGTTTTACTATCAAGTCACGTACTTGATGACCACAAAATAAAATGCACTATTCATGGAAAGGAAAATCTCATATTATTATATAAAACATAACGACAATAGTATAAGTACAAATTGACTCTAGGGCATATTTCTAACACGAAGACCTTGACCCGCACGACGACCCGCTCCAATGCGACCCGCGTGCTGACCCGCGCGACGACCCGCTCTAGTGCAACCCACGTGCAATTGAATTTTGGACGAATTGCGATTTGTAGTTGCAAATCGCAATTCCACCGAGCCGCTCTCACGCCAAGCCAAGCCGCTGCGGCTCCAGTCACAGAAACCTGTTGGTGGCTCGGCATGTATTTCCTTTGTTTTTCTGCTGTGATTCTTTCTGCAGATTTCTTCTCTGATTTTTTTTCCTGCAAGTCTCTTTGGCTCTTGGCTCTCAGATTTCAACCCAAAACCAATGAAATAAAAAACCAACAACTGCCTATACCCATTAACATTGGGCTTACACAATTTGCTCTTGAAAAATAATGGATTACATATCAGCCTAAACCTTCATCCGAGAGGTGAACAGAAAATCTATCCATACCAAAAACTAGAGAAGGATCGCAGTGCAATCACACATAACTGTCCAGTTTTATTTAACTAGCATACATGCTTCCTATATTTGCACAAAATCTTCATGCTCTGTTACTAATTGAAGATTAAAAGGCAAATGAATCACAACAAACCAACAGAAGAACAAGGAAAAAAAACGAAGCAGTTCTTACATGAAGGGAAAAAAAAAAATTACCTCTTCTTGTTCTCAAAATTGGCTGGACTGGAATATGTAGAATTAGGATAGGTGCACTGGTGCAAATCTCTGGTGCGATTCCTGCAAGCCTCTTACTGCGTCTATGCATGTATATAAACGCCAAATTTCCTTTTGATCTTCCGATATATGACCTGCCTAATTCACGTTTGGTGAAGACTCACAAGGCTAAGGAATTTTTTCAGAGAGAAAGGAGAGTTTTTTTCTTAGGAAGAAACGCCGTTTGTTTTCTATTTTCCTAAATAAAACCTCAGGTAAAACTGGACTTTTAATTTGGCCCATTGGATTCTTAGTTTAGCCTTTTGAACCAAATTAATTATTCTAATCAAAACTAAATAAATGACCCAGTAAATAATTAATTTTTCAGCCCAAATAAACTAGTCCAATTAATAAAACTATATTAGTTTAGTTCCAGGTCAATCTTTAATTATTCAAATTGGGCCAAAGCCCTGAACAATTAATTAACCCACCAAACTAATTTAATTAATTTTCTCTCTCTGTGGACCTTTATTTTATTCAAACCCAATAATTAAGTCAGGCTACTTAAATAAAATAAAATATATTTAATTTAATTTAAGACCAATTCCTTAGCCTGTATATAATTAGGATTTACGGTCTATACTGGGGATCAAAAGACACACCGCCTTGGTTACTTAAATGACCAAAATACCCTTGCCATATAAATAGTTGTATTTTGCATTTTAAATATTTCTTAATATCACCATAAGGAAATATTGATCCCAAAGATAATACTGCGTTAGCAAAGTCTCCGACCTACAGGTGAAATGACTAAAATACCCCTCTATACATCGTTGTGCATTAGAGAGGAAGAAATATACTAACACTTCACTAAATGATATCTACCATCCTTAGGCTTCTAGTCCAATGATTCATGACTTCTTGGATTGTTACCGCTTTCCAAGGGAGTTACCCTAAAGCAAATATCCAAGTCATGTTTCCCAAGGCCTTGGATATTTAGATCATTCAGACAACCACAAGAGACGATATAGTATAGAAATTATCTTATATAAATATGTCTTAATTAACTAGTCATATATACCCAATATGCAAGTATATTGGTCCTACGACAGAACCTTAACTAAAGTATATCAAAGTACATGCTTCCAGCTTCGTCAGACCACCAACTCATACTCAAGTCGTAGAGTACTAGTCCACGCTGTAGCAGTAGTAGTCTAGTTTCTACGATATAGTACTTTAAGAAACCACTACTACATGCCCTGTTCTACGTATTTAAAATACGCTTATGTCATGAAGTGAGTGAACTACTCACTGGCCAAAGGTAAGCTATTTCCCATTTAAAATTCATAACACAATAACCTAGACATGATGAGATTCCAATTCTCATCAATCGGTTAAGAACAAACGTTTATGTGTTAAGTAACCCGTGATCCATACCTTACTGTGAAAGACCACCATTCACATGGATCACTTACTTAAATACAATGGGTCTTTTCCAAATGTAATTGTGCACAATTAAAATGTAAATTTACAAACAAGTTCTAAGAATAAATTCTTTTATTAAAATATTCGATGTTTACATCAGAAACCTAGTCTAAGAGGGCATATTTCCCAACAGGTACCATGAAACTTACTAACAAAATATTGATTGAATACCAATTTATATAAGTAGTATTCATAAAAAAATATTTTATGGTATTTTGTCTATAATTAAAATCATTACTATTCACTGCCAGTGAATTATTGAAATTATTTTTCATTTTATATTTCATTTAATTTTTATTTTATATTTTGTTGATAATTTATTTTTAGTTTTTTTATAAGATTAAAATTTTTGATCAAATATTGACGAAATTAACTATGGACTTTTTATTTTATAAAAACCTATAATAAAAAAGATTCTATTTGTATTCTAATGCTATTTAGTCAAAAATATTATGAAATAAATAGTTTTTTTTTATTTTTATAATTGTTCAAGAGATATTGAAAAATTGAGGACATGAGGCTTAATTTTAATTGATTTATTATTGGGTTATTGCAATTAGTTTAAAATAAAAGACTAATTTTTTAACTAATCGAAATACATAAAAAAATTAAATCAAAAGGACTCGAAAGATTATGATTGATTTTTTTGGCTAATGATTATGGCTGATTTTTTTTTTTTAAAAAAAAACATTTTAAGTTGGTCAAAATATATATACAAAATATTTTGAGTCCTTGAGATAGTCATTTAAAGTGTAATAATTCAAAAGTGTGTAAGTAAATTATTCAAAATCTTTTTTCATTTTTTTTAAAAAAATTTAAATTAGAAGGGATATATCTTTGAAAGTCTTGGAATGTCATATCAATTGTAGATGTAACTAAAGATCATATATACATAAATTGTTCTAAAACGTAATTGACATAAATGTATTCAATAATTTACTGAAGTTGACGTAGCAAAAATAAGAAAGTTACATAGTTGAACTCCTCTTGAAGTTTTTGTCGACTTTAGATATCTAATTATCAATTTTTATCTACATATTTTTTTTTAGTTTTACAAAGTCGATGTTATGTACGAATTTAAAAATATATGTTTTGGTTAGTAAATAAATAAAATCTAAATTAATCACAGTCGAAATCACAAATATATTGATATTAGAAGAAAAATATAATGACGAAGCATAGATTGATTTAAAATAGATTAAACTTCAAAAGTATTATTGTAAAGAATGTTCCCCTTAAGAGTATTCTAGTTAACAATGAGATGATTCTAGTTGATAGTAACATTGAAATATGCATGCAATTAATTGTTGGTATACAGTTGAGACATACAAATGACAGTTAGCATTGGAAATATATAAGTTTGAATAGACAGTGACATTAGAAACATACAAGTTTGAATAGATAGTCGACAATACTAATTTCACATTTGAAAATTTCAACTTTTGTATTCAAAATACGTTAAAATCTTGATTGACGATAATATTGTAAATTAACTTAAAGTTTAATAATAAAAGACTTAGATATCCCTATTGATCTAGATCAATTTGATTCGCAAAGCATTTTAGTTAATTAATTACTTGTTAATACAATTGTATTTATAGGAAATGTTATTGAAATTTCCTGTAGTATTACCATGTTCCAAATCCACTACCCTATCTTTTCACCTACTATCTACCTCGTTACTATGAGATGCAAATGTTACTTTTTTTTTAAATAATACTTTTTGCCTCTTTAACCATTTGTGGAGTATTTTAATAGAATAATTTTTTTAACAAATAAGCCTTATCAAATGGAAGATTATGTTTAATGCCTAGCATTCTAGGGATAATGAAGATCTTAAGGGATAACAAACATCAATCAAGGATTTAGGTAACACGGTCGGCACGGGTCGATAATCGAACGAGATGAAATGAGCATGAAATGGGATTTAGGTGTAAAAAGGTTGACAAGTTGAATGTTTGGGCCAGAAGCATGAATAGCATGAGCATACACGGGATTGAGACAGACAATGATGAGTCATTCCAGGCCATTGGGACAATTTTGACCGGTCAAATTTTGAGAGGTTTATAGAATATTCTAGAAGCTTCTAGGCCATTCTAGGTCACTCTAGGATGCTCTTGTACATAGTAGAGAAGTCTAAAATTTTGTAGAATTCTCTACAAGGTCTAGAATATCGTAGACCATGTGTAGATTTTTATAGAGAATTTTAGAGAATAGGTGTTCGAGCAAGTTGGAAGAATTCTCTAGAACACCCTAGGGTCCAAGGCTTTACCTATAAATAGGGCAAGTCCCCTTATTTGTAATCATCCAAGTTGTGAATATAAGTTCAAGTTCTCTCCCAAAGCTCTCTTATTCACTAGCTTTCATAGCTTCCCAACATTTAGCTTCAATTTAGCCACTTAAACACCACACATTTATCTTTCTTCCCTTATCTTATGTTTTCTTTTAGGCTTATCTAGTAAAGTCTCTCTATGTTAGTCTTTGAATCTTGTTAGAACAACATGGGCTGTTAAGTGTGAAATAACCAACCTGTGATAAGAAATATTAGAGCTAAAGCCAAGGTTATACTACAAAGTAGGGACGATGGCTTCCATTCAAGAACTCGTGCAGTGTGAAGAAGAGTATGTTGGAATATATGCCATCTAGACTATTTTATCTGATGTATTTATTTAAAAAAAAATTTATTCTCAAAATTTATTTGTGAATTTACATTTTATTTGTGCACGATTTTCGTTTCGAAAGGACCCATTGTATTTAAGTAAGTGATCCATGTGAATGGTGATCTTTCACAGTAAGGTATGGATCACGGGCTACTTAACATGTAAATATTTATTTTTAACCGATTGATGAGAATGGGAATTTCATAATGTATAGGTTATTATGTTATAAATTTCAAATGGAGAATGGCTTATCTTTAGCCAGTGAGTAGTCCATTCACTTCATGGTATGAGCGTATTTCGAATACGTAGAACATGACCTGTAATAGTGGTTTCTAAAAGTACTATATAAAAGAAATCCAGACGATTACTGCTACAGCATGGACTAATACTCTACCGCTTAAGTATGAGTTGGTAGTCTGACAAAGTTAGAAGCATATACTTTGATATATTGTAGTTGAGGTTCTTTCATAGAGCCAATATACTTGTATGTTGGATTTATGTGACTAGTTAGTTAAGACAGACTTATACAAGATAGCTTCTACGCTATATCGCCCTTTATGACTGTTTAAATGATCTAATTATCTAGGGCCTTGAGGAACATAACATGGATATTTACTTTAGGGTAGCTCCCTTAGAAAGTGGAAATATTCTAGGAGTCGTGAATCATTGGACTAGAGATATAAGGATAATAGATGTCTATTAGAGAGGTGTTAGTACATGTTGGGAAATATGCCCTCTTAGATTATGTTTCTGATGTAAATATCGAATATTTTAATAAAAGAATTTAATTTCAGAAATTATTTGTGAATTTACATTTTATTTGTGCACAATTACGTTTGGAAAAGAACCATTGTGTTTAAGTAAGTGGTCCATGTGAATGGAGGTTTTTCACAGTTAGGCATGGATAACGGGTTACTTAACACATAAACGTTCGTTCTTAACCAATTGATAAGAATGAGAATCTCATCATGTCTAGGATATTATGTTGTGAATTCCAAATGAGAAATGGCTTACCTTTAGCTAGTGAGTAGTCCATTCACTTCATGGCATACGCGTATTTCGAATACGTAGAACAGGACCTGTAGTAGTGGTTTTTAAAAGTACTATATGGTAGAAACCTAGACTACTACTGCTACAACATAGACTAGTACTCTACGACTTGAGAATGAGTTGGTGGTCTGACGAAGCTGGAAACATATACTTTGATATACTATAATTGAGGTTCTATCGTAGAGCCAACATACTTGCATGTTGGGTATGTGTGACTAGTTAGTTAAAACAACTTATACAAGATAGTTTCTATACTATATCACCCCTTGTGATTGTCTGAATAATCCAAATATCTAGGGCCCTGGGAAATATAACTTGGATGTTTGCTTTAGGGTAACTCCTTTAGAAAGTGGAAACAATCCAGGAAGTCGTGGATCATAGGACTAAAAATCTAAGGATGGTAGATGTCATTTAGAGAGGTGTTAGTACACTTCTTCCTCTCTAAATATACGGCGATTTATAAAGGGGTATTTTAGTTATTATACCTGTAGGTCAGAGACTTTGCTAACGCAACATTGTCCTTGGGGTTAGTATTACCTTATGGTGATATTATGAAATATTTAAAATGCAAAATACAGCTATTTATATGGCAAGGGTATTTTGGTCATTTTAGTAGCCAATGTGGTGTGTATTTTGGTCCCTAGTATAGATTGTGAGTCCTAATTAAATACAGGTTAAGGAATTGGTTTTAAATTAAATTAAATGTAAATTTATTTTATTTAAGTAATCTGATTTAATTATTGGGCCAGAATAAAATAAAGGTTCATGGAGAGAGATAATTAATTAAATTAGTTTGGTGAGCTAATTAATTATTCATGGCTTTGACCCAGTTTGAATTATTAAGATTAACCTGCGACTAAACTACTATAGGCTTATTTATTGGACTAGTTTATTTGGGCTAAAAAATTAATTATTAATTGGGCCAATTATTTAGTTCTTATTAGAATAATTAATTAAGTCCAAAAGGCTAAACTAAGAGTCAAATGGGCTAGTCTAGTTTAGCCTAGGGTTTTATTTAGCTTAAATAGGAGGATTGGACATAACTTTTTTTTCACGGCTTCTTTTATGTGAAAAACCAGACGTCTCTTTATCTCTCTCTAGAAAATATTCCTTAGTCTGTGAGTTGTTCACCAAACAGAATTAGGCAGGCCATATACTAAAAGATCGAGAGCTTGACATTTACGTACATGTAAATATGGAGTAGGAGGCTTGCAGGAATCGTCCCAGAGGTTTCCACCAGCACACCTACCTCGGTTGCACACATTCCGGTGTAGCCATCCTTGAGAACAAGAAGAAAATGTTAGAAATTTTTAACCTCAGAGTCCTGCCAGAGCACGACTGGCGCCGGTTGAGGCTGCTAGAGCCGGCGCTGGCTCTGTTCGGGTTCTTCAGTTCTTCAATTTTCCGTGTTTTGGATTTTTTGCTTCCGCTGCGTGCTCTGTGTTTTTTCCCTTCTTAAGCCCTTCAATTGGTTTCAGAGAATGACGGTTTTGTGAAAATATCGGGAGCATGCATCTAGTTGAATAAAACTGGACACATATGTGTGATTAAACTGTGATCCTTCGCTATTTTGGTATGGATAGATTCTCTGTTAAACCTTATGGATTGAGGTATAAGAGAATTGTAATTTACTATTTTTCTTAGCAAATCGTGTAAGCTCAATGTCAATGGGTACAGGCGGTTGTTGGTTTTGGTTGATTTCATTGTATTTGGGTTGAAATCGGAGAACTAACGAAGCCAGATGTTGTGTAGAAAAACAGAGGAAATTTGCAGAAAAAGAAACTACAGGAAAGATCCGGCAGACCGCAAGCGGCGCCAGCCTGGGGTGTTGGAATCGGCGTCGGCGCGGGTCTGGAATCCGGTCTGCGCACTGGTTGCTCATGGGTCTTGGTTCTGTGCGGTGGGTGCAGTGGACTACAGTTCAGATGGGTGCCTAATCCAGTGTGGCGGGTACAGTAGACTAAGGAGAAATTTTTTAATTTTCCTTGTAATTTTTCTTGCAATTTCTTTTGGTTTTGGGGTCCATACCAGGCAAAGTTAATATTCAAGGAATATTTTTGCATTAAAAATATTAGTAAGGAATTTTAGGATTAAATAAGATAATTAATTAATTAATGTGTTTAATTCTATTTTCTAGGCACTTAGGTTAAAAATAGAAAAGCATGAAAACATCCGCTATTTTCTAGCATGCTATTTATTTTTATGTACCTATGTGTACGATTTTTCAAAGACCAAAGTCTTTGGGAATATTTTTTTTTTTGACAAGGAAAATATTTTTTCTACTAATTAAATGGTTATTTTAACTTGAACAAAAATTAATCCTTAGATATTTTCTCAAAGGATTTAATCATTGACATAGAAAATATATTGGATTTAGATATTTTTGTAAGTTAAAATAGAAAGCCATTTTGTCTTATTTTGGCACAAGAAAAATTGTTTTGTCAAATAAACTTGAGACCAAAGTCTCTAGAAAGTTTTAATTGGAAGATTTTTGAAATCATTAAGTTTTTAACTTAAATAAAATTAGTCTTTGGAAAAATCTCTAAAAGGATATATACCTTGACATAGAGATTTTAATGGATTTAGATATTTTATTTTTGAGTTAAGGGAAAACTTAATGAAAATTTTCAAAAGGATATTTTTCAAAAAACCCTTGTTTTAAAAGACTAAGTAGGAGAGGGATTCCAATAACCCCATGGCTTCCATCACGATCCTCATTAGTGATCGTGGGTCCCTTCGCGTCACCCTGGGAGTGAACCCGTATAGGATGGGAATACCACAAGGATCTAGATCTAATGGAAGGATGTAATTAATAACCCGGGGCACATACTATGATTGGCCAACCCCTAAATGGAGGTCATAGTGCGAGGTATGTCGATAGGAAATGAGAGGAAACGGCCATCCCCTTGATGGAGTTATCTTCTAGATCATTACCTAGAAGGAAAATTAATTTGTGATGGTTAACACACTTAACCTAGGAAACTGTTAAACTTCCCAAGAAGGTATGTCATTTTTTTTAAGAGCCAAATTAATTATTATCAGTTTTGATAATAAGGATAAAGTGCACATATTTGTTTTTATTTTCACAAACTAAATCTTTTTCTTTTATTTTTTGATTTTTCAAAAATGGTGGGAGGTTCTTTTAGTCCATTAACTGTTATTCTCAGAGAGAATAAGCTAACGGGACCAAACTATGTGGACTGAAAGAGAAACCTGGACATAATACTCACAACAGAAGAGTATAAGTGTGTCCTTTACGAAATCTACCCTGTTATCAGGGAGGGTTCCACCGCTGAGGAGTGTGAGGCTGAGAAGGCATGGAAAAAGGCCAACGAGTTGGCTTGTTGTTACATGTTGGCTTCCATGTCTAATGTGCTCCAATCCAAACATGAGTACATGACCACTGTGAATGACATAACTCAATCATTAGCCACAATGTTTGTGGATAAGAGCCGGCTCACAAGGCAGGAGGCTTTTTGAACTATCATTAACACTAAGATGGTTGAGGGAGCATCAGTCAGAGAGTATATGTTCAAGATGATTGCTGCTTTTGAGGAGGCGAAAATTTTAGGGGCTGTCATTGACCCCGAAAACCAAGTGGACATAGTTCTCAAATCTCTACTGGGTTCCTTTACTCAGTTCAAGTTGAACTATAACATGAACAAGTTAAACATGGGTTTACCTGAGTTGATGAAGGAGTTCCAGATGGTGGAGAAGGTCATGAAGCCACAATCAAAGGGTATGATTGCTAAGGCTCCATCTTCTAGAATTGGGCCCAAGCCTAGGAAGTTCAAGAAGAAGAAGGGGAACGTAGCTGCCCAGCCCAAGACCTAGCCCAAATATAAACCCAAGGGACACTAGAAAAAGGAGTGTCCAGATCTTCAAGCCAAGAAAAACCCCACAGGTAATGTTTTCTATCTAGAGTCTATATCAATGGTTGGATCAACTTCTACTTGGATTGCTGATTCAGGGGTTTTGATTACATCTATAACTTCTTGCAGGGGTTTAGAAAGATTAGAAGACTTCAGAAGGGTGAACATGAACTACGTGTGGAAAATGGAGCACAAGTTTGGGCCCTTATAGTGGGAGAGTTGGATCTTATTTTTTTATTGTAATAGAATAATAGTTTTGAAAGATATTTTATATGTACCTGAATTTCGACAGAATTTGATTTCGGTTGTGAAACTAATAAATCAAGGATATTCTGTATCTTTCCATTTTGGTATTTCTATCAGTAGAGATGGAGAAATTTTATGTACTGGGCACATGTATGTGAATCTATTTTTCTTAAATCCTATTAACAATCAATTAAATAACGCTCAATCTGAACCTTTAACAAGGAAGAGAAAGACCAATGTAAATGACTCTTATCTCTGGCATCTAAGGTTGGGTCATATCAACTCAACTAAGATTCAGAGGTTAATCTATGATGGGCCTTCGGCCTCATTGAGATTGGAAAATTAGCCTTAGTGTGAATCTTGCCTAATAGGAAAGATAACCAAAAGGTCATTTACCCCTAAGGCAGATAGAACCAAAGAAGTATTGAGTCTTGTTCACACTGATGTGTGTGGTCCCTTGTCTATACCAGTTAGAGGGGGTTTTGAGTACTTTATCACTTTCACGGATGATTGTATAAGGTTTGGTTATATTTACCTGATGAGACGCATGTCTAACTCTTTTGATAAGTTCAAAGAGTTTAAGGCTGAAGTGGAGCATTGGACAAGTTAATTGATTAAAACCTTACGATTAGATCGTAGTGGAGAGTACCTCCTTAGTGAATTCAAAGACTATATGGTACATCATGAGATAGTATCCTAGTTCTCTGTGCCGGGACACCCCAGCAGAACGGAGTCACTGAGAGAAGGAACATGACATTAATGGAAATGGTTCAAAGTATGATGTCTCATGCTACTCTTCCAGTGTCTTTGTGGGGATATGTCCTGAAAAAAGCGGCATACATTCTGAACTTGGTGCCTTCTAAGTCAGTACCTAGGACTCCCTATGAGATGTGAACTGGGCATAAGCTAAGTCTGAATCATCTTAGGATATGAGGTTGTCCAACTTATGTACTGGTCAAGGGAGACAAGTTGGAACCAAGATCAAAATTATACTATTTTGTTGGGTATCCAAAAGGGATAAATGGTGGTTACTTTTTATCATCCTAAGGAGTAGAAAGTACTAGTAAGTACCAATGCTAGATACTTAGAGGATGATCAGAATACTTATACGAAAGGTTCAACTAGGTTGGAACTTAAGGAGAAGTTATCTTCAGAATTAACTTCTTTTGACCCGATTGTGGAATAAGAAGAGGCATAGTCTCAAAAGCCTGTACAATTGGAGCCTCGTCGTAGTGGGAGAGTGTCTAGGGTTTTAGAGAGATGGACTGGAGAAGCTTTCGAGCTAGTCTCCGACCATTAGGAACAAGACCCCGCTAGATACGAGGAGGCTAGTGCTGATGCCAATGTAAATATATGACATGAAGTAATGAAAGCTGAGATTGAGTCTATCTACTTCAATCAGGTTTGGGATTTTGTAATTTCACCTGAAGGGTTAAAACCCATTGGGTGTAAGTGGGTATACAAGAGGAAGAGGGGAGTAGATGGGAAGGTAGAAACCTTTAAAGCTAAACTTATGGCGAAAAAGTATGTTCAAAAAGAGGGAATCGATTATGAAGAGACCTTTTCCCCGGTAGCCATACTTAAGTCCATCCGTATCCTCCTTGCCATCGCATGTCATTATGACTACGAGATATGTCAAATGGATATTAAGACGGCATTTTTAAATGGCCATCTTAATGAAGATATCTATATGTCCCAACCGAAAGGCTTTATTGCTAAAGGCCAAGAACATATGGTTTGTAAGTTTAAGAAGTCCATTTATGGATTTAAGCAGGCATTGAGAGCATAGAATATTCGTTTTGACGAAACTGTAAAGTCTTATGGTTTTATTCAAAACGAGGAAGAACCATGCGTGTACAGGAAACTTGCAGGTATTAATATGGTTTTTCTTGTCTTGTATGTAGATGACATTCTACTCATTGAAAATGATGTAGGGTCATTGTTATCTACAAAGGTTTGGCTGTCTAGTCAATTTAGTATGAAGGACTTAGGAGAAGCCGGCTACATTCTCGGGATTAGACTTCTTAGAAATAGGAAGCAGAGAATGTTAGGATTATCCCAAGCGGCATACATTGATAAGATACTAGCCAGGTATAGTATGGACTTATGCAAGGGAGCTCTAATTTCTTGCAGACATGTGTTGTCATTTTCCTCAAGGGACTGTCCTGTATCTCAAGAAGAAAAGGACAGAATGAGTAGGATTCCTTACCTTTCGACTGTGGGAAGTCTTATGTACGTCATGCTGTGTACTAGGCCAGATATTTGCTTTGCTGTAGGCTTGGTTAGCAGATATAAATCAAACCCTGGGGAGGTTCATTGGTAGGCTGTAAAGCATATTCTCAAGCATCACAAGCAAACGAGAGATTATATGCTGGTTTATAGGGCTGATGACTTGGTTCCTACAAGATACACAGACTCAGACTTCTAGGCAGACAAAGATGAGAGAAAATCCACTAGTGGTTATATCTTTACCTTATCTGGAGGAACTATTTCATGGAGGAGTATCAAGCAATCTTGCATTGCTGCCTCAACCATGAAAGCAGAGTATGTGGCAGTTTCAGAGGTATCCAAGGAAGTAGTTTGGCTCCGAAAGTTCCTTTCAGAACTTGGAGTTGTGCCACACATGGACAGGCCGATTGTGATGTATTGCGACAACACTGGAGCAGTATCACAATCCAAAGAACCCGGGAACCATAAGAAGGGGAGTACATCGAGAGGAAGTACCACCTAATCATGGATTTCATCCAGAGACGGGAAGTCATGGTGGAACAGATTGCCTCCGAGAACAATCTAGCTGATCCATTCACCAAGCCTTTGGCTGAGAGAGTCTTCAAGAGACACTTAGACGCCATAAGGGTGGGCACCTACAAACTTACTTAGTCTTAGAGTGCAAGTGGGAGATTGTTGGAAAATATGACCTCTTAGACTAGGTTTCTGATGTAAATATCAAATATTTTAATAAAAGAATTTATTTTCAGAAATTATTTATGAATTTACATTTTATTTGTGCACAATTATATTTGGAAAAGACCTATTGTATTTAAATAAGTGGTCCATGTGAATGGAGGTCTTTCACAGTAAGGTATGGATCATGGGGTAGTTAACACATAAACATTCATTCTTAACTGATTGATGAGAATGAGAATCTCATCATGTCTAGGTTATTATGTTGTGAATTCTAAATGGGGAATGTCTTGCCTTTAGCCAGTGAGTAGTCTATTCACTTCATGACATAAGCGTATTTCGAATACGTAGAACAATTCCTTTAGTAGTGATTTCTTAAAGTACTATATGATAGAAACCTAGACTACTACTGCTACAGTGTGGACTAGTACTCTACGACTTGAGTATGAGTTGGTGGTCTGACGAAGCTGGAGGCATGTACTTTGATATGCTATAGTTGAGGTTCTATCGTAGGGCCATTATACTTGAATGTTGGGTATGTGTGACTAGTTTGTTAAGACAGACTTGTTGTGAAACCTTAGTCGAAACCAACCCTAGAGTAAGGGGGGTTGGGATGCATATCATATTTTATTGCATGTTTAAATATATTTTTATATGATTTTATGTGCTTTGGATTGGTGTTTTATAGTCTTGAGGGTTTAATTATGTTTATTGAGTAAGAAGGGCAAAATGATAATTTTGCTTGAGGTGAAAATAGGGAGATAGCTTGAGGATTAAATAGGAAAAATATTTTAGAGAGAAAATAAGAACAAGAGTTGTGGTGGTTTAGTAGTTAGAGTTTTGGAATTAATTCTTGAGGTCTTGGATTCAAATTCCATCATTGGAGCTCTAGCATGATTAAATTTTATTTTTGCTTGGGAAGGTTAGATTTTCGTCCTTGAGTGCTCTAGAGAAGGGTAAAGGTGATGTCCTAGGGGAGGCATGATAGGAGTACCCTAATCCTACTCTTATACCCTACAAAAATTCCTAAGGGATTTCATACCCTTCTTGATCCTTAGTTTTCTTACTTCTCAATTTCTTAAGTTGTGCAATTTATTCAAGCCAATTTCATTCTAGAAAAATTCCAGCAAAGTGTTGTGGTTTTGAAGATTCAAAATTTCTGAGGGTAAGACATCTTATGGACCGAAAATGTGTAGGAGTTGGGGAAGGTTTCTAAGAGAATTAATCTCTATAGTGAACCTTCAAAACTCCACTCTAGCTATGTTCATTTTCCTTCATGAAGTAATCTGGAATTTTTCTAGCTTCTTGTGCATTCAAAGTGTCAAAATTTTCAGCCATTATTCCCTCCCAAATGCTGCCAGAAAATGGCCCTCTTGGCCAGCTTGAAACCTGAAATTTTCTGGCCAAGTTCGGACTGCACAAGTGCTGTGCAAAACTAGAAAATTTTCTGGGCAAAATCGCAGCATAGATGAGCTTAAACCAAGCTATTTTCTTCCAGTTTTCTCCCAGCACCTTAGCCACGTTTTTCCTCCATAAAGAAGGCTGGAAACCAACCTTGAAAGACCCCTAAAGTTCCCTTCAAACCCTCTGCAAACTGACTAGTAGAAAATTCCAGCACTTGCGAAATCCTGTGCAGAATTTTTCCAGCCTTGCTTCATCTTCAGCCATATCTGAAAACTTCCTCATCTTTCTGTCCAAACTTCCCTTGAACAGCCTTGAACTAAACTCCATTGTCTTCCCCAGCCTACTGCTTGAAAAACCAGTCATGGCTGCCCCTAAAATATCTCCAACAATTACTCCAATCATGCCTTAATTGAAGACCAAAATTTCAACAATCCTAATTTAGCAAACTTCCATAAAATGTCCCCTAAACAACCAGACCTTTCCTTTACCATTGTACTCCCTCTTTTCGGCCACCATTAAGCTTCTTCAACCATCTTTCATCCGGCAGAATCCCTAGCTTTCAGTCGGCCATTACAGCTTCCAAAAAAGCTCTCCCTTGATCAAAGATATTTTTACCATATTTTGTTTCCAAATTTGATTCCCAAAATTATTCTTTTAGGATTTCAAGCAACCAGCCTTTCCTTTTCCTCCCAAACTAGAAATTCAATTGTCCAAAACCTCTCAAACAATTCGGCACTCCTTCCTACACAAAATTTCGGCAGCTTCAAATCAAAATCTCTCCATTCTCTTCAACCTTCAAGCACACATAGAACACCAAGAACACCTACTCACTTTTCTCACCCAATACCACTCTTCTTTAGAAAAATTCCAGATTTCATCTACTCACTGCCTTGAATCCATTCATACCACTTTTAACATCAAACTCCAAAATCCAACTTTTTCTTTTGGATAAAAAATCAGTATTTTTGTGAAGGCTCAAGACCACCTTCAACGTAAGTTTGTTCAATCAACTTCATCTCCACTAATCCTCAATATCTAATGAATATATATGTGTATAAGCATACTAATGGACTCTCTTCTTCTCTTTTCTCTCTCTCTCTCTTGGCCGAATACCCTCTCCCTCTTGGCCGAATGATTTCTTCACCAATGGCCATGCTTTCCTCATTTCCCTTGGACGAATCTAGTCTCCTTGGAGTTGAGATCCATTCGAAACTCCTCCAAGGTACTCATCAATCAAGTAAGCCTTTTCAACCCTCCTTTTAAATTCTAGATTCACGTCTCTAGGATGATATTGGTAGAAGATGGATTATGAATAGGATTTGAGCATGTATTGTTGTGATGAGTTGAGATTGAAGCGTGAATAAATGTGTGTATATGATGGAGATGGGATTTATGCATGAGTCGATTATCTTGGTTGATTGTATGGTGTTTTAGGGTTTAATGCATGTCTCCATGTCGTAAGTAATATTTGTGATTAAGTATGCTAGAGATTATGTCACCTATGGTAAATAGGGTTTATATTCATGTATGGTTGTTAAAGCCACGATTATGTTTATGCTAGTAGGGGTTGGATCATGCCTTGGCAAATTTAGATCTATGCTTTTATTCATGATTTGGATGATTTGATGAATTGAAGTAGGGTATATGTTCATGATTGTGGTTAGTAATAGAAATATGATCATGATCTAATTGTCCCTAAACTAATTTTATTTCATCAATAAAATACTTAACACTATAATTTTTGCTAGTAAATTTGAAAACCCTAGGAAGGTAGATTTGGATTATTAAATATAAAATAAGGATACCTTAGTCAAATAAATGATAGCTTTTATTAAAGAAATAAAATATATAGATATTATATATAATAATAATATCAAATAAAGCCTTTTATATAAATAATCATAATAAGTAAAAATATTAATTTTGTAAGTCTTATATTCATAAATACTATTAAAATTTGTTATCTTTCAATCAAAACCTAATAAAATTTATTTATTATATTTCAATCAAGACCCATTGAAATTCATTTTCAATTAATTTTAGTTATCAATTATTTTCTAACAATTAATTATTAATAAATCATTATTTTACCTAATACCACCTAGGACTCTTCATCAAATAAACTCTAATTTATTTTTAGCAAGATTTAAACCTTCAACTTATTAGTACCTATTTTCCAAAACACTAATTGTTTTAAATATCAAATTAGACTTAGCTTAGAAGCCATTTTTATTTATTATTTGGCCTTAAAGCTTGAGATACTAGGATCATGGTTGTAGTGAGTTGAACTAGTTTTAATGGTGAAGGTGGATTTTGGCTTGAGCTTGATTGTGGTTTATATTTACCCCAAGCGGGGTTGGGTCAGCAGTTGAAGGCCTTTATTTTATCTCAAGCTAAGGATCAGGTAAGCTCCTGCATAAAACCTGTTTGATGCAAAATATTTATTATGGCAAGCCAAATGTAGAGTGCATGGACACGCATTTCTGTAAAGGCAATTGAGGATTGTCTCTTGTCTTATTTTCGTCAAAAAAATTATTTAAAATTTAATAAGCAGATTTACTCAAACTCAAAACTCTTTCTAAAACTGATTTTGACAAAGGCTTTGGAAACCCTTAATTACCATTTTCAAGTGGAACTATGTTTTGTTCCTTTTTCCCCAAGTGGGGTAAGTTACGTTGAGTACTCAATAAGGATGGACTGCTAGGACTAGTCTTTGAAGGGTTATGGTGAGTCTCTTAATAGGTCGCCATCTCTGAGGGGTAAGTTCTTCCCGGATAGGATGATAGTCCAGTAGGTCATGCCGGTCTGAGCTAGCAGTTTTTCAGTTAAGTGACTGTGTATTGCCGGAATGGATAACTGATTGTTGTTTGGGTATAGAGAAGAAGGAGTATCTTATCCAGTAGGCCGATCACCTACCTTTTGTCAGTCAGCACAAAGTGTGGCATTCTGACTGGTTATGGGGCCCAACGTGTGGTAACCCATGATCACTTTTTGAGTGGTTGATTTTATTTAGTATGTATGGTTGGAAAAGTCAAAACACCACTCCTGATTTTGACTATTGTTTATTGCTTGCCAGTATTTCTCTTACGAAGGTTTCACACTTTGCATTCACGAATTGTTTCACTGGACACTCAAAGCACACACAGACTTACTGAGATTTTTGTCTCATCACCCTTTTTACCGTGATTTAGGTCGATCCTGCTGTGGGGATGAGTAGCTAGATATTGCCAACCTTGGAAGATTTTTCTGATATTTAATTTCTGTAATGCTTTGGGAAGTTGAGAGTGGATAATTTTTATTATGGATTTGATTTTGAAATTCTTGGATTGTAATAAATTTTAAATTTAAAGTATTAATTTTATCCTATTATTTTGATTGTGTGACCTAGTTATAAAGACCCCTTGTCTTTTGGACGGGGCAACATTCTCGGCCCTGTCCGGTCTAGGTAGTGGGGTGTTACACTTATACAAGATAGTTTCTGTACTACATCGCCCCTTGTGGTTGTCTAAATGATCTAAATATCCAGGGCCTTGGGAAACATGACTTGGATGTTTTCTTTAGGGTAGCTCTCTTGGAAAGCAGAAACAATCCAGGAAGTCGTGGATCATTGGACTAGAAGCCTAAGGATGGTAGATGTCATTTAGAGAGGTGTTAGTACATTTCTTCCTCTCTAAATGTATGGCGATGTATAGATGGGTATTTTTGTCATAACACCTGTAGGTCAGAGACTTTGCTAGCGCATCACTGTCCTTGGGGTTAGTATTTCCTTATGGTGATATTAGGAAATATTTAAAATGTAAAATACAACTATTTATATGGCAATGATATTTTGGTCATTTTAGTAGCCAATGCGGTGTGTATTTTGGTCCCCAGTATAGATTGTGAGTCCTAATTAAATACAGATTAAGGAATTGGTCTTAAATCAAATTAAATGGAATTTATTTTATTTAAATAGTCTGATTTAATTATTGGGCCAGAATAAAATAAAGGTCCATGGAGAGAGATAAGTAATTAAATTAGTTTGGTGGGTCAATTAATTATTCAGGGCTTTGACCCAATTTGAATAATTAAAGATTAACCTGAGACTAAACTAATATAGGTTTATTTATTGGACTAGTTTATTTGGGTTGAAAAATTACTTATTAATTGGGCCAATTATTTGGTTCTAATTAGAATAATTAATTAAGTCCAAGAGGCTAAACTAAGAGTTAAATGGGCCAATCCAGTTTAGTCTAGGGTTTTATTTAGGTTAAACAGAAGGATTGGACATAACGTTTTTTTTTTCACGGCTTCTTCTCTGTGAAAAACTAGACGTCTCTTTCTCTCTCTCTCTAGAAAATATTCCTTAGTCTGTGAGTTGTTCACCAAATGGAATTAGGCAGGCCATATACTGGAAGATCGAGAGTTTGGCATTCACGTACTTGCAAAGATGGAGTAGGAGGCTTGTAGGAATCGCACCAGAGGTTTCCACCAGCACACCTACCCTGGTTGCACATATTCTGGTCCAGCCATCCTTGAGAACAAGAAGAAAAGGTTAGAAATTTTTAACCTCGGAGTCCTGCCAGAGCACGACTGGCGCCGGTTGAGGCTGCCGAAGTCGGCGCCGGCTCTGTTCGGGTTCTCCAGTTCTTCAGTTTTTTCGTGTCTTAGATTTTTGCTTCCGCTGCGTGCTCTGTGTTTTCCTTTCTTAAGCCCTTCAATATACTCTTCCTCTCTAATTGCATGGCGATGCGTTGAGGGCTATTTTAGTCATTTCTCATGTAGGTCGAAGACTTTGCTAACGCAACATTATCCTTGGAGTCAATATTTCCTTATGGTGATATTAAAAAATATTTAAAATGCAAAATATAGTTATTTATATAACATGGGTATTTTGATCATTTTAGTAGTCAAGACAATGTGTCTTTTGGTCCCCGTAATGGCCTTTAAGTTATGAAAGATTTGGGTTAAGTAATTGGTCTTGCTAATTATGGGTTTTATTTTATTTTATTTAAGTAGTCTAATTTATTATTATACTAGAATAAAATAAAAGGTTCAAGAGAGAGTATTTATTTTATTTTGTTTAATTGGTTATTAATTATTCAAGGCCCAAGGCCCATATTGAATAATTAGAAAATTAATCTAGATATAATACTAGATAAAAGGCCTGATATTTTATATTGGTCTATTTGAAATTGTTAATTATTTATTGGGCTATTTAATAAAGCCCAGAAAATAAATAATTGAGATTTATTATTTACGGGTGTTCAAACCTAAGAGTAAATAATTTTATTTGGCCCAATGGATAAGACCAAGGGTAAAAGAAAAGAAAAGAAAAGAAAATAATTATTAATTTAATTAATTAATTAAATAAAAAATAAAAAGTCAACATGGGATGGATCCTGTATTATTTTGCGTGAAGGATAACAGAAAGTATGGATGCTTTCCGTTTTCACGCAGATGGCATTTCTCTCTTAGGGAATTGATTGAAATGAATGGAAAATGAATTGAAGTGCAGTTTTTGGTTTTGCACTTTTGGGTTCATCATTCACCAAAACAGAAACCCAACTTCAAAGAAAGCATTTTGATGGAGAAGCCTTTAAGGCTTATCAAAGTCCAATCTTTAAGCTTTCACTGGCGGTGCTATGGGCATCATTTTGGAAGATCAAAGACTTCGCGTGAATGAGACGCAATAGACGTTTTTAAGGACGTGATCCAATAGCCTCAAGTATCCGTACAGACATCTACATTAGTGCGAAGTGGGCCATTCAATCATAGAGGTAAATTTTTTGTTTTCTTAGCATGCTTTCGTTTTGATGATTTTTGCCATTTTAAGCATTCAATTGGTATCAAAGCCATAGTTTGGCGAATGTAGGAAGCATGCTAGGCTTAACTAAAATAAGAAAATATTTGTTTTAGATTTTTTCTGTGATCCTTCGTGTTTACTGGTATGTATAGTTTCATTGTAAGCTTCGCAAGTAGAAGTATAAAAACAATGTATTTTGATTGCTTTTATAGATATCGTGTAAGCCCAGTGTTGTTAAGGGCATAGGTGGTTGTTTGGATGAGTTTTGATTGAAAATGGAAGAAAAAAAATTGAAACCAGTACACAGAGCTTTTTTCTGGAGAAGAAGGTACTGTGTAAGCTAAACTAGCTGAGCCATTGAGTTGGGCTCCAAGCTGCACGCCGCTCCCATGGCACGAGGAAGGTTTCTTCGCGAAAGCTTTTCGCGAGGAGTGCAATTGCAATTGCAATCCGCTGTGCGGTCAACAATTTTGACCCCGCAGCTGGGGCAGGTGCGGGCCGGGTTCACCCGCCTGGATCTGGCCCATGGGTTTTCCCATGGGCCATGATCCAGTGTGGCGGGTGCACTGGACCTGAATAAAAAAATATTTTTTTTTTAGTTTTTGATCCCATACTAGGCGAAGTTATTTTTATTGCAATAGTTAATATTCTTTAAATATTTTGCATGAAAAATAATAATAAAGAAAATTTAGGATTATATAAGACCATTAATTAATTAATGTGTTTAATTCTATTTTTTTGATACTTAGGTTAAAAGAATAGAAAAGCATGAAAATGTTTACAGTTTTCTAATATGCTTATTTCTTTTTGTACCCTATGTGCGCGTTTTCTCAAAGACCAAAGTCTTTGGGAATTTTTGAAAAAGAAAAATATTTTTCTTAAATCAAATGGTTAATTTTAATTCGAACAAAAATTAATTCTTGGATATTTTCTCAAAGGATTTTCTCCTTGACATAGATAATATATTGGATTTAGATATTTTTGTGAAGTAAAATAGAAAACAATTTTGATTGAATTTTAATAAGAAAAATTATTTTTGTGAAATTAAACTTGAGATCAAAATCTCTCGAAAGTTTTATTGAAAATTTTTGAAATTATTAAGTTTATTAACTTAAATAAAATTAATCTATGAAAAAATTTCTCAAAGGCTGTAAACTTTGACGTAGAAATTTTTATGGGTTTAGATATTTTATTTTGAGTTAAAAGAAAACTTAATTGAAATTTTCAAAATATATTTTCTAAGAAAAACTTTTATTTTAAAATACTAAGTGGGAGAGGGGTTCCAACGGCCCCAAAGCTTCCATCACGATACTCATTAGAGATCGTGGGTCCCCTTGCTTCACCCTGGAAGTGAACCCGTATAGGATGGGGATACTACAAGGATCTAAAACTAATAGATGAATGTAACTAATAACCCGAGACAAGTGCCGTGATTGGCCAGCCCACGTTGGAGGTTATAGTTCGAGGAATGTCCATAGGAAATGAGAAGAAACAGTCATCCCACGATGGAGTTATCTTCTAGATCATTACCTAGAAGGGAAGTTAATTTGTGGTAGTTAATACACTTAGCTTAGAAAACTGTTAATCTTTCATAGAAGTTATGTCAGTTTTTCTAAGATTTAAATTAATCATATTAAAAATAATAGTGATAGGGTTAACTATTATCGGATTTAATATGAGGATAAAGTCTCAAATTATTTTATTTTTTCACAAACTGATTTTTCTTTTATTTTCGATATTTTAGAAATGGTTGGTGGATGTTCTATTAGTCTTTTGGCCGTTATTCTCCTTGAGAATAAGCTAACGGGTCTAAATTATGTGGACTAAAAAAGGAACTTGGACATAATACTTAATGTTGAGGAGTATAAGTATGTCCTCTTTGAAACCTGCCCTGTTATCGGGGAGGGTTCTATCGCTAACGAGTGCGAGGCTGAGAAAGCATGGAAGAAGGCCAATGAAATGGCTCAATACTATATGTTGGCCTCCTTATCTAATGTGCTCCATTCAAAATATGAGTACATGACCACTGCATATGATATTGGCCAATCATTAGCCACGATGTTCACCGATAGGAGTCGGCCCGCAAGGCAGGAAGCTCTTGGGACGATCATAAACACTAAGATGGTTGAGGGAGTATCAGTCAGGGATCATATACTCAAAATGATTACTGCTTTTGAGAAAGAGGAAGTCTTAGGGGCTGTTATTGACCTCGAGAGCAAGTGGACAAAGTTCTCGAATCTTTGCCCGGCTCTTTTACTCAGTTCAAGTTGAATTACAACATGAACAAGTTAAGCATGAGTTTAATTGAGTTAATGAAAGAGTTTTAAGTGGCGGAGAAAGTTATGAAGCCATAGTTCAAAGCTATGATTGTTAGGACTTTTTCTTCCAGAATTGGGCTTAAGCCCAGAAAGTTCAAGAAGAAGAAGGGAAACGTACAAACCCAACCCAAGAACCAGCCAACAAGCCCAAAGGCAAATGCTTTAAGTGCGGGCAGAAGGGACACTAAAAAAAGGAGTGTCCAGAACTTCAAGCAAAAAAAAATCTGTTGGGATATATGCCCTCTTAAACTAGGTTTCTGATGTAAACATCGAATATTTTAATAAAAGAATTTATTCTCAGAATTATTTGTGAATTTATATTTTATCTGTGCACAATTACGTTTGGAAAAGACCCATTATGTTTAAGTAAGTGGTCCATGTGAATGGTGGTCTTTCATAGTAAGGTATGGATCACGGGTTACTTAACACATAAACGTTTGTTCTTAATTGATTGATAAGAATGAAAATCTCATCATGTCTAGGTTATTGTGTTATGAATTTCAAATGGGGAATGGCTTACCTTTAGCCAGTGAGTAGTCCACTCACTTCATGACATAAGCGTATTTCGAATACGTAGAATATCACTTGTAGTAGTGATTTCTTAAAGTACTATACGGTAGAAACCTAGACTACTACTGTTACAACGTGGACTAATACTCTACGACTTAAGTATGAGTTGGTGGTCTGACGAAACTGAAAGCATGTACTTTGATATATTTTAGTTGAGGTTCTATCGTAGGACCAATATACTTGCATGTTGGGTATGTGTGACTAGTTTGTTAAGACAGACTTGTATAAGATAGTTTCTATACTATATCGCCCCTTGTGGTTGTCTGAATGATCTAAATATCCAGGGCCTTGGGAAACATGACTTGGATGTTTTTTTAGGGTAGCTCCCTTGAAAAGCAAAAATAATCCAAGAAGTCGGGAATCATTGGACTTGAAGCCTAAGGATAGAAGTTGTCATTTAGAGAGCTGTTAGTACATTTCTTCTTCTCAAATGCACGGCGATGTGTAGAGGGGTATTTTAGTCATTTCACCTGTAGGTCGGAGACTTTGCTAACGTGGAATTATCGTTGGGGTCAATATTTTCTTATGGTGATATTAGAAAATATTTAAAATATAAAATACAGCTATTTATATGGCAAGTGTATTTTGGTCATTTTAGTAGCCAAGGCGGTGTGTCTTTTGGTCTCCAGTATAGACCATAAGTCCTAATAATATACAGGTTAAGGAATTGGTCTTAAATTAAAGTAAATGGAATTTATTTTATTTAAGTAGCTTGATTTAATTATTGGGGGCTAGAATAAAATAAAGGTCCACAGAGAGAAATAATTAATTAAATTAGTTTAGTAGGTTAATTAATTGTTCAGGATTTTGGCCTAGTTTGAATAATTAAAGATTGACTTGGGACTAAACTAATGTAGTATTGTTAACTGGACTATTTTATTTGGGCTGAAAAATTAATTATTTATTAGACCAAATTAAAGTCTCAGAAATTCCTGGATATTAGCCTGGGATAAGAGTTATGGATATACTATGATGCTTTGAGGTTATCAGGTTTTTATGGAATTGGAAACTAAAATTTAAAAAAAGAAGGAAAGATCATGGGATATGTTGATAGACAGAGACGCACGGTTTTCTTCTTCGCAGGACTCTTTTTCTCTCTGAAACTTCTCTCTGTGTGCATTGTTGTTTGCTAGATAGAGAACTGTTTTTCTCCCATTCCTTAGTCTTGTGAGTCTTCACAAAATGTGGATTATGTAGGCCATATATTAGAAGATCAAAAAGGTTTTGGCGTTTATATACAAGTACAGACGCAGTATGAGGCTTGCAGGAATCGGATTAGAGGTTTTCACCAGTGCACCTATCCCTGTTTCGCATATTCCAGTGCAACAAACCTTGAGACATAGAAGAGGTAATACTCACGTTTTCAACCGCTGTGTTTTTGTTCTTCTGTTCATTTGCTGTGATTTGTTTGCCTTTTAATCTTTAAAATCCTACAGGTATTGTTCTCTATCTAGAGTTTATTTCAATAATTGGATCAACTTCCACTTGGATTATTGATTCTGGTGCCACTAATCATATTTGTAACTCCTTGCAGGGGTTTAGGAAGATAAGAAGACTCCAGAAGGGTGAGCATAGACTACGAGTAGAAAATGGAGCACGAGTATGGGCCTTTGCAGTGGGAGAGCTGTATCTTATTTTTTATTGTAATAAAGTAGTTTTATTAAAGGATATTTTATATGTGCATAGTTTTAGAAAAAAATTAATCTCAGTTGCAAAGTTAATAAATCATGGATATTCTATTTTTTTCCATTCTGGTATTACTATTAGTAGAAATGGAGAAGTTCTATGTATAAGACACATGTATAGAAACTTATTCTTTTGAAATCCTACAAATAATCAAATAAATAATATCAATCTAAACCTTTAAGTATGAAGAAAAAGACCAATGTCAATGACTTATATCTTTGGCATCTAAGGTTAAGTTATATTAACTCAACCAGGATTCAGAGGTTAATCCATGATGGGCCATTGAGCTTATTAAGATTGGAAAGTTGGCCCCAGTGTAATTCATTCCTTATGGAAAAAATGACCAAAAAGTCATTCACTCAAAAGGCTGATAGAGCCAAGGAGATATTAGGCATTGTTCTTATTGATGTGTGTGGTCCTTTGTCTACTCAAGCTAGAGGAGGTTTTGAGTACTTTATCACTTTCATAGATGATTGTACAAGGTTTGGTTATGTCTACTTGATAAGGCGTAAGTCTGACTCTTTTGATAAGTTCAAAGAGTTTAAGGCTGAAGTAGAGCGTCAGACAAATAAACTGACCAAAACCTTACGATCGGATCGTGGTGTAGAATACCTCCTTGGTGAGTTTAAGGATTACATGGTACATCATGAGATGGTATCCCAACTCTTTGCACCAGGTATACCCCAGCAGAATAGAGTAGTTGAGAGAAGGAACAGGATATTGATGGAAATGGTCTGGAGCATAATGTCTCATGCTGCTCTTCCGGTCTCTTTTTAGAGATATGCCTTGGAAACAACGGTATACATTTTGAACTTAGTGCCTTCCAAGTCAGCACTTAGGACACCCTATGAGATGTGGATTGGGCGTAACCCAAGTCTAAATTATTCCAAGATATGGGGCTGCCCAACTTATGTACTAATTAATGGAGACAAGCTAGAACCAAGATAAGAATTATGCGACTTTGTTGGGTATCCAAAAGGGATAAAACGAGTTTATTTTTGTCATCCTAAGGAGCAGAAAGTACTGGTAAGTAATAATGTTAGATACTTGGAGGATGATCAAAGTACTTCCACTAAAGGTTCAACAAAGTTGGAACTCGAGGAAAAGTTATCTTCGAAATCAACTTCTTCAGACCCGATCATGGAACAAGAAAAGGTACAACCTCAAGAAGCTATACAAACGGAGCTTTGTTGTAATGGGAGGATATCTAGAGTTCCAAAAAAATGGACAGGAGAGGTTTTTGAGTTGGGATCTAACCATCAGGAATAAGATCTCACTAGATACGAAGAAGCTATTGTTGATGCCAATGCAAATCTATGGCATGGAGTAATGAAAGCCGAGATTGAGTCTATGTACTTTAATCAGGTTTGGGATCTTGTAGCTTCACCTGAAGGGATAAAACCTATTGGGTGTAAATGTTTATACAAGAGGAAGAGAGAAGCGGATGGGAAGGTGAAAACCTTCAAAGTTAGGCTTGTGGTAAAATGGTATACTCAGAAAGAGGGAATCGATTATAATGGAACTTTTTCCCCGGTAGCTATGCTTAAGTCTATCTGTATCCTCCTTACTATGGCATGTCATTACGACTCCTTACTATGGCTATCTTAACGAAGACATCTATATGTCCCAATTGGAATGTTTTATTGCTAAAGGCTAGGAACATATGGTCTACAAATTTAAGAAGTCCATTTATGGACTTAAGTAGGCATCTAGAACATTGAACATTCGTTTTGATAAGACTGTAAAGTCTTATAGATTCATTCAAAATAAGGATGAACCATATGTGTATAGGAAATTGGAAGGCATAAATGTGATTTTTCTTATCCTATATGTGGATGACATTCTACTCATTGGAAATAATGTAAGAACATTCTCATATACTAAGATTTGACCGTCTAGTCAATTTATTATGAAGGACTTGGGAGAAGCCAGTTACATTATCGGTATTAAACTTCTTAGAAAGGGGAAGCAGAGAGTGTTATGATTATCCCAAACGACATACATTGACAAGATGCTAGCCAAGTTTAGCATGGACTTATGCAAAAGAGCTCTAATCCCTTGCAGACATGGGTTATCTTTTTGTTCTAAGGACTGTCCTAAGTCTGAAGAGGAAAAAGACAGGATGAGTAGGATTCCCTACGTTTCGACTGTGGGAAATCTCATGTATGCCATACTGTGTATTAGGTCAGATATCTACTTTGCCGTAGGCTGGGTTAGTAGATATCAGTCAAACCCTAGGGAGGTTCATTGGTAAGCTATAAAGCATATTCTTAAATACCTCAATGGTACGAAAGATTATATACTGGTTTATAGAACTGACGACTTGATTCCTACTGGATACACAGACTTAGATTTTGAGGCAGATAAGGATGAGAGAAAATTCACTAGTGGATATGGCTTCACCTTGTCTAGAGGAGCTATTTTATGGAGGAGTATCAAGCAATCTTGTATTGCTGACTCAACTATGGAATCTAAGTATGTGACAGCTTCAAAAGCTTCTAAAGAAGTAGTTTGGCTCCGGAAGTTCCTTTCAGAACTTAGAGTTATGCCACATATGGACAAACCAATTGTGGTGTATTGCAACAATTCTAGAACAGTCTCGCAATCTAAAGAACCCAAAAACCACAAGAAGGGGAAGCACATTCAGAGGAAGTACCACCTAATCCGAGATTTCATTCAGAGATGGGAAATTGTAGTGGAACGGATAGTTTCAGAGAACAATTTAGCAGATCCCTTCACCAAGCCTTTGGCTGAGAGGGTCTTTAAGAGACACTTAGACGCTATAGGGGTGGGCACCTACGGACTTTTTTAGTCTTAAGGTGCAAGTGGAAGATTGTTGGAATATATGCCCTTTAAACTAGTTTATCTAATGTAATTATCGAATTTATTGATAAAAAAATTTATTCTCAAAATTTATTTATGAATTTACATTTTATTTGGGAATGATTTGTGTTTGGAAAAGGACCCATTGTATTTAATTAAGTGATTCGTGTGAATGGTGGTCTTTCACAAGAAGGTATGGATCATGAGCTACTTAACACATAAATGTTTATTCTTAATCGATTAATGAGAATGAAAATTTCATCATATATAGGTTATTGTATTATGAATTCCAAATGGGGAATGTCTTACCTTTAGCTAGTGAGTAATCCACTCACTTTATGGTATAAGAGATTTCAGATACGTAGAACAAGACTTGTAATAGTGGTTTCTAAAAGTACTATTTAAAAAAAATCCAGACTATTACTGTTACAGTGTGGACTAATACTCTACTGCTTGAGTGTGAGTTGGTAGTTTGACGAAGCTAGAAGCATATATTTTGATATACTGTAGTTAAGATTCTTTTGTAGAGCCAATATACATGTATGTTAGGTATATATGATTAGTTAGTTAAGACAGACTTGTATAAGATAGCTTCTACGCTATATCGCCCCTTGTGACTGTTCAAATGATTTAATTATCTAGGGTCTTAGGGAACATGACTTGGATGTTTACTTTAGGGTAGCTCATTTGGAAAGTAGAAACATTCTAGGAGTCGTGGATCATTGGACTATAGGTCTAATGATGGTAGATGTCTATTAGTGAGGTGTTAGTACACTCTTTCTCTCTAATTGCATGGCGATGCGTAAAGGGGTATTTTAGTCATTACACATGTAGGTCAAAGACTTTGCTAACACAACATTATCTTTGGGGTCAAATATTTCCTTATAGTGATATTAGGAAATATTTAAAATGTAAAATATAGCTATTTATATAGCAGGGGTATTTTGATCATTTTAATAGCCAAGGTAATGTGTCTTTTGGTCCCTGGAATACCCTTACGTCATAAAAGATTTGGATTAAGGAATTGGTCTTGCTAATTATGAATTTTATTTTATTTTATTTAAGTAATCTAATTTATTATTAGACTAGAATAAAATAAAAGGTCTGAGAGAGAGTATTTATTTTATTTAGTTTAATTGGTTAATTAATTATTCAGGGCCTAAGGCCCATCTTGAATAATTAGAAAATTATTCTAGATATAAAACTAAATAAAAGGCCTGATATTTTATATCGGTCTATTTAGGCTTGTTAATTATTTATTGGGTTGTTTAATGATGCTCAGAAAATAATTAATTGCGATTTATTATTTATGGGTGTTCAAGCCTAAGAGTAAATAATTTTATTTGGCCCAATGAATAAGACCAAGGGTAAAATAAAATTAAAAAAATTAATTATTAATTTAATTAATTAAAAAAAATAAAAGACAATACAAGATGGATCACGTGTTGTTCTGCGTGAAAAATAACAGAAAGCATGGATGCTTTTTGTTTTCACGCAGATGACATTTCTCTCTCGGGGAATTGACTGAAATGAATGGAAAATGAATTGAAGTGTAGTTTTTGGTTTTGCACTTCTGGGTTCATCATTCATAGAAACAGAAACCCAACTTCACAGAAAGCATTTCGATGGAGAAGCCTTCAAGGCTTATCAAAACCCAATTTTTAAGCTTTTATCGGCTATGCTACGGGTATCATTTTAGAAGATCAAAGGTTTTGCGTGAATGAGACGCAGTAGACGTTTATAAAGACATGATCTAATAGCCTTAAATATCCTTGTACAGACATCTACATCAGTGCGAAAAGGGCCATTCCATCATAGAGGTAATTTTTTTTTTTCCTAGCATGCTTTCATTTTGATGAATTTTGCCATTTTAAGCTTTCAAAGTTAGAGGTTGAGTGGAACCCATAGGACAAAACAACAAGGACAAGTTGGCTGCTCAAGAGCTAATAGTATCATTCAAGAAAAGCCCTGCTTGGGTGGTACTTGCTGTGGCAGACCACAATGACTCTTTGGAGGAGATGGACCAATGCATGACACAATTCATAGGGGATGAGTTGTGGGAGAGCATGAAAAGTGTGCTTAACGAGGCTATTGATGGGTTTCTCAAGAGGGATGATGTTATTCGACTCATGGTCGAGGCTCTTCAACACGAGGTTGCAAGCTCAAGAGATAGCTTGAATCCTACAAGGCACAACTAGCAAAAAGGTGCTAGCGTGCTTATTGGGGAGCCATCTTACGTCCAAGAGGAACTCCATCAACTAAGGGCCGAGTTGAATACTTACAAGTCTAAAAAAACAACAAGCGTCATTGTGGTCAGGCCGAGGATCAAGGTGCCGAAACTAGAGGCTTATGGTAGAGTGAAGAAGGCTCCTGGAAATTGAAAATTTCTTTTATGGGATCGAACAACACTTCAACATCCTTGACGTTTTGGATGATGCACCAAGCTATGCATATTTCTGCTCTACCTAAAGGATACCATATTCATGTGGTGGAGATAGAGGTGATGACGTCTGAAGGAGAGTTAATGCTATCACAACATAGGAAAGATTTAAAGCTAAAGTAAAGAAGCAATTCTAATCCACGAGTGCAGAAGATAAAGCTTGGGCCAAGCTTTGTCGTCTTTAATATAGGAACAACCATATTCACGAATATGTACAAAAATTCTTAGAACTTATGCTTGAGGTACCAGATATGGCACATAAGGAAGCATTGTTCACATTTATAGACAATTTAAGGTGTTAGGCCAAGCTCAAGTTATAATGACGTGGCGTCTAAGACATGGTTGTTGCCGAATCCTTTTTTGAGTTTCATTAAAAAGAGACCAGTAAGGATAAGAGAAAGAAGTCTATCCATGGCAAAAATAGGGAAGACAAGACTAAGTCTTCTCTAAACTAACGGGTTTCAACGTAAGCAAGGGGAACCAATCCAGGAATGCCTAGAACAACCAGCCAAAATGAACGACGAAGTGTTTTTTATACCAAGGGCAGTATTTCACAAGGGATTGCCCAAGCCGTAGAAGATTACAGCCTTAGCCCAAGGCCTTTGCCAAGTCAAGAAGTAATGAAGGATTGCGTACATAAGGCATCTTGAAGTGATACAAGCTAAGGTGCAAGACAGATAAATGGATCAGATGTATATGGACGTTTTTATAACGGGACACAATATGTTAGTTTTGGTGGATACGAGAGTTGACGTCAACTATATGTATACCAACATTGTAAAGACGTTGGGTCTAGCATGGGCATTGGCCAAGGGGCAGTTTAAAGGTGTAAATGGCACATGGACTCATCTATTTGAGGAAGCCAAGAACATGACTGTTCAAATCGGCTAGTGGCAAGGTAAGACCACATTTTCCATTGCTCCATAGATAACTCCATTGTTGTTCCTGGGAAGGATTTCTTAGATTATTTGGAACCTTTTATAGTGCCAAGTAATGACACCATGCTCATAATGCAAGGAAAAAGATTTACATCAATATTTGTCATGAGAATGATTTGAGCTCGAAGCAACTCAACAAAGGCATTCAACAGGGTGAGCCAATGTTTGCCATCATCATTTATAATTTGGATCCCCCGACTTGTGAGAAAATTGTAGAGGTATCCATTCTACCAGAAATTGCTAAGGTTCTTAAGAAGTTTGAAGATATTATGCCCGAGGACCTACTAAAATGGCTTCCACAAAGATGGAAGGTGGACTATGCTATTGAATTAGTAGACAGTGCTAAGCTGATTTCCTAATCATCCTATTGTATGTCTTCCAAGGAGCTTGAAGAATTAATGAGATAACTTAAGAAACTCTTAGAGGCTAAGTTCATCAAGCCATTCAAAAGTCTATATGGGGCACCCATTCTCTTCCAAAAAAGAAGGATAGAACCTTTAGTCAATAAATAAATAGTAAAGAACAAGTATCCAATCCTATTTATAGCCGACTTGTTCGATCATTTGCAAGAGGCCAAGATTTTCTCGAAGCTTGAACTTTGCAAGGGCTATTATTCAGTACATATTGTAGAAGTGGATGAACTAAAAAGAGCAATTGTTACAAGATATGAGTTGTTTAAATTTCTTGTTATGCCATTCAGTTTAACTAATGCAAATGCAACGTTTTGCACACTTAAACAACAGGTCTTAATTGACTTCATCGACAAGTTCATCGTGGTTTACCTCGACGATATTGCTGTTTATAGAAACTCTATAGAGGAGCACGTGACTCACCTTTAGCTCGTTTTCAAGGCCATTCGGGACAACAACTTATATGTAGAGGAGAAATACTCATTTGGGCTAATGGAAGTCTCTTTCTTGGGGCATATCGTGGGGGGCGAAAAGATTCATATGGACCCCCAAAATAGTAATATTATCATGGAGTAGGAAGCTCCAACGAAGGCCACCAAACTTCATTCACTTTTGGGGCTTGTAAACTACTAAGTTGTTTTATCGAAGGGCACTCAGTTATAGCTGCATTGTAAGAAGAATCATCCATAAAGTTGGACTCCTAAGTGCCAACTAGTATTTGAGGTTTTAAAGGATGCTGTCACAAAGGAACTTGTGTTGGCACTTCGAGACTTCCCAAAACCATTTGAGGTACACACCGATGCATCCAACTTTGCCATCAGTGGGATGCTTATGCAAGAAGGCCACCCGATAGCGTATGAGAGCTAAAAGCTAAATGACACGAAATAAAGATGGCCAATACATGAGAAGAAAATGCTTGTGGTAGTTCACTGTTTATAGATTTGGAAATATTATCTCAAGGCTACTATACTGTTTAAGATAAAGATGGACAATAGAATGGTAAGTTATTACCAAACTCAAAAGGAGGTCTCAAACAAGTAAGTTTGATGGTTAGACTACTTAACAGAATTCAAGTACAAGCTTGAGTATAGTCCGGGCAAGAAAAACGTTGTGGTTGATGCCCTAAGTCGCAAAAGTACTATTACCTCGATAATGAATGCACTCAAAGGACAATTCTTTGATTGTATCAAGAAAAGTTTGAAGCACGATTGTTAGGCCCAAATTTTCAAGGAGTTGGTAGAGTAGAAGACAGCGATAAGATTTTGGTTTGAGGACGGAATCCTTTACACCAAAGGCCTGAAGCATTGAAAACCAAGGGACACCATGCATGTGAGGAAACAAGACCCAGAAAATAAAGATACGGTACAGCAAAAGGTGAAAATCAATACCTTTACATGTCCTTTGAGTGTTTGGCTAGGAAGAAGAGGCACTGACCACGGGAGCGCCTATTTGTCTCGACGATGATTCCGGCGAGAAGCCAGCGATCCATCGACTTCTCCTTGGCATGTACGTAAAGCTTTTCATTTCTCAGAATATTCCTCCACCTAATCTACGTTGGTGAAAAAACCTAAGCGAGGAAAGACACTTCTTGATTCCTTGCTATTGATTGGCAAGATCAAGACGAACACAAAAGGAAATAAGATGAACAAGAGGGAGAGAACAGAGACAACATCTCTGTTTTTCTTTTTTCCTGTGATGTGAGTGTTCTGTGATTTTTTCAATTGAACTACTCCACGACTCCTATTCACATCACTAGATAACCCAACCCCAGTGTTTTGATGTTTCAAACATTCGGAGGTTATCAACAAAAGAGGTTTGGGTAATCCTCAACTTTTCTGTACCGTGAATAATAAAAAACCCTTTAGTCCAGGCTATTGGACCAAATAATTTATTATTTTTTCTTGGACTCAATAAGCCCAAAAATAATAACCATTAATTATTTATTTTCTGAACCTATTAAAATAACCTAATAAATAATTAATGAGCCTAAATAAACTAAAATAATTATTAAGCATTTTATTAATCAGTTTAAGCTCAAGTTAATTTTTCTAATTATTCAATCTGGATTTAGACCCTGAATAATTAATTAACCAATTAAACTAGATACTAAATTTAATTTCTCTCGTTCCTTTATTTTATTTCAGTCCAAAAATAAATTAGACTTCCTAAATAAAATAAAATTATTTTTCGTTGTGACCATTTTCTCGACTTAAAATAATTAGAACTTATGGGCTATTCCGAGGACCAAAAAAGATACATCACCTTGGCTACTAAAATGACCAAAATACCCTTGCTATATAAATAGTTGTATTTTACATTTTAAATATTTCTTAATATCACCGTAAGAAAATATTGACCCCAAGGACAATGCTGCGTTAGCTATGTCTTTGACCCACAGGTGAAATGACTAAAATACCTCTTTACACATCATTGTTCATTTGGAGAGGAAAGAGTGTACTAACACCTCTCTAAACGATATCTACCACCCTTAAGCTTCTAATCCAATGATCCACAACTTCTTGGAATATTTCAACTTTTCAAGGGAGCTACCCTAAAGCCAATACCTAAGTCATGTTCTCTAGGGCCTTGGATAATTAGATCATTAGATAACCACAAGAGGCAATATAGTGTAGACACTATTTTATACAAGTCTATCTTAACTAACTGGTCACATATACCCAACATACAAGTATATTGATCATTCTCATGAACCTCAACTATAGTATATTAAAGCATACACTTCCAACTTTGTCAGACTACTAACTTATACTCAAGCTGTAGAGTACAAGTCCACGCTGTAGTAGTAGTAGTCTGGGTTTCTATCACATAGTACTTTTTAGAAATCACTACTACAGGTCCTGTTCTACGTATTCGAAATACGCTTGTGTTATGAAATGAATAGACTACTCATTGGCTAAAGGTAAGCCATTTCCTATTTAGAATTCATAATACAATAACCTTGCCATGATGAGATTTCTATTCTTATCATTCAGTTAAGAACAATAGTTTGTGTGTTAAGTATCGCATAATCTATACCTTACTGTGAAAGACCACCATTCACATAAACCATTTACTTAAATATAATGGGTCTTTTTTAATAAAATCGTGCACAAATATAAAGAAGATTTCACAAACAAATTCTGAGAAAAATATTTTTTTAATACAAGTCAAAATTACATTAGAAACCTAGTCTAAGAGAGCATATATTCCAACAAGGCCAACGTATCTACGTACCAACGTGTGATAATTGAAGAAGGGACATATTTAAGAAATACTTTAACAGTCAGTATGCTAGCCATCTCAGGATACATTGCATGTTGTCTATCATACAAGAACGTTTTTACTGGCCGAGGGTAAGGGACGACATAGATGATTTTATTCACACTTTTCTTGTATGCCAACAAGATAAAGTGGATAAATAATCACTCGCAAATTTGTTATAACCATTGTAAATCTCTGAAAGGATATGGGAAAATGACTCAATAGATTTTGTCATGGGGCTCCAAATTGGAAAGTTACGTAAATATACATGCGATAGTGGACTATTTGTCTAAGTATACTAAGTTTATTTTCGGCCTAAAGGAATGCACTGTGGAGGTGATAGTCAAGCTATTCATGAGGCACGTTGCTAAGTAATGGGACTGCCATATTCGATCGTGAGTGATTGAGACTCACATTTTACGGGCTAATTTTGGACGAAACTTTTCTGTCTACTTGAGATGGAATTCAACATGTCAACTATGATACATCCACAAATCAATGGACAGACAAAACATGTGAATAACATACTAGAGGTGTATCTATGACATTATATAATCGTTAACTAAAAAATTGGGCAAAAAATTGGGCAAAGCTATTGGACATAGCACAATTCTCTTATAACTAGTAACAAAACAAAAGTATCAACAACAGTCCATTCAAGGTAGTTTTAGGGTTTCAACTAATGACCCCCAAAGACATTATGGCTAGTTACAAAGGGTCATACCCTCCAGCTTATCGGTTTGCCAAGAATTTTTAAAAAACACACAGACTTAGCTAAGTTCTACTTGTGAAAGACCATACAACATGTTAAGAAGTGGGCTGATTGAAAGAGGACATTGGAGGGAGACCAACTGTTAGTGAAACTCTACCAATATGGAAGGGTCTGAGGTATTCACAAGGGACTTATGTGATGGTACAGGAGACCGTTCACTATTCTTAAGAAAGTTAGGACCGTAGCTTATAAAATGAAATTGCCCAAAGGTCTATTGCAATTACATCAAATATTTCATTAGAGCTTATTCAAACCGTGCCATAAGGACCCCAAAGATCCTTCAATGAGTATTTTAACGATGACACTCGTAGGAATGAGGGATGAGTGTGACAAGGCTACAGAGGAGACACTATCGGATTGGATTGTATCATTTGTTACAAGAATAATACACTATCTAAAAAGTACTTAGTGAAGTGGAAAGGCTTATTAATGTCCGAGACCAGTTGGGAGCCGATGGAGAAACTTTGGAAATTCACTAAGCTACTTAAGGAGTATAAAGAATCTAAGGCATTTGGGACGATACTTAACTCAAGTGGGAGAAAATGACACAACTGACGTGGAGCCGACAATTAAAAGAGAGAAAACAAGTATGAAATGAGACTGACGGATACTAGAAGGGTTGATGTGCTAGGTGCACAGGGCAGACGCATGGAGAGCTTGAGCTAACATGGGACCAAAACGGGCAACAACGGGTCGTTCCGGGCCATTAGGATAGTTTGGACTGGTCTATTTTTGAGAGATTTATAGAATATTTTAGAAGCTTCTATGTTAATCTAGGACACTTTTATACATCATAAAAAAGTCTACAATTGTATAAAATTCTCTAGAAGGTCTAGAATTTTATAGCTAATGTGTAGATTTTTATAAAGTATTTTAGAGACTAGGTATTCTAGCAAGCTATAAGAATTTTCTAGAACACCCCAAAACTCAAGACTTTTCCTATAAATAGGATAAGCCCCCCTTATTTGTAATAATCTAAGTTGAAAATACAAGTTCAAGTTCTATCCCGAAGCTCTTTTGTTCATTAGCTTCCATAACCTTTCAATACTTAGCTTTCGTTTATCTACTTAGCCACTACACTTTCATCTTTCTTTCCTTATCTTATATTTCCTTTTAAACTTATCTTGCAAAGTTTCTCTAAGTTAGTCTTCAAGTCTTGCTAGAGCTGCACACATAACACCCTTATCAGAAATAACAATGGAAGCATGCCATAAATCGGGTGTCGCCCCGTTTAGTGCCTAGATAAGGGGTCTTTATAACGATAATAACTGATAAGTGAAGTAAAGACCCAAATTGATGTAATAAAACCATACTCATTTAATACACGATACATAAGTGAGGTCTAATATATTCTAATATTAGTACTACATCAGAACCATAATGTACACATATAAAAGATAATAGTAGACGAACCTAGCTGTGGTGTCTCTCTGTTTGTAACTGTGGTCACCAGTTCCGGATGCTATAAAATGAGATAAAAGACACATGTGAGTGAAAATTACTTAGTGGGTCCTTGATGTGTGCTAGTGCTTTGTAAAAACAAGGAGACACAAAAGAATCATAGTTTTTTTCACTGAAAACAACATTACAACTCACTAAGAAGGAGTTTGTTTTGAAATCAACTATTTTTGGAAAATCGATTCTCTCAACAGAAAGTTGGCCTGTGTGCAAAGCTCGCAAGGCTTCGCCTTTGATATCACAGTCTTATTGTACTAAGGTTACAAACTTATAGTACTCAACTGTGCATTGTCAGAGCGATAAGTGAGTATTAACACAATATCGAGAATTGAGTTTTACTAGCCACTGTAAGTCCAGGGGTCCCAATCCTAACGTCAATCACTATCAAAGCGGCAAGGGGTTGAACATGCTAGGTGTCCTCGCCCAGCTCCGTGAACAACCCAAATCAAAGTGCACACAAGATACAGACAATTTCTAGGCATTAAATGGCTAGCTAGGATGATTTATCTCAATGTTCTATCGCCCTATTTGGAGTAAAACAATCCTCAGAATGGATCAGATTGCTTGGGGTTGTCTATTTCTAACATGAGCTAGTACAAAGATCAAAACCCTTGCTGAGTATTCAACGTTTTCACTGGTTCATAAGACCACTACCAATTCCATATTCTTGAAGGAATTTCAAATAAAATATTTTCGAGGCCAAAGTATCATTTTTCAAGAGTTGATCTCATATCGAGAGATCGTTTTCCCAAATCTTTAGCGAAAAAGGATGAAAAGTCCTTTTTGCATCATAAAGTGTTCCAAAAAAGGGTATTTGGGTCATTTTACCCATACCTAATTCCAAAAGAAGTTTTATTCAAAAATTCTAACCCTACAAGAAGATTAGATTCAAAATCCCGATTATACTTTTATAAAATATTCCAACAAGGGCATTCTGGTCATTTCACGAATACCCGATTCCAAAAGTTACCAAATTCTGAAAATCTCAAATTTTTATCCCAAAAAGACTAAATTTATAAAATACATGTTTTTGTCATCCTTTAAGGTTTCCAAACTAATTATGATATTCATACCAGGCCATCATGGTCAAAATACTACTTTCTTACTTAGAAAAACCTTAATTCTAGTAAGGGATTCCAAATAGTTTGTAACGTGTTATTTCATGAGAAGTAAAGCATACTTGTATTTAAAAGTTTATGAATCTAGTAGGACTTATCTTGTGTCCTATATTAATATAGTTGGTCGAATGTTGTGTCTAACTCGTCACCGATCGTTTAATGTGAACAACCTACATTAAACGTGTTTAGTTCGGTATTCTAAGCTTAGATTAATACTTAACTAACATAAACATAAGGGAATATTCCTTATTCCTTCATTTTCCTTTGTAGGGTAAACACATATATATACATATATTGTATATCCAATCCTTCCATTGCACTTCTAATTCTTCTATTATTCCTTCCCTTTTGCATATAAACAAACTCCATTGAGTTTATTGCATTTAGCATAAAATTCTGCATTTTTCCCGTTTAATACGCCATTTTGTTTTGTGCATAACTTTTGATCCACAACGCTTGGGCTCCATGCATTTTATATCAAAACACTCGGTAGACCTTCAATTATGCTTCTATGGATTCCATTTTTCTTACCTTTATTCCGTTCAAAAAATACTGGGACAAAACGATCCGAGTATTTTTCTTGCTTTAACTCATTTTTAATAATTAACATTTCTATCTTGTTCTCCTTTATCCAGGGATACTGAATCCATTAAAATCTTCTTCAAAACACCTTCAATTCTTCATATTTTTAGGTCAAGCAAACTACCAATTCCATGCTTGAACAATATAATAATCAATATATAGCAAAATAACTATAGTTTACTTTCATTGTATCTTTATTTTCTTTCCGATTCTACTGTCTTTCTTCACAACTATGAACAACCCTTTAAATCACCACCCAAATACTTCTATTCACTACATAAATCATAGCACATGAATCCTTCAACCAACCGGCACACACACACTTGCATACACAAAACTTCATATAGTTCACAAATAATGTTACACATTATCATAATCTTCATGATTTCATGTTAAAATTTATATCAAAATGATTACCGTAATAAAATCTATAACTTTAATTCATGAAGCATAGCCTTTTACCTTGTTTATGAGATTCTTCAAGCTTGATTTAGCTCAAAAATGCCAAGAACAACTTTCTCTCTCTCTTTTCTATTTTTCTCTTATTTTTTCTTCCTTTTCTTCCTTATTTCTTTTTCTCTTCTTTTTTATTCATGCTCCCAGTTCTCCCCCTAGTTTCACCACGTCTTCATGGTCAAAATTACGACCAATTAGCTCACAACGTATTTAATGCATTGTGGGCAATTTTACACTTGTCGCGATGTCATTTTTCCACCGTTTTTTCATATTTATTTTGTAAAACTTATTTGATAAGCTTTCTTGCAAGAATAATTCATACAAACTCTCATAGAGTGACACTTGTCTCTATCCGCCAATCACATAATGCCATGTGTCTAAATTTTGCCCGCGTTTTTAATTTTTCTCAGATAATAACTATAATTTCGGTCTGCATCGAAAAATATTTTTATTCCACCAATGGAATCTATAAATTTCTCTGAATTCAATGGTAGGAATCAAAATCCTTAATTTCTTCTCAATTGTTTTCAATTTGCGGTCAAAATTATGAAAATACCCTTGATACCCCTGATAACTTAATTTATATTAGAATACTCATTTCATCACACTGATAAATTTTTATTCTAAATGTACCCCCAAACTCTTACTTTATTAAAGGTAGTCATAGTCTAAATATTTAGGGTACGGATAGAATAAATTCAAAATTACATCCAGGCCCCTACATATTTTTATTGCACTAAAATATTCTTCACATTACATTGATCATTTTTTTGTTTTAGCCATAGCCATCGATACAAATTCCTATTCTATAAAAAATAGTAGTAAGTCAAAGTTGAAAATATAGGGTATTACAACATAGGCTATTGGGTGTAAAATAACCAACTCATGACATAAGGAAGTGGCTTGGAACATGGCTGTGGAAATAAGCATGAAATAGTATTCCAATTTGGTTGAAATTAGCAAGAAGGCGACTTTTTAAATGTAAGGTCATCAGCATATGTCAGGGAAGAAAAAGGAAGCTCATGATTCAACTAGTCTTGATAAAGGCCCCAAGGTTGTTGGAGGAGCAGGATTAGGAAAATTGATTGGATTTTAATGCTATAAATTAATGAAAGAATAAAAGAAGGTAAATCCGTGCAAAAAAAGAAAATCATAAACTAATGATACATATTCATTCAATTTCATATCTCATTATTTTTTTTTTGTTTCATTATACTTAATCTTGTTGTACTCCTCCCCGTGGTCTAATATATTCTCATTCTAATGATTCATTAGTAATCTTTTAAGTCTATTACATTTATAACTTTTTATTTATCTTGATGTACCTTTATCATATTATTTTGACACAATTTTTTCAATTTATTATAGAATTCTATTCAAATTAATAAATTGTATCACATTGATCAAAACTCTTTAGTAGTACTAGTTAGAGTGATATGCACACAGGATTTTCTTTAGTATATTTGAGGACACACAATGCAGTAGAGGTAAAGTTAATCTCTTATCATAATCAATTGAAAAAGTCAAACAATAGTGTTGGGAGATTTACGACCAACATTTCTTTTAATAATATATGGGTTGAGCTATTTTCTCAACTACTAGTGCTAAACGAAAAATAAAATGCCAAAAGTTTGAAGAGCTTATACAATGATTTATGTGAAACTATTTAATTTTTCTTTTATATATCCATATAAAAAATTTTAGTTAAACTATGAGAGGCAAATTAAAATTAAAAATTTTGCAATTATTCATGGACATTTGTTGGTTCCCCTGTTGCTTGAGACACAACTATTAGTATAGAAGGGTAAAACCATCAAATGATGTGCATTCTTATTCTCACTCAATTCAATTCAAGAAATGGAAAAAGAAGAGAATAGCCGTTCAAGGCATTCATCTTCAATTGGAAACCTATATAAACAAAGTCTTGAAAGCAAAGACATATAGAAAGATACTCCAGAATCACTTTCTATTCATATGGCATTGGAAGAAGGAAAAAATGAAGAAAAAGCAGAAGACTAGACCAAAGAGAAAGAAACCAAAGTACCAGCCTTGAAAACCAGTGAAGAAAATAAGATAATAATCCATCAAAATTTTGAATCAGAAAATCATAGAAAATCATAGAAATTTCATTGTATTTTGAAACAACCAGAACCAGTTTAATTAGATTATAATATAAATATGTAATTCTAGAGTTTGATATAGTAATCTTAATTTCTGAAATTAGAAAAAAAAAAAGAAATTTCTCTCCTATTTGTGAATGTAGGTAATATTAATCGAATTACAAGTTCTTTAATTTTTTTACTTTTAATTTCTTTTATTATTGATGTTTACACAACATAATATAAACAAAAAGAAACAAAGGAAGGAAAATTCAGATGACTCTCAGTGTTTACAGGACTCAACACTTTCCTGTCTGCCCAAAACAATCCTTTTTATAGTTGTTTTAAAGAAAAAGATGATGGATACGTCACAAAAATCTGTTCAATTTAAACCTTTTATTTCAATTGTCGGTTGCTCGTTCCATTGCCTTAACTTCATTAATTGTAATAGCATCATACCTTACTTCCTCATGCGAACCTTCGTTCTTGCCTTCTACGTTTTGTGACATTATCCCTCATTTCAAAAGCCTTGTCTTCAAATCTAGAAGTCTACCCATGTTTTTATGACTTCATTGCATATTCCTAGAATGCATCTGTGACTGGAAGATTAGTCTATCTTATCAACCATTAGACTGTAACTTTGTTTCCTTTTTCTTAACCCATCCACACTTAATTCCTTTATCTAGTTCTAACAATAGTTGGGCATCAATGCCTAGAGTTGGAAGATTGATTTGAATCACTTTCTTATCACTTACCTTCTTCTTTAACAGACTAATGTGGAAAATAGGGTGAATTTTTGCTAAGGAGATCAGAACTTTGTAAGCTACTTTACCTATTTTTTCCAGGATTTGATAGGAACCAAATACTTGGATGCCAATTTGAGATTTCTTTATCTAATCACTAAATTCTACTTGAAGGATTTTAAGATATACCCTATCCCCTACTTCAAAACTCTTATGTATTCTCTTCCAATCTACTTGCAAATTATTTCACTCTATTGTTGGCCTTTTTTAAATTCTTGTTCAAATTTTCTTTGATATAGAATCTATTTTCTTTCTTTCCTCCAAAAATTCCTTAACTTCCCCAATTTTGATTTGGTTAATCAATAAGTTTTCCCCTAGTTATCTCAGTTTCATCCTAAACAAAGCTTCAAAGGGGCTCATTTTAATGGCTCAATGAAAGCTGATATTATACCACCAATAAGCTTGTGAAAGAAATTCAAACTATGTAATAGGTCTTGGGCTTACAAAACATCTCAAATATATTTTTGAACACCAATTTACCCAATTAATTTATTTGTCTAATTGGGGATCATAAGCTGTATTCATCCTTAGTTGAATACCAAGGAATTTGAAGAGTTCTTTTTATAAATAACTAGTGAATATGTGATCCTTATCGCTGATAATACTGTGGTAAACCATATGGCTTAAACATCAAATTCATACGTTCTTCTACTAATTTAACTATTGAAATTGGATGCAATAATCCTAGAAAATGGCCAAAATTTGTAAACTTATCCACACTTATCAATATTAGATTCTTCCCAAGTGATTTTGGCAACCTTCTATAAAATCCATTGAAATAATAGAAAGAGCTTGTTCTGGAACTTTGAGTGGTTAAAGCAACCATGGTAAGTGTCACAATGTTAAATTAAAACTTGAACTTTTTTGCTATTGTGCTAGCAACAACTTAGTTCGAATTGACTAAACTATTCAACCTAACCCATATATGCTATAGTATAAAAGTGCAAGTAAAGGAGAGAAAAACACACAAATGATTAGGGCACTCCAAATCCTAATCTTGAACTTATATTAATAGAAAATAAGAAATATAAGATATAATACTAACCGTTAGCTACAAGCACTCATAATCTGCTACAAACTCTCACAAAATATATACTAGTCTCTCGTATATATCTTAAGAGAACTCTTTCTATGATTACAAAGGTAAATGACTAAAATTGAATACTACTAACTATTTATAGTCCTTTTTGGAGTAGTCCACAATCCATTTTTAAATAAACTTCTTCTTGGACTTAACTACCTTTGATCTTATCACAAAAACCTTAGAAAATCTCTACCATTAGATCAAGGATTTTATTTTTATCCATTTAAGATAAATTTTTGGACTTAGTCTAAAATAATATTTTTTTTAGGATTTAGATACTGCTACTTTTTTGTGTGGCCACATACCAATGCTTAGGTCTGCTTTATTGCCTTGGACCTATTCATATTGGTATTTGGTCCATACGTGTTTGACTAAGCATAAGCATACATGTGCATTCCTTGCTGCATATCTAGGCTAGTCCAAAACCTAGCCGTGAGTCTCAATCTTAGACTAAGCCCACATAGCTGCATCGAACATTCAAAATCCTAACTCATAACTTAGGTCATTCACTAAGTTCTTGCCCAGTATCCTGTAGCTAACCAGTGTTGGCCTTAACTGTGTCTGATTGGTCTTGGTTAGGCTCGCAAGGGATCCAGACACCATCCAACGTTCTCCTAGGTCAACCTTAAGGGTTTGACATACCTCCCGCAATTAGAGAGGTTAACGTCCTTGTTGATATCGAGGGCCGTTGTGTACTTCTCCTTTCTTGAACTGCTATAAGTTTATATCACATTCTCAAGTGATATTATTAGCTCATTCACTTTTCCATCGAACTAAGTATTCCGTCTGCCTATTCTTTTTGCTTTGCCCTTTGTCATGTAAGTCAATATCCTCTCTAAATCATTTTCATATTAGGCTCAAATGACTAGTAGAGCTCAAATTGTCTATTCTCTATCGATGGGATGAAATGTTTCAAGAAGCTTATATTAAATATAGGATGTATTTTCAACCTATGAGTGTTTCAATTGGTAAGCCACATTGTTCACCTTTTTCAAAATCTCAAATAGGTTAACATACTTAGGAATCAAGTCTCGATGAATTGCCTTGCTACTAATTTTCTTATAGATTTAGGATGCAAGTTTTAGCATAAAATGATCCCCAACTTATAACTTCACATGTTAAAGGAAAATTGAAGGACTATGAGAAAAATAAATACGTAGTGGAAGACAACAAATTAAAAATTTTCCCGAGCTAAAGAGTAGGAGTACTGACTTCTAGGACGTTTTATTTGAATAACTGGGTTGGAGTTGGATTAGACGACGCTTCCTCAATTGGAATGTCTACTTGTTCTGTGAGCTCATCAGCTAATCGTCGGCTCCTTTGTACCAAACACTTACCACATTTGCTAACTCTTGATCTTTTAGAGTATTCTCTAACCTCTATGGACCTCTACTGGTGAAAGTAGAACTAGGGTGAAGAAGATTGGAAGAAAAATAGAAAAGCTAAATGTTAAATGGAAAAACGAAAGAAACAAGACCAAGGAAAAATGGTGGCTTTGCTTTATTTCTTAAGGAAACCAAAAGCCTATACATGTGTTGTGTTTTTCTCCAAAATAGATCAACCAAAAAACAACTCACATGTCAAGCCCTTTTTAATGCTTTAGCTTTCTTTCCTTTTTCAAAACAAAACTCATGGATTTCCTTGTATTCTTTTCCTTCTTTTTTTTTAATTTATTTCTTTTTCTTTGTATAGTGGCAGCTACCACTTAAGCCTAATGGGTCATCATTTCTTAATTAGTCCAATGACAAATTAAATAGCTATTTTATTAATTAATTAACCCACTTCAACCCAATATAAAATTATCTAAAATAATTAATTAATAAACTAATCAATTATATTATCTTTTTTATTAATTAATTAAACTACTTAGGCGCAATATAAAATTATTCAAGATAATTAATTAAATTGGCCTAATTAATTATTCTTGTCCAAATAAATAATTAATTGGATTCCTAGAATAATTCTTCCAATTATAAATCCACCTAATAAGCCCATACAGTAAATAAATTTACTAAGATTATTTGAGCTACTATGGAGATCAAAAGATAAATTATTCTTTGCTACTAAAATGACCAAAAAACCCTGCTAACAAATAGCGATATTGAAATCATTTTAAATATTCCATTTATCACCAAATGAAAATATTGATCCCGAGAATAATATTGCAAGTGTAGTGTCTTCGACCTATAGGTGTATTGATGAAAATACCCATTTACGTAACACCCGTCATTGAGATAGGTGTTGAGGGAGCATATGCTCAAAATGATTGCTACATTCAAGGAAGTAAAAATCTTGGGGCTGTAATTAACCCCGAGAGCCAAGTGGATATAGTTTTTGAATCTTTGTCGTGTTCTTTTATTCAATTTAAGTTGAATTACAACATGAGCAAGTTAAACATGTGTTTAATAAAGTTAATGAATGAGCTCTAGGTGGTATAGAAGGTTATAAAACCATAGTCTAGGACCATGATTGCTAAGGCTTCTTTTTCTAGAACTAGGCCTAAGCCTAAAAAGTTCAAAAAGAAGAAGGAAAACATAACGGCCCATGTAACACCCCACTACCTACGTATCCCAAAAGGGGCAGGGATGTCACCCCGTTCTAGGGACAAAGGGTCTTTATAACTAGGTAATAGAAAATATAAGAGGAAATAACTTAATCATGAATTTATTATAATCCCAAAATAATACTTATACAAGTCTTGAAACAAATAGATGGTAACTAAATCCTCCAATAAATAACTACATCAAAATAAATCTTTCAAGCTTGTGGCAGTATAAGTAAATCGACCTTCCAAGCAGGATCGACCTAAAGATATGATATAAAAGATGTGAAAAATATTTTTCCGTAAATTCTGTGTGTGCTCATGGTATTTCAGGAAAAATAGCTCATGTATGCAAGTTTTGAACAGGTTATAATAAAAAGTTTGTAAGTTTTAGAAATTTATCTTTGAACACTAAGTGGTGTTATCAGCATTTGTAAAGTAAAAATTCTCAACTTGAAAAGAAATAACCACTCTAATAAAATTGACTATGAAGCCATGCATTATGAATGGACATGGCACCACACTTTGTGCATCATGTCAAGAGAACGATTAGGATGCCACACTTTGTTCATCATGACAAGAGAATGATTAGGATATCACACTTTGGCATTCTGATACAAGGTGAGTGTACGACCCATCGAGTGAGATACTTTTCCATCTCTACACCCAAACTTATTGATTGTCCATTCTAAAAATAATCAGTCTACCTAAACTGTACTGCTAGCTAGGACCGGCCTAACCAACAAGAACTATCATCTTGTCTAGGTAAGGTTCACCCCTCAGAGGTGGCCTCCTACTAAGAGACTTACCCAACCCTTCAAAGACTAGTCCTAGTAGTCTACCCTTATTAAATACTCAACGTTGTATTTGTCCCTTTTGTAAAAAGAATAATCATCCAATGTGTTTTCTTTGAAATAGTAATTATGATTTCTAAAATTCTTGTCAAAGTTAGTTTTTAGAAAAAAAAGTTTAGTATTTTGATTAAAATTTCTTGCTCAATTTGAAATTGTTTGATTGACTGGAAAAGAAAAGGAAATTGGTCCATAATTGCATCTATAGTACATTTTCACAGCAACTTGTGCATTTGACTTGCAAAAGCGTTTTTGTTCACAAACATCTTTATGCAAAGACTTACCTGATCTCTTGCTTTTTCCTTGATACAATATCCTTCCAAGATGGTTCAAGGCATACTAGCCCTGCCTAGGATAAATATAGGGTATAAGTCCCAATCCAGACAACACTTGCTTAAATAAATAACTCTTAGCCTAACATGTTTAAGTTCAACTAGTTACAACATCCAGGTATGACATCAAAGCCTTAAGCTCTAACATTAATTGTTAGAGCATTTTATATAATAAGATGAATTTGATAAGTTAAAATAATATAGGTGTCGTAAATAATAAACAACAAATTATAACAATATTTATTTATTAACATCAATAATAATTATAAACAATATTTATAGTAAATAAAATTAGTGATAAGTAATAAGTACTATTAATAATAAATTCTAAATAATATTGGTAATAAATAATAAATAATATTATTAACAAATAATAAGTAGTATTAATAGTAGATTGTAAATAATTTTAATAATAAATAATAAATAATATTAATAATAATTAACAATAATATATATTTATTATAAATAATATATATAAGTGTAAACAAAAGTTTTGGTGAGGCTAACTAATAATAATATGAATATAAAAGACATTTGCTATTAATTAATTCCAATATATTATTTACATTTAATAAAAATATTACTATTTATTTATCTAAGTAAATAACAATATTTTAATTAACTATTAATTTAAAAAATATTTAATACTCACCGAATTTAGTAAATTAAATTTAAATAATAATACTAATTATATTAACAATTACAATGATAATAATATTAATAATAATACTAATAATAATCAAAGTAGTTCTAACAATGATTTTTAATGACTATAGTGAATTACTAATAAAAATTTATATATATTCATACACACATATCTCATAAATAACATGTTGATTTATCCAAAAAATAGACTTGTAATAACATACATCACAACAAGGGTACTATTCTACTAGCAATAATATTATCTAGAGATTTATTGATAAAAATAACATCATGAAGGCATAATCAAATAATGGTGGTATAATGTCCATTATACATCAAAACATCCATACTAGAGACATAAAATCCTTAATCATAACGAACATACAATAATCTCAAGAATAATCCAACAATAGCTCTTAAGCCTCAATATTCATTTCAATCTTCATGTCTTAAAATTATTCCCTTCACCCACGTATATATCTCCAACCCAACACTATTCAATTAACCCATTAAATCCATCATCTAAAAGCCTTAAGTTTGAAAATAAAAACTTATTTGATGATCGTTAGTTGAAGATGTTGCCTTGTCCAATGAAGGTCTTTGAGTTCTTGAGGAGTCCTTCCTTGATTGAAGTATGTTCAAGAATGGCCACCAATGGTTCGGCCGAGAGAGAGAGAGAGAGAGATTAAGATGATAATGAAATGGTGATGAAGAAGTAAAGAAGGTTCAAGATGATTAAATATACATTCTTAATGTTCTTCGTGTTCTTGAGCAAAAAAGTACATTTAATCGAAATGGAAGATCAACTTTGGTGATTTTCATGTAATGAAGTGGCCTATGAGTGAGTATAGGTTGAATCCTAGTTGGTTTGAGAGTTTTTGGAGTGATTTGGGATAAATATAGGTGATTGGAGGTTGAAGAAGTTTAGTGTGTGTTCTTGGTGTTCTTGAAAACACAAGAAGAAATTGAGAGAAAATGGTCGGGTATATGTAGTGAATGATAGCCGAATGGCCTAGCTATGGGAGGAGTTTTGGTTATCCCAAGAGGAAGAGAGAGAATTCAGTTATTTTGAATTTCAAATTGAAGAAAATATGGAGATGCTTGAGGTAGAAGATTGGCAATGGTGTTTTGTTCTTGAAGGTTTCTTGTCTTTCAATGGTGAGTGGCTAGACTAGCTATATTTTGATAATCAAATGAAGGATGGTTTTAGTCTTTTTAGCTTGGACAAAAATGCTGTACAAGAGAAGAGAAAATTTTGGTTTAATCAATTAGCTAGGTCAGAGTTTAATAAAAGAAAAATCTGGAATTTAATTTTTAATTTTGAAAAGTTTTGAATGGAGTAAAGATATGAGTGTTTTGAGGTATATTAATGCAGCTCTAATGGCCATGGTAGAAGAGGAAGACAAGATGTTCTGTCCATGGCTACAAGGTGGTCGAAAATATGAAGATGGTTGATGAAGAAATTGGTTCTTGCCTTGATAGGCAAAGCTGGAAAAAATTCTAGAATTTAGCTACAAGAGTTCTTAGGATATGGAAGGATTTTGAGCAGAATTTTTGAACTACTTTGAAAGGGATTTGCAGCTGAAATCTAGGAGTGTTTGAAGGTCCATTAATGGTGATTTTCCAGCCACTATCTTGGAGAAGAAAGAGGAGAGTTTCAGGTGTTCTTATGCATGAATGGTTGGCTCAATATTTATATCTAAGCCTTGGTGGTTTGCTGGAAAATTTCTGGTTTGGTTGAGCTTTGTTCAAGTTGCAAAATTCCAAGGATTTCCAGCTTTCATCTTTACACAAAATGGTTGGTTGCTAGCAAGAATTATATAGGTAATGGTTGTTGTTCAAGAACCAGCTAAGAAGAATTTCTGAAAATTTTTTCAGATTTTTACCAAAACAAGAACAAGAAGAAAATGGAGTTCTTGGAAGAATGGCTATGGTGATTTATTTGAAAACCTCCTTCCTATTTTTCTTCCTCAATTTCGGTCATCCTCCTATCCCTACAAGCTGGAATTTTTGAAACTTCAAGCAAGAAATTATCCAAGACCTTTTTAGAGAAATTAAAAAGAATTAAAGAAATATGAGTAGTTTAAATTTAAATAGGTTAGGACAAGGCTTGCTAAAATAATGGAGACCAAAATTCTTCTAAATTTTCTTTTAGGACAAGATCACATGGTTAGAACATTAGTATTATGTCTTCCCTAAGACAACATTCCTAGCTTTAAGGAATGTAGGAAAAGAAAAATTCAAACATTGGTTAGGATAATTAGGAAGAAAACTTAGGTAATGGGATTTGAACTCTAGACCTTAGAGATTAAATCACAAAGTTTTAATCACTTAACCACAATAATTCTTCTTCTTATTTTCTCAACCAAATTCTCTTCCTACCTAAGCCTCAAGCCTTCTTCATATTTTGTCCTCAAGTAAAATTTCCTTTTTACCCCTATTACCGAACAAGCATAAATAAACTATATAACTTATAAACTACAATTCTAAGGCACATAAAATCATTCAAGAAATATATTTTATGCAATATAATATAATATGCATCCCATCCCTTTAACTCTAGGGTAGGTTTAGGTGGGGTTTTACAGCCCAGCCTAAGTCCCAGCCCAACAAGCCCAAGGGCAAATGCTTCAAATGTGTCACGATGGGACAATAGAAGAAGGAGTGTCCAACTCTTTAGGTCAAGAAAAATCCTACAGGTAATGTATACTACCTAGAGTCTATATTAATGGTTGAATCAACTTCTACTTGGATTGTTGATTCTGGAGCTACTGATCATATCTGTAACTCCTTGCAGTAGTTTAGGAAGATAACTCCAAAAGGGCGAACATAGACTCCGCGTAGGAAATGAAATACAAGTATGGGCCCAAGCAGTGGGAGAGCTGAAAATTCATTTTAATTGTAATAGAATATTTATTTTGAAGGATATTTTATATGTACTAGGTTTTAGACAGAATTTGATTCCAGTTGTAAGACTAATAAATCATGATTATTTTGTTTCTTTATATTCTGATATTACTATTAGTAGAAATGCAGAAGTTTTGTGTACTGAGCACATGTGCGAAAACTTATTATTCATAAATCTTATTAACAATCAATTAAATAATGCTTAAAGTGAACGTTTATGTAGGAAGAGAACGACCAATGTCAATGACTCTTATCTATAGCATCCAAGGTTGGGTCATATTAACTTAATCAGGATTTAGAAGTTATTCTATAATAGGCTTTTGGGATTATTGGGAATAGAAAGTTGGCCTGAGTGTGAATATTTCCTTATGGGAAAAATGACCAAAAGATCTTTCACCTACAAGGCAGATACAGACAAGGAGATATTGAGCATTATTCACACTGACATACGTGGTCCATTGTCACACCAACAAGAGGAGGTTTTGAGTACTTCATCACTTTCATAGATGATTGTACAAGGTAAGGTTACGTTTACCTGATAAGGCGCAAGTCTGACTTATTTGACAAGTTCAAATAGTTTAAAGCTAAAGTGGAGTGTCAAATAGATAAATTGATCAAAACCATACGATTAGATCATGGCAAGAGTACCTTCTCAGTGATTTAAGGATTACATAGTACATCATAAGATAGTATCCTAACTCTCTATGGGAGGGACACCCTAACAGAACAGAGTAGCTGAGAAAAGGAATATGACATTGATGGAAATGGTCTGAAGCATGATATCTTATGATATTCTTCTAGTCTTTGTTTGGGGATATGCCTTAGAAACAACAGTATATATTCTGAACTTGGTGCTTTCTAAGTCAATACCTAAGATACCCTATAAGATATAGATTAGGCATAAGTCAAGTCTAAACTATCTCAGGATATATGGCTGTCTAACTTATGTACTAATCAAGGGAGACACGCTAGAACCAAGGTTAGAATTATACTACTTTGTTGGGTATTTAAAAAGAATAAAGGGTGGTTAATTTATCATCTCAAGGAGCAGAAAGTGATGATAAGTACCAATACTAGATACTTAGAGGATGATTAAAGTATATCCACAAAAGGTTCAATTAGGATAGAACCTGAGGAGAAATTATCTTCTGAATCAATTTCTTCTAACTCGATTATGGAACAAGAAGAGGCACAAACTCAGGAACTTGAACAATGGGAGCTTCGTCATAGTTGGAAGATATCTAGGATTCTAGAAAGATAGACAGGAAAGGTTTTCGACCTAGTCTCCGACTATCAGGAATAAGATTCTACTAGATACGAGGAGGCTATTACTGATGCCGATACAGACCTATGGCATGAAACAATGAAAATTGAAATTAAGTCTATGTATTTCAATTAGGTTTGAGATCTTGTAGCTTCACTTGAAGAAATAAAACCAATTAGGTATAACTAGGTATACAAGAGGAAAAGAGTTGTAGATGGGAAGATGGAAACCTTTAAAGTTAGGCTTGTGGTAAAAGGATATACTTAAAAAGAGGGTATCGACTATGAAAAAACTTTTCCCTGGTAGTCGTATCCTCTTTGCCATTACGTGTTATTATGACTACGAGATATAACAAATGGTTATCAAGACGATTTTTCTTAATGGCCATCTTAATGAAGACATCTATATGTCCCAATCGGAAGGCTTTATTGCTAAATGTCAGAAATATATAGTTTGTAAGCTTAAGAAATCTATTTATAGACTTAAGTAGGCATCAAGAGTATGAAGCATTCATTTTGGTGAGATTGTAAAGTCTTATAGTTTCACTCAAGATAAGGATGAACCATGTGTGTATAGGAAATTGGAAGGCCTGAGTCTAGTTTTTTTTTTTTTTTTGGTGTTATATATGAATGATATTCTACTTATTATGAATGATATAGGGACATTATCATCTACTAAGGTTTGGCTATCTAGTCAATTTAATATGAAAGACTTAGGAGAAGCCAGTTATATTCTTGGCATTAAGCTTATTAGAAATAGGAAGTATAGAATGTTAGGCTTATTCCAAGCCATATATATTGACAACATGTTGGCTGAGTTCATTATGGACTTATACAAGGGAGCACTAATCCCTTACAAACATGTGTTATCTCTTTTTTTAGAGGGTTATCCTAAATCTCAAGAAGAAAAAGACAGGATGAGTAGGATTCCCTATGCTTCGGCTGTAGGAAGTATCATATATGCTATACTGTATTCTAGGCCAGATATCTGCTTTAAAGTATGCTTACTCAGCAGATATCAGTCAAACCCCAAGGAGGCTCATTGGCAAGTTGTAAAGTATATTCTCAAGTACCTCAAGGGAATGAGAGATTTTATATTGGTTTACAGGGTTGGTGACTTGGTTCCTATAGGATACACAGGCTTAGACTTTCAGGTAGATAAGAATGAGAGAAAATCTAGCAGTAGATATGTCTTCACCTTGTCTGGAGGAGCTATTTCATGGAGGTGTATTAAGCAATCTTGTATTACTGACTCAACCATTGAAACTGAGTATGTTGTAGCTTTGGAGGCATCCAAGTAAGAAATTTAGCTTCGAAAGTTGCTCACAAAACTTAGAGATGTGCCACAGATAGACAAGCTAATTGGTTTCATTGTGACAACACAGATACAGTCTCGCAATCCAAAGAACCGAGGAACCACAAAAAAGGAAAGCATATAGAGAGAAAGTACCACATGATCCAAGAATTTATTCAAAGATGGAAAATCATGGTAGAACAAATTGCCTAAGAGAACAATCTAACTGATCTTTTCTCTTAGCTTTTAGCTCAGAGAATCTTTAGAAAACACTTAGACGCTATAGGGTTGGGCACCTATGGACTTACATAGTCTTAGAGTGCAAGTGGGAGGTTGTTGGAATGTATGCTCACTAAGAATGTGTTTCTAATTTTTTTTATTATATTAATAAAATTTTTATTCTCATAACTTGTTTGTGTTATCTCATTTTAATTTGTACATGATTTTTCTAGAAACGACCAATTGTGTTTAAGTAAGTGATCCATGTGAATGGTGGTCTGTCATAGTAAGGTATGGATTACAAGTTACTTAACACATAAACTAATCTTCTTAACTGGATGATAAGAATGAAAATCTCATTGTGATAAAGTTATTATATTGTGAATTCCAGGTAGGGAATGACTTATCTTTAGCCAGTGAGTAGTCCTCTTACTTTATAATATAAGCGTATTTTGAATACATAAAACTGGACCTATAGTAGTCGTTTTTAAAAGTGCTATATGGTAGAAACCCATACTACAACTACAACATGGACTTATACCTTACAGCTTGAGTATAGGTTGGTAGTCTGGCGAAGCTGGAAACGTATACTTTGATATAGTATAGTTGAGATTCTATCGTAGGACTAATATACATATATGTTGGATATATATAACTAGTTAGTTAAGACGGACTTGTACAAGATGGCTTCTATTCTATATCACCCATTGAGACTGTTCGAATGATCTAATTATCCAGGGCCCTAGGGAACATGACATCGATAATCCCTGACTTACCTGAATGTACTTGCTTACCATTGGAAGCTACCCAAAAGCATACATTCTAGAGTTACGTTCCCAGGGTTCTGGATTATTTAGATTATCCTGGACAATCATAAAGGTGTTATTAAACCTCACTAAATGAAGCATAGACACTCTTTTGCATGAGTCCGTCTTAATTAACTAGAGTAATACACCCAACATACAAGGATATTGATCTTATGAAAGAAATCTCACCCACCATACATCAAAGTACAAAACCCTAGCTGTGCTAGACCACCAACTCATACTGAAGTATGAAGGTATCCGTTCACGCTGTAGCAATAATAGTCTTGTCTCTATAATTATAGTACTTTAAGAAAGGCCTCTACTACTGGTCTAGTTTTACGTATTCGAAATATGCTTATTCCTATGATGTGAGTGAACTACTCACTGATTCAAGGTAAACCATTCCTCATTGGAAATCATGGCATAATAGTCTTACCTTGATGAAATACCCAGTTCCATCAAATAACTAAGAACTTAATTTTATTTGTATGACAAATACCCATAGTTTATATCTTACTGTGAAAAACGACCCAACACATAGACCATTACTTGTTATACTTGGACCTTTAAACGTACAATAATATAAGAAATAAACTAAATTAAATGAATAAATATCTTATTGCAATATGTTGATATAGAATACATAGTCTTTGAGGGCATACTTTCCAACTCAATATTGCTTGAAAGGTTTCCACCTCTCCATCAGCACCTTTCTTTCTCTTTATATCCATTTACACCCTATGGGTTTAATCCTCTCAGGTGCAATGACAAGATGCCAAATTTAATTAAGATATATAGACTTGAATTCAGCATGCATTGCAACTTGACATTTATGCGCATTAACATCAAGAATAACCTTATCGTATCTAGCGAGATCTTATTTCTAATGGTTGGAGACCACCTCAAAGGCCTCTCCAGTCCATCTCTCAAGAACCCTAGATATTTTTCCACTACGATGCGGCTCAGATTGTATGAGAATATCTGGTTGTATCTTTTTTGGTTCCTCAACTGGGGTACTAGAAGTTGAAGCGTCACTCAACTTCTTTTCCAATTTCATCTTACCTGAAACCTTAGTGGATATACTCTGTTTATTCTCTAAGTACTTAGCATGAGTACTTATAAGTACTTTTTGCTCTTGGGGATAGTAAAAGTATCCACCCCTTAGTTTTTTTGGATACCATACGAAGTAGCACAATTCTGATCTTAGGTCTAGTTTACTTCCTTTAGTCAGTACATAAGCTGAACAATCTCATACATTAATCTAATTCACATTGGGCTTTCTCTTATAGGGTGTCTTAGGCATTGACTTGGAAGGCACCAAGTTCAGAATATAAGTTGTTGTTTCTAGAGCATAATCCCAAAAAGAAATAAGAAGAGTAGCATGGCTCATCATGCTCCTGACCATTTCCATCAAAGTTCTATTTCTTTTCTTAACTACTCTATTTTATTGGAGGGTCCCAAGTGCAGTTAGCTGAGATACTATACCCTGAGTGCCAAGTTGTCCTTGAATTCACCAAGGAGCATTCTCTACCATGATCCGATCTTAGCTTTTTGATTAATTTACCTGTTTTCGCTCTGGCTCAACCTTAAACTCCTTGAATATATCAAAAGAATCAGACTTGTGCCTTATTAAGTAAATATAAACAAAACGTGAGTGATTATCTGTGAATGTGATAAAGTAATTATAACTTTCTCTAGCCGGTAAAGACATAGGACCACAAATATTAGTATAAACTAACTCTAATATTTCCTTTGCCCTTTCTGCCTTTTGAGTGAAGGACCTTTTGGTCATTTTACCTATAAGACAAGATTCACTTTGAGACCATTCCTCCAATTTCAATAAGTCTAAGGACCTATTTTGGATGACCTCTAAATTTGATTTGGATTTATATATCCTAATCCTGAGTGTGATAAATATGAATTATTTAATGTGGCCTTTCTCTTCTTATTGTTAGGCTTCATCTGAGTATTATTTATTTGATAAGTTATAGGATTAATGTAAAAAATATTTCTATACATGTTTCCCTTACAAATAATTTTTTCATTTCTACTGATTGAAATACTAGAATGGATAGAAAGAAAATAACCTTGATTAATTAATCTTGAAACTAAAATCAAATTCTATTTAAAACTAGAAACATATAAAATATCTTTTAAAACAAAGATTCTATTACAATCAAATAAAAGTTCCAAGTCTCCCACTACTTTAGCCCACACATGTGCTCCATTGCCCACTCTAAGTCCGTGTTCTCCTCTACTGAGTCGCCGTATTTTACTAAACCCTTGCAAGGAGTTATAGATATTATCAGTGGCTCCGAAATAAAAAATCCAAGTGGATGATGATCCAACCATTATTATAGACTGTAAGTAAAGAGCAGTACTTGAAGAGGACTTGGCTAAGAAGTTCGAACAATCTTTCTTGAAGTGCCCCTTCTTGCCACACTTGAAACACTTACCCTTGAGCTTGGATAGGCCAGGCTTGGATCCCTTAGGCTTGGCCCCTACATTGTTTTGGGCCTTCTTCTTCTTGAATTTCATGGGCTGGGCCCTAATTCTAGATAATGGTCCATAGTGAGTAACCAAAACCTTTAACACATGCTTCATGATTTTACTAAACCCTTGCAAGGAGTTATAGATATTATCAGTGGCTCCGAAATCAAAAATCCAAGTGGATGATGATCCAACCATTAATATAGACTGTAAGTAAAGAGCAGTACTTGAAGAGGACTTGGCTAAGAAGTTCGAACAATCTTTCTTGAAGTGCCCCTTCTTGCCACACTTGAAACACTTACCCTTGAGCTTGGACAGGCCAGGCTTGGATCCCTTAGGCTTGGCCCCTACATTGTTTTGGGCCTTCTTCTTCTTGAATTTCATGGGCTGGGCCCTAATTCTAGATAATGGTCCATAGTGAGTAACCAAAACCTTTAACACATGCTTCATGATTTTCTCAGCAGCCTGGAGTTCTTTCATCTGCTCAGTCAAAGACATATTCAACTTGTTCATGCTATAATTTAGCTTGAACTGAAAATACAAATTTGGCAAAGTCTCAAGAACCATGTCAATTTGGCTCTCAACATCAATTGTTGCCCATAGAATCTCGGCTTCCTCGAAATGAGCAATCATCTTGAGCATATGCTCGCAAACCGATGCTCCCTCAGCCATCTTAGTATTCATGATTGCTCTAAGAGCTTCCTGCTTTGCGGGCTAGCTCTTGTCAGCAAATATGGTGTGCAACGATATATCGATGTCATATACGGTAAACATGTTCTCATGCTTAGATTGAAGAATATTGGACATAGAAGCCAACATATAGCATCTAGCCATTTCATCGGCTTTCTTTTATGCCCTCTCAGCCACACGTTCCTGGTTCATGAAACTTCCCCAATTTTAGGATAAGGGTCAGTCAAAACATACTGTACTCTTTAGTAGTGAGTACTATGTTCAGATTCCTTTTTCAGTTCACATAGTTAGATCCAGTTTGAAGGAATTGACATTCACAGAGCATGCTTCTCAACAGTGGACAGTAAATGAAAAATGGAAGAACATGACATATACAGAGTATGGAAGCATTATTGAGGACTTGAAACATACCTGTTGGAGCCTTTAAAACTTGAAGAACATGGTTGAGTCAATTGAAGCTTAAGAACAGCTTTCTTCCTCAACGTCCATGAACTTCCAGTGCACTTCCTTCCACTGTCTTCATCCGGCTACTTCTTCCCTTCCGGTGAAATGCTAGCTTTCAGGCTCACGAAATATTCCCAGCCTAATTTTTCAGTTGGTGAGCACAAAGGATTGAAAGGAAAATGATCTTAAGATTTTCACTCTTCCTCCTCGGTACCTCTTCATAGTTTGGCATCCTTTGGTTTTGTATGTAAAGAAGACAAATACCAATAGCCAGAAAAAATCCAAGAGACACGAGAGAGACAGAGAGCCAAGAGTTTTTGTTTATTTTTTTTCTTTTCTTTTATTGTATTGTTCCACACAGAAAGCCAAGAGTCATGAAACAAAAAATAATTATTTTGGTAAAAAATAATATTCCCGAGATTTTATACCCAAATATTATTTACAAAATAAATTTCGGCTTCAACCTAAACTCTTCTAAACTGTGTCCGGAAAAATCCTATGGTCCAGGCTATTGGGCCAAAATAATATTTATTATTTTTCTTGGACCCGAAAAGTCTAAAAATAATAAACATTAATTATTTTCCTTGGGATTAAAATAAATAACCCAACAAATAATTAATGAACCCAAATGAACCAAAAAATAATTAAACTTTAATTATTTATTTCTTGGGATTTAATTAAATAAAAAACCCAATAAATAATTAAATAATAATTATTTTCCTCTAGTTTAAGTCCCGGTTAATTTTCTAATTATTCAAACTGGACCCAGGTCTTGAATAATTAATTAACCCATTAAACCATGTAACAAATTTCTCTCCATTTATTTTATTCCAGTCCAATAATAAATTAGACTTCCTGAATAAAATAAAACTCTCTCAACGTAGATCATTTTTCTCAACTCAAAAATTAATTAGGACTTACGGCTATTCCGAGGACCAAAAAGACACATCGCCTTAGCTACTAAAATGACCAAAATACCCCTACTATATATATAGCTATATTTTGCATTTTAAATATTTCCTAATATCACCATAAGGAAATATTGACCCCAAGGACAATGTTGCATTAGCAGAGTCTTCGACCTACAAGTGAAAATGACTAAAAAACCCCTCTACACATCGCCGTACATTTAGAGAGGAAGAAGTGTACTAACACCTCTCCAAAGACATCTACCATCCTTAGGCCTCTAGTCCAATGATCCACGACTTCCTGGAGTGTTTTCGCTTTCCAAGGGAGCTACCCTAAAGCAAACATCCAAGTCACGTTTCCCAGGGCCCTAGATATTTGATCATCCGGACAACCACAAGGGGCGATATAGTGTAGAAACTATCTTGTACAAGTCTGTCTTAACTAACTAGTCACACATACCCAATATACAAGTATATTGGTCCTCCGATAGAATCTTAACTATAGTATATCAAAGCATATGCTTCCAGTTTCGCCAGACCACCAACCTATACTCAAGTCATAGAGTACTAGTCCACGCTGTAGCGGTAATAGTCTAGGTTTCTACCATATAGTACTTTTAGAAACCACTACTACAAGTCCTGTTCAACGTATTCGAAATACGCTTATGTCATGAAGTGAGTGGCCTACTCACTGGCTAAAGGCAAGCCATTCCCCATTTGGTACTTATAACATAATAATCTAAACATGATGAGATTCCCATTTTTATCAATCAGTTAAGAACAACTGTTTATGTGTTTAAATAACCCATGATCCATACCTTAATGTGAAAGACCTCCATTCACATAGATTACTTATTCAAACACAATGGGTCTGTTCCAAACGATATTGTACACAAACAATTTCCGACAAATAAATTCTTTTATTAACATATTCGATATTTTCATCAGAAAACTAGTCTAAGAGGGCATATTTCCAACACAGTTAACTTATTCTCCTGGAAAATAATGGACAATGGACTGAAACCAGACATTTCTATTGATTAAAAAAAAATTTATTCAGAAAAATGTTTGTTTTGGAAAAATACATATAAAAATGCACATTTAAAACATCATATCATTTTCATGATATAGTTAACCTATTAAAACCATTATAAAAAATATGAATAATTTAGCTCTTAGAAAAATTGATAGAGCTCCGTAGGAAGGTTAACAATTTTCTAAGTTAAGTGTATAACCATCACAAATTAAACTTCTTTAATAGATAATGATCCAAAAATAGTTCCATCGAAAGGATGGTCACTACTCTCACCATCAACGGATAATCTAAGATTAATGCCTCCAACGATAGGCTGGCCGACACTAACACTTATCCTAGACTTTAATTATAATTCCTCTTAGTTCTAGATTCTCATGGAAATCTATCCTATAGAGGGTCATGCTCAGAATGATGTGAGGATAACCACAATCTCTAACAGGAATTCGTGATGGAAGCTGTAGGGTCGTTGGAACTCCTCTCCCACTTAATCCTTTGGAAAAAAAAAATATGTTTTTAGGAAAAACATTCCTTTAAAAATTATTTTAGTTTCATTAACTTTAGTAAAAAATCAAAAATTAAACATTATTCTCTATGTCAAGGATAAAAGTCTTTAAGAGAATAAACCATGAATTTTTTTATTTTTACTATTTAAGTTAAAACCATTTATAGGAACTAAATTTAAAATACCCAAATTCAAATTATTCTCCATGTCAAGGATAATAGCCTTTGGAAGAATAAATCATGAATTTTATTTTAAATTCCTAGGTTCTATTTTAAAAACATTTTCTTAATTGTTTTATCTAGAGAAAAAATTAGTTTCTCAAAAAACCTTTGTGCATTCGATTACAAAATTAAATAAATAGACATGATCCAAAAAGTAAACCTTTTACATGCTATTTTCTATCCTTTAATTCTTGTGTAACCAAATATTAGATTAAACATCATAATAGTAGTAAAATTAAAATGATCATATTTAATTCTAAGGTGGTTCCCCTTTACTAACTATTTTCATGCAAAATTATTTGTCACAATAAATAAATCATTACAAGAAAAATAACCTCATATGATATGGGACCCAAAAGAAAAGAAATTACTAGAAAATGTGAAAAACAGAATGTCTTTAGTAGCAAAACCAAGACCTATAACTAGTACATCAAAAAATATATGAATCGTGCTTTGTATAAGACCAGCCAGGGGAGGCTTTGTATAAGCCTCCCATGGATCAAGTAAAAATTGTGTTGATCCTCCTATGACTGCACATGGGCTAGCTGTGGCTGGGGAGAGAAAAAATTCCCAAGCTGCACGCCTTTCGCGGCTAGCCCTTTGTTCCATTCTTCTCCGTTTTCCTCCGTTTTTCTTCCATTTTCGGTTTCTCTTTAGGGGTTTTCTTCAAGAATTGATCCATGCACCATTTTGTTACAAGAATTCATATATAAATTAAAAAATAATTTCAAATGCTTATACCTTTCAAAACGAGATGTACACGAATTCTCCAAAAAGCGATTAATAATAAATTACAGGTGCCTATGCCTTCATGCGCGAGGTGTACACAAATCTACCCATATTAAAAAAATACGAGGGATCTATACAAGCAAAAAGATTATATTTTTATTAGTAAAGGAACCACCTTTCCGGTTATTAACCCTAAGCATGCTCCTAGATTATAACCATGGCTCTGATACCACTTGAAGGGCTATAGGAAAAACAAATACACAGTGAAAGATAGTAAATTAAACATTTTACCTAGCTAAAGACTAGGATTACTTAATTCTAAGATGTTTTATTTGAATAACAAGAGTTGAATTGGGATTAGACGGCGCTTTCTTAACTGGAACATCTACTTGTTCCGCGAGCTCACCCGTTAACCATCGGGTTCTTTGCATCAAACACTTACTACGTTTACTAGCTCTTGACCTTCTATAGTATTCTCTAACCTCTATGGACCTTTACCAGTGAAAGTAGAACTAGGGTGAAGAAGATTGGAAGAAAAACGGAAGAGCTAAACGTTAAAAGGAAAAATGAAGGAAACAAGGCCAAGGAAAAATGGTGGCTTTGCTTTATTTCTTAAGGAAACCAAAAGCCTATACATGTGTTGTGTTTTTCTCCAAAATCGGTCAACCAAAAAAATAACCCACACATCAAGCCCTTTTTAATGCTTTATCTTTCTTTCATTTTTCAAAACAAAACTCACAGATTTCCCTGTTTCTTTTTCCTTATTTTTTATTTATTTCTTGTTCATTGTATAGTGGCTGCTACCACTTAAGCCAAAACTCACAGATTTCCTTGTTTCTTTTTCCTTCTTTTTTATTTATTTCTTGTTCATTGTATAGTGGCTGCTACCACTTAAGCCTAACTGGTCATTATTTCTTAATTAGTCCAATGAATAATTAAATAGCCCTTTCATTAATTAATTAACCTATTTGGCCTAATATAAAATTATCCAAGATAATTAATTAATAAACAGATTAATTAAACTAGCTCTTTTATTAATTAATTAAACTACTTGGGCCTAATATAAAATTACCCAAGATAATTAATTAATAAACTAATTAATTAAATTGGCCCAATTAATTATTCTAATCTAAATAAATAATTAATTAAATATTTCACTTATTACCATATGAAAATATTAACTCCGAGAATAATATTGCAAGTGTAGTGTCTTTAACCTACATGTGTATTGACAAAAAATACCCCTCTAAGTAACACCCATCATTGAGATAGAAAAATAGTACTAACGCCTTTCTCAATGACATCTACCATCCTTTGATGGGTGTTCCAATAATCTATGACTTTTAATATGTACCAAGTTATCTCGGGCATACATACTTAGTTTCCCAGGGCCCTAGATTATTAGATTATCCCAGAAAATTATAAGGGGGTGATTTCTTCACGTAATAAAGTATAGAAACTCTATTGTATAAGTTTATCTTAATATACACCTAACGTACAAGGTTATTGGCTTCGCGATAATACCTCACCTAACACACATCAAAGTGTATAAGTCCAGCTTCACTAGACCACTAACTTATACTCAATTCTTATGGTACTCGTCCACGTAGTAGCTGTGATAAATCAATCTTTATTTATTTTAGTACTTTTATAAAGATTATTATCACATGGACCAGTTCTATGTATTCCAAAATATACTTACACCAGTGGCCAGAGTGGACCACTCATTGGATTAAGGTAAACCATTCCCCATTTGGTAACAAAGTGCCCAGCTTCATTAATCAATCAAAAATAATTTTCGCTTATGTGTTAGTAGCCCATAATCTACACCTTACTGTAAAAGTATAACCCAATCACGTAGATTACTTACTAACACACTTAGACTTTTAATGTGCGAATATATGTAAACAAATAACCATGAATGAAATACTTTTATTAATTTCCAAAATATAGAAATACAAAGCTATTTTGGGCATACATTCCAACAAAAATTGTATCCAAGCACACAAAATAGTAGTATAACTAAAATAGATCTACCTCTACTAAGGATCCTAGCAAGTTAAAACCAATCGATTTAGTTAAAACTTGTACTTTTTTCTGATTGTTTTGCTGATCGTTCCGATTGAAACTTCGAGCCAAATCACAAGTACTTCGCGGAGCCTACCCTTATGGTATTCACTTGAACTAATTTGGATTGATATCTCGAATTGTAGTGCTAGCTGAATTTTGAGGTTTCTTGATCACCAAAAAAGGTTTTTTAGTCTAAGTTTTTCTTTGAACTAAAAAAAAAGAAATATAAATTCCCAACATATGGGATGACTTATGATATCTTTTAAAGACTTTTAAAGACTTATCCTTCATATCTTGGACTAAATCCTAGATAAATTTGATTTGAAATTAAATTTCAAATTAGATTTGGATTCTATTTCTGAATTAAAATTTCAAACGAATTAGAATCCAACTCTAACTTGGAAATCTCTCTTTTATTCATCCTAATTTGTTTTGAACTTAATTTAATTAATTGGATGACTTAATATCGATCCAGAAATTGTTTCTGGAAGTCGTGAAGAAAAAAAAGAGGGTTTTTTTTTTGCCCCAAGCCACTGCTCGTTGGGAGCCAAGCCGCGGCTTAAGGCACAATTGGCCCCAGTCGTGGCTCATATGGGACAGTTGCCCATGCACTACTTTGATCATGAGAAGGATGATGTTCATCCTCCCTAGGATGCAATTCTGTTTGTTATAAAAAAAAATTCTTTTTTTTTTTTTGGTTTAGTCAAGCTTCCGTTTTGTCTTCTTCTTGGCCCACAGATGATTTTGTTATTTTTCACTTGGCGCCCAAATCTTCCCAAAATTAGCCTTTTGGGACTAACCAAGATTAGTTTCTAAAATTAGTTTTGGAAATTAATATATATTATCTAAAATATTAATTTTAGATATGTAAAAAAAGTTTTTTTTATTATTAATTCTCATTTTAAGAATTAAATCTAATTATGATTAGTTTTTAAATGAGACTCATGATTTGGGATAAAATTATATTTTAGAAATTAATATATTTTCTAAAATATTGATTTTAGATTATATATTATTATTTAATTCTTAAAATATGGTTTTAGCAATTAATAAATTTTCTAAAATATTGATTTATCCTAACTAAATTTCTAGAATTTGGTTTTAGAAATTAACTCTAAAATATTGATTTTAGATTTTATCTTAATTTAATTTCTAGAATTTGATTTTAGAAATTAAATATAAAATATTGATTTTAGAATTTGCTTTATTTTTCCAAAATAGTGATTTTAGAATAATAAAATTATATGTTTAATTTTTGTGAAAGTATAATTAATGGCATGGTGGATGGTTATGGACTAAAACTAAATTATATTTGTTGTATTTTTACAGTTTTGGTTTTTATAAAATAGGGCATGCGAGTCCTGCATTCTTTAAAACTCTTATGTAATGCTTTCCTCATTTAACTCCCCTCGAATATAATTTGAGGTTTCCCCTTTTAGGAATTCTATGTAAATAGATCACATATGATAGATAGATATAGAGTTATTTCATTTTGGAGATGGCAACCAAAACAAAGCAAGAGGGTAAGACCTTCTACTTAAATCATGCATGAACACATAGGGTTAATTATGTTAATTTCCTTTATAACTCAAGGAAATTAATTTAGGGAAAGTCCATAACCATACCACGGAATCGCTTCGTTACCATGATTGTCAAGTTTCTGATTTATTGATACTTTATGCATGTCATTTGATGAAATCACTAAAAGGAACAAATCCTTCAATTAATATTATACCTAGTTCATTCCGTTAATATAGTAAGAATGAGAGTCATTTTTTGTGACCAGGTTGTTGGGCTAACCCAAGTCTACTCGACATCGAGCATGTTCAAGCTATGGAATTAAATTCCTGATTAATGGGTTTGGTTTAACTAAATTCTTTATCCCGGTTGGGCTAACTCAAGTATAAAGAAATTTAAAAAAAATATTGGGGTAGCCCAAAAGGCTTTAAGATTAAAAAATGTTAATCACCCAATGATCTAATAATTACATACGATGTAATTAGTATTGGATACTTATCATTGAACTCAAGGGTGGCTTGTTGGAAAAACCTAAGGTTATTCTTGAGGAATTTGATACTGGTCCACTAGGAAAGTTTTCAATGGGCTTTTCCGAATCAATAGTGAGGGCTATTGCTTTTTGAAACATAGTGGAGTAATAATATGTTTAATTAATGATCTAATTATTTACATTATATGTGCATATAAAGTTAGCTAATGTTCTCTATCTTTACGTCTAGGTTACGTGCATCATGTCAACCAACCTAAACTTACATAGCATCTTGGAGACCAACAAACTATCTGAGTTAAATTATCTCGATTGCTGTAGAAACTTGAGAATCATTCTCAAGTCGAAAAAGTTGCTCTACGTGCTAGACGGTCCTATTCCGCCACCATCAGCTTAAGATGCTTATGCTGATGAGCATGCTATCCAAAGAAGCACAAGAAGGATAGTGACAGGGCATCTTGTATCATGCTTGTGTCAATGACTCATGAGCTACAAAAACAGCACGAGTATATGGATGCTCAATCGATGATTCTCCATCTTCAAGAGCCGTTTGATGCCCAAGTCAGAATAGAGAGATATGAGATCTCGAAGCAACTGTTTTGTTGCAAAATGACGAGGGTGCTTTTGTGGCCACTCATGGGTTGAAGATGCTAGGCTTGATTAAGAAGCTTGGGTCTCTTAGGTTCATTGTAAACTATGATAAGTGTTGACTTAATTCTACAATCTTTGCTTAATAGGTTTTCATAATTTGTGATTAACTATCAGATGAATAAGATTGAGTCTAGCATTCCCGAGTTGATCAATCTTCTCAAGACTACTGAGTCCTCTATAAAGAAGGATTCCAATGCAGTCTTGATGGTAGAATCTTCTTCTTCCAAAAAGAAAGTTCAAAGGAAGAAGAAGAAGGCTCCCACTAAGCCCAAAGGTGGTGTGAAGAAGAAGATTATAGCCACCAAAGACCCATGCCATCATTGTGGCAAAATGGGCCATTGAGGGCGTAACTACAAAGCCTACTTGGAGACCATCAAGGAAAAGAAGTAGAAGGAGAAATTTGCGGGCATTTCTATTTCTACTCCTGGTATATTTGTGATTGAGGTTAATACAATCTTTAAAAATAAGATATGGGTATTGGATACCGGATATGGATCTTAATTATGGAAAAACTTGCAGGGACTAAAGGGTACTAGAAGGCTAGAGAAAGATGACGCGGACCTGTGTACTACAAATGGAGAAAAGGTTGCTGCACATACTGTGGGGACATACGAGCTACACTTGCCTTCAAGATTAGTTTTAGAACTGCAAAATTGTTATTTTGTACCAGTTTTATTAAAAAATATTATCTCGGTTGCGTGTTTAGACTTATGTGGATTTCATTTAATATTTAAGAATAAATGTTGTTCTTTTTCATTGAATAATATTCATTATGGTTCTATAACTTTAGTTAATGGTCTATACATTCTAGACATGGATAATCTAATCCTCAATATAAACAATAAGAAACCAAGGATAGATAATTTAACCTCATCTTATTTATGACATTGTCCTTTAGTCCATATAAGTAAGAATCGCGTTTCTAAGTTACACATGTTAGGTACCTTAGGGTCATTTGATTATAAATTGTATGGCACATACGAATTTTTTTTACTCGGTAAAATGGCTAAAATTCTTTTTTCTAGAAAAAGAAAAGGGCTAAAGAGTCATTAGCACTTATACATTCTAATGTTTGTTGCTAATGTTAATACAATCAAGAGGAGGTTATCACTACTTCATAACATTTATCGATGATTATTTATGATATGAGTATTTGTATTTAACAAAATATAAATCTAAAGCTTTTGAAAAGTTCAAAGACTTCGAGAATAACGTAGGGAAACAACTTGGGAAAAGTTTTAAAACTCTAATATTTAATCGGGGAGGTAAATACTTAAGCCAAGAGTTTCAGGATTATCTTAGAGATAATAAGATATTATTTCAATGGACTGCACCACATACACATCAACATAATGTTGTATCTGATAGAAGGAATTCAACCCTTCTAGACATGGTACGGACTATGATGGCTCCTGCAGACTTGCTAAAAATATTTTGGGGGTACGCACTAGCGATTTCTGTTTATATTCTAAATAGAGTTCCATAAAAAGCGGTTGATACTACCCCAGTTGAGATGTTCTTTGGCAAGAAACCAAAGTTATCTCACTTGAGAGTATGGGATTGTCCTGCCTTTGTCAAAAGGCGATAGTCAGACAGACTTGATAGTAAGTTTGACAAGTGTTTGTTTGTGGGATATCCGAAATAATCTTTCGGATATTACTTCTACCTTCCCTTCAAAAACAAAGTGTTTGTTTCGAAGCATGTTGTCTTCTTAGAGAATGAGCACATGCTCAGAAGGGACAGTGGGAGTAAAATTGAACTTAATGAAATTCAAGAAGAATAAACAAACAAGGATCAATCATCTAATCCCATATCTATTACCAGAATAGATAAACCTTCTACTATACAAGATCCTCATAGGTCGAGTAGGGTACGTGTGGCACCTGAGAGATATGAATTTTTTATAAGTGACCACAATGACATATTGCTCATAGATGAAAATGAGCCTACTACCTATAAGAAAGTTTTGAAAAGTTTAGAATCTAACAAATGGCTTGAGGCCATAAAGTCAGAGATGGATTCCATGGACGACAATCAAGTATGGACTTTGGTTGATCCACCAAAAGGAATTAAACTTATTGGGTGCAAATGGATTTTTAAGAAGAAAATTGACATGGATGGTAACGTAGTTACCTATAAAGCATGACTAATGGCTAAAGGTTATAGTCAACAGTATTGTATTGACTATGATGAAAACTTCTCGTCAGTAGCAATGCTAAAATCCTTCAGGATACTCCTAGCTATTGCTACTCATCATGATTATGAGATCTTAAAAATATATGTGAAAATCGTTTTCCTAAATGACAATTTGACTGAGAAAGTGTATATGACACAATCTGAAGGTTTCACATCCAATGATAACACAAAAATGTGTAAGTAGCAAAGGTCCATTTATGGACTTAAGCAAGTGTCTAGAAGTCGAAACATTTGTTTTAATGAAACAATCAAGGGGTTTGGTTTCATTCAAAATAATGGATGAGCCTTATGTGTACAAGAAGGTTAGTGGGAGCTTTTTATTGCTTTATGCAGATGACATATTGCTAATAGGAAATAATATACCTATCATTCAGTCGGTAAAAGGTTGGTTGTCTAAGAAATTCTCCATGAAAGACCTTAGAGAAGCAACCTATATTTTTTGAATTAGGATCTAGAGGGATAGGTCACATAGGTTGTTAGGTCTTTCACAGTCTACATCCATAGATAAAGTGCTAAAGAGGTTTAGTATTGGTCAATCCAAAAAAGAATTCTTACCCATGTCCCATGGGGTAAGCCTTTCAAAGTCGATATCTCTTAAGACATAAGTTGAAAAGGATCACATGAGTAAGATTTCATATGCTTTAGCAGTTGGATATATCATATACGCTATGATATGTACGAGGCCCGAAATATCCTGTGCTCTCAGTTTAACGAGTAGATACCAATCTGACACTGGTGAGGGTCATTGGACAGTGTAAAGAACATCCTTAAATACTTGTGAAGGACTAAGGATGTGTTCTTGGTATATGGAGATGGTGATTTGAAAGTAAACAGGTATACTAATACTAGTTTTCAATTTGACAAAGATGATTTCAAATCATAATCTGGCTATGTGTTTACGTTGTGTGGATGGGGTAATAAGTTGGAAGAGTTTCGAATAAGAGACTATTGCTAACTCTACGACAGAAGCTGAGTACATAGTCACTTCTGAAGCAGCTAAGGAAGTTGTTTGGATGAAGAAGTTCGTGACGAAATTGAGTATGGTCCCTAGCGTTGTTCGTCTAATATCCTTGTATTGTGACAATAACGGAGCCATTGCACGAGTAAAGAAACTACGGTCTCATCAATGATCCAAGCACGTTCTATGATGCTATCACTTAATCTAAGAGATCATAGATAAGAATGATATAATGATAGAGAGAGTTTCCATAGATGAGAATATAGCTGACCCACTTACAAAAGCACTATCCTAGAAGAAACATGACAGGTATGTTGAGTCATTCGGTATTAGATATATGAACGATTGACTCTAGTGTAAGTGGGAGTTTGTTACTATTGTGCCCTAGAGGCATTCATTTGTACTTTGTATCTGACATATTTGTTTTACAATGCAAAGCATTTTTTTTTTTATCTTTCAATTTGTTTTCTTTACTTTCATGTAAAATAGTTGTTAGATAATGTCCCTGGTACAACATTGTATTAAGAAAATCATAATAGAGATCATGATGTGAGATTCCTACTACACTGTATAGTGTTAATACTTAAATAATCCCTAGTAATAGTATTAATGAGATAGGACATCATTAATGCGTTAAGAATAGCACGTGTTATACTTCTTAATTTGATCAGACGGTGGTTCTCATATCCGTGAGTATTAGATACTCAAACTTAACACGTGGATTCTTGTTAATAGAACAAGTACATTGGATGACCTGACTTTGAGATAATTACATGAATAACTATTTAATGACAGTGATAGAATCTTGATATAGCAAACGTGTAAGTATCCTTAGACTTGAGATCTTCAAGAAACTTTGTTTGCTGAGTATTGTACTTTGATTTCAATCTCTGGAGCCAGATCAAGGGTAGCTTATGGGATGTATATTGGGTACAATATGTGGTAAACAAAAGTAGTTGTGAGGGTCAATGAAAGATTGACCACTTCTAATAGTAGAGCGAATATCTCACGGCCACTTGTTGGAATTACTACTCGTAAAATCCTTTGCCATGGTAATTATGTATTGGAAACAGTTGCATTTGATATACTTGTAGAATAGTTCCAATTGATACAATTGATACACACTAGTTTATACTCATAGTAACATTATAAGACAGTATATACATCCATGTAATTCCCTCTACACATGATAACATTACACTTATAGTACTTTATTTTATGATATATATAAGTCTTTTGCTCATAGTATATTTTGGTTCTTTTTACATGAGATACCTTACAGTAGTATTAGAGCTAATGCTTGTGTGTGATTTACAAATCATCTATATGTCATGAAATCATTTTATTGCATCTCTATTGTCTTCGGTGAAAGTTGTTTCACGGAGCTTTGATATCTAAAAACCGTTTCAGTATATTTCTTGAAATTGTTTCAAGGATCGTGGGTCTCTACTGTGTTCTTTGTTGAAATCGTTTCCATGAGAGGTGTTTGTCAATATATATTATATATATATATATATATATATATATATATATATATATATGATTCTGTGGGCTTTGGTTACATCGAACATGTTTTTATAAGAGTTACATGAATGGTTTTGACAAGAATTAATGGATTAATTCTTGCTGAAAGGAAAAATGTTTTTCTGGCATTTGTTTCTATAACTGAAAAAATGGAAATTGTTTTCTTGAAGCTGTTTTGTTTCCTAAACAAAATTTTGATTTGTTTTGGTTTTGTTTTACTAGAAAAGGATTTGAATTAATTTAAAGAAACGGAAAAGGAGGTTAGAATGTATAGAGAATTGTTCTCTGAAGTTGTCGCAGAAAATTTGAAGTTTTCTTCCAGGAATGGTTTCTGGAAGACGAAAAAGAAAAAGGAAAAAAAAAGTTTTTTTGGCCCCAAACCACGGCTCACTGGGAGCCAAGCCGCAGCTTGAGGCACAATTGGCGCTAACCATGGCTTGGAGCCGTAGCTCGTTTGGGACAACTACCTATGCATGTCTTTGATCATTCTGTTTGTTGTATATATATTTTTTTTTGTTTATTCAAGCTTCTGTTTTGGCTTCTTCTTGGCCCATGGATGATTTTGTTGTTTTTCACTTGGTGCCCAAATCTTCCCAAAATTAGTATTTTGGAACTAACCAAGATTAGTTTTGGAAATTAATATATATTAACTAAAATATTGATTTAGATATGTAAAAAATAGTTTTTTTTAATTAATTCTTGTTTTGAGAATTAAATCTAATTATGATTAGTTTTTAAATGGACCCATGATTTGGGATAAAATTATATTTTGAAAATTAATATATTTTCTAAAATATTGATTTTAGATTATATATTATTATTTAATTCTTAAAATATGATTTTAGCAATTAATAAATTTTTTAAAATATTGATTTTAGATTTTATATTAACTTAATTTCTAGAATTTGGTTTTTGAAATTAAATCTAAATTTGTTTTATTTTTCCAAAATAGAGATTTTGAAATAATAAAATTATATGTTTAATTTTTTTTAAGCATATTTAATGGCTTGGTGGATGGTTATGGATTAAAACCAAATTATATTTGTTCATGCATTATTTATAGTTTTGGTTTTATTAAATAGGACCTGTGAGTCCTGCCTTTTCTAAAATTCTTGTGTAATTGTCTTGTCATCTAACTCCTCTTGAATGTAACTTGAGGTTTCCCTATTTTGAAAATTTATGTAATTAGATTACATAGGTTAGATAGGGATTGAATTATTTAATTTTGGAGATGGCGACCAAAATAAGGTGAGAACGTAAGACCTTCTACTTAAATAATGCATAGACACATAGGGTTAACCATGTTAATTTCCTTTTAGCTCGAGGAAATTAATTTAGGGAAAGTCCATAACTGTACCACGTAATCGCTTTATTACTATGATTATTAATTTATGTGATTTATTGATATATTTATGCATGTCATTTGATAAAATCACTAAAGGGAATAAATCCCTCAATTAATATTAAACCTAATTCCTTTCGTTAATATAGTAAGAATGAGAGTCCTTTTTCGAGACCAGGTTGTTGGGCTAATGCAAGCCTACTCGACATCAGACATGTTCAAGCTACGGAATGAAATTCCAATAGAATTAAATTCTTGATTAATAGGTCGGGTTTAACTAAATTCTTTATCCCAATTGGGCTAAATCAGGCATAAAGTAATTTAGAGAAAATATTGGGATAGCCCAAAGGGCTTTAAGATTAAAAGATGTTAATAACCCAACGATCCGGTAATTTCATATGATGAAATTGGTATTGGATACCTACTATTAAACTCAAAGGTGACTTGTTGGGCAAACCTAATGTTATTTTTGAGGAATTTGGTTACCGGTCCACTAGGAAAGCTTCCAACGAGCTTTCCCGAATCAATAGTGGGGGCCATTAGTGTGAAACCCCACCTAAAGCCAACCTTAGAATAAGGGGGATGAAATGCATATCATGTCATAATGCATAAAATATACCATTTTGAATGATTTTATGTGCCTTAGAATTATAGTTTATAGATTAAATGGCTTATTTATGCTTGTTGGGTAGAAATGGTAAAAAGGTAATTTTGCTTAAGGCCAAAATAGGAAGATGGCTTGAGGTTTAGATAAGAAGAATATTTGGGTGAGAAAATTAGAACAAGATTTAATGTGATTAAGTGGTTAGAGCTTTGTGATTTAATCTCTAAGGTCTTGAGTTAAAATCCTATCACTTAAGTTTTATTCATAATTATCTTAACCATGTTTGAAATTTTGTTTTTCTTACATCCCCTAAATATAGGAATGTTATCTTAAGGAAGACATAATGGTAATGTCTTGACCATGTGGTCTTGTCCTAAAAAGAATTCTGAATTCTAAGCTTAGGAATTATCACAGAATTTTTATGATTAAAAATGGATTAAAGAATTAAGGGGAGTTTAAATTTCAAAGATGTTAGGACAAGGCTAGCGAAAACCATTTCAATTCTAAGTGTTCTTGAAGCTTAAATTCCAAAAATTTTTTCAGCTTGTCTCTTCAAGGCTAAGGCCAAAATTCTTCACCAAAACCCACTGAAATTTGGACCTTGTACAGCCATGGACTAAACATCTTGGCTTCCTCACCAACCTTGAATATTACGACTCCATGATCATACCTTAAAAAGCTCCTAAGATTACTCTATCCAAACTTATTCAAACTTCAAACTAAATTCCAGATTTTGTTCCATTAAAACACTCCTTTAACTAAGTGATAAAATCAGAAAATCCTCTGCCATTATAAGACCATTATTGGCCAGCCTTAGGTCTGAACAACTCTTCATTCTTTGATTAAAACCTAGCTAATTTAGCCATACACCATTGAAGAACAAGAGACCTTCCAAGAGCAAACTCCATTAACAAATCTTATACCTCAAACAACTCCACCTTTTTCTCCATATGAATTTCAAAAAAAATCTGAAAACGTTCTCTCTCATTCTTGATAGCCGAAAACTCCTTCTGCACTAGGCCATTCAGCCATCATAATTCCAGCCAAACTCAAAATCCATTTTCTCTCAAATTCTCTCAAAAGAACACCAAGAACACACACTTCACATCTTTAAGCCTAAACCAATCCTAAACACCTCCAATCACTCCCAAACACTCTAGATCATCTATATTCAACCTATATACTTCATTTCTGCACTTTATAACACCGAATCACACAAAGTTGAATTTCCAAACGGATCAAACCAACCTTTTTTGTTGAAGGTTCAAAGAACACGAAAAGGTAAAATAAGAACAATCTCCTTGTTCTTCTTCTTCTATTCAACTTCTAATATTCCTTTCTATTCTCATTCATTCTTCTCTCACTCTCCCTTTCTCTCTTGGCTGAAATGGTGATGATCAACCATGGCTACTGTCGGACCACTAAAGGCCATCAAGCACTTGAGGATCTTCACTAACCAAGGAAAATCCTTCATAAAATGAGTATCAATCAAGTATTTCTTTCTTAATCTCCCTTTTTAATTCTTGGAATCGAGACTCCTAAATATTGATAGGTTGATTAAATAAAGTAGGTGTTGAGGAGATGTATGTAGGTGAAGGGGATGGAGTTAGGACATGAGAGTTGGAATGAATGATTTGCCTTATAGATTTTGCTTTTGAATTATTATATGTTCATCATAATTAAAGAGATTTATGGATGTTTTGATGCATGTTAGATATTATGACACCATTGTTGATTAGGCCTTTATGTTCTTATTTTTCAATAAAGCCATTGATGATGTTATGCCTAGTAGAAAATCATTCATGTTGTAGTATATGTTGATTCAAGACTATGTTCATGGATAGATTAACATGTTATTTATTATAGGAGAATATGTTCATAGAACTTCTCTAACAATATAAATTTATTGTAGGAAGTATTTTTTATTAATTCTAGAATTATTTTTACTAACATTATTGTTATTAATTTAATTAAAACTATTATTAAATTTAATCTATAAAATTTGAAAAATATTAGGTAGGTTTGAAATAGAGTACTATTTAAAATATTATTATTTTATTAGTTAAATAAATAAAATCTTTTTATTAAAAATAAATAATAAAATATTGAAATTAATTAATATCAAATGACCTTGTAGACCATAGTAATAATATTAGTTAGTCTTACTAAAACTTTTATCTATACACATAAATATTATTTATATTAAAATTTATTTATTATTTATTAATTAAAAATTAAGTATAATTCATTTATTATTAATTTTATTGGTTATTTATTATCTATTAATTATTAATTAAAAATTAAGTGTAAGTTATTATTTATAATAATACTATTTAAATATTACTAATTACCAAGGATTTATTATTATTCATTCTTTAACACTAGTTTTATTTATTAGCAATATTACCCATTATTTATTATTTGAAACTATAACTTATTATTATTTATTTTATAACACCTGTTTATTTTAACTTATCAAGTTAGTTTATTTTATAAAATATTTTATCTACTAGTATTAAAGCCTAAAACATTATAGTCATGGTTAGTTGTAGTTGTGACTAGTTGAACTAGGAATTATTTATTTAAGGCAAATATGGTCTGGATATTGTTTTATACCTTGTGTTTACCCCAGGCGGGGTTATGTTGACATTGGAAGACTTTTGAACTCGAGAAGAGCAAAAGATCAGGTAAGCTCCTGCATGAAACCATTTGAAGACCAAAGTTATCGTGGTAAGTCAAACTCAATGTATATGAGTATTTGTGCTGTAAAAGCAATTATGGACAATTTTTCTTTTTGTTTTAGTCAAGCAAACGAATTGAAATTAAACAAACAATTTTACACAAAACGCTAAACTTTTTCTAAAAAACTTAACTTTGGCAAGAATTTTGGAAACCATAATTGTTATTTTTAAGTGAATTATTGCATGATCTTTTCCTCCCAAGTGGGACAAATAACGTTGAGTACTCAATAAAGGTAGACTATTAGGACTAGTCTTTGAAGGGTTATGGTAAGTTTTTCAGTAGGTGGCCACCTTTGAGGAGTGAGTCCTTCCCGAATAGGATGCCAGTCTGTAGGTCATATTGGTCCGAGCTAGCAAATTTAGTCAAGTGGACTGTGTATTTTCAGAGTAGACAATCGGTAAGTTTGGGTGTAGAGATGAAGGAGTATCTCACCCAGTAAGCCGTACACCTACCTTGTGTCAGTATGCACAAAGTGTTGCATTCTGATCGTTATATTGTCATGATGTACAAAGTGCGGTGCCATGGCTATCTCTTTTGAGTGGTTGTATTTATTGTGCACATGTATGTTTGGAAAGAAAAACACCACTCTTCATTTATGAAATTTATTTAAGGCTTGCCGGCACTTTCTTTTATGAAACTTTTACAACTTGCTTACATGAATTGTTCTACCTGAAACACTCAAAGCACACATGAGCTTACTGAGATTTATATCTCACCACTTTTTATACTATGTTTTCAGGTCGATCCTACTGTGAAGCTTAATAGCTAGAGAATTGCCTATGTTTTGAAGACTCATTGTTATTCTTCCTATGTATTTCTTTTGAGAGATAGTAGCAGATATTTATTTTTGAGCTTGTTCACGTATTGCTGGGTTGTAATAAGTTTAATTTTGAATTATTATTTTTATTTTATTTTGTGTGCCCTAGTTATAAAGACCCCTTGTTCTGTGGACGGGGCGACATCCCAACCTTAATGGGGGCATAGGTAGTGGGGTGTTACAATTGATTTGAAAAAAATAGAGAAGTAATAATGCGTTTAATTAAATACTTAATTATTTGCATTACATGTGCATATACAGTTAGCTAATTTTCTCTATTTTTACATTTAGGTCATCTACATCATGACAACAAACTTGAATTTATGTAGCGTTTTGGAAACAAACAAAATAACTGAGTCAAACTATCTCGATTGGTATAGAAAGTTGAGAATCGTTCTGAAGTCAAAAAAGTTGCTCTACGTGCTAGATGCTCCTATTCCACCACCAACAGCTCAAGATGCTCATACTGATGAGCATGCTATCCACAAGAAGCACAAGGAGGACTGTGACACAGTATCTTGTATCATGCTAGCATCAATAACTCCTGAGTTGCAAAACAGCATGGGCATATAGATGCTCAATCGATTATTCTCCATCTTTGAGAGCTATTTAACGCACAAGCCAGAACAGAGAGATACGAGATCTTGTAGCATCTGTTCTGTTGCAAAATGGCTGTGGGTGCTTCTGTGGCCACTCATGGGTTGATGATGCTGGGCTTGATTGAGAAGCTTGGGTCTCTCGGCTTCGTGATGGCCCTTGAATTAAGTGTTGACTTAATTCTATAATTTTTGCCTAATAGTTTTTCACAATTTGTGATTAACTATCAGATGAACAAGGTTGAGTCTACCATACTTGAGTTGATTAGTGTACTTAAAACTGTGAAGTCCTCTATTAAGAAGGAATCTAATGTAGTTATGCTTGTAGAATCTTCCTCTTCTAGGAAGAAGGTTCTAAAAAAGAAGAAGAAGACTTTTATAAAGCCTAAAGGTGGTGTGAAAAATAAGGAGTCAGCCACCAAAGGCCCATGCCATCATTGTTGAAAGATGGGCCCCTGGAGGCGCGACTGCAAAGCCTACTTAGAGACTGTCAAAGAAAAGAAGCAGAAGGAGAAGCTTCCAAGCACTTCTACTTCTACTCTTTGTATGTTTATGATTGAGATAAATACTGCCTTTAGAAATAAGATATGGGTACTAGATAGTAGATGTAGATCTTATTTATGCAATATCTTGCAGAGACTAAATGGCAGTAGAAGGCTAGAGAAAGGCGACGTGGACCTGCGCACTACAAATGGAGCAAAAGTTGCTGCACTTACTGTGGGGACATGTAAGTTGAACCTGCCTTCAGGATTAGTTTTAGAACTACAAAACTACTATTTTGTACCAGTTTTAATGGAAAACATTATCTCAATTACATGTTTAGACTTATATGGATTTCATTTGATATTTAAGAATAAATGTTGTTCTTTTTCATTGAATAGTATTCATTATGGTTCTACAACTTTAGTTAATGGTTTATATATTCTAGACATGGACAATCTAATTTTTAATATAAAATATAAGAAACCAAAGAATGATAACTCAAACACCTCTTACTTATGGCATTTCCGTTTAGGCCATGTAAATGGGAATTATGTTTCTAAGTTATAGAGGCTTGGTGACTTATGATCATTTGATTATGAATGATATAGCACTTGTGAGTCTTTTTTACTAGGTCAAATGGCTAAAAATAAAAGAAGAAATGGCCAAAAAGTTATTAGAACTCATACATTCTATGTATGTGGCCCAATGTCTATGCAAGCAAGAGGAGATTAGAACTATTTCATAATTTTATCGATATTTTTTTTTGCAATATGGGTTTTTGTATTTCATGAAATACAAATTTGAGGCCTTTGACAAGTTCAAAAACTTCAAGAATAAAGTAGAGAAATAACTTGGGAAAAGTATTAAAACTCTAAGATCAGATCGAGGAGGTGAATACTTAAACCAAGAGTTTCAGGGTTATCTTAGAGATAATGAGATATTATCTCATTGGATTCTACCATATACACCTCAACATAATGGTGTATCTGAGAGAATAAATCGAACCTTTCTAGATATGGCATGAACCATGATGGCTTCTGCATACCTGCCAAAATTGTTTTAGGGGTGCGTACTAGAGGCTTCTGTTTATATTCTAAACAGAGTTCCGTAAAAAATAGTTGATTCTACCTCATTTGAGATGTTCTTTGGAAAGAAACCAACATTATCTCACTTGAGAATATGGGATTATCCTGCCTTTGTCAAAAAGCCAGAATCAGACAAACTTGATAGTAAGTCTGACAAGTGTTTATTTGTGGGATATCTGAAAGAATCTTTCGGATATTGCTTTTACCTCCTCTCTGAAAATAAAGTGTTTGTTTCGAAGTATGCTATCTTCTTAGAGAAGGAGCACATGCTGAAAGGGGATAATGAGAGTAAAATTGAACTTAGTGAAGTTCAAGAAGAACAAATAAACAAGGATCAATCGTCTAATCCCATATCTATTAAGAGAATAGATGAACCTATTGCAACACAAGATCCTTGGAGGTCAAGTAGGGTACATTTGGCACCAGAGAGATATGAATTTCTCATAAGTGACCACAATAACATATTACTTATAGATGAAAATGAGCCTACAACCTACAAGAAAGTTTTGAACAATTTAGAATCTGACAAATAGCTTGAAGCCATGAAGTCAGAGATGGATTCCATGTATGACAACTAAGTATGGACTTTGGTTGATCTACCCAAAGGAATCAAACCTGTTAGATGCAAATGGGTTTTCAAGGAGATTATTGACATGACATGGATGTTAACGTTGTTACCTATAAAGCACGACTAGTGGCTAAGGGTTATGGCCAACAACATGGTATTGACTATAATGAAACCATCTTGCCAGTAGCTAAGCTAAAATACATCAGGATACTTCTAGCCATTACCACTCATTATGATTATGAGATCAGGTAAATAGATGTTAAAATAGCTTTTCTAAATAGAAATCTGACTGAGAGGTGTATATGACATAACCTGAGGGTTTCACATCCAATGATAGCACAAAAGTGTGTAAGCTGTAAAGGTCTATTTATGGACTTAAGCAAGCTTCTAGGAGTGGGAACATACATTTTGATGAAACAATCAAAGTGTTTTGGTTTCATTTAAAATATGGATAAATCTTGTGCATACAAAAAGGTTAGTAGGAATGTAGTTGTTTTCCTATCATTTTATGTAAATGACATATTACTAATAGGAGATATTATTTCTATTCTTTACAAGTAAAAGGTATATTGATATCGATTTCTAATATGATAATAATGAATATGAGTCACAATCAAACTTTGTATTCAATTTGAGTGCTATCACTTGATTTATGAAATCATTGATAGAAAAAAAGTAAAGATAGAGAGAGTTCCCACAGATGAGAACATAGCTGACTTGTTTACAAAAGAACTATCCTAGAAGAAATATGATAGACATGTTGAGTCATTTGGTAATAGATATATGAATGATTGATTCTAGTGCAAGTGGAATTTTTTTAGTGTTGTGCCCTAGAGGCATTTACTTGTACTTTGTATATAACACATTTGTTTTATAATACAAGGTATTATTTATCTTTCAGTTTGTTTTCTTTACTTTAATGTAAAATAACTATTAGATAAAGTCCGTAGTACAACACTGTGTTCAGAAAATCATGATGTGAGATTCCTACTATACTGCATAGTGTTAGTACTTAAATAATTCCTACTCGTAGTATTAATGAGATAGGACATCATTAATATGTTAAGATTAGCACGTGTTATACTTTCTGATTTGATTAGGATGGTGGTTCTCATATCCGTGAGTATTGAGATACTCAAAGTTAACATATAGTGCTTGTTAATAGAACAAGTACATTAGATGACCTGACTATAAGACAATCACATGGATAACTATTTAATGCCAGTGATAGAATCTTACTTTATCAAATGTGCAAGTATCCTTAAACTTGAGATCTCTAAGGTACTTTGTTTGCTAAGCATTGTACTTTGATTCCAATCTTTGGAGCTAGATCGAGGGCATGGGATGGATATTGGGTACAATGTGAGGTAAGTAAAAGTAGTTGAGAGGATCAATAAATGATTCATCACTCCTACTAGTAGGGGTGAATATCTCACGGCCACTTATTGGAATTACTACTCGTGAAATCCTTGGCCAAAGTGATTGTGTATTGGAAACAGTTCCAATCGATAAACATGTGGAGTAGTAGATTCTTGGTATAAGTACTATGGTATTCGGGCAAGAATTAATATTTATTCTAAAGGGTGTTGACACTAATTCTGTACTCGAAATTGAATGAGATATTGTATGGTTAATGAAGTTTATTGCACTATAGTTTGTTATTGAAAGGTTCATGTCAAGCCACTGGACTTCCTGAACTTTTGGGTAGTCATGATGTGTTACTAGATACCGCTCATTATCTTCTAAGTGTGGGTTTATTAATTGATGAATTAATAAACCAATCCTGATTAGAATTAATAAGTTAATTCTAAATTATTAAGGATTATTAATCTCGAAGACGTTTGGATTAATTTATATTCATTACCAATAGATTGGAAAACCTAATAGGTTACACACAATAGAGGATTAAGTACTCAAGATATTATTTGATAACATTGTGGGGTTAATGTTGAGAAAAAGAAGTTATTGTGGTGAAATTATAATTAGTTTTAAATTTTGGGCTAAATTGTAATTTTGATAACTTAATAGTTTCAATTACAATTATTGAATTCTAACTTGATTAGAATTCATTGAAAAACAATTTCTTTGGGAGAATTCCGGAGATGACGCCGTGGTGATTAATCATTGGAATATCACATAGAGAATTGTTCTCTCAATGAATCCCAGAACACACATAGCTTCTTCTCCCCCCCCCCCCACCCCCTTTCTCTCTCTCCTGCATAGAGAAAACAGAACCCTAGACACCTTCTAGTTTTTTGCCAGCACAGAAAACATTTGGTGTCCTAAGTAATCATCCTCGTGTGGAATAGTTAGTGACAATCCTACACTGAGATTGAAGCGGCAAGACATCTATACGGTGTTGAACCAATGCTAATGATTATTAATTAACTCAAAAATAGTAAACAATATTAATTAAATCCTAAGACGTGAATCCAAAATATTATACACCATTAATATTTAATATATAGTATATATTATATAATTATGATTGTGTGTATTATAGATTTAATAATTGATATATATTCTTTTCAAAGTCGATGTCTCCTAAGATACAAGTTGAAAGGGATTAATGAGTAAGATTCCATATGATTCAGCAGTTGGATCTATCATGCACACTATGATATGTATGAGGTCCGATGTATCCTATGCTCTTAGTTTAACAAGTAGATACCAATCTGACCTTGGTGAGGGTTATTGGGCAGTTGTAAAGAACATCCTTAAGTACTTCCGAAGGACTAAGGATGTGTTCTTGGTATATGAAGAGGGTGATTTGAAAGTAAACGGGTATATTGATGCCAGTTTTCAATCTGACAAAGATGATTTCAAATCACAATCTGGCTATGTGTTTACATTGTGTGAAAAGGTAATAAGTTGGAAGAGTTTCAAATAAGAGACTATTGCTGACTTTACGACAGAAGTTGAATACATAGCCACTTTTGAAGCAACTAAGGAAGTTGTTTGGATCAAGATGTTCGTGACGGAACTGGGTGTGGTCCCTTGGATTATCCATGTCTAGAATGTATAAACCATTAACCAAAGTTGCAAAACCATAATAAATATCATTTAATGAAAAAGAACAATATTTATTCTTCAATATTAAATAAAATCCACATAAGTCTAAACACGCAACTGAGATAATATTTTTCAATAAAGCTGGTACAAAATAACAATTTTATAGTTTTAAAATTAGTCCTGAAGGCAGGTGTAGCTCGTATGTCCCCACAACAAGTGGAGCAACCTTTGTTCCATTTGCAGTACGCAGATCTACGTCACCTTTCTCTAGCCTTCTATGACCCTTTAGTCCTTGCAAGTTATTACATAAGTGAGATCCACATCCGGTATCCAATACTCATATCTCATTTCTAAAAATAGAATTAATTTCAATCATAAACATACCAAGAGTAGGCAGTAGAAGGCTAGAGAAAGAAGACGTGGACTTGCGTACTGCAAATGGAGCAACGGTTGTTGTACTTGCTATGGGGACTTACGAGTTGCACCTGCCTTCAGGATTAGTTTTAGAACTACAAAATTGTTATTTTGTACTAGTTTTATTGAAAAACATTATCTTGGTTGCGTGTGTTAGACTTATGTGAATTTCATTTAATATTTAAGAATAAATATTGTTCTTTTTCATTAAATGATATTCATTATGATTATGCAAATTTGGTAAATGGTTTATACGTTCTAGACATGGATAATCCAATCCTCAATATAAACAATAAGAAACCAATGATAGATAACTATATTGTCTATATAATAAACAATGTATAGAATTACAGTGGATAACTCATGGTATATAACAAAACTTACACAGAATAAAACCAAACAAATCAAAACATAATATATTTGTACAATCATACTATATATATATATATATATATATATATATATATACTATTAATTAAAGTCTTTGAACTTTTTAAAAACTTCAGATTTGTATTTCATTAAATACAAATACTCATATTGTGAAAAATCATCGATATAGGTTATGAAATAGTTATAGTCTCCTCTTACTTATATAGACATTGGGCTACATACATCAGAATGTATAAGTGCTAACAACTTTTTGGCCCCTTCTCCTTTTCTAGAAAAAGGTGTTTTAGCCATTTTGCCAAGTAAATAGGATTCGTATATGCCATATGATTCATAATCAAATGACCCTAAGTCACCTAACTTGTGTAACTTAGAAACGTGATTCTCATTTATATAGCCTAAATGATAATGCCATAAATAGGATGAGGTTGAATTATCTATCCTTAGTTTCTTATTGTTTATATTGCTACTAGAACACGACGTACCTATTCTTCAATCAGTTAAAGTTTGGTTGTCCAAGAAATTCTCCATGAAAGAGCTTGGAGAAATAACTTACATTCTTGGAATAAGGATCTATAGAGATAGGTAAAAAAAGTTGCTAGGTCTTTCATGGTCTACATACATAGATAAAATGTTAAAAAGTTTAGCATAGATCAATCTAAAAAGGGATTATTACCCATGATGCATGTAGTAAGTCTTTCAAAGTCGATGTCTCCTAAGACACAAGTTGAAAGGGATCATATGAGTAAGATTCCATATGCTTCAGTAGTTTGATCTATCAAGTACGCTATAATATATACAAGGCTGATGTATCATGTGCTCTCAATTTGATGAGCAGATACCAATTTGGCCCTGGTGAGGGTTATTGGGCGGCTGTAAAGAATATCCTTAAGTACTTACGAATGATTAAGGATGTGTTCTTGGTATATAGAGAAGGTGTTTTGAAACTAAATGGGTATACTGACGCCAATTTTCAATCTGATGAATATGATTTCAAATCACAATCTGGCTATATGTTTACGTTGTGCACAAGGCCAATAATTTGAAAGAGTTCCAAACAAGAGACTATTGCCTACTCTAGACTAAAGCTGAGTACATAACTGCTTTAGAAGCAACTAAGGAAGCCGTTTGGATCAAGAAGTTCATGATGGAATTGGGTGTGATTCCTAGCATTGATGGTCCAATACCATTGTTTTGTGATAACAATGGAGCTATTGCACAAGCAAGGGAACCACGGTCTCACCAATGATCTAAACACGTACTACGATACTATCACCTGATCTGGGAGATCATAGTTAGGAATGATGTAAAGATAAGGAGAGTTCCTACGGATGAGAACATAGTTGACCCACTTACAAAAACACTATCCCAGAAGAAACATGATAGGTATGTTGAGTCATTCGGTATTAGATACATGAATGATTGGCTCTAATACAAGTGAGAGTTTATTAGTGTTGTGCCCTAGAGGTAATCACTTGTAAATTGTATATGACACATTAGTTTTAATTAAAAGGTTTTATTTAGCTTTCAGTTTATTTTGTTTCCTTTCATGTAAAATAACTATTAGATAAAGTCCTTAATATAATACTATGTTAAGAAAATTATGATAGAGATCATGATGTGAAATTCCTATTACATTGTATAGTGTTAGTACTTAAATAATCCCTAGTCGTAGTATTAATAAGATAGGAGATTATTAATGCGTTAAGACTAGTACGTGTTAGACTTCCTGATCTTGTCAGGCAGTGATTCTCACATCCGTGAGTATTATGATACTCAAAGTTAACATGTGGATGCTTGTTAATAGAATAAGTATATTGGATGACCTATCTATGAGATAATCATATGGATAACTATTTAGTGCCAGTGATAGAATCTCGTTATAGCAAATGTGTAAGTATCCTTAGACTTGAGATCTCCAAGGTACTTTGTTTGCTGAGTATTGTACTTTGATTTCAATATCTAGAGCCAGATCGTGGGCCGCCTATAGGATAGATATTGGGTATAATATGAGGTAAACGAAAGTAGATTAGAGGGTCAATAAAAGATTCACCACTCCTAATAGTAAGGGTGAAAATCTCACAGCCACTTGTTGGAATTACTACTCGTGAAATCTTTGGCCAAGGTGATTGTATATTGGAAACAGTTCCAATTGATTCACATGTTCCTTGTACAAGTACTAATATATTTAGGCCAGAATTAATATTTATTCTGGAGGGAGTTAGCACTAATTCCGTACTCCAAACTGAATGAGATATTATATGGTAAAAGGAATTTATTGCACTATAATTTGTTATTGAAGGATTCATGTCAAGCCACTTGACTTCCTGGATTCTTGGGTAGTCATGATGTGTTACTAGATATCGCTCATGATCTACTGAGTATGAGTTTATTAATTGATGAATTAATAAACCAATCTTGATAAGAATTAATAAGTTAATTCTAAATTATTAAAGATTATTAATCTCAAAGTCATTTGGATTAATTCATATTGGCTATCAATAGACTGAGAAGCTTAATAGGTTATACATCATAGAGGAATAAGAACTCAAGATGTTATTTGATAATATTGTGGGGTTAATTGTGAGAAGAAGAAGTTACCGTGGTTAAATTATAATTAGTTATAATTTCGGGCCAAATTGTAATTATCAAATCTTGATGAATCCAATTACAATTCGCGAATTCTAATCCTTTTAGAATTCTAGAAAGCCTGATGCCATAGTGTTCTATGACTTAACAGAGTGATATATGGGATATCATGCAATTCAAAAGAGCCAGATGTATGTTTTATAAAATATAAAATTGCTCTCTGTGTGAAAATAAGACAGTATATACATACGGTTTTCCTATTCTCTCTCACAACAAAGAAGCAAACCTAGTCACCTTCTAGTTTTCTACTAGCATAGAAAACATTCGGTGTCTTGAGCAATTGTCCTTGTGTGGATTACTGTTTGAATCAGTCTCACGTTGAGATTGAAGAGGCGAGAGAAACTGTTCATCATCTGGTTACTATTTGATCGAGAGGTTTGCTGGCATGCCTCAATCATTGTCCATCAGAGAGTTTTGAAACCAGATGGAGTAAGGTAAAACTCATATTTGTCTCTTCAAGCCCGTTTTACTCTCTGGCTTGTGTTTGTGGGATTAGGATTTTTCCATTGCGCAATATAGATTTTGCATGTCCTAGTTTCTTTCAGTGAGATTAATAATCCTTAATAATTTTAGAATTAACTTGTTAATTCTAACAATGATTGATTTATTAATTTTCTAATTAATAAATCAATATTCAGCAGATCATGAGCAGTGTCTATCAACAATTATGACCACCCAAAAATCCAAAAAGTCAAGTGGTTTGATATGAACTTTTCAATAGAAAATAACAGTGCAATAAACTCCTTTCAGAATAAAATATCTCATTCGTTTTGGAGTACGAAATTAGTGCCAACTCCTTCCAGAATAATAAATTAATTCTGGCCCGAATATTTTAATACTTATTCCAGGAATCACTTATCACATGTATCAATCGGAACCATTTCCAATATACAATCACCTTGACCAAAGACTTCTCTAGTAGTGATTCCTAGCTTTGAGATATTCGCCCCTACTATTAACAGTGGTGAATCTTTTATCAACCATCTCAACTACTTTCGTTTACCTCATATTACACCCAATATCCATCCCATAGGCGGCCCTTAATCTGGGTCCAAAGATTGGAATCAAAGTACAATGCTCAATAAACAAAGTACCTTAGAGATCTTAAGTCTAAAGATACTTGCACGTTTGCTATATCGAGATTCTATCATTGGCACTAAATAGTTATCCATATGATTATCTCATAGCTAGGTCATCCAATGTATTTGTTCTATTAACAAGTATCCATGTGTTATCTTTGAGTATCACAATACTTACGGATTTGAGAATCACCGTCTGATCAAATTAGAAAGTATAACACGTGCTAGTCATAACGCATTAATGATGTCCTATCTCATTAATACTATAACTATGGATAATTTAAGTACGAACACTATCCTGTATAGTAGGAATCCCATATTATGATCTTTATCATGATTTTCTTAACATAGTGTTACACTTAGGACTTTATCTAATAATTATTTTACACGAAAGCATTAATAAAATAACTTGGAAGATAAAGAATGCCTTGTTTATTTAATAATGCACAATATATAGAATACATGTGATTGCTTATAGGGCATAATACTAACAAATTCCCACTTGCACTAAAGCCAATCATTCTTATATCTAATACTAGATGACTCAACATATCTGTCATGTTTCTTTTAAGATAGTGCTTTTGTAAGCAGGTTGGCTATGTTCTCATCCGTGGGAACTCTCTCTATCTTTTACATCTTTTCTATCAATAATTTCATAAATCAAGTGATAGCACTCAAATTCAACACGCAGCATGATTGTGACTCGTAGTCAATATTATCAGATTAGAAACCGGTATCAATATACCTTTTACTTATGAAGAATAGAAATAATATCTCCTATTAGCATTATGTTATTTACATAAAGTGATAGGAAAACAACTGCATTCCCCATAACTTTCTTGTATGCACAAGATTTATCCATGTTTTAAATTAAACTAAACACTTTGATTATTTCATCAAAACGTATGTTCCAATTCCTAAAAGCTTGCTTAAGTCCATAAATGAACCTTTGCAGCTTGCACATTTTTGTGCTATTGTTGGATGTGAAACCCTCAGGTTATATCATATACACTTCTTCAATTAGGTTTCCATTTAGGAAAGCTATTTTCACATCCATATGCCAGATCTCATAATCATCATGAGTGACAATGGCTTAGAGTATTTAGATGGATTTCAACATAGAAATTGGTGAGAATGTTTCGTCATAGTTAATACCATGCTGTTGATGATAACCCTTAGCAACCAGTTGTGCATTATAGGTAACTAGGTTTCCATCCACATCAGTTTTCTTCTTAAAAACCCATTTGCACCTAATAAGTTTAATTCCTTTAGATGTGTCAACCAGAGTCCATACTTGGTTGTCATACATGAAATCTATCTCTAACTTTATGGCCTCAAGCTATTTGTCAGATTCTAAACTGTTCAAAACTTCCTTGTAGATAGTAGGCTCATTTTCATTTATGAGCAATATGTCATTGTGCTCACTTATGAGAAATCCATATCTCTCAGGTGCCACACATATCCTACTCGACCTACAAGGATTTTGTGTAGTAGAAGGTTTATCTATTTTCTCAATAGAAGTGGGATCAGATGTTTGATCCTTGTTTGTTTGTTCTTCTTGAACTTCGCTGAGTTTAATTTTACTCCCACTGTCCCCTTAGAACATGTGCTCCTTCTTTAAGAAGACAACATGCTTCAAAATAAATGCTTTGGTTTTGGAAGGCAAATAGAAGTAATATCTGAAAGATTCTTTCAAATTACCCACAAATAAATACTTATCAGACTTATTATCAAGTTTGCCTAACTGTGATGTTTTGACAAAAGTAGGGCAACCCTATCCTCTCAAGTGAGATAATTTTGGTTTCTTTCTAGAACATCTCAAATAGGGTAGTATCAATCGTTTTTGACAAAACTCTATTTAGAATATAAATAGAAGTTTCTAGTGTGTACCCCCAAAAGGATTTTAGCAAGTTTGCAGAAGCCATCATGGTCCGTACCATGTCTAGAAGGGTTCGATTCTTTCTTTCAGATACATCATTATGTTAAGGTGCATGTGGTGGAGTCCATTGAGATAATATCCTATTATCTCTAAGATAACCTTGAAACTCTTGGCTTAAGTATTCACCTCCTCGATCAGATCTTAGAGTCTTAATATTTTTCCCAAGTTATTTCTTTAGTTCAGTTTTGAAGTCTTTGAACTTTTCAAAAGCTTCAGATTTGTATTTTATTAGATACAAATACCTATATTGGGAATAACCATCGATAAAGATTATGAAGTAGTGATAACCTCCTATTGATTGTATTGACATTAAACCACATACATCAGAATGTATAAGTGCTAATGACTTTTTGGCTCTTTCTCATTTTCTAGGAAAGGAGTTTTAGCCATTTTACCGTGTAAACATGACTCGCAAGTGCTATATGATTTATAATCAAATGACCCTAAGTCAGCAAGTCTGTGTAACTTAGAAACACGATTCTTATTTATATGGCCTAAACTGTAATGACATAGGCAATAGGTGCTTGAGTTATCATTCTTTATTTCTTATTATTTATATTGAGAATTGGATTATCCATGTCTAGAACATATAACCATTAACCAAAGTTGCAAAACCATAATGAATATCATTCAATGAAAATTAACAACATTTATTCTTAAAAATCAAATGAAATTTGTATAAGTTTAAACACGCAACTGAGATAGTGTTTTTTAATAAAACTAGTACATAATAGCAATTTTGGTGTTCTAAAACTAATTCAGAAGGCAGGTATAGCTCGTATGTCCCCACAACAAAAGCAGCAACATTTGCTCTATTTGCAGTGCGTAGGTCCACATCGCTCTTCTTAGGCCTTCTATTGTCCTTTAGTCCTTGTAAATTATTATATAAATGAGATCCACATCCGATATCGAATGCCTATGTCTCATTTCTAAAGGCAGTATAGATCTTACTCAGAAACATACCAGGAGTAGAAGTAGAAGTGACAACAAGCTTCTCCTTTTTTTTCATTGACGGTCTCCGGGTAGGCTTTGCAGTTGCGCCTCCAATGGCCTATCTTTCCACAATGATGGCATGTGCATTTGTTGGCTGCCTCCTCCTTTTCCATACCACATTTGGGCTTAGTAGAAGCCTTTTTTTTCTTCTTAGGAACTTTCTTCCTAGAAGAGGAAGATTCTACCAACATAACTGCCTTGGATTCCTTCTTCATGGAGGACTCCACAGTTTTGAGTAGATTGATCGACTAGAGTATGGTAGACTCAATCTTGTTCATCTAGTAGGTAATCACAAACTATGAAAAACTACTTGGTAGATTATAGAATTAAGTCGATACTTTATTCATTATCCATCACAAAACTAAGAGATCCGAGCTTCTCAATTAAGCCCAACATCTTCAGCCCATGAATGGCCACTTAAGTACCCTTAGCTATCTTTGAATGGAACAATTGTTTTGATATCTCTTATCTTTCCATCCTGTCTTGGGCATCAAACAACTCTCGAAGATGCAAGATGATCGAGTAAGTATCCATATTCTCGTGCTATTTTTGTAGTTCAGGGGTCATGGACGCCAACATCATAGAGGATGTCATGTCCCTGTACTCTTTATGTTTCTTGTGGACAGCATGCTCATCAGTATGAGCATCTTAAGTTGGTGGTGGCGGAATAGGAGCCTCTCACACGTAGAACAACTTTTTCGATTTCAGAATAATTCTCAAGTTTCTATACTAGTCAAGAAAATTTGTTTCAGTCAATTTATTGGTTTCCAAAATGCTACAAAAATTCAAGTTTGTTGTCATGATACATATGACCTAGATAGAGAAAATTAGCTAATTGTATATGCATATATAATGCACATAATTAGGTCTTTAATTAAGTACATTATTATTCCACTATTTTACTAAAACCAATAGTGCCTACTATTGATTCGAAAAAGCTCATTGGAAGCTTTTCTAGTAGATAAGTATCCAAATTCCTCAAGAATGACTCTAGGTTTGCCCAACAAGTCACCCTTAAGTTCAATGGTAGGTATCCAATACCAATTACATCGTATGTAATTACTGGATCATTAGGTGATTAACATCTTTTAATCTTAAAGCTTTTAAGATAACCCAATCTTGCCTCTAATTTTCTTTATGCTTAAGTTAACCCAATCAGAATAAAGAAATTAGTTAAACCCAACATATTAATCAAGAATTTAAAATTTCATAGTTTGAACATGCCTAATGCCAAGTAGGCTTGGGTTAACCCAACAACCTGGATTTGAAAAAGGACTCTCGTTCTTACTCTATTAATGGAAGGCATTAGGTTTAATTGAATCGAAAGACAGAGTTATGATTGGAAGTTTGCTATATCTTTTTGCTAATCGACCAGATATTATGTTCATGGGATGCCTTTGTGCAAGATTTCAATTATGTCAAAAAGAATCCCACCTATGTGTTGTGAAGCATATACTAAGATACTTGGTTGGGACACACGATTATGGATTATGGTATCCTCGAACTAACTCCTTTGATCTTGTAGGCTACATAGATGCAGATTATGCAGGCTGTAAAATTGAATGGAAAAACACTAGTGGGCATTGTCAATTTTTCGAACATTCTCTAGTGTCATGGTATAGCAAAAAACAAGCTTATGTACCACTATCCACAACTGAGACTGAATACATTGCAGCAGGGAGCTGTTGTGCACAATTCTTGTGGATGAAAAACATACTACTTGATTTTGGTCTTAATTTTGATTGTGTACCCATACTATGCGATAATACGAGTGTAATTAATTTAACCAAAAATCCAGTTCAACATTCTAGGACTAAGCATATTGAGGTTAAGCATCATTTTATTAGAGATCATATGCTTAAAGGTGATGTCTGTGTAGAATATATCCCCAATAATGATCAACTTACAGATATATTCACAAAACCCCTGGCTGAAGACAGATTCTTGTTTTTGAGAAGAGGGTTGGGCATCACAAAAATTGTGTGACTAAAGTTTTTAGAAAAGAATGACTATTTATTTTTGTAGGTTTATGAAGAAACATGATTTCAGAGGGAGACTTTGGATGTAGTACTTCGAAGAGTAAATCTAAAATTCACCTTCCAAAACCCTTATTTTATAGAATTCTTTTTCTCTCAAATCGGATGAACATTTTGGACGGAGCCTCAATCCAAAATAAAAAGAACCTGATGTTTCGTATGGTTTTCAAAAAATGACTGCTTCCAGTATATTCTTTTTGAAATTCAAAATACTTGCACTTTTTCAAGATAGCTTTTGAAATCTCTTATTAAAGTTACTTTCTAATGTACTTGATTGTACTTATGTTCACAACTTCCTAGGAAACCCCAAAAAGCTTTTCTCTCTCTTTCCTCTTGGATTCTAAAATCAACAGTAAGCTCTATTTTTCTCTCTTCAGAATTTCTCCATCTTTTCTCTGAAAAACCAAAAGCCCAAGCTTTTACCTTCTGATCACAATGGTTAAATCTCCAAAATCGACCAAACCACAGTCAAAGAAAGCCCAGAAAAACACTATAACGATGAAAAAGAAATCAACCGCTGATACAAAATCAATTGCAAAAGAGAAAGGGAAGGAAGTCGTTCCTGAACTCCTTGCTTCTTAGATCGATTCTTTAGAACTAATTCCAGAACAAGAAAGTTTTGAGACCCAGGTACCCTGTTTTCTTGACTCTAAAAGTGAATCCAACTTTAAAGATAGAGTTTCAAGAAACCAAACTGTGATTGTTGGTTACCACGTCAATCTAGAGTCTTTCTTGAATTTGTCAAATATTTTGAATATGTTTGAGTCTTTTGGGTGGGAAGACCCATTATCTATGAATGAGAAATTGTACACTACTCTAGTGTGAGAATTTTATGCAAATCTGAGAAATGGTCGATTAGAGGAGGGTGGAGGGGGTTTTATGGTCCGGTGGTATATTGCGAGAGCTGGAGGAAAGAATCTTGAGTTTGATCATCACTTATTGAACAAAATATATGGTGTTAGAGAAGGAGGCATTCAATTTTTTGAAATAAACAAGTTCCTGGAGGGAACTGATTTGTTTGATTTGGGAAAATTTGAAAGAACATTTACTGGCGAGAGAAGTTTTAAGAATTCAAGTGAGAGGAAAACTAAGTGGTTAAATGGGCCTGGTAGAATTCTACACCACATGGTTTCAACCATGGTGGTACTAAGTTTTAGTCACAAAACTTCTGTAGACATCATGCAAATGGTAATAATGTTAGTGCTATTCGAGAATAGGCTAGTAAGCTTTGGTTTTCTTGCTCAGAAATTGATGATGCAAACAAGGAACACCTCAAGTAAGGCACTGCCCTATAGAAATTTGTTAACCTAAGTGTTCAGACATTTTAATGTTGATCTGAGTTTGATCACCCCTGCTCCTTCAAAAATGAATGTTTACAACTTTGAATCTTTTGAGAAAATGGGATATGTGCAAATGAATAATGAGTGGAAGCTACTTAGAGATGTTTCTGACATTGAAAAGGAAAGACTGTTAAAGGTTAAGGACGAAGGTAAGACTGCGCAATCTGCAGGAGCAAAAGGAAAAGCTGAGATAGAAGCTCAAGAGGAGTCGTCTAATAAGGGAAAACAGAAAATTCATGATACCAGCATCAATCAAAGCATTCTGGAAGCTATAAATTTGTTAGTTGTTAAGGTAGGCAGCCTTGGCTCAGAAATCTAAAATGTTGGGAAAAGGTTAACTGCTACCGAAGAGAAGGATCAAAAGGCTGAAAACATTCCTGATACATAAGCACCATCTCGAGAACAAGTGATTGAAGAACAAATTGTCCAAGAGAAAGGAAATGATAATGAACAAGATGCTAAGAAGGAAAATGAGAGGGAGGATGAAGGAATAAAAATAACCCAGATAAGAGGAACTAAGTGAGGTAGATAAGAGGGAGAAGGAATTGAAAGACAAAGACCTTGGCAAAAAGTAAACAACTGAGAAAGATAAATAAGGAAGGCTATCCCCGTGCGTGAGGAAGAATCAGCACCACTTGCTCCTACTATGACTGCTCACAAGCCTATTTCCTTTGGAAAAAGACAAAAACATGTGGTGGTTAAGAGCAAATCTAACAAACTTGCTAGACAACATTCAAAAAAGGGGGTTGGAACTAAGCCTAAAACCATCCACATTCCTTAACCTGCCAGTGACGCGCTCTGCTGCCAATCCCTACCTGCACTATTTTTATGCTTTTCTTTGATAAACAATCTTATGAATTTAGCACCAATATCTACACATATTCTTACTTTGGTCTGAACAAAATTACTTCTGCACTAATCTCCTATTCTGCACAATATTATTTTTTTTTAGTGATGACGAAAGGGGAAAAATTAGATTGTTGTGAATGAATGTGAATTACTATGATGAGATACTACATGTTTAGGATTGTTTTGTGAATTATGATTAATGATGGAATTCTTTGACAATGGTAGATTAGGAACTATGATGTGAGAATGCATGTTTGGGATTGTTTGTGGGTTGAGAATATGGTCTGTAAAGAATTGAGAAACTTAGTGGAGACTATGTTAAGGTTTATGAAATAAGAAGCTTTGAAGTATGGGTATGAGTTTATTGTGCATTTCAACTAATTCTAACTTGGCTTGATGATTTGTTTCTTGACTATGGTTGTGAAATGCACTTTCTTAAATATTCAGGTATTTATGGTTATGAAATTTTCCTAGTTATACAAAAAATTCCTTGTGTTTGAAATACCTTGAGAAAACTAGATTGGATAAAAAACCCCTTATCTATCTTTGTGTAAATTCGTTTTTAGCCTACACATACATTGGGGGAGTTTAGGACCCATATTTCTTCGATCCAAAACAGTAGTCCAAAATTGATTTTTTTTTAAAAGCTTTTGTCCAGTTTTACCCAATTTTGGACGCATGTTTTGGAAATCCAAAATTTTGAAATTCAATCTTATTTTTAACGCACTTCATAGTTTTATATCTTATCTTCATATATGGATATACTAAGGGGGAGCAGTATATCTCGCATCCTATCTGCTAAATCCTATATGTATATAAACAATGTATTTATGTTGTGATCATTTCTTGGCTATTTCCTTAATAGAATAGTCCTTTATTTGGAAGGAAGGAGGAAACGGAGGTCGGTCGGGCCATAGGCCCATAGAACAACTATTTATGAGAACAATGCTTGATCATCTTTCTCATATCATACTCATAAATACTCTTTGAGTCCTATGATAAGAGATTGTATTTTAAATAATTTTAATCCTTTAAATCTCTTGGTCTTACATATCCATAAAGCTTATATTATTGATCACACCCCATCAAGTTTCTCATCACTCAAAAATGGAGAGATTGTTAGCCCGAAGGGTATTCTCCTGTGTTATAATTTATGACAAATATTGATGTGGACTAATATGTGTGTTTACATGTGATTGAAATTTTTGGATATGATATGTTTGACCTTCACTCTTCAAGGTCTTGGGAATATTGAATGATCCACGCAACTCAAGAGCAATGATAAATTATCAACTGAGGTTTCACATATTGAAGATTTTCTTGAACAATTGTAGACTAGGAATTTTTTGCTTCAAGGTATTGACTGTAATTCCTACGTCTCTTTACCCTGGCTTAATTTTAATTTACATTAAAGCACTTATAAAAGTTTTTCAAATGAAAATATTTTGAATATGATTTTTATAAATATTCTGGAGAAGTGTTTTGGACAAAACCTTAAATCCAAAACATCCATCTAGTATTCTGTAGAATTTTCAAAACACTCTTTTAAAAGAATAATGGTATTTTGGATGCACATTCGTTCACTTAGTGAATCTAAAACGCAGAACATCCTAATAGAAAATTAGCCGTTATCTAGCCGTTAGAGCTTCAAATTTTGCTTCTATAAAAGCCATTTAAACATGATTTTTAATGAGATTTTTGTGCTAAATTATTCAAAAACACTCTTACACCTTCAAAACACAAAAAATCTCTCTTTCATTATACTTCATTGTGAAATCAAATCATTCAAAGGTAAAAAGCCAAAGGTGCTCAAGTTTGCTAGATCCGCTCAAAATTGTGAGCTATCTCTGTCTTATTTCTCTAATCATTTTGTTTATCAAGGTTGTAGTGTAAAATCCATTTGGGGTGAAACTTGGTTCGTAGTTGGTTAAGAGGTTTTCGGTAAAACCAAGTGTGGTGAGCCTCTTGTGTAACTGGTGTAATCAAACACCATTGATCTGATTGAGATTTATAATGATCTAGTTTAAAATCCTTATGTGTGAGCTTAAGGTAATCGATGTAGATCTTTGAGGATCAAACCACTGTAAATCTTTTGTCCATCTTTCTTGCATTTATTTCTGAATGTTTTTCAACCTCTCTACGCAAAACTTCAATCTCCCGAAGAAATCTTTATAACTTTTACCAACCCAACTTTACTATTTTATTAATTGCACTTCACTTGATACATCTCTTTAAGATCCTTGATATCTCTTTAAAGAAGCACGAATTTCCACTTCACATATCCTTCATACATACAATCTATCTTTAAAACAAAAAGAGGTTTTTGAAAGGCAAAAATTGAAAAAGTGTTTCAAATTGCCAAAAACCTTATTCATCCCCCTCCCTTAAGCTTTTTTCTAATATATTAATTGCTAAAATCATATTTTAGGAATTAAAACAACACATAATCTAAAATCAATATTTTAGAAAATATATTAATTGCTAAAATCACATTTTAGGAATTAAAATAATATATAATCTAAAATCATTATTTTAGAAAATATATTATTTTTCCAAAACCATGATATTTTTGCAAAAATTATACTAGTCCCAAAATTACTAACTTCAGAAATATTGGTCACTAGGTGAAAAGTAGGGAAAACAACATCTATGGGCCAGTCGCAAAAAAAAAAAAAAAAAAAAAAACAATCAAACAAACAAATGAAATGAAAAGGAAAAGGATTTGTTTTTATATATATAAATAGTGAATTGCATCCTAGGGAGGATGTATATCATCCTCCCCATGATTGCTAAAGAAAACCCATGTGAACTGTGATGGTCCATGCGAGCCGTGGATTTGGGAGTTTTTTTTGTGCCTCAAACCGTAGCTTGACCCCTAGTGAGCCGCAGCTTGGGACGAAAAACTTTTTTTTTTTCCTGATTTTCTTCTTCGTCTTCCAGAAATGATTTTTGGAAGAAAACTCCAAGTCTTCTGTGACAACTTTAGAGAACAATTCTCTCTACCTTCTAATCCTTCCCCCTCACCCCCCCCGTTTCTATGAATTGATTCAAATCATTTTCAATAAAACAAAACAAGAACAAATCAAAATTTGTTCAAAGGAAAAAATGACAATCCCAGGAAACCATTCCCTTTTCCTACTTACAGAAACAAATGCCCAGAAAAACATTTTTTTTCCTTTGCAAGAAATAATGTAAAAATTAATGCTTTAATTCTTGTCATTAAACATTCCTGTAAATTTTACAGAAACATATTCATGCAACCAAAGCCCACAGAATCAATTATTTTTCTTTTCACAAACAACTCTTGTGAAAATGATTTTCATAGAGAACACAGTGGCAAACAATGAAACTAATTTCATGGCCAAAATAGAACCCATTAACGCATAAACAGAGGCTTTAATACCATTGTTAGGAATCCTTGTAATGCAAATACAAGTTGTGCAGCAGAATGAAGTAACAAATTCCTATCGAGGATCTCATTTATGCGTAAAAAGGATTAAACGGTGAAGAATAATATACCTTACGTTGTCTCTGGGAATCAAAATTTTCCTTCTCTATTCGTTTGTGGTACGATCCAGCAAAAGACTCTTTCGTTCCATCAAAACACTAAATCTCAAGAGTAGAGATTTCTCTAATAGAAATCCACACAAGAATTGTGCACAAGAACACTTCGGGATTTTTGTGCTACCAAAAATCACTCTGCGGCGAGGGTATTTTTCTTTGTTCAGAAGAAGATGAAGACCACGTGAAATCTCAGTTTTTGTTTTACTAAAAAAATCTCTATGAATTAACTGGAGATCATATATCACACGGATTCCATATATAATCATATATATCATCTGCCTCACTATTGGTAATCAGAATCCCCATCCTTATAAGGATTATTAATTACTAATAATTACAATATAGCCCACAAAAAAATATAACTAATTATAATTTAACCACAACAACTTCTTTTTTTCACAATCAACCCTATAGAGTTATCAAATAATATCTCGAGCACTCAATTCTCTATTGCATATGACCTATTAGGTTTCTCAGTCTATTGGTAGAAAAATATGAATTAATCTAAAATTATTAAGGATTATTAATCTTAAAGATGTTTAGATTAATTCATATTTTGCTACCAATAGATTGGGAAACCTAACAATAGAAAATTAAGTGATCGAGATGTTATTTGAAAAGAAGTTGTTGTGGTCAAATTATAATTAGTTATAATTTATGGGCTATATTGTAATTAAATATAATCATAATACTTAGTAGTAATTAAGAATCCTTATAAGGATGGGGATTCTGATTACCAAAGTGAGGTGGATGATATATATGATGATATATGGAATCCGTGTGATATATGATCTTTGGTTAATTCACAGAGTTTTTTTTGTAAGATAAAAACTGAGAGTTCTCATTGTCTTCATCTTCTTCTAAACAAAGAAAAATACCCTAGTCGCCAAGTGTTTTTTGCTAGCAAAAATCCCGAAGTGTTCTTGTGCACGATTTGTGTGGATTTCTGTTAGAGAAATCTCTACTATTGAGATTTAGTGTTTTATCTGAATGAAAGAGTCTTTTGCTGGATCATGCCACAAATGAACAGAGAAGAAAAAAATTTCATTCCCAGAGGCAACGTAAGGTATATTATTCTTCATCGTTCAATCCTTTTTACGCATAAATGAGATCCTCGATAGGAATTCTTTGTTTTATTCCGCTGCGCAACTTGTATTTGCATGACAAGGATTCCTAACATTAAGAACAACAATTTATGTGTTAAGTAATCCGTGATCCATACCTTACTGTGAAGGTCCACTATTCACATAGATTACTTACTTAAATACGATAGGTCTTTTTCAGTAAAATCGTGTACAAATTAAAATAAGATAACATAAACAATTTGTGAGAATAAAAATTTTATTAATTTAATCAAAGTTACATTAGAAATACAGTCTTAGTAGGTATATATTCCAACAATCATTTATTATGTTGTAGAAACTAGCTAGGGCTATAGTGAGAATAAATAGCATAACAAAGAACTCATAAGAACCATACCTCGTCATCACAATATTTTTAGCCTTGTTAACTTTGGTAATCCTCACTTGCTAATAGCTTGATCTTAGATCAATCTTTTTTAAGTACTTTCTAGTCATCAACCTATCCAGCAAGTCTATAGTACTTGGAAATAGATATTTTTTCTTGATAGTGAACTTATCCAATGCTCTATAATTCACAGGGAATAGTATCGATCTATTGACCTTTATTTGGAACAATGCGGGAGCACTATATAGGGCTTTTGAAAGGACCATCCATCCTGCCTCTAACAACTCCTTGAGCCACTTCCTCAATTCAACTAGCTTAGCTTAGCTAGGAACGTACGGTAGGGTGCTTGGGCTGGAAGGATGGCTCATGAAAATAACTTGATCTCAAGGTCCATTGTATTGGAATATATGCCCAAAATGTACTGTGTATTTCTGTATTTTAGAAATTAATAAAAGATTCATTCATTAATAGTTGTTTGTTTACATATATTCGCACATTAAAGGTCTACGTGTGTTAGTAAGTAATCTACGTGACTGGGTCGTGCTTTCACAGTAAGGTGTAGATTATGGGCTACTAACACATAAACGAAAAATTGTTCTTGGTCATTTGATGAAGCTGGACACTTTATCAAGGTTCAGATAATCACACTATGGTTTCTAAATGAGAAATGTTTTACCTTTAACCAGTGAGTAGTCCACTCGCACCAATAGTGTAAGCGTATTTAAAATACGTAGAACTGGACCACGCGATAATAATCTTTAGTGAAGTACTAAAATAAATAAAAATTGGTTTTATCAGAGCTGCTGCACGGATGTATCCCCTAGGACTTGAGTATAAGTTGGTGGTTTGGTGAAGCTGGACTTGTACACTTTGATGTATGTTGGGAGAGGCCTTATCGCAAGGCCAATAACCTTATACGTTTAGTGTATGACTCTAGTTAATTAAGATGAATTTATATAATAGAGTTTCTATACTTCATTACGTGAAGAAATCACCCCCTTGTGATTGTCCGAAATAATCTAATAATCCAGAATCCTGGGAAAAATGACTAAGTATGTACACTTTTGGGTAGTTCACTGTGATAAGTGGATACATATTGGAATCGTGGATTATCGGACTAGCTATCAAATGATGGTAGATGTCATTGAGACAGATGTTAGTACTATTTTCCTATTTCAATGACAGGTGTTACGTAGAGGGGTATTTTTGTCATTTCACCTATAGGTCGAAAACACTGCACTTGCAATATTATTCTCGGGGTCAATATTTCATATGGTGATAAATAGAATATTTAAAATGATTAAAATATAGCTATTTGTTAGTAGGGGTATTTTAATAGCCAAGAATAATTATTCTTTTGGTCCCCAGAGTAATTTAAATAACCTTAATAAATCTACTTACTATATGGGCTTCTTGGGTGAATTTATTATTGGAAGAATTATTCTAAGAGTCTAATTAATTATTTTTTTGGGATAAAATAATTAATTGGGCCAATGTAATTAATTAGTTTATTAATTAATTATCTTGGATAAATTTAAATTGGGTCCAAGTAGTTTAATTAATTAATAAAAGAACTAATTTAATTAATTATTTATTCATTAATTATCTTGAGTAATTTTTTATTGGGCCCAAGTGGATTAATTAATTAATAAGAGAGTTATTTAATTAGTCATTGGTCTAATTAAGAGAGCATGGCCCGTCAAGGTTTTGATGGAAGTCGTCATGTAAAAAGGAAAAAAAAGGAAAATAGCAAAAAGGAAACAAAAGAAATATAGGTGGCTGATTTTATTTCTAAAAAGAAAAGGAAAGCCAATATTATAAATATAGGCATCTCGTGTGCCATTAAAAGGATTGGCCGAATCAAATTCAACAATCAGTGCTTTTGATTTTTCTAGTAAAAGAAAAATAGCCACCAATTTTCTTTGGGTTTTGTTTCCTTCATTTTTTTCTTAACGTTTAGCTCTTCCATTTTGTTCTAATTTTCTACACCCTAATTGTAACACCCTGCTACCTAGGCCCGCCAGGGCCAGGGATGTCGCCCTGTCTAAAGGATAATGGGTCTTTATAACTAGGACACACAAATATAATAGCGGAAATAAAATGATACTTCAACTTAAAATTTATTACAACCCAAAAGAAATAATAATAAATCCAAGAATACTCAAAACAAATCGATAATAAAAATTCATCCGCTCTCAGCTCTCCCAACATTACACAAAATAAATCCTCAGAAAATTCCTCAAAAGCAGACAATATATAGCTACTCATGCCCACAGCAGGATGGACCTGAAATTATGATAAAATGGTGGTGAGACAGAAATCTCAGTAAATCCGTGTGTGCTTCGGGTGTTTAGTGAAAACAGTTCATGGATGCATAGTGTGAAACCTTTATAAGAGAAATACTGGCAAGCAATAACATTAGTAAAAAACAAGAGTGGCGTTTTGGCTTTTCCAGCCATACATAAGTAATAAAATCAACCACTCGAAAGAAAGGGATATGGGTTACCACACGTTGGGCCCCATAATCGGTTAGAATGCCGACACTTTGTGCAGACTGACAAAAGTAGGTGATCGGCCTACTTGGCAAGATACTCCTCCTTCTCTATACCTAAACAACAACTGGGTGTCCATTCCGACAAACCACAGTCACTTGACTGAAAACAAACTACTAGCTCGGACCGGCACGACTCACTGGACTAACATCTTATCCGAGAAGGACTCACCCCTCAGAGGTGGCCACCACTTAGAGACTTACCCTAACCCTTCAAGGACTTGTCCTAGTAGTCCACCCTTATTGAGTACTCAACGACGTTTGCCACTTGGGATAAAATGAACAAAACACTGTTCCACATGAAAATGGCAATTTATGGGTTAAATCCTTTCTTATTTCAAATATTTGAATTATTTAAAAGCCAATGAGCAGATTTACTCAAACTCAAACTCTTTCTAAAACTGATTTTGTTAAAGACTTTGGAAAACCCATAAATTGCCATTTTCATGTGGAATAGTGTTTTGTTCATTTTATCCCAAGTGGGAACGTCATTGAGTACTCAATAAGGGTGGACTACTAAGACTAGTCTTTAAGGGGTTAGGGTAAGTCTCTCAGTAGGTGGCCACCTCTGAGGGGTGAGTCCTTCCTGAATAAGATGTCAGTCCAGTGAGTCGTGCCGATCCGAGCTAGCAGTTTGTTTTCAGTCAAGTGACTGTGGTTTGCCAGAATGGACACTCGGTTGTTGTTTGGGTATAGAGAAGGAGGAGTATCTTGCCCAGTAGGCCGATCACCTACTTTTGTCAGTTTGCACAAAGTGTCGGCATTCTGACCGGTTATGGGGCCCAACGTGTGGTAACCCATATCCCTTTCTTTCGAGTGGTTGATTTTATTACTTATGTATGGCTGGAAAAGCCAAAACGCCACTCTTGTTTTTTACTAGTGCTATTGCTTGCCAGTATTTCTCTTATAAATGTTTCATACTTTGCATCCACGAACTGTTTTCACTAAACACCCGAAGCACACACGGACTTACTGAGATTTCTGTCTCACCACCATTTTATGATGATTTCATGTCCATCTTGCTGTGGGCACGAGTAGCTATATATTGTCTGCTTTGGAAGAATTTTCTAAGGATTTATTTTATGTAATGTTGGGAGAGCTGAGAGTGGATGAATTTTTATTATGGATTTGTTTTGAATATTCTTGGATTTATTATTATTTCTTTTAGGTTGTAATAAATTTTAAGTTGAAGTATCATTTTATTTCCGCTATTATATTTGTGTGTCCTAGTTATAAAGACCCTTGTCCTTTGGACGGGGCGACATCCCTGGCCCTGGCGGGCCTAGGTAGCGGGGTGTTACAAGTGGTATCAGAGCCTAGGTTATAGAGAAATATTGATGATATATGTTTTATTTATTTAAGTTTAAATATTAGCTAACCTATCTTGTTGATGCTGTAGGATGGTTAGACTGCTTAGGACAGCAAGGAAATGGCAGCAGTGGCACCCGCCTTACTATCTAGAACAGGAGGACCTTCCAGTTCCCCAGCCTGCCCCTCAGCCAGTTGTCCCTATGGTGGATAACAGTGATGATGAGATTAACCTTATAGAGGATAGCAGTGAGGACGAGGTCCAGATCCTAGAGCCACCTCCAATCCCGGTGATAGACATAAGCTCTGACAGTGAGGATGAGGTGATGATAGTGGAGCCTGAACCCTACCTTCCTAATCCTGAGGTGGATTTAGCAGCAGATAGTTATAACCCGGGGGAGATAGACTATGAGTCTCCACCTAGGCCTTCCTTCTTTCCTTCCTTCCTTCAGCCGAGTTGAGCTTGGGGAGAGTTCTAGGCGCCCTGGGAAGGAGCCAATGGAGGGATTTGCTAGCGGGGTTGGGGTAGATTTTTCTAAGAACACCGGGGGTTGGTTGTATGAGGCTGATGATGAGGGTTCTGATGAGGATTAGAGGACTAGGAGTTGTTTTGATTCGGATGATTATTTGTTTATCGCTTTCCGTGAATTTTTATGTTCAGGATTTTTAATGCTGTTTTCCATCAAATTTTTAAATTTATGCAAATAAGAGTACTTGGAGTACTCTAAGGTTTGAAAATTTTTTATGCAATTCTTTATACAAAAACTTGCATCTGATTTTCTTTTACTTAAACCTGAATGTGAATGCATGCTCAAAATGTTTTAAACTTGAATGCATACATTCATTATCTCGGCATGGTTGAAAATGGCACCCAAGCGCCGTGTAGCCACATCAAGCGGAAGGGTTCCGAAAGCAGAGCCTGTGGTACTGGAGTTTGAGATGACTCAAATACCGTCACCCAATCGGGAGAATGAGAGCGAGCCAGATTTGGAAATGGGGTCAGAAGAACCTGTTGAAGTGACAATAGGGCAAGCTGTATGCAAGTTCAGCAAGTGTGAATTTTGGATAGACAGTGTGGCATTCATTGGCCATGTAGTGACCAAGGAGGGTATCAAGGTAGATCCGGCAAAGGTTGAAGCAGTATCAGATTGGAAGTAGCCAGGGAATATTACCGAGATCCGGAGTTTCTTAGGATTGGCTGGATACTACCAAAGGTTTATCAAGGGATTTTCGACGCTCGCATTACCAAAGACCCGTTTGTTGAGAAAGGATGTTCCGTTTGTATGGAATGAAAAATGTGAGAAAAGTTTCCAAGAATTGAAGGAGAGACTGATGACAGCACTGGTATTAAGTCTACCGGAGGAAGGCAAACCTTATGCGTTGTACACCGACGCTTCGAAGGAAGGACTGGGGGCGGTGTTGATGCAAAACAGAAAAGTGATTGCTTATGCATCTCGAAAGTTGCGACCTCATGAAGTGAACTACCCCACTCATGATCTGGAGCTGGCAGCAATAGTGTTCACCCTAAAGAAATGGTGACACTGCTTGTATGGAGCCGAATATGAGGTGTTCACCGACCATAAGAGTCTGAAGTATATCTTCACCCAAAAGGATCTGAACTTAAGGCAGCGAAGGTGGATGGAATTCTTGGAGGAATACCGCTGCCTGATCAACTACCATCACGGGAAGGCCAACGTTGTGGCGGACGCCCTGAGCAGAAAAGTTGGAATGGCCAGACTAAAGGTGTAGGAAATCCAAGTAGTTCAGGACGTATTGGACAGAAAGGCGAAAGTACGAGACAAAAGAATTGTCATCAGCAACTTGAAGTTGGTGCCGAATTTGAAGCAAGAAATAGTGGAGGCTCAACGAAGTAACGCCGAGTTTCAAATCTTCAAGGATAAGGAGCTTAAGCGACCAGACAGTGAATTCCGTCAAGATGAAGCGGGAATTTTCCATTTTAGAGATCGATTGTGTGTACCCGGGGAGCCGCAATTGAAGGACAGAATTTTGGAGGAGGCACATAAGAGCAAGTACGCCATTCATCCGGGGGAGGCCAAAATGTATCAGGATTTGAAGAGAGCTTATTGGTGGCCCGGACTGAAGCGAGATGTGGTCAAGTACGTTTCGACCTGTCTCACCTGCCAGAAAGTTAAAGCGGAGCATAAGACGTCAGCAGGACTATTGCAGCCATTGCCTGTGCCGGAATGGAAGTGGGAGGAGGTGACTATGGACTTTGTCACCGAACTCCCTATGTCAAAGACTCAGAAGGATGCCATATGGGTAGTGGTGGATCGACTGACCAGGTCGGCCCATTTCATACCAGTAAATGTGGGGGACTCCATGGAGAAGCTGGCTCAGACTTATGTTCTAGAGATAGTTCGACTTCATGGAGTACCTTCAAGCATAGTATCCTACCGAGACCCGAGGTTTACTTCTCGTTTTTGGGGAAAGTTCCAGGAGGCGATGGGATCGAATTTGAAATTCAATACGACGACGCATCCACAGACTGATGGGCAATCAGAAAGGGTGATCCAAATATTAGAAGATATGTTGAGAGCTTGTGTCCTGGATTTCGGGGATAAGTGGATCGAGTGTGTGCCGTATGCCGAGCTATCGTATAATAATAGCTACTAAGCCTCAATTGGGATGGCACCATATGAGGCTTTGTATGGGCGCAAGTGTCAGGTACCGTTGTATTGGAGTTGGACGGAAGATGGTCATGTGAGCAAAACCGGAGAGGTCTGTGTCCAAGAAATGTTGGATAAAGTGAAACTGATTCGGAAAAGGTTAAAGGCGGCTCAAAGCGACAGAAGAGCTATGCGGACAATCGGTGAAGGGATCTAGAATTTCAAGTTGGGGATCGCGTATTTCTGAAGATGACTCCAAATAGGGGAATATTGAAGCATCCGAAAGGCGGAAAGTTGAATCCGAGGTAATTGGGGCTGTTTCTCATTAAGGAAAGAATTGGACCAGTAGCTTACCGATTAGACTTTCCGGATGGATTGACGGGAATCCACGATGTGTTCCATGTGTCACAATTGAAGAAGTATAATGCGGATCCCGGTCATGTATTGAATGATGAGCCATTGGTGTTACAGCCAGATCTGAGCTACGTGGAGAAGCATGTGCGGATATTGGACCGCAGTGTCAAAACCCTGCGAAATAAGCAGATATCGATGGTTAAGATTCAGTGGGAGCACCATGGCACGCAGGATGCCACATGGGAATCAGAAGAATGGGTTAAGCGAAAGTATCCCGAGCTGAAATAGAGGTATGCTTGAATTTCGGGACGAAATTCTTCTAAGGAGGGGAGGATGTGAAACCCCGGTCAAAACCAATCTTAGAGTAAGGGGGTTGGGATGCATATCATATTTTATTTCATGGTTAAATATATTTTCATATGATTTTTATGTGTTTTGAATTCGGGTTTTTTTGTCTTGAAGTCTTGTTGGTGAGTATTGTGTGAGAGGGACAAGATGGTAATTTTTGCCCGAGGTGAAAATAGGGAGATAGCTTGTGGATTGAATAGAAAATAATTTTCTAGTGAAAATATCAACAAGAGTTGTTGTGGTGTAGTGGTTAGAGCTTTGTAATTAATTCTTGAGGTCTTGGGTTCAAATTCCATCATAGAAGCTTTAGCTAGATTAAATTTTATTTTTTTCTTAGTGGAGGAAATTTCGGTCTTAGGAGCTTAGAGTAAGGTAGGGATGATGTCCTAAGAGAGACATGTTAGGAGTATTCCCATTCCACTCTTTTGCCCTACTCGAATTTCCTAAAGGGAATTCTTGTTCCCTTGATCTTTGGTTTTCCTTAGGTTTCAACTTTTTAGTTTGATCAAGATGTTCTATCCATTTTCTTTCCAGAAATTTCAGTAAAATGCTGTGATCTTGTGGGATCAAAATGCCCTAGTAAAAGGCTTCTCATGGTCTGAAAAATGTGAAAGAATGGTGGGAAATTCCAAGGGGAAAAATCCCTCTAGTAAGCTTGCTGAAATTTCACTCTAGACTAGTTCATCTTCCTTCATGGCATGAGCTGAAATTTTCCAGCTTATTGTACCTTCAAAATGTCGAAATTTTTAGTTAACATTCCCTCCCAAATGCTGCCAGAAAAATGATCTTTAGGATCAGTTTGAAATCTGAAAATTCTTGACCAATTTCGGATTGCTCAAAGTTGGAGCAAAATAGGAAAAAATTCTTGTACGAAAAACAGTTTTGAGAATCCAAAACCAAGCTGTTTTCTTCCAGATCTTGTTCATTACCTTAGCCATGTTTTTCCTTCATGAAGAAGGCTGGAAACCAGCCTTGAATACCCCTGAAATTCCCTTCAAAACTCGTTGCAAATTGGCTGGAAGTGGCAGCCGAAAATCTGCCCAGAAAAATTCCTGTTCAGCGAAATGCTGGGCAGTCCAAATTTCCAACTTTGTTTCCTTATTTTCTTCTAGCCAAAACACCAACCTTAATCTGTCAAAACCTTCCTTAAACCTCCATTAACAGAGCTCCATTGTTTCCCTCAAGCTTCTGCATGAAATTCAGCAATGGCTGTCTGAAAATCTCTCCAACAAATCCCTACAATTTAGCTTGATTGGTTTCCAAAATTCCAGCCATCCTTGTTTAGCAACCTTCCATAATATCTTACTCAAATGACCAGACATCTTCTTCATCATTGTGCACCTTAGTTTTGGCCACCATAAGCCATCTTGAATTAGCTTTAATTCCTTAGAAAAGCTGCTCAACCAGTCGGCCATAGGAGACCTTCAAAGCTCTCCAAATTATCAAGATATCCTAGAATATTTAGTTTCCAAATTCACTTCCTAAAAATATTCTCCAAGGATTGTGACAACTAACCCTTCATTTTCTCTTCCAAATCAGAGAAACAACTCCCTAAACCCTACAAAAATTCGGCCATCCCTATCCCTCACAAAAATTAGGCAGTTGCACAAGAACCACCTCTCGAAATCTCTCAATCTCCAAGAACACACACACTACACCAAGAACACCTACTACTTTCTTTCACCTAATACCCCTCCAAATCACTTCAAACCTTCACTAAAATCTCCAGATTTGACCTACTCACTGCTGTGAGTCCATCAACACCATTATTAACATCAAATTCCTCAAATCATCTTGCTACTTCGGATCAAAAGCAGAAATTTCTGTGAAGGACAAGAACATCTTTAAGGTAAATTTACTCTATCAACTCCATCTTCTCCAAACATGATCTCTAGTGAGAACCTATGTGAATAAACATACTAATGATCTCTTCTCTCTCTCTCTCTCTCTCTCTCTCTCTCTCTCTCTCTCTCTCTCTCTCTCTCTCACGGCCGAAACTCCTCTCCCTTGGCCGGATGACTTCTTCTCCATAATCATGCTCTCGACATCTCCTTTGGACAAAGTTAGACACGTAGGAGTTGAGATCTACTCTAAACTCCTTCAAGGCGTTCATCAACCAAGTAAGTACCATCAATCCTTCTTTTAAACTCTAGAAGCATGTCTCTAGGGTGATAATGATAATAGGTGGATGGTGATAGGATTTGAGTATATATATATATATATATATATATTGTTGAGATTGAAGTATGAATATATGTATGATTGTGAAGGAGATGTGATTTATGCATGGAAGGATTGTCTTGGATGATTATATGATGATTTGAGGTTGATGCATGTCATAAGTAGTATATGTGATGAAGTATGCTAGAGATTATGTCACCTTTGGTGAATAGGGTTTATATTCATGATGGATTAATATTGAAGCCATGATCATATTTATGCTAGTAGGGGTTAGATCATGTGTTGATAAATTGAGATCTATGCTTGTATGCATGATTTGGATGATTTGATGAATTAAAGGATTGTGTATGTATTGATTGTGGTTAGCCATAGGAATTTGATCATGATCTAGTTGTCCCCAAACAAATTTTTACTTCATGAATAAAATATTCAATAAAATAATTTCTCTTAGTATTTTCGAAAAAAAAAAACCCTAGGAAGGGTAGATTTGGATTGTCATATATATAAAGGATATTTTAGTCAAACAAATAATGATTTTTGCTAGAAAAATAATATATATATATATGTATGTATATATTACTTAATATAATGAGATCAATTAAAGCCTTTATGAAAATAATTACAATTAGTAGAATATATATTACTAAAAATTTAACTATTAACTTCTAATCAAAACTCCTTAAGAATTTATTTAATATTGTTCAAGTGAGACTCATTAAATTTATTTTCAACTAATTTTAGCTACCAATTATTTTCTAACAACTAAATTATTAATAAATCAATATTTTATTTAATACTACCTAGAGCTCTTGATCAAATAAACTCTAAATTTTTCCTAACAAGATTTAAGCTTTTAACTTATTAAATTTATTTCCCAAACCATTAATTATTTTAAATAATTGTGCTAGGCTCAACTCTTAAACCTATTTACTTATTGTTTAACCTTAAAGCTTGGGACACTAGGATCATGGTAGTAGTAAGTTGAGTCGATTTAAAATTAAGGAAGTAGTTTGTGGCTTGAAATTGATTGTGATTTGTATTTGCCCATGTGGGGTTAGGTCTGCCATTGCAGACCTTGTTATTGTGAGCAAGAATCAGGTAAGCTCCTGCATAAAACCTGTTTGATGCAAAATGTTTATTATGGCAAGTCAATTGTAGAGTGCATGGACACTCATTTATGTAAAAGCAATTGAGAGTTAAATCCTTTCTTATTTCAAACATTTGAATTATTTCAAAGCCAATAGCAGATTTACTCAAACTCAAACTCTTTCTAAAACTGATTTTGTTAAAGACTTTGGAAAACCCATAAATTGCCATTTTCATGTGGAACAGTGTTTTGTTTATTTTATCCCAAGTGGAAAACGTCGTTGAGTACTCAATAAGGGTGGACTACTAGGACTAGTCTTTGAGGGGTTAGGGTAAGTCTCTCAGTAGGTGGCCACCTCTGAGGGGTGAGTCTTTCCCGAATAAGATGTCAGTCCAGTGAGTCGTGCCGGTCCGAGCTAGTAGTTTGTTTTCAGTTAAGTGACTGTGGTTTGCCGGAATGGACACTCGGTTGTTGTTTGGGTATAGAGAAGGAGGAGTATCTTGCCCAGTAGGCCGATCACCTACTTTTGTCAGTCTGCACAAAGTGTCGGCATTCTAACCGGTTATGGGGCCCAACGTGTGGTAACCCATATCCCTTTCTTTCAAGTGGTTGATTTTATTACTTATGTATGGCTGGAAAAGCCAAAACGCCACTCTTGTTTTTGACTAATGTTATTGCTTGCCAGTATTTCTCTTATAAAGGTTTCACACTTTGCATCCACGAACTGTTTTCACTAAACACCCGAAGCACACACGGACTTACTGAGATTTCTGTCTCACCACCATTTTATCATGATTTCAGGTCCATCCTGCTGTGGGCATGAGTAGCTATATATTGTCTGCTTTGGAAGAATTTTCTGAGGATTTATTTTGTGTAATGTTGGGAGAGCTGAGAGCGGATGGATTTTTATTATGGATTTGTTTTGTGTATTCTTGGATTTATTATTATTTCTTTTGGGTTGTAATAAATTTTAAGTTGAAGTATCATTTTATTTCCGCTATTATATTTGTGTGTCCTAGTTATAAAGACCCCTTGTCCTTTGGACGGGGCGACATCCCTGGCCCTGGCGGGCCTAGGTAGCGGGGTGTTACACTAATTCTAGTTTCACCAGTAGAGGTCCATAGTGGTTAGAGAATACTCTGAAAGATTAGGAGTTACCAAATGTGGTAAGTGTTTGGTGCAAAGGAGCTGACGATTGGCTGGTATTCCTACGAAACAAGAAGATGTTCTAGTTCGACAAGTGCTGTCGAATTCAAATCCAATTCCGGTTAGTAAAGTTAAACACTCTAGAAGTAAGTATTCCTAGATTTTGGATCAAAAAAAATTTTAATTTATAGTCTTCCTTGGGTATTTATTTTCCCACGATCCTTCAGGTTATACATCTAGATGGAAAATGTTTATGTAGCTCTTTTACCCTCGCATCTACAAACTCATCTAACATTATGGCTACCTTATCTAGAACCTCCTGGTAGATATCTTTCTTAATTTCTACTAAGGCGACCATGTTTATCATCTCACCATGCGTTAAGCTAGACTTTATCTATAAGACAGACACTTTCCTGACTTCCTGTTTTCTATTGTCAAAGTAGGTTCCTTGCATAAAGAAAGGGGCTATGACATCTATAATCAACATAGCTCAAATATACCGTATTACTACAACCATTACTACTAGGAATTCATTCTAAAGGATAAAATCAAAGTTTCTCTGAGGGAATTGCCACATGGTTACATCTATTTGGCAAAAGGCTAACCTGCAACTTAATACTTGCCAAACCTTGTACTGGCTTTGCTTATGAGTTGACCACCTTTAATCAACTAGAATGTTTTGCAATATCGAGCCCCAATTGTCTAGTATCTCATTTTGTAATAGAGTTGTATGTTACACCTAAGTTCACTATAGCCAACATCTTAATACTATTATCTCGAGCTTTCAAATATATCAATCCATATAGAGGATCCTTCTCTGTATATAAGACATTTAGCAACTATAACGGATTGTTATGCGGTGTAATTATTCTGAGACCCTTTTGTACTTAGGCCGCACCAAATTCCTTATACTCTATGTACATTTCTTGGGGCATTTTACTATGAAATGAGGTCCCCCACAAGTGTAGAATCCGTCTTTAGGGGCCTTCTTAGTCTTGGACCCACAGTCCTTATCCTTCCTATTATCATTACCTTGGGGCACTTTACCTCTCCCTCTTAGCCTTACTTTTCTTATCTTTTTTAGCATTCTTTCCTTGTCTGGGACAGTAAATCATCTTATAATTAACTAGATAATCTGCAACTACTATTGCTTGTGCTAAATTTTGGACTTCTTGGCATTTCAACTCTATATGTGCCTAGCTTTACAATTCGATCATGAAATTAAAGAGCTTATCTTCCTCAAACAATTCCCTTATACTCTGCATAAGTGAATTGAACTCTTTCACATAATCCCTTGCAGAATTAGTGTAACTAAGGCTCCTCAGTGCCTTTTGAGCAAATTATATGGTTGGCAAGAACTACTACTTTAATTCCACCTTGAAGTCCTCCCAAGACTCGATCTTGGATAGGTGCTTATATGCTACTTGTATATAGTACTATAACTTGATATCTGCAACTAAGTGCATAAATGTTAGGATATTTTCTTCGTCTAGAATATGAGTAACCAGAAAGTACTGTTTCATATCCCATTAGAAGTTTTCCAATTCCTTGATGTTCCACGGTTTGCTAAATGCCTTTGGTTGGTACCTTTAGTTTGGGTATTCTTGTTACCCTATTATTAGCTCTACTGACCAAGATATGTATTATCAGGGCCATAATGCCTTGATGTCCTCCATTTTTAGGGCTGTACTCAAACTAGCAGGCTTTAACTTTATCTTTTGAGACTCTATCTGCGCTAATCGACTTTCTATATCTAACACTCATTCTGCACATACATTGATCATTTGTGTCAAGCCTACCACTCAAAAGTCTGATTTATCGACCTTTTTAATCTCAATAACTTTACCTATTGAGCCTGGTTACAACATTCTTTCAAGTTATATACCCGTATATGGAGTCGATTCTTTTTCTAGGCCAGGGACATGGATCTAGCTATGAGTTCTATTAAGCCCACCACTTTAGGTAGGGAGGACATTGTTGCCTTGAACTGGGTAATCCTGTTTACAAACACTATATTAAATTGCTCTTTGGGAACTGTGCTCTTATACCATAATTGTCATAAGATTAAGCTCAAATATGAAATTTTTTTTAGCTTTGTGTCCACAATAACTTAGTCCAACTTGACTAAACCATTCAGTCTAACCTACATATGCCATAATATAAAAACACAAGTAAGGGAGAGAAGAGAACACACAAATAATTACGAGCACCTACAATCTAACTTTGAACTTATGTTAATGAAAAATAAGGAATACAAGAGACAATGTCTGCTCTTAATTATAAGTGCTCAAAGCCTATTCTAGACTTTGAAAAAGCTTATACTAGTCTTCCATGTATCTTTCAAGAGAACTCTCTCTATTTTTACAAAAATGAATTATTACAACTGAATGCCACTATCAATTTATAGGCCTCCTTAGGGTAGTCTACAAGCCATCTAGAAATCAACTCCTTTTTGAACTCAATGACCTTTGATCTTATCCCATAAGTGTTGAAAAATCTTTACCGTTAGATTAAAGATCTTATTTCTATCCCTTTGGGATAATGCCTTATATATACTTAGTGAATTTAGACACTACTACCTTTTTGTGGGCCAAGGCTATAGCTATGTACGAATCTTTAGGTCTACTTCATTGCTTTAGGATTGTGCATACTTGTATTTAGCCCATATATGCCGAGTAAATGTAACACCATATGTGCATTCCTCAGTCCATATCCAAGCTGATCTAAAGCCTGACCATGAACCTCAATCTTAGACCAAGCCCACATAGATATCTTGAACATTCTAAGTTCCAATTCATTTCTTAGGTCATTCACCAAGTCCTAGCCCAACATCCTATAGCTAACCACTATTGTCATTAGCTGTACCTATCATCTTGTCTTAGTCTAGCTTACAGGTGATTCAAGTATTATCCCCCATACCTCTGAGTCAAACTTAAGGGGCTAATAGTATGCCATATTTTTATCCTTATTATGTTAACAAACTTCACAATTCCTAACATATTCTTGAATATCTTTCAACATTTTAAGCTAATGAATGATCCATTTTATAGCATTTATGCTCAAGTGGCCACCCCATAATGAATTATGGAATCGCTAAAGAATTTTAAGCCACCACTAATGATTACTACCAATACCTTGCCTTCCTTTCAAACTGAAATATTTTAGACTATAGAGTAAATCATTCACCATTTATCCCTTTTTATAAGGCATTAAGCTATCTTTTGTTGAGCCTATTGGTCCCTTCATAATTGGTTTCCAATTATCCAACCACTACAAAATTGCAAATGTAATAGCAAAAAATTCTCATTTCTTAGGCATAGTGTAACACCCCATATTTTCATAGCGTAGTGAGCTTATACTTTGTGGGATGTCGCCCCATCTGATTACTCAAACAAGGGGTCCTTATAACAAACTTTACTCAAAAGGCAATGGAAAATTTTCCAAAATAGAAGTGTACAAGAATTTGGCTTTTGATACATACACTCTGAGGTACAACAGGTCAAAAATGTAGCATGAGCCTCTGGGAGTCACTGCGCTTTCGCTGCGCCTCTGGTCCTGAATTTGTTTCAAAGGAAATAACACACATGTGAGTGAAAATCACTCAATGAGTCTCGTGTATGCTAGTGCTTTAGATAAGAAATAGAGTACATAAAGCTCTTGTGGGGAAAAACACTCCATTTGTCCATTAGAGGCAATTTTAAAAATCTCTGAAGAAGAGTTTATTCAAAACTCGATCATTTTTGGAAAAAATATATTTCAATTTCAAAACATTGCCTCGATTTCCACATCACAGACATTCCTCCAACAAAAAGGACTGCATGTACGCAAAGCTTACAAGACATCACCTTTGGCCCTACGTATCATTGTGGTTAGACTGCAGCCTACAACACTCAACCATGCATCATCGGATAGGTAAGTACATCGCAGTGTACTATTAAGAAGAGAATCAAGTTAGTGCTTACGTTAGGAATTCAAGCCAGGAAGTGCTTACGCCAGGAATTCAAGAAAAAGGCTCGTACTTAAGCAGATCAACTATTCAAGATAGGACTAATCAGGAGGCATAGGATTCTAGAAGTGGCTTCCATCGCGCAAGGTATAGAACTTAGTTCCTATACTAGAACCAGGCAGCATAGAATTTTAGAGGTGGCTCCCACCGCGTACGGTGTAGCACTTAGTTCCCATACCGAGGACTGGATACCTGCTCTGATACCAAATGTCAATCTCATCAAGAAACCCTTTTCCATATCAAGAAAATTATTTTTTGGGGCAAAATATCATTTTCCAAAATTTGATCCCACTGACTTGCAAGTCAGATCATCATTCACATAGACTCCGCAGAGCCAATCAATTCATTCTATGGTACATTAGACCAATAAAATAATTTCAGGGATCAAAATGTCATTTTCCAAAAGTCGATCTCATCATGAGAGACTATTTTCCAAAATCATGTTGAAACAGGATAAAAAGTTCTCTTCACACATTAAAACATGTTTCTAAGAGTATCTGGGTTATTTTTCTCGTACTCGATCACAAAAGTCATTTTCAAGGGTATTCAGGTCATTTTACCCATATCTGATTCCAAAGGACTTTCTGAGGGTATTCGGGTCATTTTTCCCTTATCCGATTTGAAAAATATTCACAAGAGTTCCAATAAGGATATTTTGGTCATCTACTGAATACTCGGGTTCCAAAGGTTTTCATAAAACATTCTAATAAGGATATTTGGATCATTTTCTAAATATCCGATTCCAAAAAAGAACTCATTTCAAGAAATTTAGAATTCTAATCCCAAAAGAGGATTAAATTCAAAGTTTCCAAACATATTTCCTTAAAATGTTCCAATAAGGGCATTCCAGTCAATTTTTGAATACCCGATTCCAAGATTTATCATTTTCTAAAAATTCCAAATATTTAATCCAAAAAGGACTAAATTCACAAATTCATACTTTAATCATTTAGTAAGGTTTCCAAGCCAATTATGATGTTCAGTCAAGCCCAAAATGGCATAAAATAATTCTTGCTCAGATAAACCTTAAACATATTTAGGGATTCTCAAAATAGTATATAATATAGCATTTCATGGAAAAACAAAGCACACTAGCTTTAGAAAGAGTTTTAGAAATCCAAGGGACTCACCTCGTGTCCTAAGCAACTCTTTCCGTTCACGGCCGTTTAACCTTCGTTTCTATCATTTTTGACATTACGTTGGCCGTTTACCGCTAAACCTACACCAAACATCGTTTTCATGTCAATTTGTGTTTGGCCAAAAATAGCTAACGGTTAACCGATGTGTCCGACGGGGGCCGGCAGTGAAGGAAAACGTTTAACTTTCGTTCACATCGTTTTTCCATCGTTTGTTCGATTCTTTCGTTTTCCTTTTTCCAAATCCTTTCTCCCTTCACAAACAAAGAGTTCACATCATATTTTCCCTTAATTTCATTCAAAATCACACAATTAATCATCCTTAAGTCCATCCATTTTCGGACTACTTTATGGAATTTCACTAGTTTGACACACTATTTTGTTTTGCATATAACTTTCAATTTACAACTCCGATTTGGCTCCATGATATACCAAAATGACCGTAAGACTCTTATATTTAATTCCATGTAAGTTGTTTCTCAGATTTATAGTTCTCGTGACATGACACTGGGCAAAAACAGCCCAAGTAGTTTTGCCTCAAACCTACTATTCATGATTTCCTTTGTTCTCCTTTAATATTTAACACTTTGGAACCATTAATTCACTCAATTTTCCTTCAAATCACCTTTAATTATGAATTTCCAGATTTTTAGTAGTTCACAAGGTCACACTTATTCAACACAAATTCACTTTTCCTAATCAAACGCTAGTTTTATTCATGTTTCCTATCAAGTTACTACCAAGTAACTTTCATTTTTACTCTACTTGAGTTATCATCTTTCCAACCGAAAAGAAGCCTTCAAACCACCATATTTATTCAGTTCTTCCTCACCCTAAACATCATTCAAAAACCCTTAGGCAACCGGCACTTATATAAGCATATACAAGTTCATACACAAAAGCTTACAAATCCTAACTTTGATCCGAAATCAATGCATGAAAGTCATGTTTTCATGTTAAAATTCATATCATCATAATCACCATTCACCCAACAATAACTTTAATTCAAACAAGGTAGGGTTTTACCTTGTATTTCAGGCTATTTGGTGTGATTTTGCTCCAAGGACACACAAAGAACACACACACACACACACACACACACACACACTTCTTTCTTTCTCTCTCCTTTTTCTTTTTCTCTTAGTTTTCTCCCTCTTAGCTCACGAATTTATGGCTGTTTTTCAGCCTCTCTTGACCACCATTTATCACTCAATCTTGGCCCTCTATTTCTTGTTGTGGTTTAATTGAATGGTGGATGTATTTAGGTGTGTTCCAATAGGATTTTTACACACCAACCACTTTTTCCTCCACAAAATTTTCCTTCATTTTCTTCTTGCAAGGCCAACAAAATTGAGGCTATACTTCAGCCTCTCCACCTCCATTCTTATGGGTAATATATCACATGGTCAATTGGAATTAGTGAGGTCAAAATCTTATTAAGGAAGCTTATGAAAATCTTGCTAAATAAGCTTAGTAAAAATATTTATTTATAAACTTTTATCTCAACTTATCACAACCAATCAAATAGAAAAACCAATCACTAAATGACACTTATTTTCGTCCACCAATCATAAGAAGCCGCATGTCCCATTTCTAACTGCATTTTCGTATTTTCTTCAAAAATAACTAAAATCGGGTCTGTAACGGAAAAATATTTTATGTCACCATTCCACTCCAAAAATTCTACTAAATCCATTGGTAATTCTTAAAATTTTCAATTCCTTCTCTATTTGGTCAAATTTACGGTCAAAGTCGGGCGTGCAGTCAAAATGACGAAAATGTCCCCGATGACCCGGATAGCATAGTTCACACTAAAACGTGTGTTTCATCGCACTGATCAATTTCTCTTCTCAGCATACCCTCAAATTCTTATTTTATTAATAATAGTAGCCTTCTGAAGATTTAGGGTACGGGTAGAAAAAATCTAATAATTACATCCAGGTCCCGACCAAATATTATCATACCAAAATTTTCGGCTCATTATACCGGTCAACTTTTGTTCTGGCTATTGATACAAATTCTCATCCTATTACAAACAGTAGCTAGTTAAAAAGAAAAAATGTGGGATATTACACAGCATCCCTTACTCTTTTTCAACACCTTTTTTATAAAGGATTTCAAAATCCAACCCCATTAATTTGTTTGAAAGTATGCCCTCAAAGACCATGTATTTTGTGTAAACATATTATAATAAAATATTTATTCATTCAATTTAATTTGTTTATTATATTATTACACATTTAAGGTCCAAGTATAACAAGTAATGGTCTATGTGTTGGGTCGTTCTTCACAGTAAGGTTTAGACTATGGATACTTATCATACAAGTAAAATTGATGGAACTGGACATTTCATCAAGGTAAGACTATTATGCCATGATTTATAATGAGGAATGGTTTACCTTGAATCAGTAAGTAGCTCACTCACACTATTGGCATAAGCGTATTTCGAATATGTAGAAATGAACCTGTAGTAGTGATCTCTCTTAAAGTACTATAATTGTAGATACCAGACTATTACTGTTACAGTGTGGACAGATATCTTCATACTTGAGTATGAGTTGGTGGTCTAGCAAAGTTAGGGTTTTGTACTTTGATGTATGTTTGGTGAGATTTATTTTGTGAAATCAATATTCTTGTACGTTTGGTGTATTACTCTAGTTAGTTAAGACGGATTCATGCAACAGAGTTTCTATGCTTTACATAATAAGGTTAAATTACCCCCTTGTAATTGTTTAGGATAATCTAATGATCTAAGGCCCTGGGAATGTGTCTCTAGAATGGGTGCTTTTGGGTAGCTTCCAATGATAAGCAAGTACAGTCAAGTGAGTCATGGATTATCGGACTAGAGATCTAAGGACGGTAGATGTCTTTAAGATAGGTGTTAGTACATTTATCCTGTCTTATTGATGGGTGTTACATAGAGGGGTATTTTCGTCATCACACATGTAGATTAGAGACATTGCTTTAGCAATATTATTCTTAGGGTCAATATTTCTATATAATGATAAATGAAAATATTTAAAATGATAAAATATGGCTATTTAATAGTAAGGGTATTTTGGTCATTTTAGTAGCCATGAATAATATGTCTTCTGGTCCTTGGAGTAGCTCAAGTTACCTTGGTATTATTTAGAAACAATCTTGGCTTAATGGATAATTATTTGAAAGAGAAATAAAATTTATTCTAAGAGTCAAATTAGAATTAATTAATTAATCTTGGGTTTTAATAAGACCCAGAAAAGATAATTAATTAATTAAGAGAATAAGGTAGAGTCATATTCTGGAAGACGAAGAGAAGTAGTGATGCATAAATTTTGGGTATATAAAATCATCAATTTTAAATCCATCTCCTTAATCAAGTTTTAATTAAAATATTAATCCCAAAATACACATATGAGCAAGTATCCTCATCGCAAGCATAATATAGGGAATTAACGAGTATCGATCCTCAAAGGAACAAGTACACACTAATCACTTTTCATTCATTGTTTAACCAACCCAAATAAAGTAAGAAAATAAAAAAAAAAACTAAAGAAACATATACAACTTAAGGATGTAGGTTTATGTAATTTAAACTATTATCCTAGAAAACACAACAATGAACCAACTAGCAATTCTCTCAACTAATTATCATCTTGGCATCATAAAGGAATATAACGTAAAATTCAATCGTCTCTTAAGTTATGATTCTACTTAGATAAATCTCACTTCGTTTCCCAATCCATGGAATCCTATATTTTGATCATATTAATAGATTTGCCAATCAAGCTAATCATAACCAAAACATTGCATTAAGCTGAATTTCTTATAAACATGAAATTAGCTAATAACCATTTCCTTGAGGCGAAATCAACTAATCTTTGATCACTTAGTCCTATAAGCTTAATTTCGTCATTCAAGTGTATTAAGATTAGACAAATACGAAATCAATGCAATGAAACTCCTAACATCGTTGTCTCAAGTCAATTAGAAGAACTCATATCAATAACCAATGAAATCAAGTAAACAAATACCAAAGATGACAAAGAATTGATCAAATAACTGAATTAACACAAAATCATGAATTCTAAAATAATTTTAAGTTACAATCAAAGCATTGAATACATCATTGCTAAAGAAAAAGAAGACAAAGAAAAAAGAAAGCACTCATAGACAAGTCTCTTTCTTCTTCCTTGAAGACTTTCTTGAACAATCTTCCTTGACTTGGGTGAATTCCTCCTTCAATGAGAGATTCAGAATTCCTGCCCTTTGATTCACCTTTCTATGTTGTATATCTCAAACCCTTATATTCTCTTGTGCTTTTTATAGGCCTCTTAGATGCCAATTTTGTGGCTCAAGAAGTCTTGGCCAAGTAGGAGTAGGAAAATACCAAAATCATTGGATAAGTCCTAATTCCATGTACTAAATTTCTACTTCCAGAGTGTACCTGGCGTTGGGTACCTTCAACCCACCTGGCTCCAGGTGCACTCTGTTCTTCCCCTATTTTTGCTTTGTTTTTGGCCCCTTCTCCTCGGCAGACAGACGGAGCGTGACATTTGCGATGTGAAACCCCACCTAAAGCTAACCCTAGAGTAAGGGGGTTGGGATGCATATTATATTATTTTTCATGAATATATATATATTTTTGAATGATTTTATGTGCTTTAGAATTATAGTTTATAGGTTAAAAGGCTTAGTTATGCTTATTGAGTAGGAAAGGTAAAATGGTAATTTTGCTTGAGGTCAGAATAGGAAGATAGCTTTGGGATTAGATGAGAAGCATATTTGGGTGAGAAAATAAGAACAAGAGTTGTTGTGGTTTAGTGGTTAGAGCTTTGGAAACTAATCTCTAATGTCATGAGTTCAAATCCCATCACTTAAGTTTTAATCATGATTATCTTAGTTAAGTTTGAATTTTTATTTTCTTGCATTCCATAAAGATAGGAATGTTGTCCTAGGGGAGACATGACGAGAATGTCTTAATCATATCATCATGTCCTAAAAAGAATTCTAGAGGAATTCTTGTCCTTTTATTACCTCTAGCTTGTCCTAACACCTTCACAAATTAAATTTGTTCAAAATTTATCAAAATTCATCTTTTTAATTCCAGAAAATTCAGCAAGGATTTCTTGTCTTTGAATTTTTAAAATGGATCTTGGAAGTTGGAGAATTGACTGAAAATAGGAGAGGAGTTAGGGAAGGTTCCCAAGGGAAATTAATCACCATGGTTGAACCTTCAAACTCATCTCCATAGTGTTCATATTCTTCATGGAAGAAACTTGGAAATTTTCCAGATTTTGGGCAGCCTAACTTCCAAAAAACTCAGCCATGTTTCCTGCTCATTTATTGCCAGAATATGGCCAATTTATTCAGCTCAAAGAACTAAAAATTCTGTGCAATTCGGATTGCACAAAAAACTGCACAAACCAGAAAAAAAATTCTGGGAAGATTCGCAACCTTCAACCAGAAAATGAAGTTGTTTTATTCTACCTTCAAGCCAGCAAGACTCCTATGCTTTTCCTCCATAAAGAAGGCTGGAAACCAGCCTTAAAGGACCCTCAAACTCCTCTGCAAATTGGGCTGGAATATTGCAGAAAAACTGCACAGAAAATTGCAGCAAACCTTCGGACCATAGAACACCTTGAAACCAGATTTTTCTCTTCCTCTCTAAGCTAAAAATTGAAATCCCTAAACTCCCTAAACTATTCGGCCAGCATTCTCTAGAATTTCGTGCACACCTTTTTCTGAAATTCTCTCCATTTTCATCAAGAACACCAAGAACATACACTACTTTTCTTCAAGCCAAAACCCACTCTAAACACCACCAATCCCTCTCAAAAACTCCAGAATACTCCTACATACTCCCTAGAGTTCATTTCTGGGATTTATAACACCAAATCTTGAAAACAAGAATTGGCATTCGGATCAAAACTAGTTTTTTTCCCTGAAGTCTCAAGAACATCATCAAGGTAATCAAGAACAACTCATTTGTTCATCTTCTTCCATTCAACCTATAACGTATCATGCTAATGCTCTCTCTCTTTCTCTCTCTCTCTCTTGGGCGAAATGGTGGATTGCAACCATGGCTATTTTTCCCCTCTCAGGGACGATTCAAGACTCGTAATTGAGTGGACCTTCTTGAATCTTCATCTAAGTAAACATCAATCAAGTATTTCTCCTTAATTCTTCTTTTTAATTCTGAATTCATGTCTCTTAGATGTTGATAGGGAGAATAGTATATGAATGGGGGATTGAATATATGTATATGTATGAATAGGTTGAGATTAGGACATGAGAAGGGATGATCATGATTAAGCTATATGGAATTCCTTGAGAATCAATGCGTGTTCATCATGTCTTAAGAAAATTATGGATGTTTAAAGCATGCTAGATGTTATGACACCTTTAGTGAGTAGGATTTTCATGTTCTTATCTTCGTTGAAGCCATGATTATGATTAGGCTTAGTAGAGATTTGGCCATGTGATAGTATGTATGGATTTAAGCCTATGTTCATGAATGGATTAGTTTGTTGTTTGATGTTGGAGAATATGTTCATGATTCTTGTTAGCAATATGAAAATTATGATTATGATCTTGTTGATCCTATGTTATTTTAATTAGCAAATGTTATTACCTTAATTAAAATTATTATTATATTTTTTCTCTAAAGATTTCGAAATTCCTAGGAAGTTTTGGAAATAGAATATTAAATGAAATATTAATATTTTACTAGTCAAATAAATAATATATTTTATTAAAAATAATATATATATATATATATATATATATATATGGTCTTTTATATAAGTAATAATAATAAATAAAATATTAATGACCTTGTAGACTATAGTTCAAACTTTTACCTATATTTATAAATATTATTTATATTAAAATTTATTTGTTATCTATTAATCAAAATTTAATATAATTCCTTTATTATTAATTTTATTTATTACTAATTATTTATTATCTATTAAATATTAATTAATTATAGTAATACTATTTAAAAATTACCATTTATTAATATCATCTAGGACATAGGATTATTCAATAATTAAACCCTAGTTTATTTATTAATAATAGTATTCAAGATTTATTATTTGAACTTATAACTTATTAGTAATTATTTTACAACCCTAGTTATTTTAACTTATCAAGCTAGATTTATTTTATAAAATTCTTTATCATCTAGCCTTAAAGCTTATGACATTAAGGTCATGATTGTAATTATTTGAACTAGGGATCATTTATAAAGGTGAGTATAGCATGAGTAACCTTATGTCTTGTATTTACCCCAGGTGAGGTTAGGTCAGCCTTGGAAGATTTTTGAAATTCAAGCAAGCAAAGGATCAGGTAAGTTCTTGCATGGAATTATTTGAAGACAAAAAATCACTGTAGCAAGCCGAATGTGATGTGTATGGATGTTCATTTTGTAAAGGCAATTAAGGACTGTTTTCCTTTTTATTTCAATTAAGCAAATCATTTGAAAATTAAACAAGTAGTTTTACACAAAATGCTAAACTCTTTCTAAAACCCAACTTTGACAAAAATTTTAGACACCCTTAATTACTATTTCCAATTAAATTAATGTATGATCAGTTTTCTCCCAAGTGGGACAATCAATATTGAGTACTCAATAGAGTAGACTTCTAAGACTAGTCTTTGAAGGGTTAGGGTAAGTCCCTCAGTAGGTGGCCACCTCTGAGGGGTGAGTCCTTCCTGGATAGGATGTCAGTCTAGTAGATCATGCCAGTCCGAGCTAGCAAGTTTCAGTCATGTGAACTGTGTGTTTCCAGAGTGAACAACTGGTAAGTTTGGGTGTAGAGATGAAAGAGTATCTCATCCGGTAGGCCGTACACCTATCATTTGTCAGTTTGCATAAAGTGTGGCATTCTGACTGTTATATGGTTATGTGGCCCAACGTGTGGTAACCCATGGCTATCTCTTTGAGTGGTTGTATTTATTGCGCACATGTATGGTCTGAAAAGCAAAACACCACTCTTTATTTTTAACATTATTTAATGCTTGCCAGCACTTTCTCTTATGCAATTTTTACAACTTGCATACATGTACTGTTTTACCTGAAACACTCAAAGCACACAAGGTCTTACTGAGATTTTTATCTCATCACCTTTTATACCATGTTTTCAGGTCGATCCTGCTGTGGAGGTCAATAGCTAGATTTGTTGCCTATGCTTTGAAGGCTTTATGTTATTTTCCTTATGTATTGTTTTGAGAGATGGTAGCAAACAATTTATTTTGGATTTGTTCATGTATTTTTGGATTGTAATAAGTTCAATTTTAAAGTATTTTTATTTTCTTTTATGTGACCTAGTTATAAAG